>JAMXBD010000744.1:0-678777 GCA_024138025.1 Combretum micranthum
CTCTGCTGAGGGTAACAATACCTATAGTGCTCATGGTACCCTGCGGGGCATGCATTGGTTGGGGTCACCATGATGCAATAGTGGTGTCGGCCATTACCACTAGGAGGCCAGTGGTGGGTTTGCCTACCCTGGCATCGCATCGCTGTCGCCTGAGGGGGCGGGGTGTGACGCACATATATATATTTTTCATTCCAATAACACATTAATATGCAATTTAAGGAATTCATGGCTACTTCATAATTTATATATGCATATTATTATTTTTTAATATATATATATATATATACATATGGTTTACATATACATATAATTTATCAATGTTAATATTCCTTGGATTTCGATTAAAATATTATTGTCCTATGTTTGATGGAATTAATGTGGTAATTGATTTGGTTTGATTTTATTGATAATGATACATCAACAGGTTTGTTTTTCCTTTTTTCCTTAATTTGATTTTCTTTTTTTTAGCTCTTGCAATATATATAATAATTTTAAAAAAAAATCTATGATAAATGCTAAAAAATAAGGTTTGTTAAAATTATCAATTTGATTTGTTGAAACCATTACGTTAGATGTTAAAAGCCGAAAACTGAATATATTAATCAAATAAAACGATTAACCGTTTATAATGGATTGGTTAATGAACGATATATTAAAAAATCGATCATTATGATTAAGTTCAAAAAATAAAGTTATGAATCAATTAACCAATCCGTAAACTCCACTACTTAACTTACTCCGACAACCAGTCAACTAATGTACCAACATAGTAAACCTAAAAAAAAATGAAAAGACATCAATACATGGGACGACAGCTTCAGAAAATTTCTCTGACATCAAAACTGTATATATTGCCGACACCACTTTTCAAGTTTGTTATCTAGGGCAGTTAGGTTTGTCATGTAGCTAGTAGTCCGTGCAAAGTCGGGTCTGCCACATAGACTAAAGTAGAAATATTGTACGTAGAGTACAGCTTGCAAGATATGAATGCGACCGCAAAGATTGAACAATAAATTAAAGTTTAATTTATGTTACTAATGTAGGCTGATCTTGTAATTCTTGGTTTTAGGGAGGAGGGAAGCAAGAGCAACCAACACTTGGGAATTTTATGCATTTTTAAATTACTTTTATTATATCATTTGATTGAATATATATATATATATAGTAATGTTATTTTATAATATTTAATTATTTTAAGCCAATCATGTAGTTTTAAGAGTCCAACTAAGTGGCATAAAAAATGGTTATAAAATATAAATAAATTCATCACATTTAAGAGACTGGTGTGGGTTAACGGTTAATGATTAATGAATGTAGAGAGAGAATAAATTGAGCAATAGTCCTGTTTTTAAATGAGCAGTGACTACTGCCACGTCAAGTCACCATCAGTAGTCACAGCTTTTTACTCTATCTTAGGCCTACTTCATCTTCCCCCATTTTTTTATCTTTAGTTATATATATCGTCCGTTTCAATGTAAATTTCATCTATCTCTCTCTCTCTCTCTCTCTCTCTAAGGCAATTTGCAGCGTGGAATCAATAAAAATGGGTTTGATATTAGAAATTAATCGAATACGGTTAAGGCTCGAATACAAACATAGAATTAGAGCAGATAAAATGTTACTTTACTGATATCTTTGTAATATCTCAAAGAGATATTTATACATGTAATTCATGCTAGCTGTAATACTAATAATCCTGATCCTATTACACGTGCAAAGATACTAATGATGTGCTTTATGTCACATCACAGTTCTGTTATCAAAAGAAGGCCTATTTGAATAACCAGCCCAAATGGATTTATTTATTAAGACCCAAATAAGCACACTCCTACCCACCAATTAAGCCCATCACAATTTCTCAGCCCACTTAGATGAATTACACCTTCCACTGACTACACACGTGATCTATCTTCAACTAAAGTACTTCACTTCAGTCAAACACTTCATCCCTCTTCCTGAACTCGTGTAGATCATCAAACCCTAGCTTTTCCATTTCTGATCTAGCTTCTTCTTCCTGTGTCATTACGTTACTTTTCTCACACCATATTGCACAATTTGAGATTGCATTTATGTTCTTTTGGTTTTAGATTTGATTTTGAGAGCTTATCAATCATGGTAATCAAGTTTATGACATTCGATGTTGAGGATGAATATTTAAATAACCATCCAGGGTCTCCACCTTATTATGGTCCTTCTAATTCTTCATCTTCAGACTCTTCTCCTACAATTAGCCCTTGCAAGGGTTGCCTTGGTGGAAGTTCTGTTCCTCAACCTTCAGGCTCCGGTCAACGGTCCTCCTCTCCGGTCCAGGTTCAGGCTCAGCAATCCCAAAACCGTAGCAGAAATGGAAATAATAACTCATTATTAAAATTCATCTACCGTAGATTAAGGTTTTAGTTATCTATTCATTATTTCCATAACTCATTTAATCAGTTGCTGTTATGCATTTTTTTGTCTAGAATGTGTAAATGAATCAAACCTACTTGCAAAACTAATTGATTAACAGTAGTCAATGAGCTGTCTTATCGATTGTTTTTATTCAACAGAGGAGATGACAATAAGTCCTTACATAAGTCTCATCACAAGGAAGGTACTTCAGCAGACCAAGAAAATGGCAGCAACCAAGAGGTGGAGTCTAAGCTCGTGCTCTTTGATGATTGTAGCTGGGCATTTGGCTTGGAGGACTTGCTAAGGGCCCCGGCTGAGGTGCTTTGGAAAAAGCCACATTGGCAGGAATATGCATCCTCAGAGGACTTGCTAAGGGCACGGGCCGAGATGCTCTGGAAAGATTCACCTCGGGGGAGATATGGGTCTTTGGAAGACTTGCTAAGGGCATCGGGAGAGGACCTTGGGGAAGGATCACTTTGGTCGACAACATATAAGGTGTCTTTTGAAGATTCAACCACAGTGGTGGTTAAGAGATTGAAAAATGGGAATATATCAGTGGCACAACTCAGAGAGCACGCAGAGCTACTTGGGGAAATTAGGCATGAGAATGTTGCACCACTTCGGGGTTATTATATTTCAATAGACAACACTCTACTGCTTCATGATTACTATAGCCAAGGGAGTGTGTATTCAATGATGCATGGTAATATGATCTCATTTCCAATTTGGTTCTTACTATGTCTTGATTCAGCTTATTTTATGAGGAGATGAGGAATCAACTGTTTATAGCATGTTAGAATGTTAGATTAGAATTTCTTATAGGAAAAAGTTAATATAAGGCTGCCTCTGATTAAAGGCAAATAATTTCTTCTAATAAAATAGTTAATAGCGTGAAGCCAAAAGTAGTGCATCATAGCTAACTCAACAAGTATCAAGTAAGTCTTTTCTAGCACTTTGCCCGAAAGTTCTTAATTAGTTTCAACTTTATAATTACTATCTTGACCTTACAAACCAATACTAATTTTATCACGAACATGCTATTGTATTTGAGCTGTCAATCTTGGCTGTTACCAAGTTTCTTAGAAGAGAAGATCCTTAAAAGAGTACAGGATTTAGATGGAATTAAGGAGTATAATTCCTTAGAACTCAGTACATCGTCATGCCTCTTATGAGAAAAGAGCAAGTACTTTATTTCTTATATTGTAGTTCATAGGTCCGTCTTCCCAACATTCACACACTCTTTATGTGTTAGCTCGATCCTAGAATGTGATAAAAAATAGATTTTACTTCTTGTATGTATATGAATTTTCTCTGCTATGTTATGACATGTGTATCCTATTTAGAAGACTAAATCTTTTATGCAGGTCGAAAAAGCTCTTTTGACTGGAGAAGGCCACGCTCTTTAGACTGGAAAGAGCGACAGAAAATTGTGGTAGGTGCTGCTAAAGGCATTGCTTATATCCACAGACAAAATGGCGGGAAACTTTTTCATGGAAACTTGACTTCCTTCAATGTTTTCATAAATTCTCAAGGATATGGTTGTCTATCAGAGATTTGTTGCAGCACCTTGAAATCAGGAAAATCACCTTATTCATGCTACAACCCAGACATGAGAGAGGCATCGCAAGCATCAGATATCTATGGGTTGGGGCTTTTGATGCTGGAGCTGCTTTTTGGAAATGACCCCTCAATAAAAACAACATCAAGTGGAAAATTTTGGACAGCTTATCATGATCAAACGGATGATATATATGATTTCGATGGAGGACTTCCATATGGGGAATGTATGCAGATGTTAAATCTTGCATTGAGGTGTGTGATGGACACGCCTGATGATAATAGCCCCACAATAGAAGAATTAGTCGGAATAGTGGAGTGGAATTATCTATCCTCATGAATGAAACAAAGAATCTCAAAGTAGAAGAAATATTCATTCTTTTATAGTATTTAATAAAATTTGATCCAAACTCTCTCGTGTAAAAGCATAAGCTTTGGATCTTGTATGATTTTATTTTTATTAAGGTCAAATGACTGTGGAAGGATTAGAATTCAGGACCTCCTATTCTATGATGTTTCTATTTTTATTTTTATCTCCCTGGTATATTGAATATGAACAATTGTGGAAGTTTTCTTTGGACTGATTCAATTTATGTATTACCATTTAGTGACTGCATAACCTAAAGTTACATGTATGGAGTTTGAGAGGCCATCGAAGTTGAATGTTATTCGCGGGATAGTCCGCTCAACACTCATTAAGATGACTGAAGTCGCGCTTGTATGCCGGATGTCATAGGCAGTTACAAAATAACTTATGAATTCCAGACAAGAAACCCGACCTCACTGATGCTTTGACCACCAACATATAGATATGACTTAAGAACAAGCAAGGTTTTCCTCAATGATTGCATGACTTCGTCCACTCTCCTGCATCTCTTTCACAATTGCACCGGGCCACAGGGCCTGCCTTGCCCCAATCGGACTGCAACCAGCAAGTCATGGAGCTCTTCCAGGGCTGAGCCGTGACCAGCCTGCACAAGGCTGATTTCGAGCTGGGTCCAATGACCCAGCATATTCCCAAGAGCCATCTTACAATTCCATTTTATTTTGTTCATAATTATTATACATTAAAATATTCACTTTGAGCCTGAAAGCTAAGTAGTTTTAGCAAGCCTAAGCTTGTAAATATTATATGAGTTTTTATATTTTTTATATAACACTCTTTTTCATTTATGGCCGAACTTTTTTTTTTTTTTTTTCTAATAAGGCCTATAAAAAGGACAATTTTAATTTTATCAGGTTTCAATGAGTGTGCAAGAGTTTGAACTCTTGACCTTCTACTTTGATACCATGTTTAGGTTAAAGCCACAATAATCTAATTTAAAAGCTTAATATTTTTTTATGGATGAAATATATGACTATCATCCTTAGAAAAATAGATTACAAAAGGACAAATTAAGCGAAAAAACATTACCAAAATACTAATGTTGTATCGCATTTCAAACTCGAGATATAATAAATTACATATATATCCCATATCAATGATGCTATATAGCAATGTACTAGTAAAAAAATTATCATAGGAGTTGTATAGCATAACTACATTGCAATACAATACCACCATTCCTTTCTTCCATTCTCACACCAGTGCTATCACCCAAACTCTTCCATCACTGACCTCCCCCAAAATCAACCCCCTAAAACACACAAACGTGTCTGTCACTGTCACTGATCGCCCCAAAATCAACCCCCTAAAATTTTTCCCTAACTAAAAAAAACTCCTACTCTTTGGCTTAGAGATCTTGACAGCCATGAACAATGAAGGCCCCCCTCACGCGCCAACCCTTCCTCCACTTCCTCTCTTTACGTGCACCGTTGACAAAAACTACTCCCCTCCACTCCGCCTTCTTCCTAGCCTCTTCCTCCGAGGAACCTTGCCATCACTCTTCCTAGCCAAGACCTAGAGCAGAGACTCATCTATATCGCATTTTGCATGCATGATACAAATATAATCTTCTATCGCGTGTACAAAATGCGATACAAAAATGCTAATTATGTAAATTTTTTGTGCAATTTATACTTACATAAATTTTTATTAAATTGATCCCTAAATAAGAAGTAATCTTAGTTTGTTTTTTTATATTTATTATATAAAAATGTCTGGCGATGCTGCATAGGTAACAATTTTGTATCAAGTTCTATCTAAACAATCACAGTTACGTGAATATTATTAACAAGCAATTAAAATTACAAATTTTTATGCAATAACAATTTACTTAGAATTTGATACCGAATATCAAATCTCCCTTAAACACTAACAACTTCTCTTTCCTCCATAAGCTAAAAATTGATGCCAAAAAAGAGTAATGCAAACTTAGGAAAGGATTTGACCTTAGAAAAAAAAATCAGGGAAGAATCTCTCTTTAGACCAAAAAGCATCTAATCATCAGTCACAACATATGGAATCTATCATAAGACTTGGAAAAGGGGTTTTTGTCTTTTATTGGATGCAAGAATTTCATTCCTTAAAGACTAATGAAATGGCCTCAAGTTCATACAACCTGAGTGGTCTAGTCTAGGTGATTCAACCTAACTTACTACACCAATTTGTTTATTAAGAAACAAAACGCGGTGTATTAGTCCTAATATAAAAAGATAAATAAAACCCTGACACTCTCTACCGAAGCTCCTAGAATCAGATAAGCTCCTCTCTCTATCTTTATCTTTCTGTTCTCTCATCTCAAACCCTAAAGCTAACTTTGTTTGGTGTTGATTTTCAAGTAAGAAGACATGCAAACACGAGACTACTTCGAGTGGGTCTCTTAACTCCTAACAAATTGGTTTTCAAATGCAAGGGTAAAAACCCTTTTCTGCCTTTCCTTATATTTATATTCCAATCAACAAATCCTTAGCACAAATACATAGATCTATTGTTACAATTGTACTATGCATACTATCTTAAGTTTACAACTATATTTGTAACTACTGAGCTAGTTTGTTACATGTTTAAGCTAAGGATTACAATTATTTGTTACATAGTCTCTATGCCAGTATGGCACTTTCCGAATCCTAGAGTTATTTTGTGTAACAGATGTCTCTCGTTCTTGAAAAATAACCTTGTCTGTAAGGTTAAAATCTAGGTATAGTCGAATAAAAGAGTCTTAATCCTCCTAAGAAGTCTCTTCAATTGGTAACCTAGTCCATTGAACCAAAACTTGTTTAATAGGCTTTCCATAACGAAAAATAATCCGAAAATCCAAACAAAACTAGTGGAGTAAGCAGAGGCTTATTATCAATAGCCTTTGGAGGCAACTCTAAAGAAGGAACAGAAGCACCATAAGCTTTCTTTAAGCAGGAAACATGAAAAAATCATGGATCCAAGCTCCATCTGGAAGTTTGAGTCTATAAGCATAAGACCCTATTTTCTTCAAAACTTTGAAAGGCCCATAATACAATTGAGAAAATTTATGGGTCTTACCCAAAGAGATAGAAATTTGTCTGTGTGGTTGGAGTTTAACATATACTAACTCTACTAAATTATAAACCACATCTGATCTTTGTTGATCAGCCTAATATTTCATCCTAGTTTGAGCCTTAAGCAAATTAGCACCAAGATCCTTAAGCAAATCATCTCGTGTTAACAATTCTCTATCAATGGCTTCAAGTTTTGAAGCACCACAAACATAGGATGCCAATGTAGGACAAGGTCTACCATAGATCAGTTCAAAAGGAGTGTGACCAAACCCATCATGGAAAGAAGTGTTATAAGCAAATTCCGCCCAAGGCAAATAGGAAACCCACTTAAGTGGATTGTCCACAATATAACATTGCAAATATTGTTGTAAAGTTCTATTCATGACCTGGTTTAACCATCACTTTGAGGATGGTAAGCTGTGCTAGTATTCAACTGAGTACCACTGTGTATAAAAAGCTCCTGCCAAAACTTGCTCATAAAAACACTATCTCTATCAGAGACAATAGACCAAGGAAACCCATAGAGCTTGATAACCATATGAACAAATAAAGAAGCCACCTTCGAAGCTGTGTGGTGAGTGTTAAGAGCTCCTAAATGATAGTATTTAGTGAGACGATCCACTACTACTAAAATAACAATGTAGACTTGGGATTTAGGTAGAGAAGTAACAAATCCATGCTTATATCTTCCTATATGCAGTCTACTATAGGTAAGGGATTCAAAAGACCAATTGGATGTCAAGTGGAATACTTAATTTGCTAGCAAATCTGGCAGCAACAAACATATTTTTCCACTTGAGAGCGCATCTCTTCCCAAATGAACTCTGAAGCAATCCTTTTATAGGTCTTCAAACATCCAAAATGTTCTGAACAAGGAGAATCATGAAATTCTGACAGTATGTGAGAAATAAAGGAAGATTGAGGCACAAAAAACAAACGATTATCCAAATACAATAACCCATTTCTCCATGTCAGATGATGCTTATATGAATTCCCTTGTTGTATGTCAGAAATGACTTCCTGAAATGTGGCCTAATTTTGATATTCATCTTTAAGAAGCTCCACAAAATTAAAATGTGGAGATGACCAAGCTAAGCAAGTAGCTTCATCCCCAAACTGTCTTGATAGGGCATCAGGCTCCCCATTATCCACTCCAGCGTTGTAAGTAATGGTATAGTCATAGCCCATCAATTTTGAAAGATACTTCTGTTGCCTAAGCGTTTAAATAACCTGAGTAAGAATTTCCTTTAAGCTTCTATGATCAGTTTCGTATAATAAAATGCATACCCAACAAATATTGTCTCCAGTTACGAACAGCCTCCACAGTAGCATACAATTCCCTAACATAGGCAGAAGCCTTGCGCAAGTGAGTAGGCATCTTCTTGCTAAAGAAAGCAAGAGGATGATCACATTGAAGTAATACAACACCAATACCCACCCCTGAAGCATAAGTTTCGATAATAAAAATCTCCTGAAAATTAGGTAAGGCTAAAGTAGGAGCTAAAACTGAAGCATTTTTGAGTTATTCAAAAGCTACAATGGCCTCAGTAGTCTACTGAAAGGCATGTTTCTATAACAAATTAGCCAAAGGACTTGCCAAAGTGCCATAACCTTTGATAAATCTCCTATAATAACCTAAAAGGACCAAAAGGGCACACAACTGTTTAATTGAAGAAGGAATGGGCCAATTGCTCACAGCTGTAATCTTTGTAATCTCTGGTAAAACCCCTTCATATGACACAATATGTCCCAAGTAATCAATAGTAGACAACCTAAAACTACACTTAGATTTCTTCCAAAAAAAAAAAAATGTATGCTCTAATAGCATATGTTCCAAATGAGTAATATGCTCCAAAATGGTCTTACTATAGACTAAAATGTCATCAAAGAAGACGATGACAACCTTCCTGAGAAATAGCTTAAATATTTTGTTCATAATGCTTTGAAATGTAGCTAGAGCATTACTCAATTCAAATGGCATTACAAGGAACTTATGGTGTCCCTCATGAGTTCAAAAAGCAATCTTCTCTATGTCTTTAGGATGCATTCAAATTTGATGATAACCTGCTCTTAAATCTATCTCAGAGAAAATAGAGGCACCATATAATTCATCAAATAATTCATCGATGGTAGGAATACGAAGTCGATCCTTAATGGTAACTTGGTTCAAAGCTCTATAATCAACACAAAACTGCCAAGAGCCATCCTTCTTTTTTACTAATAAAACTAGGGATGAACAAGTGCTAGTACTATGTTGTATAATCCTCTGTTGAAACATTTCGAACACTTGCCTTTCAATCTCAGATTTTTAAAATGGGGATATCGATAAGCTTTCACATTCACCGGAGCCTTACCCTCCTCTATATGAATCTTTCTTGAGGGTGGCAATGATGAAAGGGCTTCAAACAAATGAGAATATCTGCCTAATAAAGAGCTTGACTCTTTGTTGCTGGTGGTAATCTCATATGTGTTAGTAATAACCTCCTAAGCCAAAAATTGAAAACAAGAAGCTATTGCATTTGCTCTAATCAAACATTTGAACTGATGATGAGAAATTTGGCTACAGAAACTTTATCTCCTTGTAAATGAATTAAAACCCTTGCTTATAAATCTGGTTGTCAATTGAGTATAGTCAATAGTAACAGGTTCTTGATCTCTCAGTCACTGAACCCCCAATACTAAATCAGCCCTTATAAGGCAACACATAAAAAGTATCCTCAAAAGAGAGGCCCTGAATTTGGAATGAAACATGTTCACATTTCCCTTGACTAGTTTTTACCATCACCAATAAGAACATTGAATGTAGGTGATGAAGTAACCATGAGATTAAGATGCTTCGATAAACCACTTTACACAAAATTGTGTGCACTACTAGAGTCCACAAGAATACTCACAGACTTATTATTAATGAACCAGTAAATCGATTAGTTTGAGGCAAATGATTACCTGCCAATGCATGGTAACTAATTGAATGGGCATAGTCAGATTCAAAACTAGTCTGAATAGGTCCTCACATGCTCTAGAATATCATCCTCCCCATCACTCATCAAAAGTAAAAACCTTGCTTTGCACTTCTGATATCTACTAAAATTTTCATCATAATTATAGCACAAGCCTTGCTCTTCGAGTACTCAATTCTGCTGGAGTGAGACATCTGATAGGCAAAGTGGATATAAATTGAGATCTCGAAGAAGTACTTTGAATAACAAGAAGAGGGTAAAGTTGTCTTGGAAAATTGTAAAGTGTTAGAATTGTAAACAAACTTCAATGCACTAGCAGCCTTGATAAATGAGGACATATCTTGAAATTTAGATTCATACATCTTAGCCAACCAGATTGCATGAGTAATATTTGTCGGCTTAGCAATTAAAACCTTACGATGAATATGATGTTTGAGGCCAAAAACAAAACAACTTAAAAGAAAACTATCTGGTAATCCAAAAACTTGAGTAAACAAATCCTGCTTGATAATCATCAATAGAACCTTTTAGACTAACTTTGATAGTGTGTCCTGAACATCATTAAACTCTAAAGGGCCAAAATGAGCCTCTAATGATTTGAGAAAGAGGGGCCAAGCGCTAATCTATTTATTCTGATCCATCCATTAAAACCACTTCAGTGCTCATCCTTCTAGAGCAAAAGAAGCGATGGTTAATCACTGATCATTATTTATATTATGGAAATTGAAAAATTCCTGAGTTTTAAAGGCCTAACCTAATGGATCGTCACCATCAAATTTTAGGATATCGAACTCCATTTCTTTCAATAGGTAATCAAGGACATTAACATGCGAAAATGAGGAACCATGCGGAGACTGATTAGAATGATTATCAGAAGAGTTCTGATTCAGATCCACTTTGTCTACTTTGTTTTGTAAAAAATTTAATGAATTCTAAATAGAAGCCATATTATCTTGTAACTGAGTGTTGGTATGTAATTGTACTTGAATGGATTTAACTTATTCGGTAATGGAGTATACTAAAGATTGCAATTTTGCAATCTTTTCTTGGGATCTAGTAGCCATGGACAAGAGCATCAATATTAAGAAACAAAACTCGGCATATTAGTCTCGATATAAAAGGGTAAACAAAACCTTAACACTCTATACCAAAGCTCCTAGAATCAAATAAGCTCCTCTCTCTATCTCTATCTGCTTATTCTCTCTACCATTTTCCCGTCTCAAACCCTAAAGTTAACTTTGTTTGGTGTTGATTTTTAGGTAAGAAGACATGCAAACATGAGACTACTTCGAGTGAGTCTCTAACTCCTAACAGATATTTTTCAAATGCAGGGTAAAAATCATTTTCTGCCTTTCATTGTATTTATAATCCAATCAACAAATCCTTAGTAAAGACACATAGATCTAGTGTTATAACTATACTATGTATGATGTCTTGAGTTTACAACTGTATTTGTAACTACTAATAGTTTGTTACATGTTTAAGCTAAGGCTTGCAATTATTTGTTACATAGTCTCTATGCTAGTATGGCACTTTCTGAATCTAAGAGTTATTTTGTGTAACATTATCTTATTACTTTTTTGGCTAATTTATGTTGTTCTTAACAAGTTCAAAATATTTTAACACTTAGATGAGAAAACTTACATTCGTTTTTAATGCCTTACTTTAATAGGATACAGATGGACCAGATCCATCAAGAAAAGTTTCCTCAATCGAGTGTAGTGTACACCAAACTATATATGGATGAAATTAGTGGGCTTGAATCAACATGTGAATTAATTATATGACTATAGCAATCTTCCTATTTTAGTGCACTATGCACCATGCCCAGGCGAATAGAAGGGGCTGAAGCTTTCTTTAGAATTTGGATAGTCAATTGCATTATTGATCATCATACATGATGCCAAGCAAATAACCTCCTCCTCCACAAAACAACTCATCCTATATGATAGGTTAGGTTAAGCTTCTCTGGATAGAATAGGATTGGTATAATTTTTAATCACATGAATTCACGATTAGCAATGAAATTGTTAAATCTCTACTAGTTTGCAATGGTTTGCATACTCTGTAATATTTTTGGATGAGCTTTCTATTGTTGATGTTAAATATGTGGCTTTCCTTTCATCTAGTTATTTTCAGAAAGCCAATGCTCTTTTATTTTAGGAACCAAAATAAACAATGGTAAACAAAGAGTTATTTTCTTACCATAGCTTTTCTGGATCGATAAGAAAGAAAGCTACACTCTATAATTGAGAGTTTTTTATTTCCAGTTTATAGTAACAACAAAAGTTGTAACATCCTATCAAAAGCATCTCTCAAAGAAGTTTTGTTTCTTTTATCTTCTCTTTGTTTATTGTGAGAGTTTTATACACAAGTGAGGAAATACTGAAAGGTGTTTGGGTGTATTTGAGCTTTGGGATTTAAGTGAAGTGTGATAATATTTGTACTCTGTTATATTTTCTATAGAACGTATATATTACAGTTTCCTTTGCATGTAGATGTCGACTTTAAGCTGAACCACTTTTGTGTCTATACTTCTGATTTATATACTCTAATTCTTAACAGTTGATTAGGTGATTTTTATTTGTTTCTCATTTGTAATCGATCCACTAGGTGTTCCATGTAATAATTCCATAAAATTCCTTTAGTTTAGAAATGAGAAACAGATTGAGAAAACAAAAGGTTTCTTTTGTCTGCTTGTAAAGCAATTCTACGGTATTTAATTGTGCTAGCACTAAACCAAGCTCATTGCCATAACTATTGTAGATCACATGCACAAGAACAATTACACTTGGATAGTGTATTTATATGTATATATCTAGCTTCAAAGTTCAACATAATGAAATATGTTAATTGCCAAGATCTTAGGAAGTCAAACGACATTTGGGTTTATTGCTAAAATTTTACAACAATCTTAGCTTGTGGTACCTAACATTGGATAATGTGGACAATGATTAGGAAATGGAACAAGTCTAGCCTTATTCATATCATTACAAATTTAAGCAGAGATTGATTATTGAACAAGACAAAACAGATTGTACCATATCTGTTTACAAACTGAAACTACCATTAGACAAAACCCTCTTATGATTGTACCGAACAAATTTCAAAATTTTTATTCCTTGTATTTAGTAAGACAATGTAAACACTCTATTTTTGCCCATGAAGGCTTAAAATATATAATGAGAACGAATATTATATTAAACTGAATTTCTTTCCAAAAAAAGAAAAAAATAATAATATTGATTGTCAATATTACCATGATATGATATAGGATCCACATTGAAGAGTATTAAGCTTTGCCCTTAGCATCACGGACAGAACATATATAGGTATAAAAGAGTTAAGTTGGCTCGTGAAATACTAGAGTTTTATTATTCAGATGAATGGACTCTCGTTATCCTAATCAATCTTGATTTTAATCTAAATTACAATTGAGCTTTGATTTAATTCTCAAGCCGAATTTACAGATAAAAAGATTGGGGTACGATTTAAAAGGTAGATTTCAAACTACACTATGTATCTTGCAAATCTTAAAAATTATATTTTACAAATGGTACAAGAAGCTTGTCATTAGACCAATATCCTCTTACCTTTCTAAAAAGACATGCACCAAACACAGGACAGAGAGATCATGCTGTGTGGTACTCTTTGAATTTTCTTAAATCTCATTAGTCATCTGGATTAATGTTCCTTCCACAAGATTGTATCAAGTAAAAAGCTTAAAAAATTAAATTAAATTAAAATTAAAAGCTAATTGTACTCCAAAATTTAAAATTTAAAAATCCAATCAAAGTAGTTAGACTTCACATGATTGAGTCTTTAGATTTAAGATTTTAAATTTTCAAGATAAATTTGCAAAATCTCACAAACTTATGATTTCTTCTTTCAATAATCTGCTAACAATACCATTAGCTAACGTAGAAATCTCGAACAGCATCAACGGTTTAAAATTGTGAGAGGAGCTCCAATTTCTGTTAAAATTTTTGCCAATATGTTTTGTTAATCATAACCGAGTCCTTTTACTACACACTTGCTAATGGTTTCTCTTGGAAATATGACAATTTGAATTGCAACCATTGGCTCCTGATGAATAATCATAAGCTAACTACTCTTTTTTCAAAAGATATATTACACGATTTTTCAGTGCTGCATGTCTCACATCTTCATCTTCGGTCTATCTCGCAACAAGATTAATTGATTTGTCATTGATGGAATGCACAACCCTTCTCGGTTGAATTTTTCTAATCCTATGTTTGGCAAATCTATACAAAGTGGAAAAAGAAGGTAAGCAAGTGGAAAGAAAATTGTCGTAGACTTCGGTTGTTGTTGACGGAAGAGCACATAGCAAGAGTATTTATATAGAATATGTGTTTGGGATGAGTGATTTATCAAGTCGCTTGCATTAGAGATATAATTTATTGGAAATTGTTGGGAACGTTCTTAAAAATTTCTAGCTCCATCCCATGCAATTTCTTATCTGCTCCAAGTCTTGTCCATGAGAATTACTTAAATTTGGACAACGCGCGTCATTTTCGTTATCTTCCGAAGCAAGAAAAGCTTTTGGCATAGACATAGACTTATATAGTATAGTCACTGGTCGTCGTCATTGCGTGCGAAGCTACATCTTCCCATTATTATATTAATTATCTTGGGCATGACTTTAGGTTATCCAGTATCCAAGAAAAAGCTTAAAGCACGTTTTTGGGTGCATCTATACCAAGGGACGAATTTAGAATTTTCTACAAACCAAATCCATATAAACCATTCAATTTCACCACTTTCATCCAATTTCCACATCTCTTTAAATTATCCAAACAGCCATTTTTCATTCATTTTTACAGCTTTCATCCGCTTCCATTTAATGACAACAAAAAAACTACCATTCTCCATAGAAAATTTTCTTAGAAAACGTGTGAAGAAATTAGCTTTAAAAAAATACATTGACTTGCTCACTCGTCAACACCTTTCATTGTATCCTTACCGCCACCGGTTTGTCCGAAAACCCATCAAGATTCATTATCATATTCTTAAAATCTGAAGAGACTTTTGCTTCAGGCACATATACGGGGTGATATTTAAGATAATAACGAAGGAGTAGTACAACTGTATAAGATTAACAGTTATGGTTCTCAAGTCTATCATCTTTGATGAAGACGATGAATTTTTTCAGAATTTTAATCCAGGGTCTCCCCTTTATTATGGTCCTTCTGATCCTTTCTTTGGAATCTTCTCCTGCCCATGGTGTTTGCAATGGTTGCCTTGATGGAAGTTCTGTTGCTCAACTTGGCCAACGGGTTCAGGTTCAGCAATCCCGAAACAGTGGCAGACATGGAAATAATAACTTCTTGCTAGATCTGATCTACCATCGAATAAGGTTATTTTCTATTACACGTTGCCCGTCTATATATGTAGCTTTTAAGTTCTGTATTAATGAGTTCCGTTTGCCTATTCAGTTAGTTCATGTAATTGGTGGTTGTTGTGCAATTTGTCTTGCGTGCAAATGAACGAACCAAATGTACTTGCTGTGGTTTAAATCGACTTGCTGACAAGTCGAGTTTTGTTTGCTTGAGTTTTGTTTGATGTAATTCACCCTAAATAAAAACAAAGACCCACACCAGTACTTTGTTTACTTAGCTTCATTTATCTATTTCATTAGATTATGTAATTTGGCAGGTGTAGTGCGGTTTGTTTTATGTGTAAATGGACGATTTAATTGAGATTGACTCAATATTTACCGTTTGGTTTCGACCAATTGTAGATATGGATGAGTCTGAGTTTGAGCTTATGCTGCTTGAGTGGATTGTCCAGTCAAACTGGAGTTTCATGGTATTTTTTATCGATGATACACTATTAGGATTAGAAGCATGATGCACTAACCTGAACTAATCTTTGATGGCTTTGACCATGTGTAATAAGCAAATTACGACATCATCACTAGCAGAATTCTTTCATTGTTGTGGTTACTCTATGCAATTAAGAGCCAATGAACTTATTGATTGTCACTTCACTGTCTTGTTCCTTTTAACTCACCACATTTACAAATATCCAGAAATCTTTCAAACAGAGGAGATGACAGTAAGTCCCTGCCTAAATCTCATGACAAGCAAGGTACTTCAACAGACCAAGAAAATGGCAGCAACCCAATGGTAGCGGGTGAGCTTGTCCTCTTTGAAAATTGTAGCTGGGCATTTGGCTCAGGGGACTTGCTAAGGGCACCGGCTGAGGTGCTTTGGAAAAAGCCACATTGGTGGAAATATCCATCTTCAAATGAGTTAGTAAGGCCACAGTCTGTAATGCTTCGAAAAGAGTCATCTCGGGGGAGATATAATGTGTCTTTACAAGACTTGCTAAGGGCATCGGATGAGGACCTCGGGGAAGACGGACCGCATGAGTCGACAACATATAAGGTGTGTTTAAAGGATTCAACTATAGTGGTGGTTAAGAGAATGAAATTTGGAAATCTAACAACGACACAACTCAGAGAGCAAATGGAGCTGCTAGGGCAAATTAGGCATGAGAATGTTGCGCCACTTTGGGGATATTTCATTTCAACAGATAGTACTTTCATGCTGTATGATTACTATAGCCAAGGGAGTGTCTCTTCAATGATGCAAGGTAATGTAATGTGATTTCCATTTGCTTTGCAATATTTTTAGATTAGTTTATTTTGTGAGGAGATAAGTAATCAAATGTTTATGCAAACTCAATGGTGTCGGAAATATTGAGTTAGAATTTCTTATTGGTAAAAGCTCATATAAGGTTGCCTCTGTATATAAAGGCAAATAATCTATCCTACATGAGATCGTGCATATGAGTGGTGATTTTTGACATAATAAGACTAGTCTATTTCGAGTC
The DNA here is from genome assembly GCA_024138025.1 of Combretum micranthum. Lineage (NCBI taxonomy): Eukaryota > Viridiplantae > Streptophyta > Magnoliopsida > Myrtales > Combretaceae > Combretum > Combretum micranthum. Next base: position 17,178 of record JAMXBD010000744.1, read on the forward strand.
TGATTTATATATACCACACTAGGTCTTGCTAATCTATCAACCTAATCAATGGACACGCTTACTATATTGTGTTATTTATTAACCTATTTCATTAACAAGTTGGGTCTAAATTGACATATGTATCCTAATTCCTATATATATACATGGTCTAGAAGGACTAGGGCCACACTGAATATCATAAACTTGAAGGTGGCTCTTATTGACATAACATGAACATGCTACTTTAGAATGAGTTGTCACTCCTAGTTGTCATCGTAAATCTTAAGAAGGGAAGACCCCTGAAGATCAAGACTACCTCTTGATATCTTGAAGATCCTTGAGCATCCTAAAGTAGGATATAAGGTCTTTCGTCCTTCAAATACCTAAGATAATCTCTATGATTTGGTTGAAATCAAGGATTATAATTGGTTTAGAACTCATTATATTGCCATGCTACTTATAAGAAAAGAGCAATGACTGCTTATTTTTTCTTGAAGTTCTCAAGTTCAAGTCCCAACATCCACTGAGTACCCATGTGTTAGTTTGATATAAAATCGAATAAATTTTTTATTTTATTTATATGCTTTCTAAATCTTCTCTTCCTGTTATGGCATGTATTTTATATTAAATAAATTTCATCTGCTATGTAGGACCAAGAAGCTATTTAGATTGGAATCAGAGACTGAAAATTGTGATAGGTGTAGCAAGAGGTATTGATTATATCCACGAACAAAATGGTGGGAAACTTTTTCATGGAACTTGACTTCCACCAATGTTTTCATAAACTCTGAAGGAGATGCTTGTGTATCAGAAATCTATTACAATAACTTAAAATCAAGAAAATTACTTGATGGATGCTACATCAACATGAGAGAGGCATCGCAAGCATTAGATATCTATGGGTTGGGGGTTTTAATGCTAGAGATGATTTTTGGAAACGACACCAATATGGTAAACGCTGCAGCAAGTCGCCCATTTGTAGCCTATAGATATAAGTTTGATGACAAACTTCCATATCTAAAATGTACAGAGATGTTGAAACTTGCATGGAGTTGCATGTGGTACAAGCCTACACCCAAACTAAAAGAATTGGTCGAAATATTGGAGTGCATTTAAGTGAGATCATGAACAATATATACTCTAGAATGAAACTTGTGTAATGAATGATAGGTCTTGTATTTAAATATTTTACATCCAATCTCTTATTCCAGGGTCTTTACTCTGAAAAATTTAGGGGTGGCGGATATCACATTTTAACCATCTACCCTAACTCAATTAGTACTATTGCATTTTGCGCTGTGTGATTGCCTCAATAAGAGGATAGCTTGATTCAGATATGAAGATTTGCAATCAGTTCTCCATCGATAAATAAAAAATTACACAAAGTCATTTTTAGATCTAGATTGTTTTTTAATCGTTTTTACTATTTTGTATGTTTTTCTTCTCAATATAGAATCTTTCCCAACTAAAGTTCTACATTTCATTCCATGATTGTGCTAGGATTATTTTTGGATCGTTGTAACCCTTTTTATTTAGAAAATATGTCAATTTTCGAAGTGGGTTTTTTTTTTTTTATCTTCATTCCTTTTAATGTAAAATGTCAAGATATATGTACTTGTATTTTGATCTATGTTTCAATAGAAATAATTTTTTGTTTATTGCACTTATTAATACTTATTTAATGTCAGTATGAAAATAATTTCAAATACATAGTCGCAAAATCATGACTAATAAAAGAATATATGATACAATTATTGTCGCATCCCGAAGGGTACTCTAAACGTAACAATCCTCCATACACGGTACTAAAGTCTAGGAATGACTCTCTTGCCATTCAAAGACTTCTCTTAAAGTGTACAAGGTGTCTTCATAGTTAGAGAAACCATGGGATATAACAGCATCTATCTAAAATTATGACAAATGTGGAATAATAATACTAGTAAATGTCATCATGTAGATAAATAAAGGATCTATGACCACAAAATATATAAGTCTAAATAAAACACAATGGCAGTCTAAGTTGTCCAAAATACATATAGATAAATTGGGCTTCTCAAAAGGTAGAAATAGCCTTCATCTCTAATCTCACTCATCCCATTCGCCCCATGTGCTAACCTGTGACATGCTCCCTTGGTTTGGTCCAAAGATAACCCTACAATATAATTCGTAGAGGGGTAAGCTACAACCAGCTTAGTGAGCAACTTCTTCATATTACACCTTTCAAGCATGTTTTTAAACAATTTAATTAACATCCATATGTAATGCAAAGCAACCATATAATTCAAATACATGAGTCATCCAAAAACTACACGTAGTACGGATTTCGCCATCCATTACTTGGGTTGGGAAATAATCTCCATTACACATCAGCTTCAGGAACCCATTACCTTGGGTCCTAGTAGTAACTAATCCAATTTTATATGTTTATAATAAACAGTATTTATATTAATTGAAATGGTGATATACGATTATATTCTTGAAAGTGTGGTTATAATCCCCTAGGCAATGGCATGCTAAGTCTCTAATCAAAAGGGCTACATTTCCCATTGCAAGGTAGTTCCCCAAAGTTTAAAGCAGGGCCTATAGTCACATGACTCCTATTAGCCACACCCAGTCCACAACGAGATGCCGATGGCCTTCTTTATGCAAGTTGTGCAATGCATGAACCATTATTTATTTAACGTGACTATAATTAATGTTCATTTAAGGTGAACAATCAATATCAAAAACATTTACAATACAATTACTCTAACAATGCAACATACCGATTCAATTATTATATAATCAACAAATTTTATCACAATCAAAACACAACACCATTTTCCACGCATAAACCCATTCCCCACACATTCCATTTCGAAATATATATTATTATTGTGCTACTAACCACAAACACATAAACCCATTCCCCACACATTCCATTTCGAAATATATATTATTATTGTGCTACTAACCACAAACACAACCAAATGTCATACTCATAGGAAAAGAATACTTACTATGCCATGTCATTCATTGATCTTACTAGTTGTATGGGAAATCAAGGTGTGACTCGAAATCACCTAAAATAAAAAGATAATATACTTAATAAGTATAGGATTTCATTTCAGTAAGTTCTATTAATTTTTACTATTTTTTGCAATTTCAATATTGTTTCTTATTTTTGTGATATCTACCTCATTTTAAATCCATTTTCGACAATTTTATAGTCGTTTTCATAGGTTTTCGAATATATGTTCATGTAATGAAATCAGATTTATCATCTAAGCTGAGTACGAAGGCCAAAACTGCGTTTTCCTTCCAGAACACACTTAATTGTTTCTTGAACACTTACTTGACTATCATCCAGACTTCTTCTCCTAACTTGACTTAAACGGAAATATACATTTCAAAGTTCACATAATATGCTATTCTATCATGATTTTCTATTGTTTATTGAATAGTCGCACATATGAATTCTGTGACGTAGTCTTATATGAAAATTAGGTCCACTTATACTTATTTCTATCATTCGTTTCGTAAGTCTTCATGAACATCCTTATACTGTAGGCTCCTTTATATAATTATATTTTATAATTATTTAGAAAACATCTATTCACTGTTATACATTTCCTAAGGAGGATTGAGAAGCTACATACTAGCCTCATATTGCTTCACTCGCATGGTCTCGAAAATGAGAGAAAATAATTACTAAATACATAGAAAATTAATAACGGCCATAGACCATCCGCCTATCATTTTTATCAACAGGAGGGACATGCATTTCCCATGAGCTATTATATGTCACGATTTTACTTATAAATATATAATATTTATTCAATCATATTATATTACCCTCATGCTCCTATGTATATATATATATATATATATATTCCTGTCAATTTATTGTTGGTTCCGAAAATAATCAAGAAGGAGGTTGAATTGATTATTTCAGAAATTAAAATTTTTGCTTTTTAAAAACAATCCCTTTGATTTTAAGTTAAGAGAACAATATGAACAATTAAACAGCAATAAAATAAATTGTGGAAATATAAATAGAGAAGGGATAAGAAGATCAAGCAGATATTTATAGTGGTTCTGCTTTGTGCGTCAGTCCACTCTTCTAGTTCCGAGCCAGGGACCCCGATATCCTTCGAGTTTGTTCCACTATATCCACTAAAATCAATAATAAGCTTATACAAATCTCTCTGCTCGATTCTCACACTATACACTAGCTTCAATCGATCTACAGAGTCTAACTAGTAATTGAACTAACTCACTTGAAGCCAATAACAAGCTGCTTCGATTGTAAAAGAATAAAATGCAACGATTGCAATAACATAAAATTGCTACAATTCTGCACGTGGGAAAGAATAAATGAAGTGTGCTTTCAATCTGAGTTTTCTCGGTCCAAGAATGAACTCAAGCAGCTCTCGGGTTTTTGTTTTTCTTGAACCTGGAAAGTTCGTGCTTCTCTCTCTTCACCTCGTTCGTAATATATATTTCTATCCTTCTAACGTTCAGAATTTTTGTTCATGAGATGAGATGATATCCAAATGTCTCGGTTGGAAATCTGTAACCTCTTATCTTTAATTTAATTTCAAATGCTGCTGATATCTTCAAGAGAAAATCTCGTTCTTCTGTTTACTCTTCTGTTCCAGATTGAATTTGAAACCTTGATATCAGAAATAAGATAAGATCTGCTTGAATATCGTGATTTAAGATAATCCATTTGTTTTCTTTTTAAGAGCTTCTGATAACGTTCATTTTGTTGGAGATAGATCTGGAGAATTGTTGCTAATATTACGGTCTTCAATGTGATCTTCGCATGTTATCTTCTTGAAGATAACGTGGTTCTTGTTTTGATTTTCTTAATAATATCCAATTTGAATTTATTTTTATCTTCATAAAACATAACTTCTCTGTCTTGAAATCAATCCATAAATCGTAACTTCTGTTTTTCTCTCCAGAAAACTTTTTCGATGAAAATAACCAATTCGAAAATTGTTTAAATCCCCTAGGATATAATCCAACTTTAGTGGAACGAATAAGTATACTATCTGAATATACTTATTATCTTGGAGCTAGGTCTTTATAATCATTGAACTTCTAAAAAAAATGTCGATCTTGTTTGAGAAGATGAACAGTAGCTAACTTTAACTCAGAATTACTGTTGAAAGTTCTTGAAAAGGTTCTGTAAAAACTTCTGTATTTCTGGGAACTAACTTCAACTCAGAATTGTTGTTTTGAGTTTCTCCCAAAGGTTCTGTGTTGTTGGAAATGTGTTATACTTTAATTATCCTTCTGGAAAACATTCTGTGTGCCTTTTTCCTTTCTAAACAACATCCAAAATCATCATATCTTGTAACAATTCTTGTCTAATATATCTAAAAACTTGTTCAGATATAAGATTTTAATATCATTCAACCTTATATATGTGTTCAACAACTTCACCAATATTCTGTATAAAGTTCTGAATATAATTCTGCACACTAATAGAGTAGTTAGTTCTTTGAGCATTTTGTTATTATCAAAGGCCTTGTAACCACTACACAAGTGTGTACTTGGTGAGGATCAAAAGGACCAAGTTTTAGTCTCATGTGCGGTTAACTTGATCTCGACAAAATAGAGAGGGAAGGCCTTCTGTCTATCAATTTCATTAACAGGACTACTCATGTAGATAGCTTACTCCCACATATAATTGTGTTGTACGTAAGGTTCGTTTTATGCTTGGCTGTTAACCATTCCTATGTTTTCTTTCTTATTATGGTTCTTTTCTCCCTACTTGGTGTCTCATCATCTAGCATATAGGTTTATATAATATATATATAAATATATAATATATATATAAATCCACTAAAAATCGAATATTGTTTCTATGTTTGGTATTTAGAATAATACTACCTCTTAGTGAGTTCTTTCCTACTCGTAGATTCAGAGGTGTTCCATAAAGAAATGCCGTAAGTTCACGGATTTGAAACTAAGGAAGTCTTGCGAAAAAATACACTGGTGGTGTCCGAGTGTCCGCACACTTCGAGCTAGTGTGGTTGTTGTGTTTCTCAAGATTCGAGGTTTGGTTAGTTGTGACAAGGCTAAAATGATGCTGATGGTGGTTAGTGAGGAAAGAAAAGAGATACGGTGATGTTAATGATGGAGAGGCGAAATGTAGTGTAGCTGCTGTCTATTGTTAAGCCGACGACATGGATTGAGCCAGTTTGCTTTTTGGATATATTTTGATTTCATGCGCTGCACAGGCATGCAAAAGTATATAGAGTGTGCTGTCCCTAGGTTTAGCTATCTTAGATTTTTTTTTTTTCCTTAGAAAAGGTTCTTAGCATGAAAGAAAACATAAAGATCACTTTGACTTACCTGAACTTGACTCTACAACTGTGTCTAATTCATTGTATGTGTCGCAGCTACTATAGGAGAATTTCTATGAAGAGGAGTTATAGGTTTAGCAATTAAGGAGCTCCCAAGTGATGTTTCATGTACAAATCGAAAGGCTCATTGTTGAAGAAATATAGGAGAGAAAGTGATGGAGTTGACTACCCTTTTTTACTTAGTCCCATTTAAAACTTTTTGTTTTATTCTGCATGTTCCTAGCCTACTCTTGCCGCTACAAGCAGATGTCCCATTCTCATCAAGACTTCGGCATTGCTGCATTATTTCTCTTACCATACTAACAACACAAGGAACATCTTAGAGCTTTCACGCAGTCTAATATTATCTATTTCTATTACGATCGAACTAACTTATTTCAAGTTGGTGTAGTTGTTAGCTTTTAGTTCCTTTATGTGCTCTCTCGCTCTCTCTCTCTCTCTCTCTATATATATATATAATATACATATATATTTTTTATGGGGCTTACAATTATTCCGCGTATATCTCACAAGAATAATTGGCGATATAAACTAAGATATACCGCGTTACGAAATACATGGACCGAATCACTATTCATCGTCTTCTTCGTTAGATCTTCCAATGTAATGATCCGGTGCTTGGTGAAGTAGTTCAGTGATGATCTACCGAGATGGGTTGCGTTGATGTTCGGTGTAGCTCCGATGGGCGTGGGTCTCGCCTTGTGTCTTGATCTCATATTGCTTCTGTGGGACGGCATGGTCTCACTTTTTGTCTCGATCTCGGATTGCTTCTGCGGTGTGTCACTAGTTTAGCTACGACAGTAAGGGCTGAGTTGACTCGGCTTGGAATGGTGAAGATGGTGAGGATGGTTGACTAGAATCGCTTGGTTCGGTGAAGATGGTTGTCGTTAATGGCAATTTAGTTAGGCCCCTATATCGCGATTAATAAACATGTTTTACATGCAATTACTCACATCTTGTTTATTAATCATGATTTAGATACAGTACTAAACATTATATAATATTTTAAAAACACGATTACATATAAATTTTACATATCCTAAATAGTAAACATGATTTTGTAAAGTATTTTAGTAATTAATTTCAAATTAACTATATTTTAATAATTATTTTTACACAAACCATATACATGTTTTCACCCGTATCAATGAATAAGTTTCATTATGCGGAACTATATATATTTTACATCCAAACCTTCTAGAATTTTTTATCTACAATGGTCAAGAAATAACTAAGTGTCAATTTAATACCAACATATTCTACTACAAGATTAAACACCAAAGCTCTAGTTATCAATTTAAAAGTTTAAGTTTGTTAAATTTGGTATATTTATACTTACTGAACGTCAATATTACCATGATCCAAATTTTAATTTGGAGAGTATAAGCTTTTCCTGCATCTTGTTTAAATGATTTTGAAATGTTTTCTTCTAAAATCTTAATTCAAGCCATAAATTTTCTATTTTATAGACCCATAAATCTGTGGGGAATGGTACAGTTTAAAAGACACCATAGAATGAACATTATTTGTGGATAATCTAAGAATTCGTGAGACGAGCAAACACGCATTAAGAAGACAGAAGTCGCTCTTGCTTGCTGGATTGTCATCAGTCAGTTACGAATATCCTCACGGTTGTTCCAGAAATAAACTCAGTCTCACTTACAGTTCTGACTATAATTATTACCGTCACAACCGTTCCTTAATGTCTTAGAATAAAACAGTCCTTTTATTCTTGTATTAGTCTACACAACTCTAATCCTCATTCACATAATGTACCTAATGTAAATTAAGAGTGGTAATACTATCTTTTACTTATTGGCACATGGTTTTAGAGCAAGAGTCCTAGGTTTAAATTCTTGTATGGTCATTCAACCCGTATTTCATTAAATTATCTATTTAATAAGTTTTAATCAAAGTTTCTGTAGCATGGAGTATTAAGTAATAAATATAACTCATAACAAATTTATACGTTAAAAATTTCACAGGAGGAGCATTATAATACATAGATGAAAATAGTGTACAGTGGACATGGTAAGAGAAGGAGTGGTTAAGGGATAGAATCGAGGTTGGAGTTGCAGGAAGTAACAAGGTGCCGTGGAGCAAAACTGACTTGTGGAAATCCACGTGAATGCAATCTAAGCCCGATTTAGTACCAATAGCGATAGCGTTTAGTTGAAGGTAATACCGAATGCCCATAAAGTACAAAGAACTAAATAGGGGCAAAGTTTGTTATTCAAATTGTTATGTTTGGCAAGCAAGTTACCTAAATGGGATGGGAAATTTATTACCCTAAAAATGTTGTCTTCTTGGTATTCCTACAAATAAGCATATATTACGAGTTTAAAAAAATTCCTAAAGTAATACAAGTAATAAGTATCACTTCATAACATATAGCATGTGATTATTTATATAAATTAGAAGGAGATAACATTTTTGGATAGCAAATTTTCACCCGCCTAAATGTATAAAGAAAGTGCTAGCTAGGATAGGACACATGTTATGTAAAAGTCCAAAAGGAGATTTTTTATGCCGTATGGGGTGATATATTATGTCATGTTGGTATATGGGAATAAAACTGAAAGGGAATCAAGATTCGGGGTTCTATTATCATGCTTATGTTAGTTACATTTTCAAAGTCGGATTCGTGATTTCCTATAATTGACAATTCTAACTTTGAGGGGGAATTCGATTCCGCCCTTGAGAAGGCACAATTGTGATTCCTATTTGAGATATTTTTTATAAATAATATGTCAGTTCTATTCCATAATATATTCAAACAAATGAATGGATTTATTATTCCAACCCTCACTCTATTCCTTTCATTTTAATCCAATTCATTCCAAGCGATTCTCATGTACTAAACATGACATTATTAGTGTAAACAAAAGTCTAAGCCACATCTACCAAGACAATAGGTAGATGCATTTGCATGTAAATGAATAGTGTTGGTCATATCAATAATGTGTTGAAGTAAGGAAAGGAAGTTTGAGGCGAATGCACTTTTCACCTAAGTTATTGATCAAGGGCTATGTGGATTATTTGATTTTCATTTATATCTTATCTGCATCTATATCTTGTTGATATTTTATCTATAGTAGTCTGTTTGATCTGTTTATAAATAAAAATGTCTATCTTTCATCTTTATATGTTTCTTGACAAATAGTTTGTTTAAAAACAAAAAATAAAATAAAATGAAAAACTAACAAGAATAAGACGAACCAAACAAGCCCTAAATCGAAAATTTTAGTTCTATTATCAAATCTACGGATATTATCATGCCCCGAAGGATATCCTAAACTTGACAGTTCATTGTACATGATACTAAAGCCTAAGAATGACTACTTAGTCACGTAAAGACTTCCATATCATGTAGAAGGTGTACATCACAACCAAGGGCACATATCAGAGTAGCACAATTTACATTGATAACGATCAATAACAAGACAAAGGGAATATTATCATAAAACATAAACATGATTGATTACAAATCTTAGAGGCATACCCCGCTATTGTCTCCAAATCTATAAAATACGTTCCTTTAGGAATCTCCAAATACTAACATAGCATGCCTTACATATAAAGAATTTACAAAATAACTTCATCCATGTTCTCATTGCCTCTACAAGAGTTTAAAATCCATCTATGACTTCCTTAACATCATGATCCTTGAATAGAGCCACAGGTACACCTGTTTCAACAAAACTCTATAGAGATATAAGTTACAACTAGCTTAGTGAGGTATTCTTTTTCATTCGCACCATGGTTTCAAACAAGTCCAATTAAATTTTCATACATATGTTATGCATGCTATGCAACAATCACGTGATTACACAAATATATATAGTTATTCGGAAACCATATATAAAATGGATTTACCCCTCCGTATCGAAGGTTAAGGAATTGTCGATGAAGATCCTCGATCTTCTACTACTAGTCGGTCTAGTCCTCAGGCCCCCGCCCAAAGCGTTCGGTTGGCTTAGCTCCGAACCTAAAATTGCATTCCCGAGCAATTTGGATTCTCTAGGAAGGAACATGGCCCGTGTCCCAACACGATAACAACCAATCCAGCTTCTACGCATAAGAGTAGCAGCTTTCCTAAAGAGATATGACTCGATGGATGATATGCGTGAATGTTTTATTTTTTTCTTAAGTCAAACCTTATTAAGGTTTCTTAGGGGCGATCAAACAATTTTGCAGATAAATAAGCAAGCATAAATGTAGGTAGACAAAATATTTAACAAATAATTGAAGTTATGATATTTTTAATTCTCTTTTCATCACATAAGCATAAAATCACAGATGTACATACCCTTAAATTCCCCATACATGTCCATTTTTATCTTTTCTTAGTATACTAATACCACTATTCTATAAGCATAAGCAAGTAACGAATTTAAGAAGAATAACTCACTCGTCCATTTCTCAATCTTCTTAGTCGCAGTATCCTTAGGAAGAAACCTCATATTCCCATAGTCTAGTCAAAAGAAATAATCAGGATGAGCATTTCGTAGGAGTTCTACTTTAGCTTACGAATTCTATTTTACTATGTTCATCAAAAATCACGTAGAATGAAATTCCAACTTAAAATGGCCATAACTTGCTCATTTTAACTCGGAATTTCGCATATTATATACCGTTTTCTACCAACTTGAAAATATCTATTTATTTCTAAGGTTATTTTTGTCATAAAAAATCATTTGGGTTCCGAAAACCATAGGTACAGATTCATCACGAAAATTCCAGTTTTCAAAACATAAATTTACAAACTTTTATTTATCCAAAAATACTTGTACCAAAAATGTAAATATAACATAGTTGGAAAAATCATTAAATATATTAATATATATATAGATATGCTCATATTATATGCAAGATTCTAATATTTGTCTCAACGATTATATTTCGTAAAATAATGTCTTGTGTGAAGACTTATATCTAACAATTCCTTTCCTAAGTGTTTTGAAAGAATTCCATAATTCTTGAGTTATAATAAGTATATTCTTTTTGTTTTCTCATTTCTTTTCTAAAATAAATTTTCTCTTAAATTTTACTTTTAGTGATAAAAATGAAGTTTTCAAGAGTTTTATTAAGTTATTGATAACTTATAATCATTGATTGTATATATATTCTTTAAAGAAAACTTTGATAAGTAAGTCTTTTTATATTTTCATTTTCCAACTTCTTTAAAAATAAACTTTATTTCTATACTTGTCTTTTAACACTTTGACCAATTTTACTTGAAGGAAATCATGTTTTAATATTTTCTTAAGTTTTTGATAATATCTATTATTTTTGAAACCTCTATTGTTTATATTCTTTTATTTCTTTGAAAATGAGTTTATCATTTAGAAACTTGGTAACTTTTATTTTCTAAGTGATTTATAATTTAGTTGATTTTATCTTAACTTATAAAACTTACTCTAGTTATTACTTTTTATTATAGAGTTGGTAAAAATTTCCTATAGTAAGCTTTTTGAGAAAAGTTTATTTATCGAATAATTATTATACTAAGTTTTAAACTTTATGTGACTTATCATAATAAAAAAATGTTTATTTGTTAGTTAACTTCTTTAAAAAAATCACTTTCATTGTTATTTAGAAAAGTCTTGATGGATTTGAAAAGAGATTGTAGAAATAATTTTTCCTAGGTGGGTGGTAACAAAATCTTGATGTATATAAAGAGAGTTTGGTTTCATTTTTTCTTTGTTTCCTTGTAAAATTATCCTTGTTGACACTTAGGAAACTTTGGGAAAAGTTTGAGAAGAAGTTGTAAAAATACATTTTCTAAGTTGTTGTTGACAAATTTCTTTATTTAGTGACTAATTACATAATAAAAGAGTTTTAGTTTCAAGTTCCTCTATTAAAGAAAAATTCCACTTTAAATGTTATTGAGACAATATCATTATGAGGATGCATGTATATGAGCATGTAATATGAAAATATAAGGAAAAGGTAGAAGTGAGATAATAATGATAAGCAATGTAATAATATCAAGTATTGGGCACATTAGCTTCATCAAGGTATCTTAGTCAAGTATTGAAAGCCTTAGTTTCATCAAGGCAACCCAATCAAGTATTGAAAGCCTTAGTTTCATCAAGGCAACCCAGTCAAGTATTGAAAGCCTTAACTTCATCAGGGCATCCCGAGACTAAGAATAGACTAGTCCTAAAAAGAAAAAGAAAAGGAAAAAGAAAAAGAAAAAGCGATAATAGAAGCATTAAGAATAATAAAAGTAAGTTAGTAAGAATTAGTCAACATTTAGGCTCTAATAAGTATATATACAGATACTTAATAATATGCATATATATAGAGTTGGATTATAAACATAACAACAACAACAATAATAATAACAATAATAATAATAAAATTGGAATTCATGTGCAAGAACAAAATATGAATATGTTGTTACTTCTACAACTCATGTGAGTTTTAAAAAAAAACACCATAGTCATGCTAAGTTACATAACATGGAAAAATAATGGTAGGAAGTGATTACCTAAATGTATTTGTTGATGGATGAAGATGATAGATGTAGGTTTATGTGGGTAGTGATATGTGGTAAATGGTTTATGTGTAGAGGAGGATTTTGTAGGGAAAGATTTTGTAGGAATTTGGTTGTAGAGAGGATTTGTGGAGTAAATTTGAGAGAATTTTGTTATGTAAAATGAAGGTATGAAAGAAAGTGAGGGAAATGAGGTATTTATAGATAAATGTGGAGGAAATTTTGAGTTAATAAATAAATGAAAAAAAAAAAAATGGAGGGAAAGAGAGGAAAAGGGTGGATGGTAAGAGAGAGAAGGAGAGAGAAAGTATGATAAAAAAATTAATTTTTTATAAAAAAAGTAATAATATGTAAAGTATATGTAAATAAAGTTGTATGAAAAAAGTAAAAAGTAAGAAAATAGGTATATAGGTAGTAAGAATATGTAGTAGAATAGGTAGTAGAAAAAGTAGAGATAGATAAATAGTAATGAATAGTAAAATAGTACTATAAATAGTAGACTAGACAAATAAAATACCGGTATAAAAAATACGTGGAAACGGCTATATCATATATTTTTAGATATCAAAAAATTATGAAACTAATATTTTTGGATTTCTTATGTTATTACAGTCTATTGGTATTGTCGGAATATTTTTGCCATCCAATGTACTAGAGCACGATTTTTTGAAAATTGATCACATTCGATCCAAAAGACACTAGAAATTTGCGATCCAATATTTTTAAACTTCCTATATTATTACAAACTATTATCAACAATTATTTTCATTCTTTCGTTTAATATTAATAGCACGAATTATCGGATTTAAACACTAGGTTTGTTGTAGACTTTATTGATTTTTAGGTTCTGGTTTGACTTCCGACTTGTTGAGTTATTCATAAGGTCATAAAATTTTGGGTGTCCATTTTATATTTTGGTTCAACATCTATGGTTTATTTCCTTTTATTTATGATTAATATTTTTCAGTTCTCGGGATCGTTTTAACCAATTCTAAGGTTTTGGATTGACTTAGTTTGACTTTTGGTGAAAATTGAATTTTTTATTCTAAAATTCACCAAATTTTAAGGTCTTAGTATTTTGTTGTCGAACATTATTTGGATATATCATCTTGATTTGTGTGTTAAGACTTGGATAAATGATTTGATTGGTGTACGATGTTGAATCAATCGATTGTTAGATTTTCTATTTTGTTTTGAGTTCTCTTTTTCCAAGGTTAAGAATTTTCGTATTTGACCTTATTTAGAATTTGGTTTTGACTTGAGTCATTTTCAGGGTTTCGGTTTTGTGTGAACTTCTAGAATTATTTTCTAAGAATTATGAAAAAATTCAGGGGTTTACATTCTATATCTCATGAAGTGTCTTGATACTGAAAAATCAATAACTAGATGTGAAGTGTGGCAAAAAAGAAAAAAAGATAACTAGATGGGAAGCATGTTTTTTTTCATGGTCATTTCAGAGAAAAATAAAATGTCTTTACAAACAATCTATCGGTCCATTATCTATTATCCTAATAATGTCTATCAACTGAAAAAAGTCACTTTACGCCTTAAACATCCAATTGTTCCAAGAGTCTTCTCCTACAAATAGATTCTACTAGAGTAAAGTTAACACCTCCATGCCTTTCCCTCTCAGGAAACTCTTTAACATCTTTTTCTTACCTTTGTAGCTTTTATATTAACGACATCATCTTCATTGCTAACAATTCTATAGCCCTCAATCACCATATTTCAATTATCTCTTATAATTTCACTATAAAAGATCTTGCAACTAGAATGAAATCGCAACTCCACCTTTTATTCCCTTTCCTATGTTTAAAAGCATTATAAAAAGTCGATTCATTGAAATCGATCATTCTAGCTTGAAGGTGATATATGAGACGGAATCATGATTCCTCCACCTCCATTAAAGATTTTTTCTCTAATTAGCTTTCTATCCTATAAAAAATTATCTTATTTATTATAAAAAATATTTGATAAATCCCAATATAGACAATTTTTTTTTTCCATTTTATTCTATGTCTATTATGAATTTGTCATTCCTTTGATTCCAACCTATCCTATTTCAAATAATTCCTACTGAAATTGGTGTTTTCCACTTTTTTGGGAATTGTATCTCTCGTTTCCCTCAAATGATCACATTAGCAAATTATTTTCTTTAATGCAACTATGTGCAAATGCATATGTGAAACCTTGCAAAATTTCAAAGGAATCTTAAGAAAAATTTTGTAGTGTCATCATCTAATTGGGTGACTTATAATTTTTCTATGATCAGAACTCTAATATGGAACACACAATTTAATGAAAAATAAAAATTATGTGCTCAATAAACATATGAGTATGTATCTTTTGAAACTTGTATTGCATAGAAACTAAAAATATAACATATCTACACAGTATGTTCAATATTTTCATAACCTTATCATACGGTTTAATTTCCAAAATGATATTTTTACAATAAATGAATCATTGAATGAAAATCAAATAATATATCATAACTACCGATATAAGTGGAAAATATTACTTTTAATATTAACTTCATTGGCTAAGCACAAGCTCATTGATAATTTGTTAGCATATGTACAGTAATTTTTTTTTTTTTTTTTACCAATAAGTCACATAAGCAAATACTCATCAATTCGTAATAAGTCTATGTCCACTAAATAAAATAATATTGCAATTGAAAGGAGTTACAATAAGAAAATCCTTATAATTATGCAATTAAGTAGCATATTAAAGTTAAGGATTGTATAATATACATATATATACACACACTTGTATAATAAAACTAAAATAGTTTAATCTTGATAAATGAATTTACCTAAAAGCTTAAAGATACATTTTTACTTAAAGTGAATAGTAAAAATATGAATAATATTTTATTAATAAAGTTTCCAAATTACTTTAATAAATGTATTCTAATTTTTAACAAAGGTATATGCCTTTATAGTTACAACAACGGATATAATAATGAATGACAAAGTATATTATGAGGAAGATAAGATTCAAAAACTCCCTCATCAATAAAGTTTTGAAGACAAAACTTTTCTTAAGGGGTACGATGTATGTCCCATAAATTTGGGATAGATTCAAATCAACTAAGAGAAAATCTTACAGAACATAGTCATGAACCACTACCACTTGATTCTTATGCATGAGGATAACTATAAAAGAAAGAAAAATGTATTAACTTTACCATAGAAACTTAAAGTAAATATAGAAAATGATGACAAATGATAAATATATGTAATAATATAATAACATAGTACACATATTAAAAAAATAAAAATAAATCGTAACCCCAAAAATAATTTAACCTTGAGTAACCAAGTTTGCTAAAAATTAAATTTGATTCAATAATGTAACCATAGGACAATGAAAATGGTACCATACTAGCAACAAAATACAAATATGCATATATACATTACATATATACACACCAAGATGCAAATATCTTCTTAGAAGAGTCACAATTACTAATTTATATATAAATATAAGTAATCAGTCTCAATTAGATCAACTACATTATATTAGTTAAAATCCAACAAGCCACCACACTAACCACATTAGCACAACTATATGAAAAGAGAAACCATTAGGATCCCTTATGGTTATTCCTCTGCCGCTAACTTTATGAATATCAGACAAAGAGAGTGATTTAAAATTTGTCACCCTTGCTGTAGATAAGCTAACACCCATACCTATAATTCATTCCTACCATACATGCCATGACCTTAGACTTGTTGTTCATGCTAGTGATTCATCTTGTGAGAATGAGGTTGGTTCAGTGCTTGAACAACTAAACAACACCGCAAAATTGTTTACAGGAAGACAAAAGAACCTTTTGTTTTCTTAATTGTTTCTCGTGTCTAAATTAAAAGGATTTTTATAAATCATTGCATAGAAAATCTAATGGATCGATTAAAAATGAGAAACAAATAAAAAATAGCTAAATAAAGAATAGAGAGCTCATTAAAAAATTACAAGATATGCAAATCATTACAAACTAGTATGGATTTAACAAATTTATTGCTAATTGTGAATTTGTGCTTGAAAATCATAACAATCCCCCTCCTACCAGAGAAACTTAACCTGACCTATCATATACCATGAGTTGTTTGTGAGAGGAAGCTATTTTCTTGGTATCATGTATGATGATTCAATAATGCAATTACTGTCCAAATTCCAAGGAAAGCTTTAGCCTCTTCTATTCGCCTAGGCATGGTGCACAATGAATAATACCATTTCAGAAGATCGCTAGATTCATAAAATTAATTCACATATCGATTCAAGCATACTAATTTCATCCAGATTTATAGTTTGATGCTACACTACATTAAGGAAACTTTTCATCAATGGATTTGGTCCTTATGTACCCTATTAAAAGTAAGGTTAAAAATGAATATAAGTTTTCTTATTTGTAAGTGTTAAAATATTGTCTGATCATGTTAGAATAGCATAAATTGGCAAATTAGTAATAGGATAAATTGTAGACTAGACCACTTAGGTCTTATGAACTTGAGGTCATTTCATTAGTCTTTAAGGAAATGAAATTCTTGCACCCAACAAAAGAGGAAACTACTTTTTCCAAGTCCTATGATAGATGACAAATGTTGTGACTCTGATGATTCGATGTTTTTGGTCCAAGGAGAGAATTTTTTCCTAAAAGTTTTTTTTTTTATAGGTCAAATCCTTTCTGAAGTTTGCATTACTCTTTTCTGCTATCAATTTTTAGAATTGTGGAGTCCCCCATTATTGCCAATGAGGCTTGAAACACGAAAAAAAAATATCATTTAGCCTAAAATTTAATTTTTTTTAAAGGAGAAAGGATAAAAATGATGATGTTGAAACTTGTTGTTCAATATGAATTTTAATAAGACAATTAGTTGCACAATTAACCACTCAAATTATTATTCAATGATGTTAAACTGCAATTAATTAGTCAAACAACTAGAATGAACAACATACTAAAATATATATTTGTGTGTGTTTTGTGAATGTGTTGTTCTTTAAAGATTGTGCAAAATTAAAAGGTAAATTCTTTGAGCACAACCTTGGTCGCGGGTCTCATCGATGGCTTAATAAGTTCATTCATCATGGCATGACAAGCTCATATTTTAGGCTCAACGAGTTCAAAGAAGCACAACCTTAACAAGGTCAAATTAAAGGCTCAATAAGTTTAAGGCACGACAAAGCTTAAGGTGCAACAAGTTTGAATCTCAAGCTCGACGAAGTTCAAATAAGCACAAATTTGATGAATGATCAAATTTGAAGCACATAAATCTAAGACACGATAAATCTGAGGCATGACAATTTGAAATTCAAGCCGATATGACATGAAAGAGCTGTTACGTGCATTTAATCCTTGATAATTTTAAGACGTTATCTCAATACATATTTAAACTTTTGAAATGTATAAATACTATTTCCTTAGGAGATTCAAGAAGTGCTTACCCGAGAAGAAGTGATTAAGAGCTTTTATTTACGAACAAACAAATTAGAAAATTCTCTCACTACTTTGTACTCTTGCTCATAAATTTGCAAAATCTGAAAAGAGAGAGAAGATCAACTTAGTGCTTTATTCTTGTATTTGTTATCAATAAGAGATCATCTTGAGAGAGAAGGAAATATCTTATTTCCTAAGTTTTGTAAAATGGTGTACTACTTTCTTTGAGAGTGTGTGATTAAGATTAGTGAAGTGTGTGAAGTCATTTACTTAGAGTAAAGATCATGGCATCAAATGCACTATGGTTTTAGAAGGTTAAGCTATTAATAGGCCACCTCTTCTAAGTAGGGATAACCATCCATATTGGAATTATAGAATGAAAATCTTTTTAAAAGCTCAAAATATATTAATATGAAATGTAATAGAAAATAGGCCTTTAATTATTGAAGGAAAAGAAGAAAAAGATCATAACAAAGAAGATTGGAAAAGATTGGATCTAAATGAAATAGCTATGAACATATTGCATTGTGGGCTAAATGAAAGTGATTTCAATAGAATATATACATGAAAATTGGCTAAAGATATATGAGATGAATTAAAAAAGACTTATGAAGGAACTTCAAGAGTAAGATACAAAAACAAGCTTCTTGTATGGACAGTTTGAAAATTTCAAAATGTTTCTAAATGAATCTATAGATGAGATGTATAATAGATTCATCAACATCATTAATCCTTTTAATGTGCTTAGAAAGAATTTTACTGATATGGAAATAAATTCTAAACTTCTTAGGTCCCTACCCAATGATTGGGAAGCAAAGAGAATTGCTATTAAAGGAGCTAGAGGAACTAAAAAGTGAAAATATTCTATTAAAACCTAGCTTAGATGATTCAAAAGCAACTATAGCCAAGTTCACAAAAGGAAAAAGAATTTGAACAAACTTCTTGAAAAGTAAATGTGTGATTCAAACAACTATGGAATTGGATATGACAAAGAAAGTAGTTACAAGTCTCATAAAATTTGATTTGTAAAAGCCACTTATGGGACATGCAATCATTGTGGTAAAACTGGTCATATTGAACACAATTGAGCAATAAGAAGAACTATGCATTTGAAAGATAAAAGCAAGCTAGTTTGAGTTTCTAAAAGAGAAATCATTATTACACCTAACCAAAAAGGACCCGAACTCAAATTGGTACCAAAGAAATAATCCTCTGTTTTGTAGAATCTTTGAGTGGAAACAACAAATGATACTTAGACAACAGCTGCTCTAGACACATAATAGGACATGCATCTAAGTTTACAACTTTAGACTTGAAAGATCAAGGGATATCACCTTTGAAGACATTCTTAGTGAATGTAACATTCTAGTAAACAAAGACTTAATTATTAAGAATGTGTTTTTGGTTGATGGTTCAAAACATAATTTACTTAGTGTAAGTTAATTGTGTGATAATAGTTTTAGAGTAACATTTCTTGCCAATAAATGTGCTATTAAAAGAATTGACAATAATCAAGCTTATTTTGAAGGGTATAGACAAAGAAATATTGACAAAATTAATCTAAATGATTTCAAATCATCAAATGAAACTTGTCTTTACTCTTAAAATGACAATAGTTAGTTATAACATAGAAAATTGGAACATGCTAGCATGGATGAAATTCGAAAACTTGTTAAAAAGAATATTATTAAAGATTTACCAAATATAAATTTTCAAAAGGATAAAATTTTTCAAGCATGTTAATAAGAAAGCAAACTAAGACTTCTTTTAAATCTAAGAAAATTATTTCCACTTATAGGCCATTAAACTATTGTACATAGACTTATTTGGTCCTACTCAAACTTTAAGATTGGGAGGCAATAAATATACCTTAGTTATTGTTGATGATTTCACTAGATATACATGACTTTCTTCCTTGCATCTAAAGATGAAACAAATAATTTTTTTTTTTAGATATTGCAAAAAAGTTCAAAATGAAAAGGTCTTAATATTGTGACTATTCAAAGTAATCATGGGGGAGAATTTGAAAATTACGAAATGAATGACTTTTGCAGTAAAAATGGAATTGAACACACTTTTTCAACAACTAGAATGCCATAAAAAAATTATTTAGCTGAAAAAAAATAGAACTTTAATTGAAATGGCTAGAACCACATTGTGTGAAAATAATTTACCTAAATACTTTTGGGAAGAAGCTATTAAAACTATTGTTATATATTAAATAGAGTTTTCATAAGACCAATTTTAAGAAAACCCACTATAAGCTTTAGAAAGGAAGAAGACCTAACTTCTTTTATTTCCATTCATTTGGCACTAAATGTTACATCTTGAACAATGGAAAAGAACAACTAGCTAAGTTTGATGCTAAAAGTGATGAAGGCATTTTTGGGGTTATTCGTTAATTAGTAAAGCATATAGAGTGTTTACTAAGAGAACTTTATTGTAGAAGAATCTATTCATATTGCTTTTGATGGTTCTTTGCCTCATTTATGTTCAAGTGATGATGTGGATAATATTTGTGCAAATTTGGATAAGTTTTCTCTTGAAAATAATATTAAAGAAGTAAATAAAAGAGATAAACATAAAAAAGGATGTTGTGAATAAATTTGTTAACAATGATCTTTTTAAAGAATGGAAATATGCAAGATCATACTAAAAAGATCTAATAATAGATGAACCTTCTAATAAGGTACAAACTAGATCTTACTTTAGAAATATTAGTAATCTAGTCTTCCCATCTCAGACCGAGCCTAAAAATACAAAAGTAGATTTTAAAGATGAATTATGGATACAAGCTATGAAAGAATAATTAAATCAATTCACAAGGAATGAAGTTTGGAAGTTAGTTCCTAGACCTAATAATAAACTAGTTATTGGAACCAAATAGGTTTATAGAAAAAAATTAAATAATCTAGAATAATAACTAGAAATAAAGCTCGATTGGTAGCTAAAAAATATAATCAAGAACAAGGCATAGATTTTGATGAAACCTTTATCCCAGTTGCTAGACTAGATGTTACGTCCCGAGGGGTAACCTAAATTGGCATTCCACCATACACAATATTAAACTTAGGAATGATTTCATTAGTCATATAAAGGCTTCTATATCATGTATAAGGCATACAACACAACAAGGGAATGTATTAGAGTAGCGCAATTTATGTTGATAACAATGTAAATAACAAAGCAAGAGAAATATAAACCATAAATAATAAATAAGGTTAATTACAATTCTTAGAGGTATATCCTACCCTAATGTCTTCAAATCTACATATATACAACTCCTAATAATCTCCCAAAATATCAATGTATTATATATTACTTATAAAGAAATTTTTAGAATATAGATTCATCCTATGCTCCCACTTCTTTCATAAAAGCTCAAAAATCCATCAACGATTCCCTTAATGTCCCCACCTTCGAATGGAGCCGCAAGTATATCTGTTTCAACAAAAGTTTATGAGGGTGTAAGCTTACAATATACTTAGTGAGATATTTCCTTTATCCGTACCGTATTTGAAGCAAGTTTATTAAATTTCATGCATATGCTATGCAACAACCACATGTTACAAACAATTATGTACGGGCGTCCAGAAACCATACATGAAACGGATTTACACCCTCTGTATCGAGGGTTAAGGAATTGAAATTTGAAGGTCCACTAGACTATTCACTACTAGCCCCCAAGCACTCTACTCATAGCGATCAATCGGCGCAGCTCATCCTTGGAATGTATCCCTGGTACGCCTTAGTTGTCTAAGAATGAGCATGGCCGTGAGCCCTTACGAATGTGCTTGGTCTCGGACCTTTCTGATTCTGCACATAGGAATAGCAGTCTTCAACCGAGTAAAACTAAAGTACACTTAATGGTGATCAAGTAAATATCATACACACATAAGTAATATGTAATATTAATGAAATAATTAAACAATCACTTGTTGTTTTCGATATGCTTAGCATCCCTTGCCACACATAATAGAAGCACATACATAAGTATCCTTTTATCTTGTACTTATAAATCTAGTGCAATTGTCTACAAGCATGAGCAAGGTAACGAAATCATGAGGAAAAATTCACTCGTCCATTAAAGCAACTCTTAGTTGTAATAATCCTTTGAAAATAGTACATTAAACTTCTCGTTACCTAAACAAAGAAAATACCCAAAATGAGTATTTCACAGAGGTTCTACTAAATTTTCTAACTCTATTTACTTTATTCGCATTATTTTTCTTGGTTACAGAAGTTCTAACTTAAAATGATTATAGCTTACTTATTTTAACTCGGAATTTCGTATATTAATAATCATTTTCTATCTACTCGAAAAGATCTATCTATTTTTAAGATTATTTTTAATATTTAAGGTCTCAAAAAGATGGTACGGATTCATCATACAATTTTCATCCTTATTCTTGCATTTTCCAAAGTTTTACTTTACTTAGACACTTTATAGCAATCATATAATATTTTACCTTTGAAAATTATTTAGTATTGATATTAACTCATATTATATGCATGATCCTAGTGATATTGTTCTAAAATAAAAATATGTAAAACAATCATTTGTAAGAAAGTAGCAATATTGAGTTTTATAAAATCACCTCTTGACTTGTAACCAAATTTCTTTCCTTAAATTTGGTAAACACATACTTTTACAAAATCATGGTTTAATATATTTGGAAATCTTAAAGATCCTATAGGTATTCCAAAAACTTCGTTTGACAATTTATTTCACAAAACATGGGTCTTACCTATTTGTGACACAAAGTTTTTTAAGTGTAATTTTCCTTGAATTCTTCTTTAAGTTTTTGTTTTAATTCTTAGATTGTGAGACTTAATTAAAGAAAGTCATGATTTTATATTTATTTTGAGTTCAGGAATATTTCATTTTCATATTAAACTTCTTTTAACTAATTACTTTACAAAACATGGATCTTTATGTGGTTGTAAAACAAAAAAATCATTCTAAGTTGTATCGTCTTTAAAATGTTTTAAGTTTTAGCATATGAGAAAAAAATTAAGTGAATGACTTGTTCTAAATTTAATTCTCATAATAACTCTTTCTCAATTAGTAATTTTTCAACACATAGATCTTTAGAGGGTTGTTGGAAGAAAACTAGGATTTTTAGTTTGTTACAATTGGGTGTCTATTTATTATAACTATTTTTTTTTATATTATCTTAACTTATAAAAAATGAATTTACTTCTTAAAACTTGATTCATTAAGTTATATACCAACTTTAATTTCTGAGTAGATTTTAACTAGTAAGTTGATTTTTAAGTTTGTTTTTATAAGAATGATTTTATTCATAGTATTCATTAAAATATTGGTATATGCCCTATAAATAAGTTTTTAACAAAAACTTACATAACAAAGGATTAACATTAGAAATTTATAATAAATCTACTTAATATTTTGGAAAGAGCGTAGTTGAACGATTATCCTAAGTTTTAATGAAAATTCTTTGTAAGTGTTGAAAATCATTTCTCTTAAGAGTTTAGCCCTAATTTCTATATAAAAAAATAATCAATATTTTCATTTTGAAAATTTTATTTACATAACAACATCATCATATGGTTATGCATAAATATGAACTTACTAGTTATATTATGAGATAAATTATAAACTCATGCAGATCAATATGAAATCAAATAAGCAAATATAAGAACAAAAATATGGAAGTCTTAACTTTTTATCAAGACTTCTCGAAACTTAGAAATAGACAAATTCCATAAAAATAAGAAAAGAAAAATCAAAGAAAATCATGAAAGTCTTATATTTATTTCAAGGCTTCTTGGGATTTATAGATGGACAAGTCCCATAAGAAAATGAGAATAGCAAGAAACAATTATGGGAGCCTTAGACTCTAGCAAAGCTCTCCAAGACTTGAATATAGTCAACCCTATAAATAAAGCAAAGCAAATACATAAGAAAATCATGGGAGTCTTAGATTGATTTTCAAGGCTCATCGAGACTTATATTATAGACAAGTCCCCCTTTTTGTTTTGACTTGGTTGAGGACAAGTGTAACACTAGAAGTTGATTGGTCTTATTTTATTTAGCATGTAATAAAATATAAGTAATGAAATAATACAATAATAAGATATTAGGTTAGTGAGCCTTAGGCTCTAAAAATATAGATACATACTTAGACATAATAACATATAGAGAGTTAGGTTAGAAGTAAGAATATAACATAAACATAAATTTAAACATGGAATTAACAAGACATGAACAAGATGTTATTTTTATAATTTCATTCCCTAGCATAAGTTCATGGGGATTATTTGAAATCATAACACACATGGTGTTCATGTTATGTTAACATAGACTAAAGAGAGGTTTAAATGTTTACCTAAGATGAAGGATGGAAGATGGATCAAGAGAGAATTTGTGAAAATTACTTATGAATGGATAATTAAGATCACAATTGAGAGAGGATTTGTGAAGAAATTTTGCAAGAGCTTTGTTAGTATTTGAAAAGTGTGTATAAAAAATGAAGGAGAGAAGGGATATATACAAAGTTTTGGAGTAGAAATTTGTGTGAATTAAATTAAATAAAAAAGAAAAGAAAATGGATAGAGAAGAGGAACAAGGGTGCCAACGATGTGATAAAGAGGAGAGTAAATTGATTAAAAATTAATTTTTTGTAATGAAAAATAAGTAAAGTGTAAGGGAAGTTTAGTAAAAAGTAGTATCAGTAATATAAATGTAAGAGATAGTTATATAGATTGTAAGAAGTAGGTAGTAAGAAAAAGTACAAATAAATAAATAGAAATGAATGGTAATCGAATAGTAAATAAGACCAATAAATTATCAGTAGTAACGAAAATACGTGTAAATAGGCTATATCTGATATTTTTAGAAGTGAAAAATTTTATAACTGATATTTTATGATTCGTTATCTCATTACGAGTCTAGATTGATTTTTGGAATTTTTTCATCATTTTACGTGTCGAGACCCTGATTTTAAAAACTGATCTTGTTTGGGTTCGAAACAAGCAAATTTTTTGTGAATCTGATCTTTTTAGGTTGTAAGACATTATTTCGAACTATTATCTAAGGTTATCTCATTTTTACTATTTTAGGGTTTCTAACGCGATCTTTTCGGATCTAAATCCTCTAGATCTTGTTTAGGGCTTCTAGAGTGGTTTTAACTTGGGCCGATTTTAAGGTTTAGGTTTTCGGTATCAACTCTAGGATTATTTTCTAGGAGTATCGAAAAATTTAGGAGTTTACACTAAAAGCTATTATAATGCTTTTGGCATTTGCTGCATTCAAAAACTTTACTCTTTTTTAAATGGATATCAAAAGTGGTTTTCTTAAGTGATTTTATAAAAGAAAAAATTTATGTAGAGCAACCGCCGGGTTTTGAAATAATGAATTCTCTGAATATGTTTACAAATTAAACAAAACTCTTTATAGTCTCAAGCAAGCTCATAGAGCTTGGTATGAAAGACTCAATAACTTCCTATTAAACAAAGGATTTTTCATAAGAGAAATTGACACAACTCTTTTTATCAAAAATCTCAAGTCAAACACATTGATTGTACAAATCTGTGTGGATGACATTATGTTTGGAGTTACTAATATGAGTCATAAATGAATTTGTTGAGTGTATGAAGAATGAATTTGAAATAAGCATGATAAGAGAACTCAATTATTTTCTAGGTCTTCAAATAAAACAATCTGAAAAATGGAACTTTCATCGGTCAATTTAAATATACTAAAGAACTCTTGAAAAGATTCAAAATGGATAATTGTAAAATAAAACCTACACCTATGAGCACAAGTGTAAAACTTGATAAAGATGATAATGGTAAAAATGTTTGTAAAAAGCGTTATAGTGGCATGATAGGTAGTTTGTTATATTTAATAGCTTCAAGACCTGATACCATGTTCTCGGTATGTATATGTGCATGATTTCAATCTTACCCAAAAAAATTACACTTAAGTGTAGTAAAACGCATGCTTAAGTATCTTATAGGCACTATTAAAATTAGCTTGTAGTATCCAAAGTTTACTTTTTTTTTTATTTATTTGGATACTCTAATGCTAACTTTGCTAGGTGCAAAATAAATTGGAAAGCACAAGCAGCACATTCCACTTTCTTGGAAACTTTCTAATATCTTGGCACTTAAAGAAGCAAAATTTGATTATAGTTTCAACTACCGAAGCTGAGTATTTAGCTGTCGGTAGTTGTTGTGTACAAGTTTTATAGATGAAACAAATTTTGTAAGATTATGGATTAAACTATAAAAATGTTCTAATTCGCTGCAATAACACAAGCGCTGTAAATTCAATAAAAATTCCAATCCAACACTCAAGAAGTAAGAATATCAAAAATAGATATCATTTCATTAGAGATCATATTCTAAATAGAGATATTAGCTTGGAATTGATTGATATAAAAAATCAAATTACTGATATTTTTATAAAACCCTTAAATGAGGATCATTTTTGTACTTTGCGTAAAGAATTACGCATAATCAAGAATGATGAGTATTAAATATTATGGAGCCAAGTTAATTTAAAACCTAATCTTGGAATAAAGGAAGCTATAAGATGTTAAAATATGTTTTTGTGATGCTTGTAAGATGTTCTTTCTACAAAAAATCTATAATATGTTGTTTTTATGTATGCTCAAGCTAATTTTGTGCTAAAACCTTGTTTTCAATGTATGAATTTTTATTCATGTTTTTTATGCATCTAAATGTTTGAACTGCTTAGTGATGCTTTTTAGACTTCATTGAACATGCCTTTTAAACTTATTTGTGATATGAAAACTTCTTTTTCAACTTGTATGTTGCATGTGCATCTCTCTTAATTTGAAATGTTTTGAATTTGTCTTCTTGTTTTTTATGAGTCCAAAGGGAGAGAAAGATATTGAACGCACGATTAACATGTATAAATAGTGTATTTCAATGTATCCAAAGGGGGAGGAAAGTCTATTGAATACTTAAATAGTGTATATTGTGTTTGTTTAACCATTAAGTGTAACTTGCATTTCACTAGAAGGTAAGTATCAAGTTTGTTGAATCAAGTAGAGAAAACTCTTTTAAAACTTTATATGCTTAATTGAAGGGGAGAAAATTGTTAAATTAAAAGAAAGGTAATTATGTCTAATTGTCCATATCAAAAAGGGGGGAGATTGTTGAGATTTGTGTATTCAATGTGAATTATGATGAGACAATTAGTTGCACAATTAACTACTCAAATTTTTACTCAATTGTGTTAAACTACACTTCATAAGTCAAACAACTGGAAGGAACGTGTGTGTGTGTGTGTGTGTGTGTGTGTGTGTGTGTGTGTGTGTGTGTGTGTGTGTGTGTGTGGTGTGTGTTTATTCTCTTGAGATTGTGTAGGAATTAGAAGTACAAATTCTTGACCATAGCCTTCGTGGGTCTCATTGAAAACTTGATAAATTCCTTCATCAGGGCATGAAAAGCTCACATTTCAGACTTGATGAGTTCAAACAAGCACAACCTTGATTGAGTTTAGATTAAAGGCTCAATAAGTTTAAGGCACAACAAGCTTAGGGTGTGACAAGTTTGAATCTCAAGCTCGATGATTCAAATAAGCTTAGATTTGATCAAGGTTCAAATTTAAGGCACGATAAGTTTAAGGCATCATAATTTAAAATGCGAGCCAATATGGCATGAAAGAGTCGTTACGCGTATTTAATACTTAATGATTTTAAGAAGTTATCTTTAACGGACATTTAAACTTTTGAAATGTACAAATACTCTTTCCTTAGGAGATTCAAGAAGTGATTAAGAGCTATTATTTGCAAACAAATAAATCAAAAAATTCTCTCACTACTTTTGTACTCTTGTTCATAAATTTGCAAAATCTAAAAAGAGAGAGAGAAAATCGACTTAGTGTTCTATTCTTGTATTTGTTATCAATAAGAGACCATCTTGAGAGAGAAGAAAATATTTTATTTTCTAGTTTTGTGAAGTGGTGTACTACTCTATTTAAGCGTGTATGATTGAGATTAATAAAGTGTGTAAAGTCCTTTGATTGAAGGTGATTTGGGTGATCGTGGAGAGTGAGAAGTAGGTTGAACTCCACGTTAAATATGGCTTGATTTCTCCTTTCTTATCTCTTTCACTTTCATTCCTGTATTTTATTATTGACATATTAGATGTCATCAAAGTTTAATTTAATTAATTTTTTGAAAAAATTAATTAATTGAGAATTTAAGTCAAATACTCAATTAATCCCCCCCCACCTCCCCCCCCCCCCCCCCCCCCCCCCCCCCAAATCCCCCAGCCCGGAGTATTTTCTAGTGCATTTTCAAATAAAAATTATAACTTTTGGCTCAAT
Organism: Combretum micranthum; assembly: GCA_024138025.1. Lineage (NCBI taxonomy): Eukaryota > Viridiplantae > Streptophyta > Magnoliopsida > Myrtales > Combretaceae > Combretum > Combretum micranthum. The sequence continues at coordinate 45,788 of JAMXBD010000744.1, forward strand.
AAATATGGGTTTTGATCATGTTAATTGGGCTTAGACATAAGCGTTAAAGGCACAGATCAACAGCTTGTGAGGATAAGTTATTAGTATGCATATGGGAAACCTAAGTTCGAGCTTGGTTGAGGCAAAATGCCTTTTATTTTTTCACAATCCGGAGCACCATTAGAGCATACAAATGAGACCACCATCAGTAAACATGGATACTATGAATTAGGACCAAAAATGCTCTTAATTTATAGTTTTGATGCCTCAAATGGGTAAAAAAAATTTAGAAAAATAAGCATCGTGGATTTTACTCCATGCAATCCTAGTCAAATCTAGGCAAATTTAAGTGAGAATGGAAGCTTCCTGAGTGATGAAGATTGTTCAAAATCATCTTAACAATCAACTTTATCCACAAATCATGATTTTTCCAAATATTTTGAAGATTCAAAACCTATAGTGAAAGATTTGAAATTGTGATGTTTGATTCATACCAAGTGGGATTCAAGCTCTTACACTATAAATATGACCTCGAACAAAGCTTTGGGGGAAAGAATTTCATAGAATTCCACTTGAAAAAGTTCAAATCAAAGAAATTTAGGGTTAGGGCTTTTAAGGGAAAATTCTTCATATCACATGTGTGCTTATAATATGAGAACCACCGTCTTATAAGTTAGAGTTTATAAGACTCTAATTAATTATTTTCTACTCACATTTGATCATAATATACATATATTTAGTTGTTATGAAAATAACTATAGACACCGATATTCCACACTCCACTAGCACAAAGAATCGGAATCTCATACCAAACGATAAGATTAGGTAAACTGAATTCAAAACACAATAGTGGCTTTTAAATAAAATCCTAACAGATGGAAAGAATGCTTAAAAAGAAAAAGTATTTTTAAGTCTTAAATCTCATCTCCTAAAATAGGTTCCGCCTATCAAATTAGTAATCCTCTACCTAGCTCATGAGACTTAATCTTTGATAAGCTTTCTATTCGAATTATGTCACATACCCAGCCTTTGCATAACCTGTGAGAATAAACTATTGGAAGGTAAGCTACATCCATCTTAGTGAGCATTTTCCTCATATTAATTAATTCAAGCATTATACAAGCAAGTTAATTAATTCAAGCATAGGGTATGCATGAACACCCATAGGAATGCAACAAATATATACAGTCATCCAGAAACTGCATATAGTACATATTTACACCCTTTATGACTAGGGTTGGAAAATAAGTCAATTACACATCAGCTCTAAGTTTTGTTCCCTCAGGTCTAACATAATATCAATCAAAAGATATAAATATACAAATATACAAGAGAATCATCGCAAGTATAAGGCTTGAACATTGCGAGAGCAAGCTCAAGCAAAAAGTTTTAATAAAAATCATTTTTATCTACTTTCCAAAAATAAAGTTTTAGTATTCTCAAGGGTGGTCGTTATTGCATCATACCCCTAAGCAACAACACGCCGGCAAGGCTCTAATTAAAGGGCCGCATTTCTCGTTGCGAGTTAGTTCCCAAAGTTTAGAGAAAGGCTTGTAATTACACAACTTTGATTAGCCACACTTGATCCACCGCGTGATGTCGACAACTTTCTTCATGCTTCTTATGCAATGAAGATAAGTTTTATTTGATTATAAGCCAATCATGATTAAAGTTCATTTAAGGTGACCATCCAAAATTTCTGACAATCATAATTACAATATAATACATCTACATACACACAAACAATTTGGTTATGTTATTTTAAGGCACCTTAACATTGCAATCAAGCAATAGGAATACACACACGAGTTTCCCCATTCCCCATGCAATCATAAGGTTTCATTATTATATATTGTTAATAGAAGTGCAACTATTTCTTCAAGCACAAGCAAGTGCAATACTCATAGGAAATATACTCACCGTGCTATGTCGATAATTAATCATAGTAGTCATCTGGGTAATGAAGGTGTGACTTGAAATCATCTAAATAAATGGATAATGTATTTAATAAATATAGAATTTCATTTCACTAGATACTTGGTAAGTTCTATTAATTTTTGCTACTTTCTATAATTTCAATATTGTTTCTTATTTTTGCAATATCTCTTTCGTTTTAAACCTATTTTCAACGATGTTATAGTCATCTCCATAGGTTTTCGGATGTGCTTTCACATGGTATAATTAGATTTAGTATTTGCGTTGAATTTCTATGTGAAAAATAATGATCTAGTCTCAGGACGTGATTGAGGTATAAATTCTGAATTACTTGTCGTTTTAGAAAATTTCATTTGGTAGCTTTAATGGTTCACGTGTGCTTTAGGTTCTAAAACTTAAATGCTATCCTTATTGCCTTTGGTACAAGAAATGAAAAGTATAATAACTTTTCACTTAAGGAAATTCTACATTTTCGTCATTAATTTTAATAAAATCGGTCATGTTAATTATTCAATGACTCACATCATAACCAACCATGATCGAACTACTAAAATACTTAATATTCTAATTACTATATTTATTTTGAAGATGAGATAGTTGACTGGATGGCTCCGTCAACGAGACCGTAGAAGCTCCCTTTCACTTAAAGATAGAAGCTTCATGGATAAAGACGTTATATTCACCTATGCCTTCCTTATGTACTCTTTATGGATGTGATATTATAATTATAATAATCAATACATCTTTTCCTCACACTTGTCAAACTAGGGTCTTCTCATGGTCATGAATGAATTGTCTGTCGGCTAAAACATATATATTTTTACCATATAATATTTTGTAAGAATATTATAATATGTATGTGCTAATATTTCTACATTATCATGTATATATATAATTGTATGTATTTATGTGCGTGGACATATGAGCAGTATAATTATATTATCTTCCGTAACAACAAGTCTCGACGTAGAGAAATTAATAATAATAGATTTTATACAAATATTTTATTAATAAGGTTTATTTTCCACCATACTCCCATTAGTATTATGAAGAGAACATTTGCTAATGTAATTAAAAAAAAAAAAAAAAGGGTCCTTAGAAGTTATGAAATCTGCAAATAAAGTTTAATTCAAATGGCAAATGTCACATTTTATAGATATGTATTTATATGTTATTATGTACATGCATGCATATGTTATAATACATACATATGTCCCTATTATTGTGTTTCGAATGTACGAAGAAATGGGGCTTAAGACTCATGTTTGACATTTGTCATTTCTGTTTCTAATATTTTAACTTTTATTATTTTAGCCATTTCTAATTAATCTTCTTCCTGGTATTGCATTTCGCGGAAAGTGGCTTCAACTTTACAAGACCGCACTTCAAGTTCTACTATTGGTATATTATTACTACCTTTGCCAACGATGGCATGCCTAACTTATATATATGTATATATATATATGTATATTATTTTTTATTTGTATGTATGTGTATATATATAGTTAATTAAACTTTGATAAACTAAGACGAGGTCTACTGCAACTATGAACACACGTACCAGCTTGGGAAGCTATCTCAATTTACATTGTGTCATCTTCCTTTAGTCCAAACTCTGCATTGCAAACCTAGGTTTTTAATAGATGCAAGGGTTACGATATCGAAGTAAGGAAAGAAAATAAAAGGAAGATACATTGTAGCTTTTACCTACAACTTAAGGAGCAGAGGATTGGTTTTGTTTCTATTCCGCTTCCTAACGTTGGTGACATTTTTCAATATACCTCACTGACTCTAAGTTCCTTAAGGGAAACTCGAAAAGTAGCCTTACCACTTGGTGTAGTTGCGGTGGTGTGGATAGGAGATTGAGATGGTCGGTGAAAGGAGATGATAGGGGTGGTGGATGGTGGAGTTATCGTTAATGGCTATATGGGGAAATGAAAGAGGTTGATGATGGTCAAAAGAAAATGTTAATTGGTTTGCTATCAGTAGAGAAAGATTGTCTTCACTCTAGGTTGTTTATAAGTAGAAGAAGTAGTGTGGGTAGGCAATTAGAATGATTTGGTCTTAAACTAGTTAAAGTTGTCACTAGTATTTTGCTTGAGTGGTGGAATGTCCGAGGAAATAGGCAGAGAGGAAATGCATGAGCTATCTCAAAAGGTGAAGTCCATTTCCTAGACTATTTTGCATTAATGATGTTGCATAGAGAGGGAAATCCCTTGATAATAGCAAAGAAAACCCTCCCTTTGACTTCCTTCATATAAATAGTGCATTTATATGTATATATCTAGCTTCAAAGTTCAACAGGCCACTAAAGTATAGCTTAGTATCAACCTTTTTTTTCCCATAGAACGAAATATGTTAACTGCCAAGATCTTAGAAGTCCAATAACATTTGGATTTACTGCTACAATATTACAAAAGTATCAGCTTGTGGTACCTGATATTGGCTAATGTGGACAATTGGTCATTACGAAATGGAACATAGTCTAGCCTTATTCAGATCATTGCATATTTAAGTTGAGATTGGTTATTGAACCATACAAAACAAATTGTACTATATTTGTTTACCGACCGAGAGTGCTATTAGACAAAAGCCTTCTTATGATTGTAGAGAACAAATCTAAAAATTTTTATTCCTTGTATTTAGTCATACAATCTGGACACCCCATGCCCATTAAAACTTAAAATATATAACGAATGAATATTATATGAAACTGAATTTCTTTCAAAAAAATAATAATAAATAAAATAAAATAAAAATAAAAGAATGTTAAGCTTTAAGTAAAAATAATATTATTGATTGCAATTTTACCATGATATAATATGATATAGGATCCATATTGAAGAGTATTAAGTTTTTCCCTTGACATCATGAACTGAACATATGGATATAAAAGAGCTAAGTTGGCTCACAAAATACTAGGGTTTTATTATGTAGATGAATTGACTCTCATTATCCTAATCAAGCTTGATTTTAATTTAAATTATAATTGAGCTTTTAATCTAATTCTTCAGCCGAAATTATAGTTATAAAGATTGAGTACGATGTGAGAGGTAGATTTCAAACTAGCTTATGTATCTTGCAAACCTTAAAAATTTTACTTGGCAAATGGCACAAGAATCTTGCAATTAGACAAATCAAATGACTTGTACTCTAAATTATCCTCTTACCTTTCTAAAAAGACGTGTGCTAAACATGGGACAAAAAGGTCATAATGTGTGATACTCTTTGAATTTTCATTTTTTGTTGAAATTTTTTACTTTAATTTCATTATCGTCTAGATTAATATTCCTTCCATAAGATTATATCAAATAAAAAGCTAAAAAAGAAAAAAATTAAATCAAATTAAAATTAAAAGCTAATTGGACTCCAAAGTTTAAAATTTAAAAATTCAATCAAAGTAGTTAATCTAAAGTTAATTGAGTCTTTAGATTTAAGATCTAAACTTTTAGATAAATTAAAGATAAATTTGCAAAATCCCACGACTCATGCTTTCATCTTTCGATAATCTGCTTAGAATACCATTAGCTAGTGTAGAATCTCGAACAGCACCCGCAGTTTAGAATTGTAAGAGGAGCTTTTTATATAACTATGAATATTCATGATTAAACTGTTAGTGGAGCTCCAGTTTCTGTTATAATTTTTACCAAATTGTTTGTGTTAGAATTTTGTAAACCATAATCAAGTTCTTCAACTATATTACTTGCTAATGGTCTCCTTGGAAATATTACAATTTGAGTTGCTACAAGATTGATTTGTCGGTGGCTTGCCTAGAAGCCAAGACATGGAAATGGGATGGAAGCAGAAAGGCACACCCCTTGTCGGTTGGACTTTTCTAAGAAAATTAAAAATAGTAATTTTTTTTTTCTGGAAAAACAAAAGGGAACAGGATAATAAATAAATGACAAAAGCTACCTTCTCCATAGAAGATTTTCTTAGAAAAAACGTATGAAGAATTTAGCCTGAAGAAATACATTGATTGACTCACTCGTCAACCCTTTCCACTGCATCCTCACCGTTTTGTCCAAAAACCCATCGGGTGCATTATCATATTCTTAAAATCTGTAGAGGTTTTGTTTCAGGCACATACACACGGTAATATTTGAGATAATAATAAGGAAGGAGTAGTACAACTTTATAAGATCAACAGTTATGGTTATCAAGTCTATCATCTTTGGTGAAGACGATGAATTTTTTAAGGATTTTAATCCAGGGTCACCCCTTTATTATGGTCCTTCTCATCCTTCATCTTCAGGATCTTCTCCTGCAATTGTGTTTGCAATGGTTGCCTTGGTGGAAGTTCTATTGCTCAACCCGGCCAACGGTTCAGGTTCAGCAACCCCAAAACAGTGGCAGACATGGAAATAATAACTTCTTGCTAAATCTGATCTACCATCGAATAAGGTTAGTTTCTATTACACGCTGCCTGTCTATATATGTATTAAGTTTTGCATTGATGAGTTCCGTTTGTCTGTTTTGTCTGTTCATGTAATTGGTAGTTGTTGTGCAGTTTGTCTCGTATGCAAATGAATGAACCAAATGTACTAGCAAGCTAATTGGGATCAACTTCAGTATTTACAGTGGTTTGAAGGACTTGCTGACAATGTCGAGTTGAGCTTGTGCTACTTGAGTAAATCATCTAGTCAAGTCGAGGTTACATGGCATTTTAATTGATGAGCTTCTAAACTCGCTCATACACATGTCGAGTTCGTGTTGAGTTTAGGCGTTGATGCCGCCCTGATATTGTGTTTAAAAAGAAACCTCTTTTTCAAACATTGAACAAGTTTAAATGAGCTTAATCGAGTCTAACTTCAACTCAAAACAAAGTCCAATGTTGAGAGTTCAATTATGCTATCTCAACTTGACCTGTCTACACCTTAATTTGTCCAAAAGTAGGTGCTGCTGTCTTCTATTAGCTAACGATTGTTCACGTCTTCATTTTTTCATGTGGTTGAAGGTTGAGTTTTCATTATATAGGTTTGGACTATACCACATCATCAAGCTTAAATAGGTTCCCCATCCAATAATATTGTGATAAGTATCAATAACTTTTGATTACCTCATCAATGGTTGGTCTTAGATAAGGTATGATCTTACATCTACTGTTTAACACTTCTTATCACTTGTGCATTGTGACTGATTAAAAATTATGAAATCAACCAATCACTTATATGAAATGAATTGACAGCATAGAGATTTAAACCTTTATTCTCCTGGCTATGATGCCACATTACTACTGAATCATAACCAACTAATCTAAACTGATTTTTGATGGTTTGATCACGTTTTATAACCAATTATGATGACATCACAAGTAGAAATGTCTGATTATTGCGGTTGTTTAATGCTCAATAAATTGTCCTATTGATTGCCACAGGTTCACGGCGTACTCACTTGTTCCATTTAACTCTCCACAATTGCCAACGTCAAAACATCACTCAAATAGAGGAGGTGACTGTAAGTCCTTGCAGAAGCCTCGTGACAAGCAAGGTACTGCAGCAGAGCAAAAAAGTGGCAGCATCTGGGAGTTGAAGGGTAAGCTTGTGCTCTTTGACAATTGTAGCTGCCATAGCTGGGCATTTAGCCTGGAGGACTTGCTCAGGGCATCTGCTGAGGTGCTTCCAGAGTCACCTCGGAGGAGATACAGGGCATCATTGGAAGACCTGCTAAGGGCATCAGCTGAGGAGCTTGGGGAACGGTCACAATGGCCAACATATAAGGTGTCTTTGAAGGATTCAACTATGGTGGTGATTAAGAGATTGAGAAACGGAATTGTAACAGGAGAGCATATGAAGCTACTTGGGCAAATTAGGCATGAGAATGTTGCACCACTTCGTGGTTACTTAATTTCAAGAGACAGTACAGTAGTGCTGTATGATTACTATAGCCAAGGGAGTGTCTCTTCAATGATGCGTGGTAATGTGATGTCATTTTCATTTGGTGCATAATATTTTTTACTAGCTTACTCTGTGATGGAGAAAATTTTTATAATTATACCACACTCAATGGTATAAAAGATGTTAGGTTAGAATTTCATACCCACAAAATCTAATATGAGAGTCTAACAATATGTCCAAAATGAGGTTGCTTCTAAATGGTTAATGATTTTTGACACAACAAGTCATCATGACTCAAAATCAAACATGGTCTTCTGGCCTACTATTGAGTTTTTGATTATATCATACTGGATCTTGTTAACTTATCAGCCCGCATAATGGACATGCTAACTATATCGTGTCGCCTACCATCCTATTTCATCAATGATTTGTCGAAACTGACATATCTATCTTTGTATTCACATGATTAGAAAGATCGGGACCATATAAGAATTCCATATGCTTGAACACGTCTTTTGTGTTTAGGCCAGACCTGAACACATCTTTAAAGACATAACATGAGTATGCTACTTCAATTTGAATTGTTAATCCTAGCTGTCACCATATATCCTGAGAAAGGGAAGATCTGCTATAATCAGTACAAGTTCTTACAGTCTTGAAGACCCGTGAGCATCACAAATTAGGATTATAAGGTCCTTTGTCCATCAAATACCTAAGATAGTATATGATTTCAAGGACTATAGTTCCTTACAACTCGATATATTGCCATAATGCTTGTGGAAAAATAAAGAGAAATTTGAAGTTCTCAGGCTAGTCTTTCCAACAGTCACATACTCATCATGTGTCAATCAGATCCAAAAATACGATTACGAATTAGATTTTACTTGTTATGATGTTTTTTTATAAATTTTCTCTAATATCTTATAGTCTTATAGCGTGCATTTCACAGTTAGCAGAATGCATCTTTCATGCAGGCCGACGAAGCTCTATAGATTGGGAACAGCGACGGAAAATCGTGATAGGTGCAGTGAGAGGTATTGCTTATATCCACAATCAAAATGGGGGAGACTTTTCCATGGGAACTTAACTTCCTCTAGTGTTTTCATAAACTCTCGAGGATATGGCTGCATATCAGATATCTATTGCAACACCTCAACAGCAGTAGAATTACCATACTCATACTACAGCCCAAACAGGATAGAGTCATCACAAGCATCAGATATCTACGGGTTGGGGCTTTTAATGCTAAAGCTGCTCTTTGGATATGTCCCCCTGACAGAAAGCACAACAGGTTGCATGTTTTTGAGACCAGATTGTGATCAAAGGAATGATGTATATAAATTCGATAAAGGACTTCCATATGGTAATTGTCTGCAGATGTTAAATCTTGCATTGAGTTGTGTGATGAACGGGCCTGACAATAGACCCAAAATAAATCAATTGGTCGAAGAAGTGGAGACAATTTAAGTGAGATCATGAATTATCAATCCTCTGCCTCTGCCTCTGCCTCTGCCTCTGCCTCCTAGACTAAAACTAGTGTCATGAACTATATTTCTTGTGTTTAATAACTTGAGGTCGTTTTATTTTTATAGATTGGCACTATTACAATTATATGAAATGGGATTCATGCTGAAGGTTATCAAGATTTTACCTAAAATTGTGAAATGAAAGGGGGAAAAATTGTGGAATGTTTTCTTGTGAGATATTGATTCAATCCATGAATTCGTATTCTATTAACAGCATAGAGCTATGGAACATGCATGGTGTTTGAACCGCCATGGAAGTTGAATAATTTATTAACAATGATACTATAACTTATTTGGATTTTATTTTATTTTTTTTTCTTTGTGTGATATTTATATCTGATATGTTTGGCACGATAAGACAACACTTCTCGAAATCAACATAAATTGCAGCCTACTATTAGATAGTCCTTTGGATATATCACACTTGGACTTGCTAACCTCATCTAACAGGCACGTTAACTATGTTTTGTTCCCTACATATTTATCTTTATATTCAGATGGTCTAGTAAAACAAAACCAGGACCATATAGATTTCCCTGTACTTGAACATAGCTTTGTTGGCATAGAACAAACATGCTACTTTAAAATTTTGAATTGTCACTCCTGGTAGTCGCCATAAATCCTTAGAATGGAACATTATCGAGATCAGTACACGTTCTTGCAATCTTAAAGATCCCCGAGCATCTAAAATAAAAATATAAGGTCCTCTACCCTTCAAATACCTAAGGAAGTCTATGATTTAGATGGAAGCAGTGACTATAATTTTTTAGAACTTCAGCGCATTTCCATGCTACTGATGAGAGAAAAGCAATGATTATTTCCTAATGCTGGACTTATCGGGTTCGTATTCCCAACATTCACATGCTATTCATGTGTTAGTTAGTCTAATTCAAGAATGCAATTAAGATATGTTTGGAAACATCCTGAAATCATTGATTAATACTATTACATGATTATGTTTGGCTGTGTCATATCTAAATAAACATATAGTAAAGTCTGATAAAAATATGTATACACACACACACACATATATATATATCTACATATATCTTTATCAAACACATACAACAAATGCTCAATTTACAGTTTTTTTTCCTTATATATGTACAAACATACAATTCGTATATATCTAGCATAATATATATATATATATATACATTTACATGCATTTATATTAACAATTGATATGATATATATGCTTGTATAATATGCACGGCATTATTCAATAAGTAATGCTATAAATATGTAACATATGTAATGAATATACATTTAATAATTTTTCATAACATATGTAACGAATATATATTTTTAATACTATATAACACGTATTACAAAAAAAAAAAAAAAAAGGAAATGGATGAGAGTTAGTAAAATTGTCGTACCTATAGCAAGTGATTTGCACTGTTTTGTTCTAAGTATTGATTTTCGTCAGAGGATCATTCCTTTTTTTTTTTTATCGACGCACTAACGTTAGCAAGTGTGAGATTCAACTTTATCAAAATATTAATTATTAATCTTCTCAGCACAAGAGAAGTAGCAATATCTATTTATTTTTATCCATATATTAATTAGATGTAATTAAGGACATATAGGTAATTTGGCTTCAAAAAACTAGAATGGAATCGTGATAATATTCTATTAAAACCGGAACCATATGTCACCATCTAGAATCATCGATTCCAAATATTCCAGTCTTTTATATTTAATCCAAAGAGATGAATGCAAATGAGATTTAGAATCACAAGTCTACTCTAGGTCCATCCTCGTATACCAAACATGGTAGTGTCAAATATCTATAGGTTGGGACTTTTAATGCTAGATATGCTTTTTGCACATAGGGGTGCAAACAAGTAGAGCCGAATAGAGCTTTTAAAGACCTGGCTCGACTCATTTAAAATTTACTGAACTCGACCTTGTGCCAAACTTTTTATTAAGTCTGAGATTTAGATCCAAGCCCAGTTCATTTAACTAAACAAGGTTTAGTTCAAGTTCGACTAACTCATTATGAATTGAGCTTGAGCGAGCTTTTATTGTGCTTGTCGAGTTTTTATTGAGTTTAGAATTTAAGCTCAAGCTCAACTCGTTTAAATAGTCCGTTTTTCATTTTTTTTCCAAACCTTAAATATAATATATATGTGTTGATATAAATACATATACACAAATATTAAATAGAAATTAGTTTTTGTTATTTTAATTATATAATTATACATAATATATAGTGCATATAAAATTCATAAATCTACTAATGAGCTTTATAAAATAGTACAACTAATAGATATTATTACAGATATTTACTTACACATGTCCTTTACACGTGTCTTCTTTTCTTTTCTCAAGTATACATAAATATATCCCGTACAGCACAAATAAACAAACTAACTCAACGTACTTTCCATAATTTCTTCCGACTTGCTTCGTTCTATTTCGATTTCTCTTTTTTTCCTCTGCTCAATTACAGATTCTACACGTAAGTTCCTAAATTCTAGATGGCATTAGATCATTATCACATGTTAGATATTGTTTTGTTTTCTATTTAATGATCTCTTAGTTGAAGATGGAGAACTCAAAAGTTAATAGTTCGTCAATTAACATGAATGTTGATCAATTTTGTTGTATTTGCTATTTTTAGCTCCTTCAAATAACCTTGGCTTGTCAATTACTAATACCTTGTTCAATGGAACAAATTACCTGAATTGGAGACGTTCAATTATACTTGTCCTAGTTGTGAAGCAAAAATAGGTTTTGTTTATAGAACTTGTGTCGAACCTATTTTTAATTCTACAAACGAATTAGGATGGAATAGATGTGATTCCATGATAGGATGTTGGATACTTAATTCAATGGTTAAAGAATTATTAAAAATTATCAAAAGGTTTCATTTATGCTAAATCTGCTCATGAACTGTGGCTTGATATTAATAAACATTTTGGCTTGATGAACAGACCTGCATTATATCAGCTGCAATAAAAAATAATAAATTTCAAGCAAGAAGGTTCTAGTGTGACGACATACTTTAACAAGCCTAAAAGGTTGTGGGATGAGTTAAATGACTTGTACGGAACTCCCTATTGCTCTTGTGATGCGATTAAAACATCTTATTGAGATTTGATTCAAAGGATTATGGACATTGACAATAGAAATAAACTGGTTCAATTCCTTATGGGATTAGATCATACTTACGAAAGTACTAGGAATCAAATTTTATCCATGGATATATTTCCCATAGTGAATCAAGCATATTATTTGGTCTATCAAATAGAGAAGCAAAAGGAGGTTACTAGTGTTGTTGTAGGTCATGATAATGTTGCCTTTACGGTTAGAAACCAACAAAAGGTAGTAACTAACGATAGAAGAGATAGATAGGGTAAGTTAAGTAAAATTGTTTGTGTTCACTGCAAAAGCCTGGTTCACAGTATTGATAACTGCTTCGAAATTAAGAGATTTCCTTACTAGTATAAAGGATTTAAGGACAAGCATAGTGAGCAAATGTCAACACATGTAGAAACTAAGTCATCAACACTAGATTCTCCACCTGATGTAGCCGAAGAGGGAGATAATCAACAATCCAATCAAAAATCTATTATGAAGTTGCAAAGATGTTAAAACATAATGATGACTATAGGGAACAAGCTACTATGATGGCTTATTCTGGTAGCAGTTTTTCTTTTTACTTCTTGTATAACTAATTTTAGCAAAAAGGCTTATTGGATTGTTGATGCAAGAGCATCTAACCATATTACACCTTATAAACACATATTTGCCTATACTTATACTCTTTCTAATCTAATGCGAGTTAAACTACCATATGGTCATATACAGCTTGTGTCTACTACAGGACATGTTCTTTTAATGCCACATCTTGTTTTATATGATGTCTTACATATACCTAAATTTTGTGGAAACTTGTTATTAGTTAGCAAGCTACTAAATTCCGCTAACCTTGCTATTTTGTTTACCACTAATCTTTGTCCGTGACCTAATTACTAAACAAGATTTGCTGACAGCTGAGAGTTAAAGTGAATTATATGTCTTAAAACTGAGGCAACTTTTAGCTAGTGATGTATCTAATGCTACTATTGATATTCTATCCATTAAGAAGTTGGTATCAAACTTGAATACTAGTTGGTAGGAAATAAAACTTCTTCATGTATGTCGTCTTATTCAAATAAATTGTCTCTAGTCCTTTGCATAATAGACTTAGGCACCTATCACTTTCTAAATCAAACACTTCCTAAGTGTAAAACTTTGGATTTATCAAACTTATGGTGTGAAACTTGTTTGTATGCTAAGTTTCATCGTTTACCTCTCTCTTCTAAGTCATCAAGTTCATTACATGCTTTTGACTTAATTCATGTAAATATATGAGGTCCATATCTATGGCAAAATATATATATATGAGGTCGATATCATACATCTTCTATTACTGGTACCTAATATGTTTTTATTATAGTAGAGGACAAAACAAGATGCACATGGACTTTTTGATGATATACAAATCTGAAACTATAAAGATCCTCACACACTTGTTTGCTTATATTTCTACACATCACCATATTCACCTAAATATATTAAATCTAATAATGGAATGAAATTCCTTTCAAAGGAATGTCAAGATCTTTTTTCTCAATATGGTACACCAAAGAACATGTGTTTATACTCCACAACAAAATGGAGTAGTTAAAAGAAAACATTGTCACCTTATATTACATAGGCACTTCAAATTCATGCAAATCTTCCTAAGAAATTTTGGGGATAATTTGTTTTATTAGCCACCTACTCGATAAATCGAATTCCCATGAAAATGCTTCAATGGCATACACCTTATCAAATGTTACATAACAAACCACCTTCATATGAAGACCTTAGAACCTATGGGTGCCTTCATTTTGCTGCTAATCTTCCTAAGTCAAGAGATAAGCTTGAAAACGGAAGTAGAAGATGTGTGTTTGTTGGTTGCCCCTCTTGTTGAAAGGGTTATAAACTTAGAATCCAAGATATTATTTATGAGTAGAGATGTGTTTTTTATTGAACACATCTTCCCTTTCCAATCATATTTTGAGGGGGTGAATTACTAGAAGGTCTCAATATTTGTAGATAAGTTCATTTTAGTCTCAATGTTTCAAAAAGTTCATTTTTAGTATCAACGTTTGAAGAAGTGGGTCAATTTGGATCCTCAATAACACGTGTCAATGGGAAGGAATATTAATCAAAACTCAGAAGGCTATTCTTCTATTGACATGTGTCACCCAAATTAACTCACTTTTTTCAACGTTGGGACCTTAAGTGAACTTACTTCCAAACGTTGAGATCCAAAATGAACTTATCCTCAAACATTGAGACCTTCTAGTATAATGTACCCTATTTTGAGGACATTTCATTTTTCGTTCCAACAACTTCTCTAGAATATTTGTTTCCTCATTATCCTTTTGATGCTTCAGATGGTTCTATTCCACAGTCTCAATTTAATTCTTTTGTTCCTCATTCTAAAGAGTTATCTACTACTCCAGATCACATAACTCTATATCATACTACATCTATTCCTTCTAATCCTTCTGCTCAAACACAATTGAACACATCTCATTCACCAGTTCTTCAGAGATCAGACAGGGTTAGACATAGACTAAGGTGGCTTGAGATTTTGTAAATCTAATTCTACTGCTGTTTAGCAATCATCAGGTAATCGTTCTACTTCTACATCCATAAATTGCTCTCTTTTTAATCCTTCGTCATTTTCTTCTTTACCATAAGACTTTATGGTCTCTCCAGCAAATGTTTTGACAATAAAAGAACCACGTAGATATCAAGAAGCAAAACCTAATCCAAATTGGATAGAAGCCATGGATCAAGAGCTTTTAGCTCTTGAATCCACGAGTACTTGGATTCTTATATCGTTGCATCCTCAAAAGAATGTGGTTGATTCAAATTAGGTATACAAAATAAAATATAAACTCGATGGTTCTATGTAATGGTATGAGGTTAAAGGCGTTAATTATATCACACATTCTCATCGAATGCAAAACTTACTTTAGTTTAGCTTATCCTTACTACAGTAGCCATTAAGTCATGGCATGTTCACCAGTTAGATGTGAACAATGTGTTTTCACATGGTTTCCTTAATGAAGAGATTTATATGGAGGTTACTCTTCAATAAAACCAAGGCAAGTTTGTAAACTTGTTAAGTTTTTTATAAGGCTTAAAGCAAGCTTCATGGCAATGGAATCATTAATTTTCCAAATTCATAACTCCTTTGAGTTTCTCTCAATCTAAGGTTGATTATTCCATGTTTACTAGGCAAAATGATGCTGGTCTAATGGTGCTTTTGGTATATGTTGATGATTGTTTGATTGTTGATGATTCATTAGATGAAATCATTGCTGTTAAGATAGCAATTCATGAAGCTTTTTCCATTAAGGATCTTAGTGACGTCCGATTCTTCATAGGAATTGAGATTCGTCTACTTAAAAGGTGGTTTCATTGTTAATCGACACAAGTGCATCCTTGATATCTTATCTAATGCAGGGTTGACTAGTTGTAATCCATCTCCTTTACCCTTTCAACTAGGTCTTTGACTAGATAATTCTTCTGGCCAGTTGCTTTCGGATCTTACTTTATATCAACGAATTTTAGGGTGACTTCTATATCTCACAATGACTCGAATAGATCTCTCTTTTGCGATTCAACATTTAAGTCAGTTTGTTTCTCAACCGTGTTCTACTTTTCTTCAAGTTGCTTATCAAGTTATGAAATACATTAAGGATACTTTTGATGCTGGTCTTTTTCTTTCTTCTTCCAGTTCCCTTTCTCTATCAAGATATTGTGATTCTAATTAGGGTTCTAATGTAGTTGATCGCAAGTCCCCTTCTAGTTTTGCGTGCTTCTTGGACATTCACTCATTTCTTGGAAAACCAAGAAGTAACCAATCGTATCAGTTTCTTCAAATGGGCTAAATTTAGGAGCATGACATTTTTTGTCAAGGAGCTTCTTTGGATTTCCTACTTGATGTGCAACTTGGTATTATTGTCAACTTCCTCTTTGATTATACATGGATAGTAAATCTGCAAAATTGATTTCAAAGAATCCTTACCTTCATGGTAAACTAGACACATTGATTTCATGTTCATTTAGTGAGAGATCATGTGTCTTCCGGGTTTTTATAAGTCTTATATGTTTCTTCTTCTCAACAACTTGTTGATTTAAAGACTAAAGTTGTCTGTGGTCCTTAATTGTCTGATTGTTTGTCAAAGTAAAGCGTTCGAATATGGCCAACCTAAGGAGGGGTATAGAATAGTATAGCTAACATGTATTATTATAGTTACTTATTTACATGTATCTTCTTTTCTTTTCTCAAGTATACATATATAATATATATATATATACCGTATAACAAGAACACACTAACTAAACTCAATATGCTTTCCATAACTTCTTCTTCTTGCTTTATTCTCTTTTGATTTCATTTTTCTTCCTCTACTAAATTAAAGATTCTACACATAAGTTCCTGAATTCTAGAAGCTTATAACAGGTCTACTTGTGAGCCTATTCAAGAGCTTAAACGAGATTACTCACGAGCCGACTTATGAGCTAAATTAAAACTCAAGCCTAACTCATTTAAATAAATAAGTTTTACTTTAAGCTTGAACTCGGCTCATTTGCTAATCGAGCTCGACCCGAACTAAGTCTACAATGAACTAAGCTCAAGTAACTTACGAGCAACTCAGCTCATTTATAGCCCAATTTACAAATAACATCAGATGGCAAACACTACATAAGTGGCCCATCTACATCCTATGATTTAAGTCCAATGATGAATTTCCACATCTAAAATGTGCATAGTGCATTTTGTGTGGACACTTATAATTCACCTAAAATAAAGAATTAGTCGAAACAATGGGCAATATTTAAGTGAGGTCCTGACTAATCTATCCTTTAGAGTGAAACTTGTGTGATGAAATATAATTCCTTGTATTTAAAAATTTTATCTCCACACCTTCTTCTCTAAAGCCTAACTTTTAAATCTTTTATATTATATTTTTTTTATAAATATCAAATTTTGTACCTTAACTTAACCAAAAAAATTAATTTAGTATTAAAGTTTGAAATAATCAATTTAATACCCCATCAAACTTTTTTGCAGTTGTTTTTACTACCCTCTTTGCATCATTTATTTAGTTTGCTAACTTGGAAGATGCAATATATCTTTGTTTTTTTACTGCTTCTCTTAACACTCAGAGACAGCAATGTTACTAAGGTAGTAAAAATAACTACGAAAAGCTTGATTAGGTATTCAATCGACTACTTTAATATTTAGACACCAAATCAAACTTTTCTACAAATTTCAAGTACTAAATTTAACATTATCCCTTATTTTCATTAGTTAACACCCTCTTCACTTTTAGATTAGGATTTTTTTAATTGAAACTCGCTTAAGGAACAACTTATGAGTTAATGTGGAAGAGTTGCAACCTATCAAGACCTCCCGACCGGCTATCATGTTAAACATCAAAGCCATAATTAACCAATCTAAAAGTTTTAAGTTTATTAGATTTGTTGTCTTATTATCCTTATTCATCGACACTATTACCATGATTTGAAATAGGATCCTCTTGAAGATTATTAAGCATTTCCTTGGCATCTTAAATTATTCAACTGTGAAATCTTTTTTTGTTTATTTTGAAATGCTTATTCCATCCACAAATAAACTGCATAAATCTATATAACATAAATGAAGTTTGTGATACTATGGGAATACATATGTAGAAAAATCGTAAGGATCACTCTTGAAAGATCTCTCGTAAGCATGCAACTATTTGGATTTTATGTTTTTAATGACGACAACAACAACAAAAGGACAATCCTCCTCTCACATATGACATAATTGGGCTAAATCGATATAACACACGATTAAAAGAAACAACAATTTAAGTCAATCTCCAGAAAGGAACAAAGAAATAAACAACTCTTAATGAATATTTACTATGAACTAATGAAAATAATGTTTACGAAACTTTGAATATACTAAATAATTTGTAATATGATAAAATAGTCAAAAGATATTATATCTTAATAAAATTCATCAAAGAAATATGTATGAAAAAAACTTAGAAATTACATAGGTAAAATATAGTGGTATATGTGACGCCTTGATTTTCATTGGATGCAAAATTATTAGTAAATCGATATTAAGGCATCTAATTTGACAAATATAAACTAAATTAAGGATATAATTAGAATCATATGGAATAATCAATAAGAAAAGAAAGCATCAAAACTATAATAACCCTAAGAATAAAAGGAAACCATTTAAACAGATGGCCTAATTAATCTAAAACAAGAAATAGGAACTACTCTATAATTTAAAATCATGAAATTCAATTTGATAAAAAAAAATTAAGGAATTACACTAACTATGTATAAAAATGATTCCCAAAAAAAAAAGTAAATAGTAATAATAAAAGGTAAAACAGTAATAGTAAGTAGTAAATGGTTAAGAAGGTATGAAAAGTGACTAGTAAATATAAAAGTAAATATAGAATATAGAATTAGCACATAATATAATAATTAATGTAGATTTTTCAAATAAGACTACTTTAACCTATGAAATTACTAAAATGCCCATTTAAATTCACAAAAATTGTAAAACTAACACAAAAAAATAATTTAAATGGAAAAAAAATCCTTAAATACTCTAGAAAAATGAGGAATAATTTGAAAAACACTAGGAAAATTCGAAACATGTAATTAATCTCAGGAAATTTCCTAGAAATTTCTCAAAATTGTGTCAAATTGCATGTAAAATTCACCAAAAATTTTCCAGTTGTCCAAAAATTTTGAAACCTCACCAAGACAGGTGTTTTAATTCTAGATGACCAGATAAAAAGTTGCATTCAAAAATATTGACATTTGGAATTTTTAATACATGGTAAAAATCTATAAATACCGAATTCTAGAATAAAAAATTCACGCAACTCGTTTCGAGCATCCTAAAATTATCAAAATTTTCACTTTATTATTAAAAATTATGCTCTATACTTTCGACAAGTTCATGGTGGTAGCAGGTGGCCGGAGATGGTCGTTTTGGCGGTGGTTGGGCGGAAATTGTGGAAATTTTCATGAAGTTACTCCAGATCCTTTCTTAGAGATATTTAATAAGTAAACGCATCATAATCTTAGGTACCTTTAATAAAAATTTTGTAATTTTTTTCAGTCATTTACTATTTTTAATAATTAATCTAAGATTCTGCCATTATAAATAACATTAATTAGTGCATATTTTATAGTAAAATGATTCTATTATACATGAAACTTTTTAACCACTTTCTAAATGCTCATTATAAAGCTTAGATATTAACTTTATCAAGTTATAACATATACTACTATTTTTCTATAATTACACAATTTCTTATAAACTAATTACCTTATAAATGACTATATATAACTTAAATTTGTAACTAAACTACCCTAGTTATTTACTACTTTTTAAATATATTATCAAAGAACTTATAACAAATACTTAAAAAATAATAACCCTTAGATTTGCTTAAACTAATTATCTACCATAAGGTTTATTAATTTAGCTAAGCTTAGTATAAAGAAAATGATGAATTTAGTTATATTATTGATATCAAATATTTATAAAGCTTATGTTTAACTATAATTAATCTTGTAACTATTGCTTCTATAGTACATATTATATAGGAATACTTATACTAAATAATTAGACCCTACGTTAGCCTAAAAGAGATTAATATTTAATATTATACAACTCAGTTAACAAATATCTACTTATTCTCAAATTCTAGTAATTAATAGGGGTATTGTCAGAAGAGGTAAAATGTAGATAGTAGATAATTTTATCAATATTTCATAATTTTCCTAGAATTATCATCACATGTTCGTTGTTTTTAATAAATTTTCTAATATTCTAAAGTTAAGTAAATTAATCATCATAAAGTTAAATTAATATAAAATATCTAAAGTCTTTTAGCTCACTTTAAACTTTTTAAGGTTTAGATGTTAACCTTACTTGTCTTACTATTTCTCCTACAATATAATAAACCCTCAATTATAAGTTAATTATTCAATATAAAACTATAATCAGTACTTAAATTATGTTTTATTTAAAATACACCATGATATACCCTATAATTTTAATCCATTCCCAATTAACTAAATTAGGAATTATTACCCTTGTTAATTACATCAAGAAAAGGAAGGAAAATGATTAAATGACCAGCCAACCTCTGTATGAAACTATAGATACTCATAACTATTCCTGGTTGGATATTATTAGGTGTTCGAGGAGAATGCTGATAAATCGCAATTTCTTTAAGTGGTTCATTTATATGGTAATTGTAAAAATGGATACTATTTACATTATAATTATTTGTGCTTGTAAGTTAACTATAAAACGTGTGTTGTTGATTAAGTTTGTTTGATATTGGATGTTTACTTACCTTATTGAATTGGTGTGAGATGTCTGTTTGATCACCTAAGTAAAAATGTATTATTAAGAAAATAGTGAAACTAATAACCGATCATGCATAGCATATCGCATTTTGCATCCTTGCATCCACAAAACCGTCTGTTCAAGTAAGAATGAGATTTCTTCTTCTTACCTAAGAGAGAAGGTCGCAATAAAGGCTACAAGCTATCCGAAGATAGTCCTAAGCGGTTTTTGGGAGGACAGTGGTCCATTGCACATTCCCGGTTTTATGGAAAATGAATCTGTGTTAAACTCCTCGAAACCCAGATTAAAGTGAGGTTAATTTCTCTAATCCCATGATGAACCGATCAACATCATGCGGATGGCATCTCGATTGATTGCACCATTCACTTTAATAATAACAATGATTGTGATTTGTGCTATAATGTTTATAATTACCCTTTTTATATCCACTTACTGAGCTATGGTTATATGCTCATACCCTTATCAATTTTTTTACAAAGATACAAGATTCTCTAAAGAGTATCAGGATTGGTTTCAGTAGAATAGAAAATGAGAGTATTAAGGATTATATAAGGAGAGTTGAGATTGTATTACTGTAAAGGTATGGATAAAGTGTATTTCTTCAGATTATTTGTATTTCTGTGTATTAGCCATCACTTGACAGCTGTCTATAAATTGGTTTAATGAGATAAGCCTTGTATATTCTACTTACTAATGATAGTCAAGGCCACCAACTATCATTTTCACTTAGAATGTACGACAAGATTGTCTTGATTAAGCTATTGGGATGTGACAGTATATATCTAGGTATATATCTCCTAAGGTTATGTTTAAACCAGGACTCGACCTAGCCACACTAGGTCTACCATTGAACCTGCCCTAATGAGCCCATCCGACCCAGCATGTTTACCCGTCGTGGCCTACGAGTCCTCGCTGGGTCTATCGGATAGACACATCGACCCAACAGGTTCAATTTAAAAATAATATATATATATGTGTTATATGTATTATTAAAATGACTAATAAGAATAAATATAGAATATAAAATAATAAAAAACTTTAAAAAAATAATAACATTTAATATTTAAATTATTTTCCATGTGAATGGAAATTATTAATTATAATTTCTATTCACAATATTTAATGTATTGTTAACAACAACACATGTAAAAAATATGATTTAAAATCTTATCTCATGTTTTATATAGAGTTTTACCAAGAGAAGAATCTTAAACATCAATAATTTGAGATTTCTTTTTTTTTTTCTATATAGTGTTACCCGAGTCCTACATGGGATGTGCTTGTATATATATAATTACACATCCTTAATAGTATTAAATGAATATGGATTAAAGAGTTGAATACTCTTGGGCTCATTTCATTTTTAAAGTTTTAAGTTCTATTTTAATTTAGGAATTTTCATTTCTTCATTTTCTTTTTAAGAAGCGGACAGATCATACCCATCTTGACCTACCTTGAACGTGGTGTATCTACGCATTAGCCCCATGTTAATTCGAAGTGGTTATGGAAAGAATTGTGCAAATGGCTTATGCGGGTCAACCTGCCCTACCCCGTTTCAACTTGCAAGTTATGTGAGACAAAATTTTTAACCCACAAGCTGATCCATTAACCCGTTAATATTTTTTTTATTGAAAAAATTTATAAGAGTTCTCACATAAAATCGGAAAATATAAAATTCAAGGAAAGGTAAATAGTAATGTTTAGTCCAATCACTCCTTGCTAGCACCATATAACCCTTGTACACCAATGGTCCATAACATCCAAGATTCAACCCTCAATATAGTTTAACACCTATTACAGTATTACCAAAGAACATACTATTATTTTGAGATGGTTCATGCCACAATTCACTTTGTTGCACCTCATATTGTGTCTTTTCACTATAAGATTCAACAACTAGCTTCAAGAAAAAGCTTTGTAAAACCTAGTACGCTAACAACCAGCTTCAAGAAAAAGCTTTATAAAACCTTCATCCTTATTATTCTAAGGGTAATATCAAATTTAGTATTGAAACTTTACATAAAAATTTAATTTAATATCTAAATTTTAAAATTATCAATTTAATACAATCAAACTTTTCATAAATATTT
The DNA here is from genome assembly GCA_024138025.1 of Combretum micranthum. Classification (NCBI taxonomy): domain Eukaryota; kingdom Viridiplantae; phylum Streptophyta; class Magnoliopsida; order Myrtales; family Combretaceae; genus Combretum; species Combretum micranthum. The sequence continues at coordinate 68,622 of JAMXBD010000744.1, forward strand.
TTACTATTTCATTAACACTGTTTGATCTATTTTATAACATGAAAAAAGCAACTTATTAGTACGAGATCCTAAAAGAAGTGGTAAATTCAAAAATATATATTATCTTCCAAGTCCGCGAATAAAGTAAACAAAGTTAAGAAGATACTAAATTTAGTTGCAAAAAAATTTATTGAGTACGAAATTGATCACACTATGTCAAATTAAAGTTTTACTACTTCATTAGCACTGTTTGTTCTATTTTATAACATGAAGAAAGCAACTTATTAGTACAAAATCCTAAAAGAAGTGGTAAATTCAAAAATATATATTACCTTCCAAGTCCACGAATAAAGTAAACAAAGTTAAGAAGCTACTAAATTTAGTTGCAAAAAAATTTATTGAGTATGAAATTGGTCACACTATGTGTCAAATTAAAGTTTTATGCATTATTCAAATACCAAATTTAACATTTATTATTATCCTAAGCATGCTTATCAACCGTAAAGAAGTCCCATTATGCCTTAAAATGGCTCCCGCTCTTGCTTCCATCGTTCCAGGAGTTTTCTCCTACACAGACGTTTCTCCTAGGGTAAAGCTGACCCTTCCATGGGTACTCTCCCTAAGGACTAACAATTTTTCCTTTTCAATTTATGTCAATGACTTCGTCTTCACTGACAACAATCCTAATTCCTAGGCTCCTTAACCACTACATTTCCGTTAACTCTTGCCATTTCGCGATGAAAGAACTTGGTGTTTTCCGCTTCTTTATTGGCATTCGTATTACTCGCTTCCCTCAGATGATCACATTAACAAATTATTTTCATTGCTGTAACTTTGTGCATACACGGACATGACAACAAGACTCGCAATTTCATCCTCAATTTTAGTAAAGGGAGCCCGATTATCAGTTGCAGAAGCAGCGAGCAAGGCTTGTATAAACACCATGGCTAGGGGCATTCCGATGTAAACAAACTTACAAAACTCTTTTTTAAAGTTAAGCAAAGAATACAGACACTGGACTTCAAATCAATGTTAATCAACTAGCAATTACAATTTACAAATAAGCATTTTCAGAGTCACCAAATTGCAGAAACTAATGCTATTTACCCCTCCGTCCAACGATCATTATGCTCTATCCTTCTATGTCTCTGGAAATTGATGCAAGAAGATAGTACTCCAAATTTATATTTAGAATAGCTCTACTTTGGCTGGAAACAATCAAATCCTTGCAGGTACAGCCCTCTCCAATATCAAAACAAAATTCATCACTTATTTAATATTCTTGTCTTGACACCACCTGAAAATAGAACACATGAAGAAAGAATCAGAAAAGAAATTACACACACACACATACATAGGACTAACACAAAAGCAAAAGCTGGGATAATGTTAAAGCATGAGTGACTATCCTCGCCATTAAATTCTTTTCAGTGGAAGAAAGTACCACACCTTCAACTTCTTCAAATTGAACTTCCTTCACCATTTCAGCAGCTGCATTGTATTCGAACCTATCAAAAATATTAGCAATTAGCAAAGAACCAGGAACATCTGTCTTACTCTGCTAATATAACCAGTCAGATAAAGCATGCACAAATAAACATACTCAAAAGAGCAGAAATGTTAAATTAAGTTCCACAAAAGCAGAGCTAAAGGTTTGCAGCAGACATCATATTCTAGCAATGCATAAATTTTAAAACACAGTACATTACCTAAAAGACCCTTGGCAAGAAATTCAAACAACAAATATATTCCCAATATCTTTAGGGAACCATGGCACTAAAAGCAACAGCAAAAATGTAAGAATGACAATCAATTGAGAGGTCTATCAATATATCAGCAAGACAGAGAGCATACACCCAGAAATTTTATCACCTTAAAAGTATCAGCAGATCAACTCTTGCCACTATCTTCTTTAAATGCTAAATAAGTATAATTTTCTCCCTTAAAAAACTCGAGGCATTGCAAGTAGGAAGTGCAAGAACTGAAGGCGAATTATTAGTTTACCTATTTGAGAAGACCACTTCAAGTTCATAGTCCGATGCACTCTTTGTGGCTTCAATTAATACAGTGACAATTTCTGTTTTACGTGTGCTAGCCATGAGTAAATCATACTCTGTAGGAACTATAATTGAAAAGAAATTATCACTAAGTTCACTTAGAAACATCTTATCAACAGCGGCGAGGGCTATCCGTCGCTTGAGGCATTGGTTTCAGGATCAACGATATATATAGCAAAGTCTGTAATTAAAAGAATTCGGCGTTTCATTTTCCCCGAGCCAGTAAACTTCAAAACTTTATCAGCAAAAAGAACTTGTTTGTCACCTGCAACATCAAGAAGGGTAAAAGAAGAATTACACTCCTAAAGATAGAAACTATATATACTGCAGAGCGTGCATACAAAAATGAAGCAAATCATGTAAGCTTCCAAAAGAGAATTTTTTTTTTTTTTTTTACGTTATTAGAGCAACACGTGATTAGTTTCCTCCCTCTACATCTCCCATATCCTTTCAGAAAGATACCAAAAAGCCAAAGTTGAATAGAAAATGGAAACGACAATATAAAAGCAAGGGATAGATGCATTGGACGCTAATATCAGAGTTACATTTTGATCCCTTTTCATATGTTTTGTCAAACTGATTTTGTTTTGAGACGGCTTGTGGCAAACCATATTAGTTTAATAAGGTTCACTGCTCAAGAAACACGTGAGAAATTTTTGAAATAGTATGAGAAATTGGTCCACAAAAGAAATCATTTAACCAAGTAGTGCAAATGGTAATAGTAACACAAATGATAAAATTATGATGGAATTACTCCACACATAATAGAAGTCCAAAACTGGATGACCCACATTAGATTCACAGTAAGAAGAGAAGACCCTAGAATTCAAAAACGAACAATTCTAACAGAAAACTAAAACTTGCTTTCGAAAACTCATTACCAATGTGTCAAAATCAGAAATTCCATTACCAGTGTTAAGCTATAAAAGCATTCAATGAACCTATCCGCATCACTTATCACGTTTCAGAACACAACCATTTATCTGATACCAAAAAGTTGATCGCAGCCTTTTAAGAAATCTACAAAACCTATGAATTGCAATTCCATAAGAAAACCCCATTGAAAAAATATTGAATAGCTATTCATTATTTAAATCTACAAATAGCATTCCAATACTGAAATTTATATTTTTCCCAAAATACTCTCTTTAAAATCATCAAATGAAAATCTTATTACACTACAATCTTAATCCATTCAGTGAAGTGAGCTGAACGGGCAGTAAAAGAATTGCACTTCCCAATATACACGCCCAACTTGTGAAATGTGTAGTCCATGTCATGAAAATTTTGCTGTTTTTCCCAATAATTAAGAGAAATTCACCAAGTGACCTAAAAGAACCAAAACAAGAGCCCTGATTATCAATCATTACACTTGGTAGCATGTAAATAACTGGAACTAAACTAGGTGAGATAAACTCCATCCAGCAAACATGACAAGCCAGCGACTCATCGCGAGACGAAATTTGGTATCAACTGGATGTTAAATGTTAAGTCCTTCAGTCAAAGCAGTGCAATGATTAGCTAGCATTATCACCGACAAATCAATGAACGAAAACCGCCAACAATCATACCGAAATTCGTAAACCTTAACCCTAATAGCTACTAAACTATTTTGCAATTCAATTGCAATTTAAGTTCAAGAAAAGCTAACCTTGCTTCTGCAAGATCTTCATCAGATAAGGACAGGACGGAACATCGAGGTAATCTCCTCTGTAATCCCTGTGAAGAGAAGCTTTACGACGGACTTTGACTCCCATGAACGGTTCTTGATCTTCCGTTACGTTGTTCGGCGACGATCGGAAACCCAAGCTATGCTCCTCGCCACCGTCGTCGTCGGCTTCGACGGTATCGAACTTTGGAGGCCGCGAGTCGTCGATCTGGACGCGTTTCTGCGACCGGAAATTCATTTTTCTTTCTTTTTTTTTTTTTTTTTAAGGGGCACACCTATTTTACGAACGAGTGTTGAGATGCTGCAATCTGTAATTTTAAAATTGGAGGGGAAACTCAGTGAGTGGCGAGTTAGCGAGTCAAGGTGTGAAAGTTGAGCCCATGTCCATGGGCTGGCCCTCATGGTAAGCTTTTAACGTATTGAAGGCGCGGACGATTGATCGAGCCTAATCAATTTGAAATGCTTTTGAATTCTAATTCAATTTTGAGATTTTTATCTTATTTTTATAAAATCAATACTTCATTCAAATGGGAAATAATAAAGAATCAATATAATAAAAATTTATAATTATATATAAGATCTTAATTATTGAATAAGTTTTTTTTTTTTAACCAAGAATTGAATAAGTTATTGAACCGGTTCGAGAAAGATAAAAAAATAGCTGACCCCATCCTAAAAGTAAAATTTGAGAGAAATCTACAGCTACAAACATCACGGATGGAGTATTATATAACTATATAATCCAAATTTTATTTGTCTAATGGACACTAGCACTACTCCATGTCGCGCACATTAACTAATATGTGAAAGGATCTAAATTTAATTTCACTATTAGTTCGATAATAGAAATTGTAAACTAAAAATGATATTGGTACTTCCTTCTCCATATGTTGCTTCATTTAATTTAATTATGAGAAATTAATTCACATCGATAGTTTATCCGAGGTTGAAAACATTTTCAATGTTATCGAAGATTTTTAAATTGTTCATGCCCGTAAAGGCCGATTGATAAATTTAATAAATCAAACAACACAACAAAAACAATACTAACAATTGATTAAAAAAAAAAAAAGAAACAATCAAATCAAATGCGACTACCCTTATATTTTATCACATACCTTATGTGTATTAGAATTAGGAGGTATGCCATTCACTCTCACTAGTATTGAAAATGCAATTAAATGTTTGGTTACTTTGCTATAATAACAATTTCAATATAATTTACTTCTTGATGAAGATCCATCGTATAGTTTAGCTTAGCATAATAGTGATTCAATAAGAATCTCTATTATAAAAAAAGCATTAGATATTATATATTAATAAACCTCTAATAGCAATTCAATATTTGAATTCATTTTTTCTTTTAAGAATACTCTTATTTGACAAATAAAAAACCTTATTACACTTATATTCCATTCCTCATTAATTCTATTATAGTGTTTTTTATTAGGAAACTAAACGGACCATAATGTTGGAGTGGAATTTGGTGGTTCTGTAGATCAAGGAATAGAAATAGAGAGGAAGGTTTCTTGTGTAATATATAAAAGGAGAAGAAAATATATCAATTCATAGTTGTTTCGTTCCCTAGTTATTTATTTAGAACAACAAATTATTAACAAGCTCTATATCAATGGACCCATTTGTCCACATGTAAATAAATTATTTAATTAAAATAGCATAATATGTGGGTTAATGTTGCATTCCTTACTTGAACTTTGCATAAATACATAATTAACTACTTAAACTTGTAATTAGTCAATTTAACACCTAATTGAAGTGTTTGTGTACACCTTTGCTACTCCATTAAAAGACATGGCACATTCAACCAATAGACAAGCAACACATCACACGTGTCATCTTATTTAATATGATTATAAATCTCTTTTGTTATGATTCGATATGCGGAAAACAATATCAAACAATCAAGCAGTAAAATAAAGAACACACAAATTTTACGTGGAAAACCCAAAACCACGGGCAGAAGAGGAGAAATCCACTATAATTGAAGTTGGAATACAAGATTGAGATACAATTCAAAAGTCTCAAAAACTCTCAAAGAAATTTCGTGTGTATGATGTGTTGTAAAAACTAAACAAAAACCCAAATATAAATACATATATATGTGTGTGTATAAAGATAACCGACATAACAGCCTTAATTATGGCCCTAAATATGTAATAAATGAATAATAAAGGCCTAAATTATGATAGTTAAATGTAATGAATGAATAAATATATAGTCAAATATTGATTCAGTCAAATATTCATTCATTAATATTTAACTATGGAGTGGTTGCAGAAATCGGATCATAAACTAACAATCTCTACCTTGACATGAATTATGGAGTAAAAAACACAAAATCCAATCTTCAACATAAAAAACAAAATACTCTCCACCTCTTCCATAAAACCCTTAAAGGGTATCAATCAGCAACGAACATTAACCAAGTCCAAGCAATGCTCAAACTTAGCTATAGGAAGAGCTATGCTCAGAATTTAAATCAATATCTTCTGCAACATTAAGAGCGTAGGCAACAAGATCTGCCTCCGCATATCTCTAAGGAGGCCTCACTTCTCTCCTAGGTTGTCTCTAGCAATGGAATACTATTCTTGTGGTTGTGTAGAGATAGGACAATCTGTGTCTGAAGTCTAGTATGAGAAGTAGTCTCTAAAGTAGTACCTGAATCAGTCTGAAACTCCACCTATGTAGATGATTCTGCTAGACTTCATCAGACGATGAGTTAAAAGACAAGTCATGTAACATGGATCCTTCATCAAAAATAACATCCCTACTCAAAATGACTTTCTTCAGTTCAGGACACCATAACTTATATCCCTTGACACCAGGTTTAAAACCAACAAATATGCACTTCAGAGACCTAGGCTCAAGCTTTCCATAATCAACACGAGCATATGCAGAACAGCAAAAAATTCTCAACTCTGAATAGTTAACAGGAGTACCTAACCATAACTCAAGTGGAGTCTTCTTCCCAATGGCCGTTGATGGAGACTTATTAATCAAATAACATGCTGTCGAGGCAGCTTTTGCCCAAAATGGCTTTGGTAACTTTGCATTTGAAAGCATACACCTAAACTTCTCCATGATAGTTCTATTCATCCGTTCTGCTACCTCGTTTTGTTCAGGTGTTCTAGGGATTGTTAAATATCTCAAAATTCCCTCTGAATTGTACAGAACATTAAAATCATTAGAACAAAACTCGATACCATTATCAATGCGAAGACACTTTACCTGTTTACAAGTTTGCTTTTCAATCATTGTCTTCCACTCTTAAAAGTGGGTAACTCATCAGGCTTTTGCTTCAAGAAAAATACCCAAACTTTTATGGAAAAGTCATCTATAATAGTCATCATATAAACAGCACCTCTGCTATATGGAACTCTAGACGGTCCCCAAATATCAAAATGAATGTACTCTAAAATACCTTTTGTATTGTGAGTACTAGTGGTGAATCTGACTCTTTTCTGCTTTCCAAACACGTAATGTTCCCAAAATTTCATCTTACTAATGCTTTGCCCATCAAGAAGGCCTCTCCTAGACAATTTAGCCATCCCTTCTTCACTCATATGCCTTAAACGCATATGCCAAATTCTAGTAGAATAGATTGCAGCATCTCTTGTAACAACTGAACCCTACAAAACATACAAATTAGCATACTATCTCTAACCTTTCACCACCATCAAAGATCCTCTGTTGATCTTCAAAACTCCACCTTCACCTATGTATTTATAACCCTTAGAATCAAGAGTACTGAGAGAAATCAAATTTCTCTTCAAGTCAAGAACATATCTCACATCTCCTAATGTCCAGATAACACCATCAAACATTTTTATCTTAATTGTGCCAATGCTTGCAACCCTGCAAGAAGCATTATTTCCTAACATAACAACACCCTTGGAAACCTTCTCATATGTTGAAAACCAATCCCTATTAAGACACATATGAAAGGTACAACCAAAATCTAAGATCCACTCTTGGCTGATCTGTAGATCATCATAAGCAACAAGAAGGTCCCCACTGTTGTGGTCTTCAATAACATCAGCTTCACCTGACTTTTCCGGTTGTTTCTCCTTTTGATTATCAGCATCTCTCTTATTCTTGCTCTGTAGTTTGTAACACTCGGACTTTATGTGGCCTTTCTTCTTGCAATAGTTATAGGTTTTATTTCTATTTGTTGACTTTGATCTGCCTCTAGAATTTCCACAACAATTGCGAGCCTGACTCCTACCACAAGTAACTAAACCCTTGGCTTTAGGCTCAGATGCTATAACTATATGTTTCATCTTCTCGAAAGATGCCAATGCATCATAAACCTCCTCCATGATAAGAGTATCATGGCTATACAAGATATTATCCCTAAGATTTGAATATGATAGAGGTAATGAACACAACAAAATTAAAACTAAATCTTCCTCATCATACTTTACCTCCATAGATTCCAGATCTGATACAATCTTCTTAAACATGGTCAAATGATCCTCTAACAACCTGCCTTCCATCAAACGGTTTAAGTATAGCTGTTGCTTTAGATGCAATTTACTGGTTAAAGTCTTGTCATACACAACTGCTCCAATTTCAACCACAATCCAGCAGCAGTTTTCTCCTTCAACACATCTTGTAAAATCTGATTGGACATATGCATATGAATTTGTGAAAGCTTTACGATCCTTGCGTTGTTTTTCTTCCGGTGACCAAGATGCAGGCATTTTATCAAACCCTAGCAAAGCATTATCCAGATCCATCTGTGCGAGAACCGTTAGCATCTTAACTTGCCACAACGAAAATCTTGTGCTCCGATCCAATAAAAGAATATCATACTTAACAGTTGCCATCGTAGAGAAAACAAAAAATCAAAACTTGGCTCTGATACCACTTGTTATGATTCAATATGCGGAAAACAATAGCAAACAATCAAGCAGTAAAATAAAGAACACACAAGAATTTTACATGGAAAACCCAAATCGAGAAAACCACGGGCAGAAGAGGAGAAATCCACTATGATTGAAGTTGGAATACAAGATTGAGAGAATACAACTCAAAACTCTCAAAGGAATTTCGTGTTTCTAATGTGTTGTAAAAAACACAAATAAAATGTGTGTGTGTGTGTGTGTAAAGATGACCGACATAACGGTCTAAATTATGACCCTTAAATATATAATGAATGAATAATAAAGGCTTAAATTATGACCGTTAAATGTATAATGAATGAATAATAAATATATAGTCAAATATCATTCAGTCAAATACTCATTCATTAACATTTAACTATGGGAGTCAGTTACAGAAATCGGGTCACAAACTCCAACATCTTTCACTTCTGATTAAAAGAATGCAGAAGTCCATCAAACACTCTAACCCATTAATGAATTAAACACTTTAAACCCAAGCTTCTTAGGCTGTTTACCATTTCAATAAAGGATTGTCCATTTGCACAATATAAATGGGAATGATTGTTGGAATATAAACAATATGTGTCAAGAAGTACCTAGAATGTTAGGCATAACTTTCACTTAAAACTTCTATGTTTAGTTATTGTGATAGATTTACCGCTCAACCTAATCGATTGAGGTCTAAGTAAACATAATCAATATGAAGAGTTCCATGTTACATTTGGTTCTAACGAAATCAAGTCAAATCCTTCAAGAGCTTGGTTTTGCAATTTTTGCGATAGCTATCAACAATTCCAACATTTTTGTTGAAGTGTTGGAGCTCAATATTCATGAGCAATTTGGACAACAACTGCATCCGAAGCTTAGTTTTGGTCATAGCAGCTTGAAAAGTTCTACAATTTAAATTCAAAGTAGATCGAAGTTTGGATTGAGAGTCTCAATAGCTAGGATTTTGCAATGATTTAACTCAACTACTATTTGGATTTTTTTTGTTGTACTTTGATTGTTGTTCAGTTGTGAAAAGTCTAAATATCGAATGGGTAGTTTGGAATTAAGGAACTCAATAATACTACTAAGCATTTGAATCAGCAGTTTAACATGGATCAAGGTAAAGATCATATTGATTTTCATATTGAACAATTGGAAATCGGTACCACCAAAAATGAAGTTGTTACATTAATTAAAACTCAATTCTATGCTTAAGTCTATTGTATCAGTAGTGAGCTTTGTCTTTTTTCCCACTTTAGTGTTATAATAAAATCAAGATAGAATAAATGAAAAAATAACTAGCATCAAGGCGCATAACGCTTACTAAAAAGAGTTGATAAAACTCCCTAAATTGATATTTGAAAGTCTAAGATATAAATAAATTATAGGAAATGAATAATCAATATCAAAGCAACTGTATGGTGGGGTTGCTGCAGTTGGTCAATCACGTGCAATAATTGTGCCAATCGACCGAAGAAAAGTTATAAACTAATGACATGTGTAAGATGCCGTAGAAAGAGGCGTAGGAGGAGAAACAGGCAAACCCAATTTTTCGAGTGCGCAAGTGTAACAGAAGATCAAATCAAATAAATTCGATCATGCGTAACTCGTTATCCTCGAAGTAAGTGTTTTGATTTTTCTCCAAAGCTATTTTAGTAGAGTTTTTGCGTTGAGAAAAGTGGGTTAGGTCATATTATTCACCAATCCATGCAGAGTATGCTGAACCAAAAAGTCTACCCTTCTTTAGTATGTAGACCAAAGCAGGTTGTTCCACTTAACTTACTGGATAAAGCAGGACAAGACAAGTTACTTGAACTTACCCATACAAATAGTTTTGCATTAGAAATTGAAGAAGATGTATATAGAGAGAAGCATGTTTAAGAGCACACATGCGCTTTTTTATAAACTTTCTGGCTCGTAACAAAAAATATAAAAAAATTTTGTAACACAAAAATACTTAAGCTCTTGAAAAAGTCTCCTAAAATACCTTTAGATGGAATCCGTCCGTTTTTTCGTTAAAATGTTAATGTGGCAAGCAAACACGAATAAAAAATTATTTTCTTCATTTTTTTCTCACATCAAAAGGAGATCAGAAGAGAGAAATATACACAATTTACCAAACTCTATCAAATCTACAAAATAGGGATGCCTCAACTGCAAGTATAGTCTCGGTACTTATAAAAAAAGAGGGGATGGAGTTTTGTTTCATGTTTTCCAAAATAAGATTTTAGTCATTATATTAAAAGTTTTGATATTTTAGTATAAGGTTGAAATAAAATATCATCTTAGTGAAATGGAACCTCAACCGAAGACAATGCAAAATGCCCAAACCCCCTTCATCGCGACTAGTTCAAATCTCAAAGGTAAGAGGCTCAAGCCACTCATTCCTCCCATCAAGAAAAAGACCCCGAAGGATGTGATGATCAATGCTACGCATGCAAAAGGATTTTCTTCAATTTTTGTTTCTTCTTTTGGTTTGAGAGGTTGAAAGTTAATTTATAGATGTTGGAGACTGATGGTAGTCGTTTGAGAACTTCTCGATAGAAGGTTAAGATGAAGTATTACTTACGACCATTAGATCTTTTTCATAGATCCAACGGCTAGAATCCATCTCTTCTTTTATACATATGGGAATAGGCCTTGGATTGGGTCTGGAATAAAATGAGGACTTTTATAATTAAAAAAAGCTCATTTTGCTATTAAAATAACTCATCTTTAATATAAAAAAGAAATATGCTTACTTTATTCTATATAAGCCCTATTTTAGTCAAATAAAGCTCAAATTAGCTCAAAAATATATTCTTAGAGTTTACCTTTCACATACGAGTAAACCAGAATTAGGTTAAGAGAGGAATGAGCCGATCCGATGATCTTTGTTTTAAATCTACCAAGCAAAATATCCTTATGAAATCCTGGACTCGGTCTTCTAAGTCTTATCACTTGCTCAGAAGACAGGCCAATGGCACTAAATTTGGCTCCAAACCCAATTATCAAAATGACTCTCTACAATAATCATACTCTGTTTCGGAATTAAAAATAGAGGTAGATGCTTTCTATGTTCCCCATACTCTCCATTATATGGATAATTCATTACTTCATTGAAAAGAGGATGGATGAGATAAAAAACTATTGTGAGTGAAAAATGAATTTGTTGAAATAATGAAGTAAAGCAGCACTAACTCATTTGGCCAAAGTAGATAAAACTCTTAGATAATATGCATGTTAATTAATCACCAAGTTTCAAGCATCTATAGCTTTGTAGTTAAGCAACAAATGTCAAGGCACTTGTTTTATATGTAGAGAATGTAATAACATGATCATGATCACTCGTCCCACATTTTAATTTTTTTAACAAGCATTTCTCTACTCAATCTCTCTATAACCTTCTCATTTCCCATTTTCTCTCTCATTCATCTCATCATCTCTCTCTCCCACTTAAAATAGCCACCCCTTTCCTCTCTAAGCAATAACCACCACCTTGACCCCTAACAACCGAATCCCATCACCACCACTCTCACACACACATAGAGAAACCAAACAAACATAAAAAAATAACATCCAATAATCCTATTGCTGCCACTCAAATCCTTCATAATCAAAACATCGCGAAACACCATGCAACACCACCCCAATGCAAAATGATTACCCTCTACCATCGAAATTGCCATCTATCCACCAAGCTCTGCCAACCCTTAACTAAACTCTAATATGTTAAACTTAACTCCATCGCACCTTCATCGCCCAAACCATCATTGCTTGTTTAGTGCTACACTATCTCTACATCGTCATCATCATGGCATCACCGGTCAAATTTAGAGTCTAAGCCCCAATGGCTCATGGCCTGTTTAGGGTTGACATGATCCATGCCTTTTTCCAACCAACGATCAAATTGTTAGCTGTAGAGATTTTGGTGTAGAGATTTGGTGGTGGAGTTCGATTATCATGACAGATAGGAATGGCGCTTGGCTTATGTTAGAGGTGGTTTGTTACATAGTTGGTTTCAAAATTCTAGGTTTATTGTGTAAGTGGTGGATTTTTTTTAGGTTTGTTATGTGAGTGGTGGATTTTTTTTTTTTTTTGGGTTTATTATTGTTAGTGTAAGGGTAGAGTTTATTTTTGGTAGAGGTTAAAGTGGTGGCACTTGGTTTCTAATTTAGAGAGAAGAGAAGGGGGGCTTTGAGATGTACAATGAGAGAAGTGTATGAGTGTGGTGTTGGGTTCAACAAGGGGTTGGTGGTGATCGAGTTAGGATGAGTGGTAGTCTCGATGGCTATTGGGGGACTTGGCGTTTGTTGGTGATGGTTAGAGTTTTGTCGTGTAGAGAGAGAGAGAAGATTAGAGATGGAGGAGGCAAAGAGGGAGAGAGACGTTTTTTTTTTTTTTTTTTTGCCTTTCTTCTTGGTCAATGACAGGTATCATATGGCTATTGGTCAGTTGATCCATGTAGGATAAATTATTAACGGTGTTAATGAAGTTAACGTGAAAAGTTTAAATTGGTATGAAATTAGTTTTTTTAAAGTTCAGGTACTTAATTATCCATTTTGTTAAAGTTTAGGTACAAAAAGTAGCTTTTTCCCTATAATATATAATTGGACAGCCTTGGTTGAAATGGTATAGATCCTAATGGAAGTGTAGGCTTAATATTTGTATAACCAATTGGGCAAAGTTGGATAGGCTATATAAATTTGGTTTGTTTGTGGTTTATATTCAATAATAATAATTCATGATTAATTAGACATGTGTTGTTATTGTGTTAGCTAAATATGCCACTATCACATCATCTAACAGAATTAACATTGTTATCTCGGGTAGTAAAGGCATACGTGAAAATTTCAATTAAGTATTAAATTGACTAATTTAATTGCATATTAAGGCAAAGTCTGGTATTGAATGTGACATTAATCCTAATATGTTCACATGTTCAAACAAATTCATAGATCATAACTTATAAACATTGTTAGTAAACTTTCACGTTCAACATCTTTATGATTTATTGATGAGAATTCTTTTCATTCTTTTTTTTTTTTTCTGTTACAATTGTAATGCAAAAAATCAAACTCGATTCATCCAATTGAAACACCAATCATAATGCATTTTGGCTATGAGGCTAATGGCAAGAATTCTTTTTCTTCATATATAATGTCCTTCATTGACACCTTTTTAAGAAAAGAGAAAGAAAGCAAAGAAGACCATTTTAACAAGGGTAGATAATTTGGTCGACAGGATGAAAGAAATTGTAAAAATATCTTTATTTTTTATCTATTGATGGCCAAATATGGATCACTTATCTGGCCAACCTATTGGACCAAGCCCAAACAACTTGAGCTCATTTTCAAATCTCATAAGAATTCGACTCTCTTAACTCAGGAAATCGACCTTTTAAATACCATGGTCAAGGAAGTCCTAGGTCAAAATTACTTGGCACATTCCTCCCAAGCACTATCCGTCTCACTTAGGGGCATGACTAAACTTGGATTAGTAGCTTTGCCATACGTCCCCAATAACCATTACCAATCACCCGTCATGATTCCACGTTACACATAACTATCTGAGATTTACCTACTATATGTACCTAGTTCCGTTGTGCATTGCTAGTAACATGCCTATACTTGTTTATGATAAGTCATGAGTGGTTATCATCTTATTTTGATGAGAAAATATATTACACAAATACTCCATAACTTAGTTAAGCTACATTTAATATACAAAACTTGTTTTTAATATGTTAAAATTTTAATGTGCATATATATGTTTGTGTTTGTGTGAGTGCTGTTCTTTGTAGATTATACAGGAACAAATTGTTATGCCCCAATCTTGATCACAACCTTGATTGCAGACTTTGACGAGAGCTTGATTGGACCAATCAAGTGTAAATATAAGGTGTGACGAGTGGAACAAAATGAGAAAGCACAACCTTGGTCCACCCTTCATCGCGAGGCAAATCGATGGCTCGACAATGCAAATCCAAGGCTCAATGAGATCAAACAGGTTGCACAGACTTAATCGCAGATCACGTCGAGGGATAGACAAGTTTAAATTCCATGGTGCAACAAGTATAAATTGAGGCTCAATGAGCACAAACTTGGTCGAGGGGTACATTGAGGTGCAATGAGTTTAAGGTACGACAAGTCTAGGGTACGACAGTTCACAAAATAGCCATTGCAACTTTTAAATTTGACCGTTGAAGGTTATTTTAGGGGAAAACGACTATGTTTTGAAACTGTTACTATATAATGTTTTTGGGTAATTTTTAGTAGAGTGTAGAGCCTAATAGGATGATATTATTTAAAAATATTCTATCATTTTGTGTTTGCATTTGTTAAGTGAACAATGCCATTCGTGCAATTAGTGCAATAATATTGTAAGGTATTGTTCACATGTTTTGTTGTGTGTTTTAGTGAAATCTTCCTATGTTTGAGGCACCTGTGTGAAGTCCTACATATGTGTAGGCATTGAGTGAAGTTCTTTGTTAAGGCAATGTGAAGTCCTCTGTTGTGAGGCAATTGTTTGTGATGAATGAAACGTGTGAAATCCTCATTGAGTGAGGCAAATTGTGGACCATGAAGACTAGGAAGTAGGCCGAACTCCACGTTAAATCTAGTATAATCTTCTCTTTCCCTTATCTCTTTATTATTATTATCGTAATAATGTGTAAAAAGATAAAAGAGATAATGGTTGGTTAAGTGAGCTTAAAATTGATTTAAAAACCCACTTCGTAGCTTTTGCTTCCGCAATATGCATATGCATGTAATCAAGCCTAGTATGCATGATTTTTCAACAATTGGTATTAGAGCAAGTCTCTAAATTTAAAAATCTAGGCTTGCATGTTTTTGCACGCTTAAAAATGAGTTGTTTATTAAAAGTAATTTAAGTCTTTTGGTTTACCATCATATCTTCACAAATGAGTTTTTACATGGAATACTTAACTGAGGGAGATAAGTTGCATTCAATAAGTTGTTTATTACATGCAGCTTGAGAACATTTAATCAAGTATTACAGCTTTTATAAGTGAGTTTTTACTCGAATACTTAATAAAGGGGGAATGCTAAGTCGAGGGGAAGCAATATTATGCAATAATTGTTCTCATCAAGAAGGGGGAGATTGATGAACCATAGGTGGTTACAATCTTATTTTGATAAGAAAATGTATTGCACAAATATTCCACAACTTAGTTAAGTTATACTTAATAAAAAAACTTATTTTTTATATTTTTAAGATTTAATGTGCATCTATATGTTTATGTTTATGTGTGTTATTCTCTACAAATTGTGCATGAGCAAACTATCATGCCCCAATCTTGATCGCAACTTCATCAAGAGCTCGATTGGACTAATAATGTGTAAATCCAAGGCGCAAGGAGTGGAACAAAATGAAAAAGCATAGCTTTGGTCGCAACCTTCATCGCAGGGCAAATCTAGGGCTCAATAATGCATATCCAAAGCGCGATGAGATCAAATAAGATTCATAGACTTGGTTGCGGGTCACGTTGAAGGCTCGACAAGTTTAAACTCTAGGGCGCGACAAGTATAAATCTACGGCTCGATGAGCCCATAGTTTGTTATGGGCAAAGATGCAAATAAGCCAAGTTACTCGACTCCTACTCGTTGCAAGCACGGCTTGGCTTCTTTAGCTAAACAAGTCGAGCTTGAGCTTATCCCCAGGTTTGTGAGCTGGCTTGTGAACGAGCTTGTCAAGGGCTCGCGAGCCAAGCTTGTGAACAAGCTCGTTAAGGGCTTTGCAAACTAAACTCATTTAATATTATAAATATAATTAAAAAATAATTATATAAGCTAAACAAACCCAAGTCCGAGCTCTACTTGTTAGGCTCATGTATGGGCTCGAAAAAGCTTAACGGGCTTGAGCTGAAGCTTATATATTTTGGGTCGAGCCGGCATATTCAAGCTTGTTAAAAGCCAGCTCAGCTCGAGACTGTTAAAAAATAAATATGCCAAGCCCAAGTAGGTGCAAACCCGGCTCATTTGCACCCTTAGTTGCGGGGTGAATTGAGATGAGACGAGTTTAAGGCATGATAAGTCTAGGATGCGTAGTTCAAAAAATAATTATTGCAAACTTTTAAGTTTGATCATTGGGGGCTCTTTAGGGGAAAAACGGCTATGTTTTTAAGGTGATATATATAGAATGTTTTTGGGTTATTTTTAGTAGAGAGTAGAGCTTAATAGGATGAGATTATGTAAAAATACTCTCTCGTTTTGTGTTTGCATTTGTTAAGTGAATAATGTCATTTGTGAGATTAATTAGCTAATATTGTAAGATACTATTCACATATTCTGTTTGTGTATTTTAGTGAAGTCCTCCTGTGTTTGAGGCACTTATGTGAAGTTCTACGTGTGTATAGGTATTAAGTGAAGTCCTCTATTGTGAGGCAATTGTTTGTGATGAATGCAATGTGTGAAGTCCTCATTTAGTGAGGCAAATGATGGATCATGGAGACTAGGGGTGGATCGAACTCCACATTAAATCATGTGTAACCTTCTCCTTCCCTTTTATTATTATTATTATTATTATTTATTATTATTATTATTATTATTATTATTATTATTATTATTATTGTAATTGCACGTAAAAAGAAAAAAGAGAAAATGGTTGATTAAGTGAGCTTAAAATTGGTTTAAAACCCTCATCGTAGCTTCCGTTTCCACAGTATGCATGTGCGTATAATCAAGCCTAGTGATACGTGGTTTTTCAACAATTTGGATGCATATTCCTTTAGGATAATGATAACTAACTTAGGTATTAGAGTAGCTATACCGAGTAACCTCCTCTCTCTCTCCCCCCTCCTCAAAAAAAAAACACCACCTACATCCACACACGCACCCCACCTGCCCTACTAACTGTTATTTGATTCATCGGCCCTATGTACTAGTCAAAGCTTAACAGTTATCATTATCTCTATCGGATCTAATCAACAACACTTTTTATAAACATTTTCGGTTTAAAGAATTTTTTTTCCTGATAACAATGATTCTATCAGATGGTTTGATAGATATGTTTCCTTCTATACATATATACATATATATCTCAAATTTCGGTATATAAACTATATATAAAAATTCGATTTGATGCATAAACTTTGAAATTACCTATTTAATAACGAATCAAACTTTTCGTAACATTTTAACTATCCTCTTAGTACTGTTTGATCCGTACGTGGATGTCAAAAACATGGTGTATCATTGAATTTTTTTTTAATTTTATATAATTTTCATCCGGTACTATTGGCCATCATCTTCTAAGCACGAAAATAGAGCAAACAATGTTATTAAATTAGTAAAAATATATATGAAAATTTTAATTGAGTATTAAATTAATTATTTAAAATTTTTATACCAAATTTAATATTTTTGCCATGTATAAAATCTAAGTTTGTTGAATTACTTTGCCAACCCACGTGCATTTACTGATAGAGCCGAAACCGAGGGCTTCTTACAAATGGCACTTGGATCGGCCACGAGGGTTTTAGAACAAGATTTATTGGTAAAAAAATGATTAAAAGATAATTAAGTCTCTTTAATGTCGTGTGCCAAACAGGGAACCCAGACACGCTGACGTGCTACTTCGCTTTCACTCAAATGACTTTTTATATCTCTCTTTGATTTTAAATTATCCAACTAGTGCTTCAATTTTTCAGCCAAACGAGAAACATCGTATCGTATTGTATTATAAATGGTTTTAAAATTTTAAGTAGGTCCACTTGGGAACACAATTGAGTTGGCCGAACTCCAACAAGGTCAAGGTGATCCAAATCCAGAACACAAAGAAGGATCAATTAATGCTTTAAATAAGTTGAGTCAAGTTGATACAGTGTTAAACTCGTATTCGACTCGAATGAAAACCTCAAAGTTTAAACTTCAATTCAAATCCGATCGAGTTTTAATTTTTAAATTTGAACTCGATTGGTTTTAATACTCGATAAAATCGAATCTGACTCGATTAACCTCAATTATTCTTTTAAATATTAATTTAACTATAAAAATATTTAATATTCGATAAACTCGAACTTAACTAGACTCAATTTAATACTTAATTAAGCTTGATTAAGCTCAAGAGTTTATCAAGCTAAGTATTTTAAAGCTTGAACTCAAACTTAATAACTAGTAGAATAGTTCGAACTCGAGTTTAATTCAATTATAAGGGAATCGAATTAAATTTTTTATCGACTCGAACTCAAGTAACTCACGATTTACCCCAAGTCATCTTCAGCTTTAGGATTAATAACATTGCTTTCGTACAAGTCTATAATTACTCGTGTGTGTGTTTGTGTCTCGTGTCTCAAAATTATTGCTCCTTCTCCACTCATTCAATTCAAAATATTGGCTTGCTTGAACCAGCAGACGCACCTGCATGACACGTTTATTAAATTTAAATTTGATAAGAGTAAAATATAGAAAATAATGTAATTATCAAATAATTTTGTTATAAGCATCGAATGGTTTGAGAAGGAAACAAAATAATAATAATAATAATAATAATAATAATAATAACGCATAAACAATCTAAAAAATGTGAGATTAAAATAAGAAAATAAAATAAATATAATAATATAATGCCATGTTAACATCTAACAATTTAAAAGAAAAAAATTGTTGTTATATTTGTTTCCAAAAAGAAAGGGATAGATAGATAGATGAAGGAAGGAAGTTATTACATAATAACCATTTTATGTATATAGTAATCACCAATAATAATGATGATGATGATTAAGAAGTTTTTAGTTATTTTTAAAGACCAAACATAAGAAATATTGGCTTAATTTTAGAAGTGTGCAATTTCTATTTATAATGCACACAAAGAGAAAGAGAAATTTTAAGCAGAGTGCTTACTAAAATAACTAAAACAATAGCGCAAGTATAAGTTGAAAAGGTTTTGGTTTAATATAATAGATTTATAAGACAAATAGAATGGCTTGATTGTATATTGAACAAGTAAGTTTTTATTGATTTTTTATAAAAAAAAAAAAAAAAGAAACCTGCAAATGATTATATTGATCTATATTTGATGCCCAGAATGTTATGTGTTAATGCATTATCAAGGGAAAAAAAACAAGGGAAAAAAAAAAGATCCGACCACCTTCTTTTTCTCAAGTCATTTACTTTCATCAGTTCAATAATCGAAAATTTCCTGATAAATATATATTTATAATGTTAGAGTTACCTCAAGAAAATCATCCTAGAATAATGGATCTACCATATATTTTTTATTTATATTTATTTTTAATCATAAGCAAAGGAAAGACATATTACAGTACCGTGTGATTTTATGTATAAAAGGTTCTTCTAGATTATGTTTTGGTATTCCGGCCAAAAAAAAAAAAAATTATGTTTTGGTATAAGTTACGGAAATTTTACAGTTCGGTCACCGAACTTCCTGTAAATTATATGATGACTGGAACAAATATAATAATTGATATATTAAAATTTTAATGGTATACGATTGGACGTATATTTGAATCATTAAATAATGAATGAAATTGGTCTTATTAAAAAAAATAGATGGTATAAATTTCCATGTAAGTTGATGCAAAATTTGAAAACAATGCTAAAATGGAAAAAAAAAAAAGCATTAAGCTTAATATAGTAAAATTTCTATAAAATAATACAGTTGGAATCGATAAAAAAAATATTATTTTATAGAGATTATATATTTATTCATAAATGAATAATTTATTAATTTATCAATAAATAAGAATTTATTAATTTACAAAGATTTTTTAATATATTTTTTACACATATTTTTCCAAATTTTGTATATAACTTATTCATAAAAACTAAAAAATACATAAAAAAAATTTATAAGTTATAATGTATAAATATAAAGCAGAATCATAAATTTTACCACACAAAAAATTATAAAATTGTGGAGGGCGTGTAATCCGTAAAAAGTTGACAAGAGCCTAGAGTGTAGAGGGTGCATTGTGGTGTGTGTAGCGTGTGGTGGTCAGCGTCAGCGGTCAGTGGGGACATAAGGAGCGAAAAAAGAATCTTTGATTGTAGGAAAAAAAAAGAAACTCGTGGGAGCAATCACAGCTGTGCCTGTGCGTGTGTCGATCGGACACGGACTCATTCTCCGCGAGGACGAGGACGAGGACGGGACGAGGACGAGGACGATTGTCGCCAGTCCCATGATTACCAATGTGTTTGTAACGGTGAGTCGTGACTACACTTGTCTCACTCTTCTTCCCCTAGGAAATAGTAAACTGTAAAGCCCCCCCATCCCCACCAAGCCTTTCCTCATTAATGCTAAATATCGATCCTTACTTACATTAATATGCTAAAAATATCCTCAAACACCTTCTTTTCTTCCATTTTTCACCCTTTTTAATCTATTAAAAGAATGTTGCATTGACATGACAATAATAGCTAATCAAGTACTTGTAAAGGAAATCTTTTTGTTTCTTTCTTTTTCTTTTTTTTTTTGCCAATTGCTAATTTTTACATTTTTTTTAAAAAGAGGGAAATCGATTACTAGGGTACTGCAAAAAAAAAAAAAAAAAAAAAAAAAAAAAAGGTAAAAGACAAGGTACTATAAAAAAGTCTTGACATGCTTGTAGAGATTTATAAATGAATGAAAAAAGTTGCGTATTCATATATTTGTCTATAACTGACGAGTAAATAGTTTATCAAATTCACATAAAATATTATTTCTTAGCATTAAAAAATACTAATAATAGACGTTTATATACTAATACCCAATATTAGTGCCAACTCTCAAATGGGCTCACAAACAATATATAATAATATTCCCCTAATTAGTGTAATGATAATGAGAGGAAGAGAGTGCTAAGTATCCTTACCCCTTCTCAGTTCCTCTTTCTTCTTCAAGTTCATAAATCTATAATATTCAAAACTCCTTTAATGCTATTCATTACCTAGAGTAGTCTTTAACAATGGATTGTATTACCTAAATTGGAACATCTCTACATTTTTTCTCCTATATTAGTGTTTGTACTGGGATTTCAAGAGATACAAATGGAATAATATTACATTTTTAAATAGAAAAGACATGTATCTAGCGTCACTTTTATACTTAGTAGAAACGATGCTCTCATGCGTGGTTGTCAAAATAGCTATGTTTTTTCTTAATTAAAATGAAAGCAAATTTGTTTCTGCAAATATTCGATAGAATAATAAATTTATGTATATGATTCTATTAGTCTATAATTTTATCAAATTTGCATGATTTCATACAATTCTACTAAATAGTAAGATCATGAGTTTGATAACTTTTGTGGCTTGAACTCAATCACCCAAATCATCAAAAGAGACCATTCCATCTAAGCTTAGCCAAGAACCAAATGAAAACTCATTTTGTTGTATGTTTCATTAAGAAATAGGAAATTTTTCTTAATTTTCCATGTGAACATGTAGATAATCAGACATTTCTACGTTTTATATATTGAGTATCAATCGTGTGGGTGTAATCTTTTGTCAAATGTTGGTGGATGTGGGATCGTGTCATACAGACAACTCCAATTTTGTGTTTCGTGTTTGGTGGAAACTAGTGGTTATTGACTATGTATATGCAAAATTTTCACTTCTTAATTAATTGACCTAAGTCAATAAGAATGCATGAATGGTGATTGTGTGGTTTTGACAACCAGGGAGATTATTGACATTGTAGGGGGTGATGGGGGCCTATTCTTATGTGTCACTGTTGGTGTTTGGTCCAAATGATAGAGACTTCATTTGACCATGTGTTTTAGAATAACGTAGTCGCCCAACCCAAAAGCAATATGCTATACGGAGAGGTGGGCAAACGGATCCGTGGGTTAAACAAATTAAATCATTTTGGTCCGTTTTTAAACTGGTCAAAATTTCTAAACTCGGGCCTAATCCTTAGGCTAAACAGGTTAGCCCACAGGTCAAATAATTTTTTTCTTATTTTTGTTATTTTTTATGTTAATTTATATGAAAATTAGAATATTTATATATTTTAAGATTTTATATATTAAAGATTAATTTTGTTGCCATTTTGATTACTTATAAATAAAAGCAAGTTTTTTAAATAATTTATTAAATATCATAATACTTTTAAATTAATAAATATATGCTTAAAAAATGTTATAATGCTTATAATGCATGTATCAATCTATTTTTTTCTATAATATATCATAAATAATCATTAAATATTATCACAATATTCTTATTTTTAAACTTTTTCTCTCTTTTTTTCTTTTTTTTTTTAAATCTTGGCCCTCGGGCCGGCCTAACTCGTCATGGGCCAACCTGCTTTAGCCCACAGGCTAAACAGGCTCGCATTTAAACAAGGAAAAAAATTAGCGACAACCAACTTCTTTGAGAGAGTAAATAGGTCGACCTGCTAGTCACAGCCTATATGCCTAACTTTAGCTATATACATGCAGGAATTATGAATTTGATTAAAAAAATAATTTAATTTGCCATTGAACCATCTAGAAAATTGGAACTTTCCCATTATGGCTAAATTAATTCATCCAAGAGCTAAAAGTCATCCCCTATAACATCTACATACAACAACAGTCGAATCACCTTTTGGGCTGGTAAATAGTTATACAGCTTTATTTAATTATTTATTTTGCTTTTCATTTTCAATCAATTATAAATTTTATTAGAGCATCTCCTCTCAGGTTATTGACATGGGACCTTTATAAAGACTCTCACTTTTTTAGGCTTAATGGGGAGGTTCTTAAAACTTTTAAGAGTCCTAAGATTTGTAAAAAGTAAGATCATTATATCTTTTTATAGTTTTGTTTTATTCTGTAATGTATATTGTGTAAAGGTATATGAGACCCATAAAACCTAAAAGGATATAAAGAATCTCATGTAAAAATTTAGGGATTAAAGCAATGAGGTTTTTTTTAGAAAAAGATATTCAGAATGCTGATATAATACTTTAAGAATATATGGCGTAAATGCCACTAAAATCTCACCAATTGGTTCTCAGAAATAGGTATTATAATTCATTACATCACGCAAAAACTTTTAAGAAGGTGACACGTGGACGGTTACAAGGATTAATATTATTAAGAATAAAATTTAGAGTAAAAACCAAGGGTTAAAAAAGAAAACATACACGGAGCATGATACCTCTTCATGTGGACAATTTTATAAAACTATACTCGGATCCTATCATTTATTTAATATATCGGTATTTGTCCTTATTACACACATTGCATATCACGTTTATTGAATATTTTTTTTCCTTGATGTTCAGCCTCCAATAAATGCAACATCAAGATTAACTGCTTTAAATTATATAAAGAGTAATTGAAATTCATATGCTATCACAAACACTACTGCACTTTTTTCTTAGGTACACGTCCCAAATTTTTAACAATGGGGAAACCATATGATTCATTGTAAGACATTATGTAAAATATATGAGAAGAAGATATAAAAAAATTTTAAAAGCTAGTTAAACTTTGTTTTTCGTTTTTTTTTTTCTTTTCCATTTTATAATCTCTCATGACTGCAATAATTACAAAACATAATGGGATATATGCTCACGTACAAGAAGTCAAAGAAACTTCAGATCATAGGGTATTATAACTTTAACTTTATTAGGTGCCAAGAAAGCAAAAAATCTACATCCGGTTATATTTTTCTATTAACCGGAAGTGATATTTCATGGAAAAGCGCCAAACAATCTCTTGTTGCATCTTTTACTATAGAAGAGGAGTTTGTTGCATGTTATGAGGTATCTAGTCACGCTATATGGCTACATAACTTCATTTTTAGACTACGTATTGTTGATGGCATTGAGAAGCCACTTAGAATATATTGTGACAATAAGGCCACAATCTTATATTCTAATAATAGTAGGAGCTCATTAAAGTCAAAAGATATAGACATTAAGTTCCTTGTTGTAAAGGAAATGGTCTAGAGTCATTTGATTTGTATTGAGCTTATAGGGACAAATTATATGATTGCAGATTTGCTTACAAAGGCATTGACATCTGGAGCTTTTCATGAGCATTTTTATCGTGTGGGTGTCATTAGTACATATGCCATTTGATTAGTGGGAGTTTATTTTTATTGTTTGTTTAACTTAATATAGTTTTGATATCATGACATTGGTTATTAATTAAGTTATATTTAGTTATTTTGTTATTTTAAACTCTGATCTCATTTAATTGAATCTTAAATTCGACCAGTTGGAAATAGGCATATATAGATCACTTTGCATGTAATTTCCATGCCACACATTCACAATATCTATGTCATTTAGTCAAGTTGATGCTTGTGATCAATGTGGGTTTAGTTGTATTAAAACTTGCAACGACCACTCCTTTGGTCCTTGTATTGGTGAGACTAATGGATGAGACGTTTAGATGACTTAAATAGAGTTGTGTGCATACATTTGACTTGCATATAATAATCTATATATGATTGAAGGATTCGCTATTTGCACACATGGTTATGTCATCCAAGTTAGAGATTGTTGAAATTGTGGATTTTCTTACCATGTACGTATACTCATATGCGCATTTGGATATGTGGATGCACATATACTATATTTATTATTGTAATAAGTTTCAATGACCTAATAATAATTGATCTAATAAAGTATAATGGTCTTAGTCATCTAAGATCAAGTGTGAGGACTAAATGATAAATGTGTGGAATTCCTAGGTTTCATTACTAATTTTATGATGGGCTAAATTAGTAATAGCCCATTGGGGTTATATATATACTGGGTGTGGTCCCTGATTGACATACAATAACACAATTCAGTTTTTTTTTTTCATAAGGAATTAGGGTTTTCATCTTCCAATGGTGTGTACGATCAATTAGAAAATCAATTAACCCGGATTTAATACACATCACTAATGGAATCAGGTTTGCTTTTTTTGTCTTCTCTCTTAAGCAATCTCTTGGCAATAATCGGTCTAAAATATAAGGAATTATATTCCATCATATATGACATGGATGCTATTAAAATCTCATCAATTAGTCTAAAAAATAGGTATTAGAATTCATTACACCATGCAAAAATCTTTAAAGATGGGGACACATGGTGTTACAAGGATTAATATTATTAAGAGTAAAATTTAGACTAAAAACCAAGGGTTAAAAACAGAGCATGATACCTTTATATGTGGACAATTTATAAAACTGTACATGGATCCTACCATTTATTCAATACATTGGTATTTGTTTAGACACATTGCATATCATGTTTATTGATTTTTCTTTTTTAGTGTTCAACCCCCAAAAAATGCAGCATAAAGATTAACTACTTTAAATTATATAAAGAGTAATCGAAATTCATATGCTATTGCAAATACTATCATGGTGTTTTCCTTAGCTACATGTTCCAAAATTTTAACTATGGAGAAACTATACGATAATTGTAAGCTCTGAGAATTTTCATGCTCTAAAAATAGATATAAATGGAAGTATAAAAATAGAAGGTTAATGTAAGACTCAACAAAGACCTTAGAATAAACTATGAGTAGTTATGAACCTATATATAACTTCAAATTCTAAAACAAAGTTTTCTAGATGGTAAGAGATACCAAAGATAAGATTTCGTAGCTAGTATGGAGAATTCAAAATATAGAAATAATTAAAACACAATTTCAAGAACATTAGAAAGTAAATAAACAATAAAGCTTATAGTTAGAAAACGATAATTTAAGAATAAATCGTTAGGGTTATAAATACACAATAAGAAAAAAAATCCATAATTCACAATCCAAACTTCAAATACATATTTGGATCACATCATTATTCTAGTTAAAGAATTCTGAAGCTTTTAGAAATTGAAATAAAAATTGACGTATTAAGCTTATAAACCCTAATCGCATGAGATAAAACCCTAAAAATAATTAATCGTGTAAAGTTTAAACTCAAATTTGAACCCAAAGATAATTTAAAAAATTTATAGCATCTTTAAATAAATTTTTAAAGATAGAAAACCTAAATAACTGATATAAAAATACCTGTTTAACTTAATAAACTATCAAAAATAAGATAATTAATTAATTAAATAATATTATATAAATTATTGTACATTTTCAGTGGAAGACATACATGAATAACGGCTGCAATAAATCCCACCGCCTTTTTCATCTCCAAATTGCCTAAAATTTCACCTTGAAGTCAACAATTCAAACATATAATACCAATCACAAGCCACCAAATAAGCTAAGCATTTAATGCATGTTGGAGGCTGCTAAACACTTGCAAATTCGGTGAAAACTCCATCCCTAATATCTAAGCTTTGCTTTGAAAAATAACAAACCTTCGTGTTTATAAGTAAAGGGACATAATGAACTAGAAAGCAAAGCATTAAACACCTCAAAACACAGCAATGTATCTCTTGAATAAGCCTCACCTGAAAATCTAAACAACAAAAGAAAAACCAACACAAACTAGACCCAACATCATAATAAACATATAAAAAAAATACAACTCAAACACAAACACAAACACAAAAACAAGCTTAATGATATAAGGTTCAAAAATAAGTAATTTCATTTTTAGTGAGCTGTTTGTTTGGTTGACAAACCAGGATAATAAAAGTGATAATATAGATTGTCTGATGATTTGAGAAAAGCATGTTATATGTTGTGTGTGTAATAAATGATCACCATAAACCTGACTAAATTATCAGCTTTATAATTAAAAATTATCATGCATTACATGAATTGCATTATTACATATTTTAAAAGAGTGACAGCTTGCTACATATTAGTATTTCGGTTCTCTGTTAATGTTTGGTTTTCTAAAATGTCAGTTCTTTCAAGATTTTATTTGTTTCGTCTGTTCCACAAGAACTAAGTGGCAATAAGGATGCCGCCCGTGGTATCGCTTTGAAATTACTAATACTTAGGAAGTTTTTTAAGATTGATGCAAAAAATGGTCAGTTCAAATATCCCAAAATTAAAGTGACAATACTAGAATGAGAAATCATTGATTTTTCTGTGTACTTAGTCTCTCATGGGTAGGTGGGTTATTAAGTAAATGTTACTCAACCTTAAAAAGAGGGCATAAATCTTTTACCTGTTTGGGTTCTAGATCATCTAAGTTTGTATTATTGTATATGATTGATTATTGCATTGCATATGAATTATTAATAAACTTGTTTGATGTGTGATATATTTGGTTATTCACTGAGCCCGTGGTTTCGCCCAAACTCCTAAAGACCTTTTCATGTTGATACTACGACCTTGGTTTGTTACTTTCAGGAGCATGACTCCGATAAGAATTAGAATATGAGAGATTATGAGATATTCGAGATAAGTTATTTACTTTTAATTTATAGTTATAAATTAGTTAATATTTGTAATATCAATTTATGTATTTAGAGACATATAGAATAGAAATATGGCCCGTAATATTAAGTGACTCAAGATTGGTGATGACGGCTATTTTACTAATTTGTGCTTACGTGTATTTATCATTTCTCATTAATGCAACTAAAAGATCATGTTATTTGAAAATATGTCACCTCTAAAGGTTTAATTGGTAATGATATATATGTGTGG
This sequence comes from Combretum micranthum, assembly GCA_024138025.1. NCBI lineage: Eukaryota > Viridiplantae > Streptophyta > Magnoliopsida > Myrtales > Combretaceae > Combretum > Combretum micranthum. Next base: position 96,711 of record JAMXBD010000744.1, read on the forward strand.
ATTGTATACTACTACTAGGGTACCCTCGAGGCGTAACAATAACCTTTTTAAATCATTGTAAGATATGGCTGCTATAAAATATACGAGAAGAAGATGTAAAATAATTTGGTATCTAATCAATCTTTGTTTTTTTGTTTTCTTTTTTCCTTTTCCATTTTATAATCTATCATGACTACAATAATTATTATAATAATCAAACTGGAAATTGATATACTTATAAATATAATTTACAAAGCAAGTTTTAGGTAAAATGATGAAGGAAAACCAGATAATAACAACCTTAAACCTAATATGTTCCTATGTCGGAAACTTGATTATGTGATTATGTGTCGGTTCAAATAATGTGATGCTTGTTAGGTTAACTTTGTTGCATTTTTATTGTATCTATTATCAAATTAAGTTAGAAAGGTTTATTTATCAATCAAATTACATATGATATGATGCAATGCAACTATTAGGATATTATGAGACTTCTTAAATAAGCTATGTAACCTAACACATAAAAAGGATTATTCTAGAAAAGAGGTTAGTGAATAGAAATGAAGTTATATGATTATATTATACATTCTATATATTATCATGATTATTATATATATTTTTAAAAGCCTAGCAGGCTAGCGCCTATGTATGCATCTATTCTAATGGGCAACACACCAATTGATGTCTCTTTGCATGACAAGTGGGGATGCAAACGCCCAGCTCGGGTTGGGTTCGTTTATTTTTTAACGGGTTCGAGTCGAACCAAGCTTTTAAAGCCTGGAATATGCAGGCTAGGACCCAAGCCCGTTAAGCTCTAACTTAACGAGCTTGAACTCGACTCGTTTAACATTATAATTATTTTTTAATTATATTTATAATATATGAAATTAATATAAATAGTTTCATATAATATTATATTAATAATATAATATCAATATTATATATAGATATTAAATGAGTCTGTTTACGAGCTTGGCTCGTGAGCTCTTAACGTTCATGTTCAGGAGCCAGCTCACGAGCTTGAGGACAAGTTCAGGCCTGGCTTGTTTAGCTAAACGAGCCCGAGTTAAAGCTTGAGTTCGGCTCGTTTAACTAAATAAATCGAGTTAAGCTCAAGTAGCTCGTGAATAATTCGGCTCGTTTGCGGTCTCAATGGCAAGTGTAATATTATTGATTCGGTTGAAAAGCTAATAGTGCTTTTTCTATATCACTTGCTGAAGAGATGAGAAAGAGATTGAATAATGGGTTATTTACTGAGAATTAAAATTTAAATAATTCAGGATATCGATAACAGAGCCAGAGATGTACGGTGGAAATTGTATAAATAAATAAATAGCATCAATTCCAACGTTGCCCCACCCCCTCGCCATGTTACTCTTCAGACTCACTCAGCACTGTAGCACTACCTTATTATTATTATTACCATTTGTAAAAACAATTTTTTTTAAAAAAAGTACATATAATTTAATTTTTTAAAAATTATATATAAGCTTTACTATACTCGACCGTTTCCTTCAACTTCAACTTGCTATAAAAGATGATACAAAAAATGACAGCACAAGCCGCATGTTATTTGGCCATAAATTGAGGGAGTCAACCGGCTGGACTTCAGAAGTTAAAAGAAAAAGCTGGTCTATTGGGTGAAAATAAACGAACACACCATGAAGAAGATAAAACCAATGCTCGATCCCATTGGCGGGATCGTACTCGTGTCAATCGATCGTGTGTAGACGAGAGTCAGTGCGATTCATGCATCTGTCCAGGTTCATTTGAGCCGAAGCTGCGAATTCTAAACTTTTACATTTTTTTTTCGTACGACGGATTAGATAGAAATGGCTGAGTTAAATAGTATAATAGGTAGTTAATTTTGAATTTGAATTCCAAGTTAATTTAGAAAGTTAAATTTTAGATAATTTGATTAAATTAAGTAAAGTAAATTATAGAATATGATTAGATAAATTGATATAAATTAGTAAATAGACTTAAATTAAAATTTTAGATTTAATAAATATCTTTTTAAATCATCTATCTGCATCAACGATCGTTTTCAATAAATCAAATTGTTCGATTATTTTCTAATCATCAATTTGGATTCCTTGTCTTTTCATTTTTTAAATAAAATAAATTTCTTAAGTTTAATTACCTAATTTTTTTTAAATGGCCTATTTAATCATCTTAATCAAGATTTCATTAATAAAATTCTCATAAATGTTGAATTTCGTTTCTTGTTTTAAAAAATTAGTTCCTACGTAAAACTCAAACTAAATATCAAATTTTTAGAAATTAAAATCATGAGCTAGACTTTTGATTTAAGTAATAATTCATGTTTTATAAATTATCATATCTCTTTATAATTATTTTCAGTACTTATGATAATTATTTAAAAACTTTAAATCAAAACCCTTAACCATAATTATCCCCTAATATCTTTTAAAACTTTATCCTTTTCTCTTCTTTTCTCATTTTCCACCTACCCTCCCTCTTCTCTTTTCTTCTTCTTCTTCTTCTTCTTCTTCTTCTTCTTCTATGTTTCTTCCTCGTCTCCTTCTTTTCTCTTTTCTTTCTCAAAACTCAACCCTAATTCTCAAATTTCAATAAGATCCTAGGAGAAATTGAGGATTGAAAATACGATAGAAGATGGAGAATATGCATAAAGAAGCTATATCAATTTAGGAAGTAGTAGAGAAGATCAAGTATTTTTGTTGGTTAACATGTAAGTTTGACTTTTTTTAATTGTTGTATATGCATATAAATATTGAACTAGAGCTAGATAGATGTAGAACTTATGATAATATTCATAAGTTAGTAATATAATATTCATAAGTTAGTAATTATATCATAATTAACCGTTTTAAATTTTATTTAATCTATGATCAAACTCCTAATTTTTATATTGGTATTTTATAATTAATTTAATTCTAGTATTATGGATGGATAAGAATACTGTAAAAGTTTACACACACACACATATATATTAAAAAGTATTATCTAACGGAAAGAGCGTTGGTTAAATTGAAACCCCCATCCCCATCCTCTGGACTCATGAGGATAAGCATAAGCTTTCTGTAGCTCTGTTTCTTTACACATACTATTGCTCGCCCTTTCACGTTTATCCCGTTTTTCTATCATATGTTAACTTTAAACAATAAATAAAGGAGTTATAATTTTTATTTTGTTTTTTCCTTTTTAATTTTTGCGAATGATTTAAGTTTTCACCCTTTTCACTTGCATTGCGTTTGATTGATAAAAATGAAATTGATATCTTATTTTTCTTACTGCCGAATAAAAGTAATAATCTTTTATTACTATTCATTTATACCATTATTCTATTCAAATAAACCAAACTTGCCATTAGTTATGTTCAACTCATTCTTAATGATATCATAATTTTAACTTTAACCCCTTTATCATTTGAGAGAAGAAGCTTATTATACATCAACATATTGATTTGCCAAATAAAAATTTATTAGAATTAACTTGTTTTTGTATATTTATATTTGAAAATTTTATTTTCTAAAGCGTATAAATTCGGTTCAAATTGCCTCGCTTTCATTATGGTGGTCGTAAGGAATAGACTAATACTTCAAATTAGTTCTGCTTACATAATTGCAAAAAGCAACAGCAATATAAATTTGGCTTATATATACGTACGTATATATATCAGATTATGTAAATGGAAAAAAAATATATAAAAAGATTACGAAAAGGAAAAAAAAAGAAGTCTCAGATATAAATTTTCGAAGTTAATGTTTCTTTTTTTTTTTTTTTTTTTTGGGCCGATCGTAGTTAATGTTGAAGGCAGTAATAAATGGACGGGGTTAAAAATAACATTCTGCAGCCTGATCAACAAAACACATAGACACGCAATTCTGAATTCACACCGCCATTCAAACGCCATAATGCGTTCTTATTGCAGACTTTTCCTAGCAGACCCCACATCTCCCACCCCTCCCGACTTCCATCAAATCCTAAGTGCCACGTGTTCTCATCCTACGGTTCCACAGGATGCCGCAGGCCGATTATTTTTTTAAATTTTCAAATCAGATCTTTTCTTCATTCTTAATCCGTACAGACCAACCCGACCCGGGTTGAGCTTGAATTAATATCGTTTTGACATTTCTCTCTCTTCTCAAGCGCACCTCACAAGAACACGTTATAATTGTATAAATTTATTCACTAGAGACTAGAGTATTATTTGAACATTCCACGATGACGAATGGATGAGTCGAGATTTGTTAATCTTTCTTTATCATAATATCTGGCAACTTCCTTGTTCACTTGTTTCACTAAGTGGACAAATTCAATGTAGCATGCGTCTTTCTACTGATTTAAAGTCATTAAGTTGGTTGCTCTTGAAAATAATATCCAAACCTAAAAAATAGTAAGATTGAGCTAATTGGGATTACAATACATAAACGTACGGCTAAGGCATAATACTAATGCATTGAATCATATCTATAGGATCTATTATAGTTCAAAACCGATATTGGACTTTTGGATAATAAACTTATTGTCCAATTATAAGATGAAAAGAAATGAATGGAGATATATTTAGGACTATATTTTGAGCCAACTTAAAAGATATTATGCTAAATTAGAACTAGAAGTTGGCATTTAAGTCATTGTCAAACACATTAACTAAAGGAAAAAAAAAAGCACATTTTTATATTTTTTTCACACTATATTGTAATTCATATATGGTCAAATATGGTCATGGGCCTCCTAGTGCAGTCCAACTCCTTGCTCATCGAAGGCAGTTTTTTAGGCTTAAAATTGGCTTACTCTAGCTAGCTTAGAAGTCCCATAGAGACACAAATTCCCTTAGCTTAGGATACCAACTGCCAAATGCTATGACTAGAAGGATCCCAGCCTGAGGTTACTCGATGCATCCCTTTTTATCATCCATGACCAATACAACCAAATATGAATTAATGAGCTCAATCTATGTCTAAGGTAACCGTTGCTAAGAATCTATAATTCGTTATCCAATGATACCACTTTGCTAATAATTATCAAGGATCAATTTACTACGAACATCTTCTTCGATACCATTAGAGTGATAATGTTTCTTAGGCAATTGCTTATATTTATTGCTTATTGCGTACTTTGGCTCACTCCTCCCCCCCTCCCTCCCAAAAAAAATGCCCACTAACTCAAATATCGGAGTAGTCATACCAAGTCAAATCTTGACACACCATTAACTATGTTTTGTCCTACGGGTTAAACACATAAAGTCCAATCGAACAACTACAACTCACTCCATTGAATTCAAACCAACGACACAATTTATTTGCTTTTGACTTTTTTTAAGAATATATAATTTAATAGAAGTAAGCAAAAGATAGAAACCAATAATACTATTATCTATTGATTTCTTTTAAATAATTACTTGTAAAATAAAAAAACTTTAGAAATTAAATTGATATTTTCAAATTTGAGGCAATTGATCAAAAGAGAAAAAAAGAGTTATTTTTTCAAATATCAAATATTGATGTTAAATTTCTTTTTAGTCAACAATTAACACGTCCAAAATAATTTTCTTTTCTTTATATTTTCCCTCTTTCCCTAAGCGGGCCCATAACTGATAAGGTTGAACCCGGACCCGAAGACCGAATCTCACTTTCTTTTAAAAAATTTACTAAATTGATTTTGATTTATTACTTTCCCAATTTTATATTTTTCTTGTTTGGGCTGTTGGGGAATCCTATAAAATAGGAAATTCAGGATCTGCCACCATAACTGATCTCTGCCGCCCATACTGTACTCTCGCCCTTTTTTTCCTCTTTTTCTCCTTTTCTCCCCGTCCCCCCTCTCTCTTTCTCTCTCTCTCCTCACACACACACACGCCGTCCTTCCTCCCTAGTACTGCTAGTGCTCCTCCGCATACCCTTCTTCTACCTCTGCTCCTACCAGAAATTTTCCTTTCTCCAAGAATCAATCTTGGTCTCTGGAGAGAATTAAAACACGTCTATCTTCTATACTAGACACTACACAGCATCATCATCATCATACACTCTTTTAGTTGTTGTTGTGGTCGTCTTTCTAGTGTTTCACTGGAAATTTTATCAAAAACTTTAAACCATAAAATCATCCGCTTCACTTTCCTCTTCTTTTCAAATATTCCATATTGCACTTTTTAATCCTCCACAGTACACATACTTCCTTTTTTTTTTTTTTCCCCCCTGTTCAGTCCAAGTTGTTTCCCTTTTTCTAAAGGGCCTCTCTTATTTGAACATAATATATGTTCTGTTCTTTTTTTATTATTATTCTTAATTTATAAATTTAAATTTTGATTAACTTAGTAATTATATATTTTTTGAGCTTCCTTTTCAAGTCTCTCCCTCACCCTTTTGCATACCAATATTCTGTATATTTATTTTTGTTCTTCTCTTATCTTCTTTTTTTTTTTTTTTTTTTTTTTTCATGTCATCCCTAAAAATCTAGACGCTAAAGACCCCCAAAAAATCAAGATGGACCAATATATATTCTCGCCTATTAAATACACCGAACACAAAACCCTCACTAAAAAATTCCAAACAGTCTCTAATGAACATATCTGGCCCCCAACAACGTAAAATGGTCCGCGTGAGCTACACCGATCCTTACGCTACCGACTCGTCCAGCGATGACGACGACAACCCAGCCGAGTTTTTCCCTTCCCGGAGGCGCGTAAAGCGTTATGTGAGCGAGATTAGTATTGAGGACAGGCGAGACTGCGAGTTTACTAGCCGCAATACTAGGAAAAGCGGAGCGTGCAAGAAGGAGTTGAAATCCACGCGCGGGGCCTCGGGTGGTGAGAAGAAGTTTAGAGGTGTGCGTCAGAGGCCTTGGGGGAAGTGGGCGGCTGAGATTAGAGACCCAACGAAGCGCGTGAGGCTGTGGTTGGGAACTTACGACACCGCTGAGGAAGCCGCAAGAGTGTACGACAACGCGGCCATTAAGCTGCGTGGACCCGACGCGCTAACGAACTTCAGCACACCACCGAAAGCCGACGAAACGAAGCCACAGAAACTTCAACTTGAACGAACCGTTTCGGTCTGCGGATACGAATCCTTGGAGGAATCGAACTCGCAGTCTCAGTCTGAGCGTCAGTTTCAGTCTCACCATGTGTCTTCTCCTACTTCGGTTTTCAGGTTCAGAACGAGCTCGACGGAGGAATCTGAACCGGAGAAGCCGGCGAGATCTGCAGACGAACCGGAAGTGTCGAAACCGGTGGAAGAAAGCGGTTTTACACAGCCTGGAGGCTATTTCGGATTGGACATGGCGTTTGTAGATATGGATTTTTGTGGTTTTGAAGCTGCACAAAACAGGTGGATTTTCGATGAGGATATGAGTGAGATGTTATTGCATACGGCGAAATATGAGATTGATTGGTTAATGCCGGTCGATATAGGTCAAGTGGACGACTATTCCCAAGATATCGACGATTTTTTCTCAACAGAAACGCCGGTTATCGTCTAGTCTGAGCATGGCATTTAGCTGAGGAAAAGAGAGTTTTTTTTTTAATATATATATATATATATATATATAAGTTTTGTTTGTCTGTTGACTTTGCCGTAATTTCCCAGCGATTTTGAACCGTTTTAGGAATCTTCATTTGTTTTTGTTTTTGTTTTTGTTTTTTTTAATGTTTTGAAGTTTTGTGTTTTCGTTTTATCTTTAATTAATTAGGTAAGCTAGTTATTGTTTATATTAGTTTTCAATCTCCATAAGCTTTAGAAGTGATGGAGACGGAAACTGAAAATGAGTTAAATTAAAATTATCCAAAAGTTGTGACAGTGTATGGGTATCTTCTTCTAATAAGAGTGAAAATGTGTTAAATATTTATTGGACAAATCAAAGTTTAATTAGGAATGGCTCTTTCCTTATTTGTTTTTTGACAGTTATATTTACAGTTCTTTTTCTTTTTCTTTTTCTTTTTCTTTTTTTTTTTTCAGTTCAAGAGTATTTGAAAAATTATGGAATTATTATATGATGGTTTTGCTTATGTTTTCTTCAATGCAATATAACTTACATTATATCATATGAGAACGCAAATAAGATTAATTTGTTTAGTTATTGATCTTGAAAATAAGATTTTGCTTTTTCTTTAAAAGTTTTTTTTCCTCCATTAAAAGTCTAATGTGTAAATGTCTAATTGGGTTTGGGTTTGGGTTTGGGTGTGGGTTGGAGTTTTGATGAAAACAGGAAACGAGAAAAGGCGCGATTTGCGGTTGGAGGCTTATGGTTATAGAGAATGACGGGCGTTGGGTGACGGTGCAATTAGGTAAGTAGGAACCCGCTGCTGACTCGGTAGTCGCAGTCGGAAAAGGATAACAATATCAAAACAAATTGTATAACAAATACTAAGAAAATGTTGACTTAAATATTTTTAAAAAATTAAAATAAAATTCCACCATGCCTTTTTATATTGTTTTGGCTACTCTCGTGTCTAGAATATTCACCTTCTCTTTTCTTTTTTTTTTTTTTTTTAAAGAATCCTTTATAAAACTGCAGCCTAAATTAAATAGAAGCCGATGTCTTTTATATGCTGATTTTATTTATCCATTTTCTTTTCTTTTTTTTTTAATCTTTTTTACTATTGTGTGCATGATAGCAAACAATAGACTTTCTTTTGTGAATTGTGATGGAGAATGTTACGGCTATGTCTGCTGTTGAGAATGAAAAAGAAAATTAATAAAACATAGGGAGGGTCGGGTCTACAAAAGGCAGAAAGGCAACTGGGGTAAAAGTAAATCGTGTTGATTATTAATTGATAATGTAATTAATGAAGTGAATATGAACTTATTAAATGAAATTCATTAGCTTTTATAGGAGTGACCGACGTTGACCTCTGTACACTATAATCCAACTAATCTCCACCTAATTTAGCTTTGAGGCAATGCAAGTAGAAAGTTACATTAATTACTAACAAAAACTTTTAATACATGCATACATATTCATATATATATATATATATATATATATAACTTTTCTTTGAAAGATCCTATACTCTGATAACATTACCTTTCTAAAATCGATTTAATCAATACTTTTTATTTTTTGATGCAGTCAATGTCTTAATAATAATAATAATAAAGTTCTGATAGTTTGTTTTATTTGTGGAAAATCTTGATTAATAAGACATTTAGCAGGTTTAAAACTTTCAAGCGTGTCATTTATTAGTGATGATTGAACTTCAACTTCAACTTACTCTTTACTTTAATGTAAAAACAGATAGAAGCAAAAAAGACTTGGAAGTTTTCTGACCAAAAACTTAATATGTTGCTTTCTCGGAGCATCAACTACGTCAAATGAAGAATTAAATATGAGGTCAATTTAAGTCAACAAAACGAAGCCACAAGCAAAATGGTTTTTTTTTTTTTTTCTTTTTCCCCCTTCTAAACGCAACAAGTATATACGATGCTTTGGTGTCTTTTTCCTTTTGACTCTGACTGCAATTTAATCTTTTAAGCACGATAAGCTACAGGACTTGGTAGATATAAGGATTCAAATTTGAGTGGCATAAAGCCAAATCCACTTCTGTCTATTTTTATGCCGATAAGTCCCATACCCCATGTCGACGCTTTCAGTCTTTCCACACTTGTGTTGTGCATCATGTCTTGCCTAGCTATAAATAGTGAATTATAAGCAGACAACAATAGCAACAACATAATATGATTTAGATTAGTTCAATTGCAGTGATTTGGAAAGAGGGTTGACTTGGTGTATAAATGTCCATAAATTTTTAACATGTGAATGGTTTTAGAATAACTATTATTATTATTATTATTATTATTTTTGTCTAAAAAACATTAATACTTATTTACCAAACATGGAGACTGGATAGGCATTACGTTTGGTACCAGTGAATCTTTTTCTTAAAGGAGAAAGAAAGGCTTCAATGAATCTTTGCGGAAATGACATATGAAGGTGATTTAAAAAGAAAGAGCTTAAAATTTTGAGCCTAAACTCAATCTAAAGTAGTAGCACTATTTTGATTCATCTTAAATATTTTTTTTGTACATATAAAAATCATATTAACATATGAACTCAACTCAAGCAAGATTAACATACAAATTCAATTTTAACTCAATTACACCCATAAAAACTCAATCTTAATTTATCTTAGAATATTTTTTTGTTCATATGAAAACCATATTAACATATGAACTCGACTCAAACAAGATTAACATACAAATTCAATTTTAACTCAATTACACCCATAAACTAATTTAAGTTAAATAATTGAGTGTTTAAACTTGACGTAAATAGTTAAATAATTCGAACTTAAGTAAAAATTAAGTTAAGCTTGCCTAGTTTACTAGTAACTTAAGTGGTTTATTCACCTAGGTGTGAGCAATGAACTAAATTGGAGCTGCACACTAGAGACCTAAAAAAAAACAAAAACAGAAGATTTTTTATCATTCACGTATATGTTTAGATAAATGATAGACAAAATAATGTCATATCAATGGAAAGTTGTGAAAATGTTTGTTAAAATTTTATAAGTATTTATTTGCCGTTAATCAATTTATGTGACATACTAGTGTATGGAAATTTGTCTTTGCTTATGGGATTTATGGGCATTTTTCTGTATTCCAAAGGGACTTATTGTCAAAAGTTTCTTGTACGGTCCATGTGATTGGTCAACTTTTCATTTTTTTAGGCTTCTATTATGGATTTGGGTGTTTATAAAATACAATAAAAAAAAAAACAGATGAAAAATAGATAAAAACTTATTTACTCTCCTATAGATCATACAAATCATATATAAATTACACACACATATAAATATAAATATAAATAAAAAATAGATAATTCAAACATACCCTCCATAGCAACAATATCATGAAACGACATAACATGGTACATAGTCAAGAATAGGGCATGCAGCTTGCACGGCCCTCGAACGTGGTCATCTTTTGAAAAGTGTCCCTCCTCGTGGTAGACTGATGCCGATGGGGGAATGGATGCAACTTGCTTGATGATTAGTCCAACAGAGATTGTACACTGCAATTCATAGAAGAAAAGTCGCCACGATTGTGTCCCGACGCCAAATCAGAAACCTCCTTTGGTTTAAGTGAATAGTCGCAATCATGAGGGTAACTAACAAATCCTAACATAAACATGAATCATTAAGGTAAAATCTAGCTTACTTATATTAGATATGGCTGGTGCCATAAAGCATCTAATTCTAATTCGCCAGCAGGTACTAAGTTTTAACTTTTTGATACAATTATATGGGTAATGTTAAATATATGCAAAACATCTAAAATTTTAAATCCAGGAAACATATAAAATTGAAACGTATTATGACATATATGAGAATATGTTTATTACTTATATTCCAAGAAATTCTATGGTTCCATCAAAGAAATTGATAGTGACGAGATTAAAACATTAATAGTTGTTAATTAGGCATAAGGATTAGATACTGCTAAGCAAAAATGGGATCTTATCACTGTGAAGTGGAAATAGACTTGGACTACAAAGATGTCTATTTAAGGGCTGCAATTGCATAGCCTTTTAAGGGAAAATTGGAATGAGTTTTAATTTTTAGATCATGAATTGAACGCTAGTCCTTATATAACATGTAGATGCATCTATTCATATGTGTGTAAGTATAAATATATATTTTGTTAAGCATGTTAAGAGAGACATATTGTAACATTCAGATTATCGTAATACTCACTATCTACAACTATTGAAAGACTGATTATTTATTAAATATGAATATATTATTAACATATGTCATTATGAAAAATATTATCTAAAATAACTATAATAGGGCTTTGAAATATATATTATTTATTTATTTATTTGGGTTTGACTTATGGGATAAGTGACAAGTTAGTTTCTTTATTGGAATGGTTCGGAAAAATTTGGCTTGGTAGGCTCAGAACAAGGACCATTGGACTGGTTTGCCACATCCAACCTTTCTCTGAGAGCTTCATGCATATTGGAGATGACTTTTGGCCTTAGTTCATGAGGAACTCCATCCCATCCACCAATTACTAAGATGATTTGACGGTCGTCATCCATGTTAGGTGCCTATAAATACTTAATCGCTCCTCGTTATTTCCAACTTTTGGAGAGGAAGACAAGTAATGTTATGTAGAGGAGAGATTGCTTAGAAAGATCAAACAAAGAAGTGATTTTTATCTCAATTGCTCAATAATTGTAAAGGTGACGCGCGAGGTCTACTCAAGCTCCCTTACTTATTACTTGTACATTCGAGACACTAAAATCGTTTGTTCCTCCTCCTCTATCATTCTTTCCAAGCCATCCTATCATCAAATATCATCTCCTCAATAGTACTTCAAAATTACGTGCCAAGCGTGGGACTCATGTGACACAAGCATGACTACCCAAAGAACAACCCTACATCTACAATAACAAAACTATTAGATTTAATCTTTAAAGGTATTGCCAAAAAAATTTTATTGTTTGCTTATTTATAAAATCATTGCATTTACATTAGAGTTGTATTGTCTTATTAAAAAAAAAATTGCTGTTTTGCTTATATCTTTATATTTACAATAATGTGTATTATAAAACAATACACTTTTTATTGCATAGAGCATTTTAGAATTGCCTAAAAGTTGAAACAGCGGAAACCTACAACAACGGCCCTTTTTTTTTTTTTTGCCACCTTTGCCTCTACGCAACAAAATTATATTTAGTGGTTACATATTTCTTCTCACCTTAGAATCTTAAGCCTTTTTGATACTGTAGTTTTAAGCGATTCATTTAAATAGTTCGTATTTATAATGTTGTACTGTATAAATCCTTTATATCATAATAAATATTAATAGAACTGTATGACATATAACATTATAGGAATGCAACTAGATTATCCTTGAGCGGTACTTGACCCATTCAATTCGATAAGTAACTCTTAGGTTATTACTTTATAGGGTTTGAGACCGGTTTTGGGACCTTGTACAAAATCATATAGGATTTTAGGTTGGGTTTTGAGATGGATATGAAACCTATTGGGAAGCTAAACTCATTAAAAAAATTTTATTAAATTTATTTTAATTAATATAATTAAAAGTGAAACTAATTTTAAATGTATATATTTTAGGTACTAATTTAATTCAATAAGTGGTTTATGTAGTTTTTTTTTTTAATTTGCAGTTCAATTTGATAAATGATATATGCATTTTTAAATTTGTATATCATTCATTTTAATAATATATTATTTTAATTAATCAGACTTATTGCAGTGTTAAGTTATTGTAGAATAAATTTGGAATGATTTATTTTATACAAAAATATTGATGGAAATAAATTTTCCAAGGAGTAATCAAAATGAAAATTATGGCTACATATGCTATGAGAAGAGGAATTTTTTTAAACAACTTTAAACATAAAATATAAAAATTAATAAATCTATTGGGCTCGAGTATATATACTCTGTAGGTTCTATCAGGTAGGTTTTAGCTTATGAATAAAAAACCATATAGGCTTTTAATAACCTTATAGGATACTGGGTTTGGGTTTTGTAAAACCAGTTCCGATTGTATCTCTAAACTACATAAACATGAAGAACTTACATAAATTATATCATACTTGATGAATGGTGCATTTTTTATAATTTTTTTTCCCAAAAAACATAAATCCATTTCACTAACAAGACCATATGAGAATCCACTACACAAAATATGAGATTCCTGCAAAATAATCAAATAGATAGGGTCTAAAGACTCAAGTCAAAACAATCACATCCCTTTTACAATTTAGGGTTAAAATATTCCTTTTATGACATGATTCTACAGAGTGGATAAAATATCAATAATTTAGACAAATAAAATACCATGAAAAAAATATAAAAAACATATCCCCAAAAAAAAAGAAAAAGAAAAGAGAACAAACAAAAAAAAAAAAAGAGAGAAGGAAAACTCACTTATTATAAAAACCATGGATACACCAATATTGACTCAATTGTCACAAACTTCAATCTAATTAGATCTGTAGATGTGAATTTGTGAAGATAGAAATGCAAAAAAAAAAAAAAATAGATTGACGATGATGAGAACATGATGAAAAAAAAAATATATATATATATATATACATATTCAACTGAGATGAGAAATAATAAAACTTCAGATATATTAAAATGATGAATAGTAGTGGAGTTCTAGCTTTTCATAGTGAATAAAAGGAAGATGTTTGGAAACGATGAGGGGTGGCTAAGCTACCCTCCTATAATATGATTTGATTAGAAGTTTTAGAGAGAAAGAGAGAGAGAATATCTATATTCTCCAAGCAGTATTCATAGAAGTGACATTAGAATTTTCAATGCTCCAAATGCTTTGATGCATCCTGATTCTTCATAAACTACTAATCATATGTCCAAGCCTCCCATACTTTGTATGCCTGGCAAAATCTAGAGGTGTAGCTGCATAGCATTGGTTTTTATGTCTATTGGCTTATAATTAGAGTACTTATATCCCTTCGCTCAACTAACTTAATTAATGCATTAGCATATGTTTTGAAAGATTGATTTAAAAATCTAGAGAAATTCTATACTCTCATAATTAATCTTAGTAAGATTGGTCATGTTAACTATTTAATGATTTAAATTATACTTAATTGTGATTGCACTACTAAAATAGTTAATATTCAAAATATTATATTTATTTTAATGATGAGATGATTTATTGAACGGTCCTGTGAACGAGACTCTAGAAACTCCAAAAACTTAATAGGGTTGAAAAAGGGAATGACTAACCAGAAAGAGAAACTTTGCTAGATCATCCTTCTTACTAAATATATTAGTTATTATTATAATTAAAAAAAGCCATTAACAAACCACAATTTGTTATAAACTAAGCTTTTATGAACAATTAGATAATGTTTAAATCTCAATTATCATTTATGATGGTCAAGTTAGGATACGTTTTGTTAGGGAGGTATAAAATTTAAGAGATAGTGCAAATAATTCTTTAAACTTTGGTCTTTATATAAATATATTTTCTTAACTTTTACATGTTGCAAATAGGGGTGAGCGGGTAACCCCATCGCATTGGATACCTATCTGGACCCTTCTCGATCGGGTAAGGTCTGGATGGGTATCAAAAGCTACAGGATATGGTACGGGTAGAATTTTTTGGACCCTATATTTTTAGGATAGGGTACGGGTATGAGTTTCAATACCCTGTACCCTGTATTTTAAGTATAGGGTATAGGGTATCCTGTACCCATCCAATATAAATTTAAAAAGAAAAAAACCTAAAACTAATAATAATATTTTTTTTCTGGTTAAACAATAATAATATACTTGACATTTGGCTCAACCCAACAAAACCCTAAATCTATTATCATTTGCACACCAATCTCCGTAACTCTGTCTTAGCTACCCACACTCCTTTCTCACCTTACTTTCTATGACTCTGTCTCAGCCACCCATACTAACGCGACTCTCTGTCTCACCTTTCTCACGCCACTCATTTGCTTATCACTCCTAACTCCTCCATGAAAAGGTATGTTCATTTTGTATATTTTGTTGTCGTTTTCATTTTCAATTTATTTTTTCCAATCTACGATGGAATATCTTGCCAACAGAAATTTTGCAATGATTTAATTTTAGAATAAGATATATATTTAATTTCAGAAATATAACTTCCAATAACTTGAAAGAAAAAAGGAGATAGTATTGAGCTGTTACACAATTTGGTATGAAAATAAGGACAATAGAATTATTTTATTGATGGGTTTAACATTCAATAGAAAGATTACCTAATAAAAATAAAATCACTTGCTTATTATATAATATTTTACGATTGAAAAGCACATGTGTTCTTGTGAGAAGTGTAGCAAGAGTTTCTCAAATCGTGGGTTGAATTTAGTAAGAAAGATCCATGTGAAGCTGTTGGAATTGGACAACCACGAGAGAGAGGGGAGGGGGGGGGGGGGGGTTGGGTACCTTGAAGATCAAGCGTTACAGTTAAATGCAACGACTGGAAAAGTCTCCTTGTAGGAAAATTAAATACATGCATGGTTGATTAGACATGGCTAGACCTCAAAAGTCTCTCCTTTAACTTTTGGATGTCCACCAGTTCTGAGCTATGAAAAGGAGAAAAACCATGCATGGTTACCAGGGATAATCCAAAATGCATAAACTCAGATATGAACCAAGGTAAATCAACCAATACATGCCCTTATAATGTTTTGGGAGGCTATACCCCATAAAAATCATCATTAAGAGATTGTCTGTTGGTTCATGGGAGCACATGCTTGATGTTTTCAAATAAAATTAACAATCACTATGATAAAGGTTGATTTCAACCAATGAATATGCAATAGTCTTATAACTTATGATATTGACACTAGTGTTCTAAGGGAGATGGACCGAATTAAATTTTAAAGATTATTTATATTTTCTCCTAGTTATTTTTTAGCATAGATACCAGTTATGTTTAGTTGCTCTTTATATGTTTATTTGAAGGTTAACAAAGATACCTAAGTATGATATGAAGGCACATTACTTTGGACAAATCCAGGAGTGTTTAATTCTAGGATCAAATAACTCTTTATTTTTAATTTAATTATCTAATAAAATTGTAAAATGGGACGGTTCGTTATCCACTTATTAGTTGGCTTATATTAAGAAAAATCCCATGCATATAGTTTAGGGGTAAAGGTTGACCTGAAAAGTTGTATTACTGATTTGTCGACATGTTTTATAAAGTAATACCACATTCCTCCATTTATGTGCCAAATTGCCAAATAAAAAGTATGCCAAGGTTGTAAAATTATATTTCTATGTTAACATGCCACATATAAGATATATTTCTAAACTCCTTTTCTATTTTTATGAACTATAAATGTAAAGCATGTACATTTGAGCTAATGACTAATTTATCTTGCTATATTTTGATTTTTCTAGTGCGAAAATGGAAAGTAAAGGGGAGGAGAATAATACTCCAAGTTTAAGTAAAGTGCTTGCATTATCAACTAGTGACTCTTCGTCCTAGGTATGTCCCAAGAAAAACAAAGGTTCACTTGCTTGGGCTCATTTCACTAAGATTATCGCTACACATGACCATAAGTAGAAGACTATTAAGACAAAGTGCAATTATTGTAGAATTGAGTTACTATATGATTCTGGTTGGGGTATCTCTTCTATGTTGAAGCATTTAAGATCCTGTTCTAAATTTCCCCAAAATATGAATAGAAAGCAAAAGATTCTTACTTCATTCAAAAAAGTAGGGGAAGATGTAACCGATAGTGAAAATGGTTGTCTTATCTCATAGAAGTTTGACCAAGATCATTGTAGACACATGCTTGCTCGAATGGTCATTATTGATGAGCAACCATTCTCTATTATGGAGCATGAAGGTTTTAGGGATTTTGTTAGTACAGTGCAACCAATGTTTAAGCATGTATCACGTTTTACCATAGCTAAGAATTGCATGAAGCTTTATGTTCAAGAAAAGTCCCAATTGATGGAAAGATTTAAATCTTTAAAATCTCGTATTGCTTTTACAATTGATATTTGGACTTCCATTCAAAACCTTAGTTATATATGTCTCACTGCACATTTTGTTGATGATTCTTGGGCATTGCATAAAAGGATCCTTAATTTTGTTGTCATGCCCAGCCATAAGAGTAAGGATATTGGAAAGATGGTAGAGAAATACATACATGAATGGGGGTTACAAGATATAATTTCTACTATTACTGTTGATAATGCATCTTCAAATGACACTGCTTTGAAATACTTGAAAGAGAAATATGAATGTGATGGTTTGCTTATATTGAATGTGGAATTCTTTCAAATGAGATGTGGTGCCCATATTTTAAACTTGATTGTAAAGGATGGGTTAAAAAGAAATTCAAGACTCCATAGATCGAATTAGAAGTGCTATAAGATATGTGAAAAGTTCACCTTCTAGAGCTCAATAATTCCAAGCATGTATTGAGCGTGAAAGAATCACTTATAAGGGTTCTGTGTGTTTAGACATTTCTACTAGATGAAATTCCACATATCTTATGTTAGAAACTGCCCTTAAGTTCAAGAAAGTCTTCCAAAGATTGGAAGTTGAGGACCCATCATATACAATTGAGCTTGGTAATGATGCCCCCTTGTGTGATGATTAGGAGAATACTAGTGTTTTGTCTAGATTTTTGAGAAAATTCTATGAGACAACAAAAAGGATATCAGGATCATTGTATGTTACATCTAACTCTTACTTTTATGAAGTTGTTGGCATTTTGACATCTTTAAATGAGTGGGAGGATGATCCAGATCCTTCTCTTCAATTGATGGTGCTGGTTGCTGTTGTGTTAGATCCAAGGTATAAATTGAAGTTTGTGAAATATTGCTACAAATAAATTTATGGTAATGATGATGCGAAGGTAGAAGCAATGCTTAACAACATGAAGAATGTGATTGGTAGATTGTTTGAGTTTTATGATCGGGCTCTTGAGTATAAGATAGTTCAAAGTTCTCAGGCTTCACTTGATATGGAG
The DNA here is from genome assembly GCA_024138025.1 of Combretum micranthum. Lineage (NCBI taxonomy): Eukaryota > Viridiplantae > Streptophyta > Magnoliopsida > Myrtales > Combretaceae > Combretum > Combretum micranthum. The sequence continues at coordinate 115,152 of JAMXBD010000744.1, forward strand.
ATAGGGGATCAAATTATTGGTGATGATGATATTCATGTTTTAGATGAACCCCCTAGAAAAATCAAAGAAGGTTTTGAAAACTTTATGGAAGCTGAGGATAATGACATTTAAAAATCTGAGTTGGATCAATATTCAGAGCAACCAGGTGAAAAGAATGATGATGACTTTGATATTTTAGCTTGATAGAGAGCTAACAGTTCAAGATTTAGATTCTTTCTCAAATGACAAGAGACATTTTGCCTATTCCTGTGTCAATTGTTGCATCAGAGTTTGCATTTAGCACTTCAAGTCGAGTTCTTGACCAATTTCGTAGCTCTTTGACGCCAATGGTTATTGAATGCTTGATTTGTGCATAAGATTGGTTGAGAAACAATCCAAAGCCAATTTCTGTGGAAGAATATTTAGAAAATACTGAAAGATACGAGATTGGTAAGTTTTTTGTATTAATATTTATTTCTTTTTTTCCTCTTGTATCCGTTATTCAACTTTATAACATTATTCTGAATTCCATATTACTAACTTTTTATTTAACTGTATTTTTTTAATTTGTAGAGACAAGTTCGATTGATGAAGAAATTTTGGATGTTGACTAAAGTAGAAGACAAAATGCATTTTCACTTGATGAAGTGGCTATGCTTGTGGTAGGAATTTCTTAATATGTACCACGATTAGTTTCTAATTAATGTCTACTTAGATTTTAATTCTTGTTATTTTTGTGCTTAACAGACATATTCAAAGGCACCATAGACTTTGTGCATCACATGAACTTTCTTCTTCATGCTGTAAATTTTCTTTCATTTCAGTTTTATAACAAACTGCCTCACAAGCTATGCTTTCTGGAAGTTGAAGGAGTTTTTGAGATGATTCGCAAGCTATTTTTGTGTTCTTGTTGAAGCTATTGGTTTTCAAAACTTTGCTGGGCTGGTTTTTTATTTGTATTGATAAGATTTTTTTGTGTTGTTTTTTGGTTTTTTCTACTACGAAATTGTTAGTTTACTTGTATTGATCAATTTTTTATTTTAAAAATCAGTTTTGATGTGTGTGTTTAAATTCTAAATCAAACAAAAGTATTATTTATTTTCTTGCTATAGGTATAAAGAATGATCCTTCAAATTTTGATTTGGTGCAAAAATACATTTCGTATTTATTAAAGTATATTTTAACACCTCTTAAAATTTAAAATTAATATGTTTTAGACCAAAAAATTGAATATATTCTACATCGTAAGTTTGTTAAAATTTAAATGGATCATTTATAATATTTAAAAATTTAAAGAGTGTATAGTTGAACCAAAATTTTGATGGATTCTCTCTAAATTTCCCTAAAATTTAAATTTCATGTTGTATTAATCTGATCGAGGCAGAGACAAGGGAGATCCGACTCATATGTCCCTTTCTAGAAATCTTACATGGTTATTTTGCATCGATGAATATGATACAAAGACCAATCAACCACATTAGGCTTGTTTACAGGCTGCTGCTACGTACGACGTAAATTGGAAACGAGACTAGAATTTATTTGCTAGGGTTACATTACATCATTGAGCAATGGTCGTCCAACTAGACATCATCATGGGTTGGTTTCAAACTGGAAACCAATCTAACCCATCATCGAGGGTTTCTGAACCAAGAACCAACAAAAAATTCATTGGTCTTGATGGATCCTTACGGTTCCACCTCTAAAAATCGCATGATCCTAAAGTTTTGGAACTGTTGGTTTAAGAACCTGTTGAGAACCAACAAAATCGACGGTTCTCACGATTCTACGCCATAAAAATTATAAAAAAAAAAGAAAAAGAAAAGAAAATTATAAAAATTGTAATTAAAAAAGAAAATATTTAAAATTATTTTCTCATGAATAATAAAAAATTTATTTCTCATTAACAATATTTAATGTATTATTATTAATAATAGAAGTAATAAGTATATTTAAAATCATATATTGTCAAGTTTATGCAGACCTTTAATTAAAGCAGACTTTCTTTCTTAACAATGTGTGACTTGTTGTTATATTGTTGGGACTTATTTGTATCTTGAATATTTTATAGTGTTACATTGCTAATACCACAACTAAAAAAGTGCAAGTGATTATATATAAATAAATACATAATTGTAGAATTTCTTTTAACTAATACTATAAACAATTATTATTAGGCTCAATGTTATATTAAGTCAAAAATTTATCTTGCACTTTTTTCTTACTTAAATTAAGCAAATTATTTAATTGATTTTTTACTTTTTTTTGTTTCATAGTTCTAGAGGAACCGGAATCAAACCGTGGGAACTGATGGTGCCTAAGAACCGCAAACCGAACTGGCTCCCACCGATCTGGTTCCGATTCCACTATTTTTGGAATAAGAAACTGGCAAATCGGATCCAATTCCAGATTCGAACCGAACCATGACAAGTTTGCACCCAACCTCTATAAAAAATCCTTCATCAAAAGAAAAAATTTGTTATTTATTTGTCAATACATTTCTTTATCGTCTTTAATTAATTTGTTAAATCATTAACTGGGTTTCATAACTTGAAAGGCTATATTAATAATTGAAAAAAAAAATCCTGATGTCTCAATCATTACCAATGAGTTTAAATTACCATTAAAATGGAAATAAATTATGCTATCATTAGATTTATTAGAATGATGGGGATCAATACAAGTCGTGGGTCTAGAGATCGTGGGAAAGCATAAACTTACAAGAGAGATGCATTTCTAGAAGTTCTTACCAAGTCAATAGAAGGAGAAACACTTCATGATATATTATGAACTCGGTGATATTGAAGTCATACTATATCGCCTTGTACTTTTGACTTATGCATCTAACCTAAACCTAGCCATGAACCGGATTGGACTTGTGACCCAGCTCGACCGTATGGGTCATGACCTGTTGGTCGACCCAGCAGACAGTCGGGTTATAGATAGTTCAACACCGATGGCCCCACAGGTCATAGATTAAAAAAAAAAAAGAGAAAACAAAAACAAAACAAAACAAAGCCTAACAAGAAAAGAAGCAAAGTCATGCAACGGATGTCTAAAAATGTAAAAAATGTGTATGTAGCTTTTTTTTTCATGATTTAAAAATAAAGCTTTTCCTCGTCAGTAGGATTAAATATGAAAAACAAAGCTAAAACATATTGGAGAAGAAAGTAATTACAACACTTGAAAAATCACATGATCCAAACACATTAAAAACAAGTGTCTCAACTTTGCATACATACTATGATTTCAATGCAATCAACGTAGATACAACATTTTAGCAGAGAAATAGAAGATTAGTTGATGTTAAAGCATTTAAATCTTAGCGAAAGCACAAAAAATCTCATTATTGGTCCGTGTTTCCTTTTATTTATATGTTTCAACCTAAACCAGCAAGAATTTTATCATCACCATGTCTAGGAACATGAAGATTGAAGACTTCACCAAGGATGTCTTAAATTATAAAAGAACTCCTTAAGGATCCAAATGCCTTAATCGCACCAGTGCGCAATATGCATTGGTGGTAGATGGCAGCAATGCTGACTCCAATGAATGGTCTAACTTAGAAGATCCATTGGATTGATTAAATTAAATATAATAACTCATTAGCTCACAAATAAGTTAATGTAATGTGTGTGTGTGTGTGAGAGACTTTTCAATCAGGTAAGAGAGAGAGAGAGTGCAACAGAAAAAGAAAGAGGATAGATAAGAAAAAAATTATAGGTTAACAGATAATGACTTAACCCGTGACTCACGAGGTTGACTTGGCACAACAAGGCCCCGTGCCAAGCTAGGCTCGTTGTGGGTCATTATAACCCCAACCTGTGACCTCGCTGTAAGCCTTTAGATTTTTCGATAGTTTTATTTAATTTTCTAAGAGCAAGAACTGAATAAAAATCCTAAAAACATCTAAGTTGAAGCAATGTGTTATAAAGGATTTAAGTCCAGCAATCTCCCGCTTGAAATCCTAAAACAATAAGATAGAGATAATCATAGATTATAATCCATAATAATATAGCGAAACCTAAAAAAATCAGATTCGCCGAAATCTAGTTCGTTTCGGACCCGAACAAGATCAGTTTTCAAAATTAGGGCCAGACATGTAAAATGGTAAAAATATTCTAATAACACCGACAGACTCGAAATAATGTAAGGATTCATAAAATATTAGTTTTAGAATTTTTTGAGCATTAAAAATATCATATATAGCCTTTTTAATGCGTATTTTTCTTACTACCGGTATTTCAATTGTCTTTGTTACTATTTATTACTATTCACTACTATTCATTTATCTCTCCCTTTCCTTACTACCTATTCTTACAACCTATACACTTATTTCTTATAATTTTCATTTCTAATACAACTTCATATATTTCATATCTTATTTTTCATTAATAAAAATACAAAATAAATCAATTTTTCTCTCTCTCCCCTACACCATTACGCTGGCCACCCCCTCTACCCCTTTATTTTCTTTATTTTCAATTTATTTTAATTACAACAAATTCCCCTCCACTTTTTCCTATGAATACTATCTCTCTCCTAGTTCTTTCACATACTTTATTTACCTACTAAAACTCTCTCAATTTCACCCTACAAAGTTTCTCTCTACAACTTTTTTTTCCAACTTTCTTTTCTTTTTCTATCTTTCTCCATAACCAATAGGTAAAAGTTTTAAAAATAATCTTCATGCTCATGTAACATAACATGATCATAGTGTATAATTTATAAACCCATGGGAGTTAAGAAAGTAACAATATATTTATGTCTTGTTCTTGTTCATACACTATTTTATATATGATATTATTATTATTATTATGCTCTTGTTATTATTATTATGTTGCTTTTCTTGTCTTTTCTTTGTTTCTTTTTCTTTTTGAAACTTGTCCATTCTAAGTTCCGAAAACTCTTGAAGCAAGTTAAGGCTCCCAATACTTGATCTTACATATATGCTTATTTGCTGCTTATATCTCTATCTCTCTTTATATGAGTTTTTTTCTTTTCTTTAATATAGCTACATAATCATATTCATGCATGGCTAATTTAGGGATGCAAGCAGGTGGGTTTTTATAGGGTGCTCGACCCACCCAGCCCAATAAATACCCTATAGGGTAATGCCCTATAGGGTTTGGGACGGGTTTTGGGATTAATAATAAAATCCTATAGGGTTTTGGGACAAATGTAAAACCCGTTAGGAACCCGAACCCGTTTATATATATATATATATATATATCAGACTTAATCTTTTGATTCTTCTGGCCATCCTGTAATCCTATTCTCGTCCAATCACATCAAAGGCAGCTTTTTTTTTCTTTTTGTTTTTATTAAATTATTAAAAAAAACTAAAAAACCCTAAATCCTTAGTCCTCGCTCTCCAATCTTCTTTCCTCTCCTCTCATTCGCCGCCGACTCCTCAAAAGTCAGACCTCAGTCCTCCACTCTTTCTCCTCTCAAACCCAATTTTTATTTTGCTTCTGGCATCACAATCATAGCTCAAGGACCGTTGGACGTCGCTTCTGCTTGGAACAACAAATAGATCTGCTGTTATTTTCCTTTTCACAATCGTTGCTCGCGGATCTCGGTAATGCATGACTCTAGCTGTTTTGTTTTCTTATATGCATGTCATATAAATTTATTTATCTTAATTTTGGTGAACTATTCGTGCATTAAAAGAAGATGACTCTCTCTTTTTCAGATTTGATGAAAATTGAATTGTTCTTTTTCGTAGATTCGACAAACTTTTTTAAGGAAAAACTAACGGAGCCCAAGGATTGTTTGGTTTTCGCAATTCTTAAAATGCAGTTCTTACGATGTAGCTGATTGAAATTTGTTTAACAATAATCAATTCTTTTATAAGGAACAGATTAATTTAAAAAATTTAATTATTTGTAATAGGACAAATTAATTTAAAAAATTTGAATCCATTGAACACCATCTATAAGAGCATCCCAACTTACTTTTGCAAAATATTTTTTAATAATTTTTTAACCATGTTAGTGTAAATAATACTTTATAAAATTTATCATCAATAAATTATGTAAATATTTAAAACAAGTATAATATATATTATTGATATTTAATTTATTATCATTTAAAAATATAATTAATAAATTTAGTTTTGATAGTTCCGTGCTTATATTGGCCATAGATCATTGGCATTTTCTTCAGAATATTTTAAGGAGCATAACAAAACACCAGTAAAAAAAAAATAATAATAAATTTACTTATGGTGCAATTGGGAAATATGGAACAGCTTTAATTTAGGAAAAAGAATTTGGCCTACCTAACGGTAGATGTTATTCTGACGCAAGCCAAGTTAGAATTTTACTAAGAAAGATACTTAGGATTTAAAATTTTGCCAACATCTTAGTCTTTTAGAATGTAAGTTTCTAGTAATAGGACATATTTTGTTCTTTTAAAATTTTGAAAAACTGTAAATGAATCTGATTTCTTGAATCTTGTTGTTGGAATGAAAACATGACAAGATATAATGCAATGATGATAATGAAGGGGGCACAGACACCTAAAGTTCATGAAACAAATACACACTTTAGTTAATTTAATATGGGATAAAACTCTTGATATTTCCATTGATATATTGTTCTTTATTCCAATTCCATTGATATGATATTTAATATTATCCTTTTATGCAGTTAATTTGAGTATGGATGTGGATGAATATGGAGGAAAATGTTAATGATTTTGATCCTATGGAAAGCCCATCTCTACCACCTAGACCAAGAAAACCAATAATTACATCAGGCTCTCTTGTAGCAAGTAGCGCTAATCAGACAGAAAACCCCAACAAGCGTAAGTTGACTTCTTCCATATGGTCTGAGATGGTGAAGAAAACGATCGATGGGAAGGAAGTTGCAATTTGCAACCATTGTTGAAAAAGATTGAAAGCAGTAAGTAAAAATGACACCAAGCACTTGCATAACCACTTAAAAAAGTGCATTCAAAGAAACAATCATGGAGACCTTAGACAATATCTCTTGTCAATGGAAAGAAACCGAAATGAGAGTGACAGTAATAGCTTGACAATAGGAAACTGGACTCTTAATCAAGAAACTGCTAGGCAGAAACTTGCAAAGGCAATTGTTGTCCGTAAGTATCCTATTTCAATAGTTGAGCATGAATATTTTAGAGAGTACGTAGAGAGTATTCAGCCTCTTATTCAGCATGTGAGTCGTACAACCATAAAGAAAGAAATCTTGAGCATTTATAATGTAGAAATGGAAAATTTGAAGGTGCAACAAAAAGGGCTTAATTCTTGAGTGGCAATAACAATTGATATGTGACTTCAAATCAGAAAAAGGGATACATGACTGTTACTGCACACTTCATTAACAACAACTGGAAACTTCAAAGTCGACTCTTGAAGTAAGTCTCTATACTTGTATATATTATATCTAATGTATCTGAAAATTAGAATCTCTTTTAATTATTGTTACATTCGTATGCAGTTTTTTGTATGTTCCAACTCTACATACAAATAAAAATCTTGCTGAGGGATTATTTGATTCATTGATGGCATGGAATCTAGATAGAAAGTTATCTACTATCACTGTAGATAATTGTTCAACAAATGATGCAATGATTGCAACTCTGTTATTAAAGTTGCGAAAGGATAATTTGATTCTTCTTGGGAAGATATTGCATATGCATTGTTATGCGAATATTTTGAACTCAACTGTTAGAGATGGTGTGATTGTGATAGAAAGTGCAATAGAGAAGATTCGTGATAGTGTCCAGTTTTGGTCAGCAACTCCATCACGAGTTGAGAAATTTGGAGAAGCTTGCAAGCAGTTAGATGTCTCATACAGTAGAAGGCTTTGTTTGGATTGCGAGACTCGATGGAATTCAACATATAACATGCTTCTTACTTCCATTGGATATAAAGAAGTCTTTTATAGAGTTCAACATTTGGATAGACATTATAAAAGTCTTCCTTCAGATGATGATTGGGAGTTGGCTGGAGAAATATGCAAAAGGTTGGCTATTTTTATGAGGTATCTAACCTATTTTCAAGTACTAATTATCCGACTGCAAGTTATTATTTTTGGAAAGTATATACAATTAGAAATGCATTGATTGAATGGAAGGATTCTCTTGATTTGAATATTAGTGTCATGGCTAAAAAGATGTTTGAAAAGTTTAAAAAATATTGGGGTGATGTTCATGTCATTATGGTTGTATGTACTGTGTTGGATCCTTACTTTAAGATGAAAGCGGTGGATTTTGTGTTTCGTAAGGTTTTTGGAGTGAATGCTTCTAAAGAGATACAAAATTTCAAGGACACTGCTTATGAACTAATTCAAGAATATCAAGGTAGATCTAAATCTCACCAAAGTAAGAGCTCAAATGGTAGATCTTCTCCAAATCCTTCAGGAGGTGGCGGTGGCACTAATGCTCCAACTTCACCTGATCTTATTATGGAATGTTATTTAGAATATTTGAAAACTACCACCACTGATGTCCAGGTAAAGTTAGAGTTAGACCATTATTTAGAAGAACTTGTGGAGCCTTGGGTGGAAAACTCTAAGTTTGATATTCTTGAATGGTGGAAAGTGAGTGTAATGAAATATCCTACGTTAGTAGAGGTAGCTAGAGTTATACTAGCTATTTTCATGTCTACAGTTGCATCTGAATTTGCATTTAGTACTGGCGGTCGAGTAATTAGTTCACATAGAAGTCGACTTAAAGCAGATACCATAGAGACATTGATGTGTACTCAAAGTTGGATTATTCATAAATCAAGTGGTAAGAGACTAGTAAATTTATTTATTTATTTTAAAAAAAATGTTTTCACTATATATCTAATGTATTGGAAATGTTTTGCTTTTTTTTTTTTTTTTGTAGGTATGAAGACAAATGAAGAAGAAGATAAAAATGAGTAGTGAAATCTATGAGGATTTTAAATTTGTATTGTAATTTGATAAGAGATGCTTTTGCTTTGTCTAATTTTTATCTCGCTTTAAAATTTGTATTGTGATTTGATAAATGTTGTGATGAACATTACATTCTCTTTAATTTGGCTTCCTAAGACACTTTTGATTTTCTTCCCATGAAAATGGTATTTTAGAAAGAGGATTGTATAAGTAATGATAAGAGTTTTCTTCTTAGCTTGTAAAGTAGGAAAATATTGAAAATAGAAAAAGATGAAAAAACCTTATAGGGTTTGGGACAGGTACCCTATAGGGTTTGTTTAGCGGGTTTTGGGTTCATGGACAAAAACCCTATAAGGTTTGGAATGGGTTTCAGGAACCCTATTAGTTATCAAGTTCGGGTTCGGGTTTTTGTATACTTGTCCCAAACCCATCCCGGTTGCATTCCTTTAGCCATAATGATGTTTTCTCAATAAAATTTCTCCAAGAGATAAAAAGGAGTTCTTTCTTTGATAAAGAAAATAGAACTAAACTCTTTTAAAATAATTTTGTCACTTAGGAAAACTTTCATAAAAAAGGATATGTTTCAAAATTCCATTTAAAATTTAGACAAGTTCATTAAGGATTTTAGCTAGTGGTATCATGCTAGATCCTTCCAAGGAATTTAACTTAGTAGTTTCATCACACACTCTCTTTTCAAAATACAAAAATAGAATTTATTAATTCAACCTCAATGTTGATAATTCTTTACTATGCAAAACTTCTTCAAAACTTAGTTATATGGTATTATTATTTTTCAAAATCTAAAATAAAATTTTTTGCTTAGTTCTAAGGATGAAAATTCTCCATTATGAAAATTTTTCTCAAACACCCATTTAAGTGTTATGCCAATAGAGGATAAACATTAAGATTTAAGCTAAGTTTTCAAGTCAAGGTAAAAAAAGAAAAATCAACTCACTAGTTTAAAAACCAATGAAGAAAAATAAATTAAGTTTTAAAATGATAGGCTTATTTTCTAAAAAGTAGAAAATAGAAATATGAAGAGAAAACATAAAACACAACTCAAACACTAGTTGTTTTCAACAACTTAAGAGAAGAAAAATTTGAAAACTTCATTTTTTCAATCGCTACAAATAAATTGCTTTATGAAAAATTAATGTTGAGACAACACCACAAAAATCATGCATATAATATGAGTTTATATATATATATTCAAAGGACTTTTCAGCCACATAAATATCTATATGTTTGCTATGGGTTTCGGATGAAATAAAATTTAAGAAAAATTGTTTTTGAAAGTTGGAATTTTCCTGACCAAGCTGTACCGGCCCTTTTCCTAACACAAACATCTTTAAATTTTACAAATAACCTTAGAAATAGATAGATCTTTTCGAGTAGGTAGAAAACAACTACTTATATGTGAAATTCCAACTTAAAATGAGCAAGCTATGATCGTTGTAAGTTAGGATTTTTCTAACCTGAAAAAAGACACGAATTTCAAGTTATAGAATTAGAATTTAAGTAAAAACTTTTATGAAATGCTCATTTCGGGTATTTCTTCTTGTTTAGGTGAGAGAGGACCTGACTTCAGTTTTCCAGAAGATTACTTCGATTAGGATCGATTGACATGGAGTGAGTTATTTCTTTACTATTTACATTTCATTGTTTGTGCTTGTAAGTAGTGACATTAGAAGTTGAAAAAAGATAAAATGAAAAGTTGTATGTGATAAATGTATGTGGTATGTGGTGTTTGATGAATAAAAGATAAGCATATCGAAAGGAGAATTGATGAGTAAATTATATGTTCTCTTATGGTTGTTTGATGTATATTATTTTGATCAACCTTAACTCGAAACTAATATTATTTTGAAATATCATTATTAAAAATAAATCATGCATGACACGAAGTGAGTCACATTACATTTTTTGTAACCATTCTTTGTGTAGGGAAACAAGGAGTCGTAGTGGTGGCTAATAGTAACTGGGAAGTTTGCATTGACAAGTAGGAGCTGGAAATTCTGCAAAAATATGATGGTCGTATGGGCCGGTAACCATCCAACCCTCAACATGGAGGATGTAAATCTATGCTACACATGGTTTCCAGTTAATCATGTGTATTTGTTTGTTCATTTGATTGTTGCATATTCATATACTTGCCTAATTACTTGTATGTTTTATGAAAATGTTTTGAAAAAGGGAATTATCTCACTAAGCTAGTTTGCTTATACTCTTATAGTTTTTAGTTTCAGTTTGAATACCTATGGTTGGCCCTAAGAAGCCCTATTTGCTACGGACAAGCCAAAGCTACTAGCAGCATTTGGAAGAAGTTTGCATTATTTAGTTTTTGGCGTAGACTTCTAAGAAAAATCTCTATAGTAGACTTTTGTTACAGATATATATGTCATTTTGTTGGCTTAAGATTATTAAGACATTAAGTACGAAGGAATGCCTCTAAGAGTTGTAACAAGTTGATCTTAATGAATGTTATGTGTTTATCTTTATAAATTCTTATATGCTTTTATTATCTGCTTAAATGTAATATCCTTTTGGAGTCTCTTACTATCCTAAAAGCTCATCTTGCACGTGATATCGAAGCTATTAAGTGACTAAGGTAGTCATTCTCTAGCTTCAATATTATGGGTGATGGACTGCCACGTTTAGGGTAACTTTCAGGGCGTGACACCTACGGTTTCAGGCTGGGTTGACCCTGGGTTGAGATCTATTTTGACCTATGAATGATTTTGATTATAGGCATATTCTTACTTTAGCTTCATCATTGATTTTGAAGTTAGTTTTTTCTAATTAATATCTGCTAAAGATTTAAATTTTGGTTGTAGTAGATTTAATTTGTCCCTAGCTTACTGTAGATATAAATGCAAAAGAAAAAAATGATGCACTTATTCGCTTCTCCTTTTCTACCTTAAATAAGATTGATACTTAGACTTTAACTTAATGTGCAATTAAGTATTTAAATTTTTATATAATCAATTTAATATCTAATTAAACTTTTCGTATATACAAATTGTACTCACTCTAACTTCGATATGTCCATATGCTAAGTTAGTGATGTTAGCTAGTTGTGTTGGCGTAGTAAAACATGTCAATATGTCATAAAAAAACAAAATCATCCCTTATTTTTGTTAACCATTATTACATTATGTTGACACAAGAAATGAATTTTTCACATTCCTTTCTTGCGTCAAAGCCTAAGAGGACGAAGAATACTTTGCTTTAGATTCTCTATCTCCTTATCTCTTATCTTATGTTTAGTATATTCTATAACATTCAAATACAAGACAATAGCGACATAGTCACCTCATGCTCCGCCAAATTCCCCAAGAAGAGTTTGATTTTGGTTAATATTCAAAGAAAGAACAAAAAAAAAAACTAAAATAAAAATAATAAAAAAAACATGATTATAGACAAAGAAGGAAAATAAGAAAACCTTCATGAAGAAACTAGCCAAGGTTGCATGAAATTAAGTTGACAAAACACCTTATGCAAGCTTGTCGGAGGGAAATGAAGAGAAAAATCGGGCTGAAGTAGAAAACCTTAAATCTATCCAATGTGAAAACCTTACATTGAAGATAGTAGAAGCCTTGGACTAAAAAACACCTAAACAATTGTGGAGAGGTTACTTTGATATGCTAAAGAGGTAAGGGCAACCCTAACATTTGAACTCGAATCTACTTATTGTTGGATAATAAGGAATGTTATAACTTGAGGTGTGCTCTATATTATCCTTATTAAGGATAATTCGCCCTACAGAACAAATTAGTAAAACAAGAAAAAGAGTATATCCTTTAGGATTCAACAAGCTCTTTTACCAGTCGCTAAAAATAAGGAATAACATAAAATTTTAGAACCCAATAATGACGTAATGACTATAATGGCTAGGTAGTTAACAATTGGTAATTGGTAAAGTTAAAATTAGATAGTTATAACGATTTACCCCCTCAACTAGATTCAGACTTTTTACTCGTATCTTATGCACACTCCCTTTTCCCTTACTCTTTACAAGCCCATACAATTGAATTAATTTATAAGTTGATACAATGTTTTGTTTTTAACCAATATGAGACAAAATTTCTTTTGAAATATCTTGTCAATATGTACAGCTCTTATAAAACTAAACTAAACTCAAACAAGAGGGTAGATTGAATTTATCCCTAATCTTAGTAAAAAAAATTTTGTTTTAAACAAAGAATGGTATGTAAATCAAAATATAACAAAATAAATTGTTATAAACAAATGACGATAAAGTAAAGAGATAGGAGAAGAGAAGATGAGTCTAGATTTAACATTGTCTTTGCCTCCATAGACACCACATGTCTTCCAATGAAGACTTCACATACTTTTGTATTAATTACCAATAGCTTACTCACTCAAAACTACACACACTTTTCACAATATCTTTTAGCACTTTAGAATAATGCCTTAAAAAGAAGTATGCAAATTTTAACTCTAAAATGACACTACTCAAATCTTTTAATGAAATAATAAATTTGAGTTACAAAGAGAAAGAAATGAATTCAACGATACGACAATATTTATTACCAAGAAGTGAGCTCTTAAAAATTATTAAAACCTACCAATCTTATTTATATATAGGTATGGTAGAAAAATAAGTTGTTGTAAAAAATGTACTCATTGTCTTTACACTAAATGACTCCAACAATTAGTTTTCAAAAACTAATCCTACAAAAGAACTTATTATTAAGAAGTGAGTAACCTCTTAAAAGTTATCACAATCTACTTAATTATTTATACTCGTTGCCAAAAATGCGATCGTTGCTCCTACATTAAATTACTCAACACTTAGTTTTTAAAGATTGATGACCATATGCCATCTAAAAACTAGCTAGCATCTTTGCTTGATCTTCAAGCCTTCTACACCATGGCAGTGAAAGACCAAACGGAAACACATGGCATCCAAGCAGTAAGCCAATATGACATGTTTGGAGTGATCATGTGTAATTAAGATAGCGTGCGGATGCCATCTTGATGCTCTGCCCTAGTGTTCTAGCGCCAGAGCATTATAACAAGGTATTACAAAACACTAATTCAAAGCAATATATTGAAAAATGCACTCCATTACATAAGAAACATATTTTATACATATTTTGTACCAATTAAGGGTAGCTTTATCATAAAATTTGTTTAATTGTGAAATTGTTTGCCTCATCAAATTCCAATATGTATATTCTAGCTCAACATCTACATTCTTCCTTTGATGGTTCTGTCATATTCAAAGACTTGTGGTTGTATGTGCAAAGATTTCTACTTTAAGATTTCACGAGAGAAGAAGACTTGTGCTTTCACGAGATACATCTCGTGTTAAGGTTTCATGAGAGCAAATTTATGGTTTCAGACATTAGGGTTTCAATTTTGGGTGTTGCTATCTACACATTTGAGCTAACTGGTTTCGATTTTCAATTTACTTTGTCTGGCTTTTGATTAACAATTGGATTGGTTAGAGATTGCATTTACCTATCTTTTTCATTCTCGACTTTCATTCATTCCCTTTTGACTAGCCTTTTACCCAACTCGCTTTCTCCCATTTCTTCTTTCTTTTTTTTCAAAATTTTTTTTTTACTACTTTTTGGTTTTGATTTTGGTGGCTCTTGAGGATAATAGACAAAAATCCGCGCGGATTTTGTTTTCTAAGTCAGATTGGCATGTGCCATCATGTGACTAGTTGATAATGACAACTTAGTAAATGGACTTAGCGAAGTTAGGGTAGATATTATTAGCACGCGTATTATGGTTTCAATTTGTCGTTTCGTTTGAATCAAAATAAATGAATAAATAAAGCTTACTTTTTATTTTAAGGTTTAACATCTGGGACTTGGACTAATAATTTAGCTTTATTTTTAATAAATTAATTTTGTAGGATTATATGTGTGAACTAAATTAATTATACAATAAGATTATCATAATATATAAAGTCCAAATAAAAAAAATCTAATAAAGTAACGGACTTTAAATGCATTATATATATGTATATTTATATGGAATATTATTTGTAGAGGCTGGATATATTGTTTGCTATTAGATGATAGACAGAATAGGAAATGACAGATATGGATAAATATATACATATATAAATATATAGCTGTGATCCCCAAGTCATATGTATAACATTACTCTTCTAACATCACAACATTAGAGGAAAAGAAAGAGATAAAGTAAATTTCTAAGAAGTCATGTATTGATTTCGAAGATCAAAACCATCCAAATGAAGGATCTTATGTGTCTTTCACATCATGTATTTAGGTATATTTTTATAATTACTTCTATGTGTTTGTATCCTAATTTTACTTATGTATTATTCAGTTTAGAGATTTAATAATTAATCCCAGGAATAAATAAAACTCCTTTCAATATATGAAGTAGTCGCTCGTTCTTTGTTTACGGTCCTTTCCCGCATTTGCAAAATCATCGTGCGAGCAGCGAATCTTCTACCCTTTATTATTTGCAAACCAAGAATATCTTCAATTTTTTTCTTTCATCATTAAAAAAAAACGCAAATATATAAATTATATTTCTAAGTTAAACCATTTTATTTGTATTAGTAGTTTGAAGTAACAAAATTCTTAAAAGTTTAAAACGATGGACGTAATTTATGGTGTCATGTACCGAAAAAGGTATGTGCCTTAAAGATTATTCGTAGCTTTTAATGTGCAGTGTTTTTATAAATGTGCTTATATAGAGAAATTTTGCCAATAATTCTAAGTTAATAATTATTTCTTGTAGTGTAGTCTAGGGAGACACAAACACAATTCGGCTCTGAACTGAAAATCGAACTAAAACCGTTACTAGCAGTTCTACGGTTCTAGAAATGGCTAAGGAATTGTTGGTTTTCCTGTT
Organism: Combretum micranthum; assembly: GCA_024138025.1. Classification (NCBI taxonomy): domain Eukaryota; kingdom Viridiplantae; phylum Streptophyta; class Magnoliopsida; order Myrtales; family Combretaceae; genus Combretum; species Combretum micranthum. The sequence goes on from JAMXBD010000744.1 coordinate 130,886, forward strand.
CTTAGGTAGTTTCATAATCTAGAACTAGGTAGAACTGACGGTTACTACCAATTCTACTAAAAAAAGAAAATAGTTAGATAAAAAAATTAAAAGAATTATATTAAATATGTAAATATTAATGTTTCCACTATTTCAAATGAATAGTAAAATTTATCGCTAATTTACAATATTTATTTTTCTATTATCAATAGTACAAATAAATATAAGTTAAAATTACATATAATTTAATTTTTATAAACTTCTCCTAAAAGCAAAATTCATTTCTTAATAACATGAGACTATTTTTTGTATTATAATTTTCTTATTATCTTTTAGATTATTTTGTAATATCATATTATTAACTATAATTTATATTAGTTGTGTTTGTATATAAAGAAATATGAATTCTAAACAAATTTTTAAAAATTTTGGCTAAATAATTTAACATTTTTAGATTCAATAATTAATTATTTTGAATTAAAAATTTATTTTATTAAAATATAATTTTTTATACTTAAAAAAAAGACGGTTTTATGGTTTCAAAACCGGAATCGAGATTCGACGATTCCATAAAATTGGACTGAAACTATGATAGACGGCTCTAGTTGCAAGTTTTTATTTTCAAGACCCAAAACCGGTGATTTTGGTTCTGATTCAATTTGGTTTTAAAACTATGTTGATATCTAAGTCTAGGGTTGTACTTGCACGCACGTAAAAATTAAATAATAAACCCAAATGAAGAAAAGGGAACAGATGGAAAAGAGATGAGAGTTAGATATCAAAATTAGGGATACAAACGGGTCGATCATTAATGGGTTTCCGACCCATTCAACCCAATAAAATCCTATAAAGTTCAATCCTATAGGGTAATAGGGTCGGGTTTAGACATAGGAGAAAAACCCTATAAGGTATTAGAGTCGGGTTTGGATACTACTAAAATCCGATATATATCCACCCGACCCATTAATCATTTTAAAAAAATTATAATATAAATACATTTATTAAATATAAACATAGTAACAGACTAAATTTAAAGATAGATTGGCAAAGAAAAGGTGAATTGCTATATTATTAGACTATTATTTTATTGGCCTAAGTGTTTTAAATCTATTGAAAAAAAAAATAAGTAGAGCGGGTTCGGATTGATAATTAGGGAGGTGGTGGGCGAGTAATCGAGTTAATAGTCAAACAGGTAACCGAGCAAGTAGCGGATTTTAGAGTAAACTTTATAAGACGGGTTTGTATATAAAAGAAAAACTCTAAAAGGGTAACAAGATCGGGTTTAATTTACTCTATAATATAGTGGGTTCAAATTTGAATTTATAAGACTTATCCGGAACCTGATCGTTTTGTATCTCTAATTCAAAATCCAAATTGCATAAATTTCAGTGTCCTGTAACTTCGATATTGAAGCAAGCTAGAGCTAACTGTATATAAGCAGGTTAGGCTAGGTTAGGTTGTCTTGTAGCCATGCGACTTAATAGGGAGCGACCATACCCGACCTTGAGCTACTTCGTCGTTTGGCCATCTTCTTATGCACGTGCTGTCTTTCCTTTTATTCTATATGTTATATAATTATATATATACATATTACTTTTTTACAAAAAAATCATATTTTATGGGTTCATATATCATATTTTAAGACACCAAACTGCTTCCGTTCTCTTAAATAACACATATACATATATATTATATAATGTAAACTACATACATACAGTACAACCATACAAATAAGATAAATGAGGTAGGTAAACCTAAGGATCAGGTTTAACGTTTACATAACCGCATGTCCATTGTCCCCATATCAATGGACAAGTTTCAGGATGAGTATTGCATGCCGTACGAGTTTATATAATTGAGTAAATGATATGGACACCCTTAAAAAGTTATGAAATTTTATAAATATTCACCTTTTCTCATAGTAAAAGTTATCTTTTCTAGACTAGCCGTGGAGTCCAAGTATATTATTAAATGGGTGTTCTTGTATTCCTTACAATAAATAAATATAAAAAAAATAAAATAAACAAATGGCACTTCATGATTATTTATTTAATCAAAACTCATAAAAAACACTCATAGTTATATTAATACAAATTTTTTAAACAACATAAAAATTTTGAATTATTGAAAGAATTTTTTTTCCTTAATAACAAATTGTTAAAGAAATATTCTTCCGAATTATTATTATTTTTTTGTTAATAACAAAGTGCTGAAGAAATATTTCCCGAATTTAAATAAAAAAATGTTGAAAGCAAAAAGGCAAGACAAGGATATTGCAGTAAACATTCATGTGCCAATCAAAAACCTCAAACAATTCATGTCACAGCAAGTAAATGAAGATTTATTGAATGAGATCTAATAGGAATATTTTCATTAAGACATCTTTGGGAAAAAAAAAAAATTAGTTAATGCTCCTATGGCATCACCAACTGAGAGCACCTAAATTGGACTAAACCATATAAAATGTAAATTTTCCTTTTTTTTCTTTTCCACTTTGAATTTAACCATACTGTTCAAATTCAGAAAAATTTTCTAGTTTGATACATGACATTTAATTTTTTATTGGAGTCATTAAATAATAGAATCCTTTTGGCATGTACAAATGATTCATGAAGCTAATAATTATGTGATTAAGGACTTATTAAAAATATATATATATATATATTTGTGTATTTTTCATTTGTTTGTTATCTTTTAGAGTTATTTGAGGTTAAGTTTTTCTTGTATTTGTTTGCTGATCCTTATCTTGCTTGCCTTTTTGCTTATGGATTTTTTTTTTTTTAATTCGGGAAATATATCTTTAGCAGTTTGTAATTAAGAAAAATAAATCCTTTCAATAATTGATAATTTTTATGTTGTTTAAGAAACTTGTATCTATTTAACCGTGAGTTTTCTTTATGAGACACAATTTAATAATATGTGAGCTCGACAGGTTACCCAGGAGAATAAATGTTTGACTTTTCAAAAAAATTAGTATATGTGTTATTTCAAAATTTTTTAAGAGGTATTTGTGTAACTTACCCTATATATTTGATTCAATATATATATATATATATATATATAAATGATGTATCCTTGAACGTATATTATCGGAATTCCTATGAAATATTATGTGCTCGGCCCATTCATTGCACCAGTAGATTGCTAAACGTTTATTGGTTATTAATGTGTGTTAATTTGTATAGAAAATATGGCCAAAAAAAATTTTTGTATAGAAAAAGTGGCATGGCTTGGCTAATTACTTTAGTAAGTAATAAGAGGGAATAAATTAAACCTGTAGTTAAAACTCAAAAGCTCTATTATTTCATCCATCATGTGTGTTCCTTTTTTTTTTTTTTTTGGGCCATCATGTGTGTTCCTCTGTTGATATTTATTTTAATAATTATTAAATGTGACAAATAAACGGGAAAAAAAGAAGAAGCAATGATTTGTCTCCTTTTTGAAGAAGAAAAGTTAATTAATTTAAGGAAAAAAAATAAATTTTGCAAATAATTGAGTTATGTTCTTTTAAAAAAATGACAAATAAGTTTTCAACAATTTCTTTTTTATTATATTTTGAGTTTTATATATTTGTATTATAGTAGTGATGCGGTGGGATGTTTATCCTTAGTTTCAAAATATGAAATAAACAACAAATTAGAAATCTATTTCGTGAGTTTTTTTTCATAAAATGATTATATCTTTTATCAAAATTTTTTTTCCATATACACCTCATTTAAATAAATATTACATAATGAGCATCCGCTTATGCCCTCAACTCCTTAGCTTGTTCGTGTATAGCTACTTCATTTGTCTATATGTATTATTTATTTTTATCATCATTAATGTCCATATCCCATGGCATGCAGACAAATAATGGGCGCCTGATTTCTTGAGCATCGGAAAGTTCCAACATAAACTTTTTATTTCTGAGTGAAATGTATGCGAAGGTCCTACAATCTTGTTTTACTTCCTATATACGTGGCAGAGGCCTATAATGGTACCCACAAACTTATAATTATGTTTAAATTAATGATGGGAATCATCGGATTAGAGCTTAAAACGTAATTGTCGAGGTCAAAAGCATATGACCCTCTCTCTAATTAATCAATAAAAAATAATTAGATATTCCCCACGAGTCTATAAATTAGCCGCCACTGAAAAAATCATCCATTGGTCCCACTAAATCAACCTCTTTATTTCCTAATTGCATTTCTAATCTAATATATGCCACCCCGCTCCTTCTGATCCATCCACAACATATCCATTCCACACCATAGCTTTTTTTCGGCGTAGTCATCCATCTGCTAAAAGGTTGTGCATGCACAGTTAGATAAAAAGGTTTTTTTTTTATCTTAAATAATATAGATATGATAAAACAAACCCTAATTTTTTTTTTTATTTTCTTACTGTATTTTAATATACAGACTCCAATATTTTGTGTATCGAAAAGTTAATATTAGATGAATTAAATAACTCCGGTTATATATCAAATCATCATAAAATAAATTGTATTGAACTGTTGTTTTGAAAGGGTTTTGGATCCATGAGCTGTCAAAATATATGAGCATTTCGGAAATGTCAAAGAAAGGTATTAGATGAAGATTGGGAATCGTGCCCTTTTAACGTCTAACTTTTACGATAATTGATAAGGACAGATATTTGTACAAAAAAATAAAAAAAAAAAACCCACTTTTTATTTTGACAACCCGACCGACAACCGGCCACAGAACGTGCTCGTGACTCTCTCGTGAGTCGTGACACTTACGAAAACTGAAAGTTTTTTCTTCTTAATTCTCGAACAGTGTCACATCCACATCCACAGCCACAGGAATTGGCGGCTTTTCTTATTTATTCCTTTCATATTAAAGACTTTCCACTGCCGGGTGACTTTGATTTTGTTGTATTTACTATTTACTAGAGGTCTTCTTCAGTAGCAATGGACGAAATTATGAGGAATTTGAAAAAAAAAAAAAAAAGAAAGAAGCCAATATAAGGTAGTCAAATAGCAATTGTCTTGGGCAGACTTGGATGGATCAAAAACTAAGGAAGGAAAGAAAATATTAAATATACTATTATAAAAAATGGAATTGAATTTCAGTTTTCTTTAATTTATTGGGAAAGAATGCATGTAAATGATAAAGGTAACTACTTTCATAGTTAATATTTCCTCTTGATGACAATTTAACCAAGGGATGTACAAGAAAATTAGAAAATAAAATCAATAAGAAAAGGAAAAATAAATATTGACAAACAAATTAGGTAAGAGCTCTGTAAGTCTAGCTCCACCTTTTTAAGGCATCGGTAGACAATTTTGAATATACCTAAAAACTAAGCAGATTTACTAAATCCCCTAAGTCCGTTTAGCATCCTACTCACTCCATACAACTAATGACAGACCATCATCAACTCTATCATAAAGAATCTCAAAACATGATTTAATGGTTTGACATCTATTTTTTTAATAACTGTCATGTATCTCCACAATCTTTACGAATAATCTGGTGACATTTAAGGTTGCACTTCATTATAATCATTACTCAATATTATAAAGGTAATATGCCATTAAATTTGTTATTTTCACGTCATTTAATCGTTTCTAGTAATTAACCAGTATATTTTTTTTTTCACTCTATCTTTAATTAAAAAAACAAGAAAAGAAAAAGTCCAGACCAATTTTATAAGATTTTTATCTTTAATAACTTAATAAATATAAAGGCAGGGAGGGGTGGCATCACGATTTTTGGACCCCATGTAAATCTTTCACCTGCTCTTTATTTTCCTTTTTCTTCCAAATAACTAACATCCACACATTTTCCTCACACTTTTTTCTGTCCTCTCTAGGATCTCTTTGTGTGGCTTTTTCTTACGACATTATAACCCTTTTGGCACGAGATGATGTTACTTGGACAAGTAAAATGCTAAACAGTAATTCATCAAATTTGATCGGACCTTACGACGACACAGTCAGCAGCTCTGCTAGCGCTGGCTACTCAAAACATTATCACTAAAAGGGGTATGTAAAAGAAAAGTTATCCTTTGTATTTTACATTATATTTTTATAATATAACAGATACATCCATTTTATTTGAAAAAATTAGTAATGATGTCATTAAACTATAAAGTAATTGATAAAATTATTATGGTTTGTCTAGCTTGTTTGATCTGTTTAGAAAAAAAAAAAGGCAAAAAAAATCTAAAGTCAATACAAAACAAAACCAAACCTTTTGACATGGCTGTCTCTGGTACATTTATTAGGGCTTTGACGTACTCTTTCTTCAGCCAATAAATAGTCTTAATTAATTAATCGTTATTTTCAAGCTTTTATATCTTGATGAGCTTATAATTTTTCAAGGATACTGAATATCTTATAATCTACGGGATTGGTCGATAAATGAAATTGACAAGTGAAAATTAAGTTCTGGTCCTACAAGAGAAAAAAAAAATCAACTGCAACAAGTGAAAAGAACATTGGCAATTTTTAATTGATAATTATTTGCTTTGGGCTCAAGTTTCACATTAAATTTTAAATTTTAAATTTTAAATGAAAAGAATACGTATAAATTAGTCCAAAACAATGTACTCAAACCGGGTGTAACCTATTTTAAAGTGATTCTTTATACTAACATTAAGCTTAAAGGTTTACCTTCTCGGAGCTTAAATTGATTTAAATTTAAAATTCAAATTCAATACTATCATAAGCTGAATCGGATACTTTTATACCACCAAAAGCAATACTCTTTAGCTCTACGTTGACATAAGTAATTTACTCCAACATAGCTTACAGAGTAAATGTAAAGGGACCGTCCTTTCAATTACATAGGAGGTGAAAAGATCTAAAGGAAATGATATCCGATCTATTTGATTAAAATTATGGTATGGTTTATTCATCGATATGGATTGTAAAGATTTCTCCTTCAGTTTCTTTGTTTCTTTCTTTTTTTCATTTTGATTTTTTCTTTTTCTTTTTTTCTTTTGAGTGTTAAAGAATACATTTATATTCACACCCTGTCTTAATTTTTAAGGAATTTATTTGCATTTGTTGTGAATCCTCTGTGTGTGTGCAATAGTAACTGTTAATTATTCTGGTCAGATTTTTTTTTTTTTTTAATCGTTGAATTATAAAGTGCTGAAGTACACGGATTGGCTAGTAAATAATAATAATATACTACGGCATGGAATCTTATTAAAGCCCATTATGCAGCTTTGGAGTTGGGAGGGGCTGGGCTCTACATTAGGATATATGCCAGGGTCCCAATATCGAGCCCAAGGTTCAAAGCATGTTTGTGCCCACAAAAAGGCCACGACCCAAGCTATCTACTGTTGTGACCTGTTTGCATAGGTTTGTACATAAATTTATGTATACCTGTAGATGGATCATATATTTGAACACCATCTACTGTTGTGAACCCTGCTTGTATAGGTTTTTACATAAATTTACGTAAACTTATAGATGAATCATATATTAGAACACCAAATGAATCAATGATTTTATCAGAATTTTTTTATTTAATCGAATTCAGAATGGATTCATGAGATTGGACCAAGATACTTTGATTTATGCCAAAGAAGAATGCGAAATAGCCAAAAAAAAAAAAAAAAGGAACATAACCTTCGATACGATGAACAAAATAGAACCATATAACGTGCAACTAAGTAGGAATTGAAACTATGGATTCGCCAATTATGAGTTGGGCACTTTAACCATACATCCCTTTATTACTGTGAGTTTTCTATGAATTTTAAGTTTTCATTCACTTCACCATATGGAATAAGGGGAGAATTGAATTCTAATTCAACATGAATGCAATAGAGTCCTAATAGCTATTATAATATTCACTTAGTGTAAAAGCAATTATTGGAGTAAAAAGTAAAATATTTACAATGCATCTTATCTTTATTATAATCAAAGGATAATTTTATGGATTATATTTTCAAGATAAGGATATTTATGACAAAATATGAAAATAAATTATTGAATGACAATTCAAGGATGTATAGACATGAATTATTATTTATCATTTTAGGGTTTGTTTGGATGGTCTGTTTTTTATCTGTACCTATATCTTTTTCAAAATGATACATGTAAATATGTCTGATTTGTATCTATATTTTATCAATATTTGATCTTTTGATGAGAACGGCCAACTTTTTTTTACCTATATTTATTTCTTGATAAATAATTTGTTAAAAAAAGTTTGAAAAAAGTGTCTGTATCTGCCGGAAAAAGTCAAACAAACAGACCCAGTATTGGCAACTTTACTTAGAATAAATAAGAAATAGATAGCTATTCATGTTAAGTGAATGGACTGTAAGAGTTAAATATGGTGATGTACTCCAACAATTTTAGTAAAAGTAAAGCTTTGCTGTTATTTTGAGGGTCGATTATTTTATTCTGTTTGTTATACTTTTAACTTCGAATCCAAAAATCACAACTAATGTTAGAGTAAATTAACAAGTTTCAAAATTTAATTGTAACTAACTCCTATTTAACAAAGTCGTCGGGATAAAAATTGAACCACAAGCATACGTGGCGTATAACCTATATACCACACATGAAGTCGGTTCTAGATATGAAATTACGTCTCGAACTCGGTTTAATAAAATTATGAGCATAATAGGATCCCGGAATAATTTGTTTTTATATATATTTTCTAAAAGCACACTATTTCAGATATCAGACCATTTGGTCACTATGGTTAAAGTCAGACCATTCTTTATATATGTTGAATTCACTCCATTTCACCTTACCTTCTCAAAACTTCTCCAACTCTTTAAAGTCTGCTAAAAAAACATTTTAAATTCAAAATTTATTATTAGCTCATTTATTTATGCTTTTAACTTTTAATTCGCACGCCTGCTTTTATTTATTTTTGCTTACCGTAAACATATTATAGTAAGCTTTTATGGTGATTTATCGTGATAAGAAAAAAGTTTGGCAAAAACGTACAATAATTGTAACAAATTTTATTGTAGATGAGACAACTTTTTTTCCTTTTTTTTTTGGTTTGAGGACAAGGTTTAATTATTAGTTGTTTTGAATGTCGATAGGTGAATAGTATATGACACTAATGTCATAGCCATTTTTATCCCAATTAAAAGAAAGCATAAGTTACTTATTTGTAAAAACACAAATTGTATTTTTTTGTAATTTTTCCAACTATTGTAAGACATATTCACGTGCCCATATTATTACAAGGGCTAGGCTCATAACTAGAAAAAAAAATTATTTTATTTATTTTTCCATTAATTTATTCAACTCAACCTATGTTGAGTTAGAAGGGGCTTATGATGGCAAGTTATGCCACATTAAACCTAAACTTTCATCAAGCCTTTATAAAACTAGGAAAGGCTTACTATAGCAAGTTAGGCAATGTTAGGCCTTCATAGAGCTTTTGATGAATCAAGGAAAGCTCATGGTGGTGAGTTAAACCTGGTTAGATGATATGGCCAGGAGGACAATCAATAAGGTATCCAAATCACATTACATAGTTAATTCTTAAATCTTAAAATGAAAGTTAGGGTTTATATGCATCATAGGACATATGAACCAACTTATCAGATATTACACACTAATAAGTGATTCTAACATACAAAGGCCTATAGATACTACTTAGAATAAATCTTGTGCACACTCATCATAACCTTAGATGATTTGATTGATAAGAGCAAAGAAAAAGAGGAAAAAAAAAACCCCAAAGATAGTTTTCAATTGACTTCAAAAGATAAAAGTCACAAGTTGTCTTTTACAAGTCAATAACTATTTAGTGTAACCAAAAGGAATAATAAAATATCAATAATATAACTAAAATTTCCTTAAAATAATCCAAATAAAAGACTTAATTAAAATATGAAAGTTCAGTATTGTTATGTTTCAACACAAATCATGTAGGTTGCTCATGTATAAAGAAAGTGCAATCTATTGTTCTATACAGCTTCAAACACAAGCCTTTTAGGTTACTTGTGTAGAACTTTAGACGAGGTCAGAAAGTTTTACATGACCTTGAACATAAGTTGTGTACTATGGTACCTCACCACCTTCACCTATGATCTTAACTTTACTTTCAACACGAGTTATTGTTAGGTTTTCTTAAAATGGGTTTTAATGATAACAAAAGTGTAAAATGATTACTAATAAGTTTATTAAGTAAGCAATTTTAAGTTAAAGAGAAAGAAGAAAAATTAACAGTTATCCAGAAGGTTTTACAAAAGTTTCACTAAAAGTTTGACAACACAAAAGTTTATCCAGAGGGTTTTACAGAAGGTTCACTGTAGTTTTTCACAGCAAAGTAGTTTTGCGGAATTTCACTATTCATCAGTTCAATTTTCATCAAATTCATCCCAAATCAATTCAAATAAGTATGTTGAAGACCTAACTCCAAGAAAATGGGTATATTTAGGTAATATACTCATATGTTCTCCTAAAGTCGGTTAATATCCAAAGGGATTTTAGGTTTTCTTCAAGTTTTTTTTTTCATGTCATAGATCAAGGTTTAAGAGCAGATTCAAGTTTCATTTATACAAGTGTTACACAATTTTTTCTTTGAAGATAAGTTGATTATTAAGTACTACAACGTTCATAAGAAGTAAGTCTATTTCTTTCCTATTCTTATGGGATTTTATCAAGTTTGAAATCAAATAAACGTGATCTACATCAATTATCTTTGGGTAAAGCAGAACAGTTTTGGAAGGTTCAAATCTAATCTGAATTTCAAGCTTCAAGCTAAAGAAAATATCCTCATATTATCAGGAACCAATCTTCAAGGAAACGGAAAAACATTTTCTTCCACCTTATCCTTTAGCTGGTGAGTAGCAGCATTATAAAACAAAGCAAGTTTCGAATTTTTGAATTCAAATATGTTTTGCCCAAGATAATATTTGAGATATTAGAGGAGACAAATATTCTAACAAACTTATATGAACATTGAAGACCAGCAGCATAAATACCCGAAGTATTCATATCAACAAAAAAAAAAAAAAGAAGAGAAAAAGAAAAAAAAATAAGAGAGAAATAACGTAGCAAAAAGGAAAAAAACAAATATCTCCTGCTCCTTTTATAATTTTTGAACCGATATTATGCACCTTTTTCTTTATTGCAACTTTATTGGATTGGGTTAATTTCTTGTTGACAAAAGGACCTTGTTGTTGCCTTCTAGCTTGTTTTATTTACAAGATTAGTCTCTGTAGTATCGGTTATTAGCTTGAGGAAAGTTGTGAGAATCAAGTAAAGTGAATTATACTATCTTATAAATTGTTTTCCTTGCATATAGTAGAACAAACCAGTGAAGATTACGGGGTCCCTAGCTCGGAGCTAGAAGTGTGGACTGACGCATAAAGCGGAACCACTGTACATGCTAGCTTTGCTTTTCTTTCCCTACTCTTTTAATTCTTGCAATTTCAATTTCGTATAAATTGCTAATCTTGTTCTCATGTTTTTAATTTAAAAGGGATTAAATTTTTAAAAGGCCTAAAAATTCTAATTTTAATTATAATTAATTCAACCCTCCTTCTTGATTATAATTGTGGAACCAACAGTTATGTTCCCACTCGTGTAGAATTCACCATCTTCTCTCATGCTCAAAATCAAGTAATTGTAACCAACATAAGTTCTTTCTTCATGCACTCTTATGACTCATGCTTGAGTAATTGGACTTGTAGTTTGATTCCCATTATCTCCCTTAACTTGATTCTTATCATTTTCTCAAGATTCTTGACGATTTATCCTTAAATTGATGAGGTGATATCTCTTAGCTACATTAGCTGTAAATTAATTTTCATCATTAAATCTTTGTTAGGTCTTTGCTAAATGAAAATACGCTCGTCATGGCAAATAAGACGATATCATGCTTTCTACCATGCCTTCGATAAGTTAAGAGAGAGGCAATCGTGATGAGAAGTTTTATGCAAAGGATAAGGTGGATATGCTCAGAATGTGTGCGATAGTTGGTTTTGAAGTTTTTTTTTTAATTTATTTATTTATAGAAATTGGCTTGGACCTGTTAATTTCATGGGTTTGGGTTATGTACTTAGCAAAGACTCGTGAAATTAATGAGCTCATCAAACCTTGATTTAGTGTTAGTTTGTACATGGTAGGTAGGCCGATTCCACACTAAAACAGTTCTACCCTTAGTTATGCATCAATGTCGTTGGTTTAAATAATGAACTCACAAATGATTATTACAAATATATCTATAGTTATGCAAATTTATGCAAAAAATTTTAAGTTTAATTTTATTATATAGTTGAAAAGTTTCAAATGGTATAATTTTCATAAACGAATCTCTTAGATTTATCATTAACTTAATTTCTTAAAATATTCAAATAATTTGGAATTTTGTAACTTAAAAATTTAAAATCATGCTGAGAATTAGTTTAAACACATCTTGAATTCATCTCTCTTTGTTTGAACAATTTTAACATATTTAATTCTTGGAAGATTAATTTAATATATTATCTAAATATACCTAGTTAAGGAGGTAGGTCTTCTTGAAATAATACTGAGACAACTTTGTTTCAAGCCAAATCGTGCTTGAAATTTTGAAGCACATTTACAATTTGCAGAGGTCGGAAGCTTAATCACCTTGTAATCATAAGCAAAACCTTTTACTTTTCCAAAATATCTTGCCATCTTCTCTCATATATTAGCTCCTACATGTTTTGAAAAAAATTTATTGGTAAAATCGGTAAATTCATTGATAAAATAATGCTCTAAACATATATTTGTTGATGTAATATTCTCTTTAGGCTCTCTTAAAATAACTTGATAAATCCTCTAGTACGATGGGTAGAGTAGATCTATAGAAGTAACAATAACAAATGAAAAATAAGAATATTTGTACTTTTTAACTCTTTAAGTTATTAACAAAGGATTGGAGATCAGTATTCAGAGTATAATAACAATTAACAGTGGAATAAGGTATGAAGGAATATAGGTATTCCAATTGCATGAACGAAGGTTTGGTTGATAATACATAGCGATATCCGGATTAACGATTTTCCCTTCCATCATGTAACCGTATAACTTGGGTTGACTACATATTATATTTTTTTTTATATTGTTTTTCTATCAACAAAGTTTAATATATATATATATATATAATAATGGTGAAAAAAAAACATATATTTTTAATACACATGACATATTTTGTCGTGAAATTGACTATCCACAATGCCATGACTCACGAACACGAGGAAGAAAAGAAATCGAAATTCCGGGTCGTAAAGTTTACGCTTTTTTAATTATATAAATTTTAATTTGGGATCGTAAAAAGACTTAAAAGAGGATGTTCGACTTTCGAGGCGATGGCCGGATGTTGTTGTGAAAGCTTTAGGAAATTGAAAAGTCCTTTCGTTTCATTTATTGCTCCTTTTATTCTTTAATCCGGTCTACACGCCACTGTGTACCGGATTATTTTGTTTTTTTTGGACTTAGTGTACGGGATTAATTAAAATCAGCTTTTTATGTAGATAATCGTGTCCTTTCCTTTTTCCTTTTAACTTTTTGCTTAACACTAGAGTGTGTTTACCAAAAATAAATATGTCAAATAATACCACATTTTGATTTTTGAATTTTGATCAATTATTAATTATTTATTTATATTTTAAGATAGTTAATTTTAGTATCGATTGACTTTTTTAAAAGTTAACGGTATACTGTCTATTAACTCAATCTAAAACTTCAACGTAATATATTAATTTTTATCGATTATAGACTATTGTATATCTTAAAAAAACCATTCTAATGACATTTTGCAAGAATAAGTCAGCATAAATAGCAAATATCTTTTTTTTTTTAAATTCATATATTTTAAGTAAAATATTTTTATCAATATAATTACTTGGAACAGTTGGTTGTTTATATATAACTAGTAAAAAAAAAAAAAGAAAAATCAATTAATAGGAAGCTCCATTATGTCATCAGAAATAATTAACTAAAATTCGGATGAAAATTACCACATTACCCCTATCTTTAATGAAATCAAACATCAAGCATGCACCCTTTTATTCCATTTTAATTTTCAATCAAACTAGATAATATAGGGTACAAAAAGATAAATAATTAAAAAAATAGCAAGATATGTAAAGTTATAAGGAATTAAATAAGAAAGGCTGTTTATAGATAATTTTGGTTATGACTCCCTAAACTTAAGGACAACTTCGGATAAGAATCACTATATTAAGTCGAACTACTTTGCTCAACAACAGTTCAATGGTCTTTAATTAATCTTAATATTATTTGTTGCTATTCTTCAAGAAAATAAACCAAGTTCAACGATCATGTCCAACTGATATGAAAAATTTTAGGAGATTTTCTAATTCGAGAAGATGTACTATATCTTCTGGAATTAACTTTTCGGAACCATCAAATGACAATTTTACCATGAAAGTTTGCTTTTTGAATCAATCACGAAGCTATTATTATAAATGCCCTTGCCAAACTCAGATAAAATAGATTAAGTTTATTATCTTTTATAGTTATTGATTTAAGCATTAGAATTACTAGAAACTACCCAATAGTTGCTTGGCCATTTGGAAAAATACAAAGTTTAAAGGCTTTTTAGGAATGAATGTGTCTTTTACAATTCTAAGTTTTTATTAAAAAATAGGTAATTAATAAGCACATATATTGTATATAACTTTTTCCTTAAATAAAAAAATGTATTAAAAAACTCTACAATAATCCTAATAGTATTACTCGTGATCTTCTAAATATATTAAACTGAGTTTGAATCTTCTATTTTATAGTGGCTGATAAAGGAGGAAAAAAAAAAAAAAAGAAAAAGAAACTTTACAAGAGCTAAATAGGTGATATAGTACAGTATGTCGCTGGGAGCTAGGTAAATGTTTTAGATCTATGTAATGTCTATCTCAGATCCGTATTTTAACTTGTCAAAACTAGTTCAAGAGAATAACACACACTTTTCTTTTCCTTCTTTATTTTTATTTTTTCCTTTTCTCCTCTTTCTCCCGGTCTCTCTTATGGCCGTTCACTTCACTATAATGCCTGTTATATTTATATTTATATATTTTTTCTTCTTTTTTTGTATTTTTATTTCCTCTTTCTATGTAATATTTTATTTTTATTTTTTTCTAAGAAAATATAATAAATATCTATAATGCTCCTTATATTTATTATATGGAAATGATAATTATATAGATGCTATTTTCAAGATGAAGATATTTATGATAAAATTAAAAAATAAAAAATATTGAATGATAATTGATGAGATGAAGACATAATAATTGAATTTAAAAAAATAAATAACTATTTATGTGGAATGAATAAGTCGTTAACGAAGAAGTCGTAAAAAATGCCGTCTTTTTTTTCTTTTCCCTTTTTTTCTTTTTAATTTAATTTTTTCAACATCCTTGAAGGGCAAGCAAGAGAAGGCATGTCGTTTTCAGAAGATGGGAACCAAAAATTCAATTGGCCCATTGCCATTGCCATTACCATTGCCATTAGGCACCTTTTGAAAGTAAAGCACGCACATCTTTCCAACTTCCCGGCGCTTGGTCCTCTTGTCAACATGCGTGACTTTCTCTGTTAAGCCTTGGCATCGCACAGAGGACTTTTATGGGTTTTCGAGGTTTTTTTATTTTTATGCTGAATTCCATTATGCTATGATTGGGACGCACTAATCGTACATAAAATGAATTAAATTGGAACAGAAGGCATGAGATGGGTGACAAAATTATAAAACTCATTTTTTAATTTAAATATAATATTGAATTAAATTGATATGATATTTAAAAAATAAATTTCTATAATTAATGTGTAAGAATATAAAAAATGATTGTGATAGCAATTATCTATGAGTATGGAATGGAGTTGCAATATCATCTTCTTAAATATACTTGTGTAGTGTATATATGTTTAGTGCGTTGTTATTAATAATAACACTCGATAGATAATAATTAATTTTAATTCACATGAAAAATAATTCAAACATTTAATGTTGATTTCCTTTTAAAAGTTTTAATATTTTTGTTCCATCTTTTTTATATTAATAAATTTTCTTTTATTTTTTTGGACTTAGCCAAACTCCTATCTTCAAAAGATGATTTTAATTTGTCTAAATTTGGGATTATTTTTGATCCAATGACATTTTCGTAATTTAAAAAAAAATGTTACTATTTATTTCCTTTTCCCATATATATAGTATAGGGTATCTGCAAATACCTTGAACTTATAGTTTATTAAAAATTAATAAAATAGTATAAATAAATATGAAATAAATTATCATACAATATTTTTTACTTTATGATCACTTTTGTTTAAGATTATTATTGTAAGCTATCATTTAAAAATTTTTATTTAAAATAATTTGTACTATTTTATAATGAAGGTAAATTTAATTTTTATGTTGGAAGAACTTTGATTGGATGAACTTGAACATTTAAGATATATAGGAATGTTAACTAATATATACATGCCTCTAAAGTTTTTTATTTTAGAATTTGCTCAATGTTTAATAATTTTGTTAAATTTACACAATCAAATTCTATGGATGTTTGTTATTGAGTTTAACTTTAACACACAAATTTTTTTTTTTTTCTGTATATTGTGCAACTTGTGAATATATAATATAAGATAGTTTTGCATATTATATAGAACTGCATATATTATGATAATGTTGAAATTTGAGAAAGAAATAAAAAAGAGAGAGAAAATTTGTTTGAGTTTCACAAAGCACCTGTATTTTGTGAATTTTACAAGGCTATTTAATAGAACTTGGGAAGGCCATGTTTTTGGTGTAAAACTTTATTTTTTGTGCTTTAAAAGTGTAAGGTATGGATAAAAACATCATACCTTTTTTATCCTACATTTGTTCACCCTAATTTTTGAAAAGTGAATAAAAATAAAGGATGAATAAGTCCAATTATAATATATTTTAGTTGATTAATCTTATATAAAAGAGGTATATGTATAGCCATATTTCTTCTTTTTTTTCCTTACCTTATTCTTATCAAATGGCAAAAAAGAAAAAAATAAACCTTACACTACCTTAAAAAGTTGATCAACAATTTTTTTTTCATCTTTTTTTACTATCTGTTTGCGAATAACTAGTTACATTTGCTTTAAGAGCCCATATATATATTTGAATAAATTCGAAAAAATAAAAAAACTTAGCTTTTAAAATAAATCTCCAAAATCCGAGGTATGGAAAAAAATAATGTTATAGGTATCGCATTTAAAATCATATACCCAAAACGTAAATTCTTGTATCATTTTTAAAATATGTTATAAACTCAAAAAATTTTAAAAAAAGACCGATAAACTTCGAATTTTAGAGTTCTTTTAAGAGAATCTTGTTTTTTTTATTTAAATAATTCCTCTAGAGCTTGAGAGAGAGAGAAAAAGAGGAGAGAAAATAGCGCCGTGTGTCGTGGGGGACAGAAAGCCCAGGAAACCCTCCAAGCTTCCTTACTATTTATTTCCTCCAGAAAAGTCTTTTAATTCTTAATTATTATTATTATTGTTTTAAAACAATTATTTTTTTTGTTTTAAAACAATTTATTAATTAAACCACGTCCACCAAATAGTTATAGTAATTAGTAATTAAATTAAAAATTACCCTAATTCACAACCACAACCACAACGCCAATAGTAAGCCGAATTAGTGTGTTGCCTCTTCCTCCTCTCCTCCTCCCTTCTTCGTCTATATTTTCGGCTGTTCAACCTCAGCGTTTATTTAAATTTCCACACTCCCTCTTTTCCCCTCTTTCGGCTTTTTTTTTTTGGGTCATATTAGTATAGAGGTAGGAGGGGGCAATGGTTGAACCGGAGCGTAGCATTATTTTAGGAGGAAGGAACGAGGATTGGATGAACACCCAACATCAACAAACTTCCATGATTATTGAATCCACTCTTCTCCAAGGTGGTGGTGGTGATGATGATGATAATGGAATCATCTCTGTTTCCGTAGAAGCTAATAATAGTAATAGTAATAGTAACATCAGTAGTAACGAGAAATTGGGGTTTGTGGAGAGAGCGTTTTCAGCAGCCGGAGCTGCGGTTCTGTCTGCTGTCATTGTTAATCCTCTTGATGTTGCTAAAGTAATTCCCTTTTGCCTTTCCTTCTTTATTTACTTGTTTAATTTTTTTTAACATACTCGGTGTTTATTGTCAATTTTCAAGTTTTTCTGTCTGTTTCCAGTTTAATAACAAATTGCCATTGCCATGCAAGGCAAAAAAGAAAAAAAAATATATATATTAAGATAGCACAAAATGTGCTATATTGTATATTCATTTACTGTTCCATTGTTTTAAGGGTGGAAATTTTCTTTTTGTGTAAAAACAAAAAAAAAAAAAAATGCTGCTATTTTTTTAAGATTGCAATAGGGGAATTTTGTTATTCATAGTTAAAATTAGGTTTAGTTGACCCCACCTTGTGGGAATACATCTCTGAGTGTTTTTTATTTACTGCAGAATTGGGATTTCATTGACCTGAATTGAATTATGAAATTATTTGCAAAAGACTAAAGCCTTATAAAAAACATAAGATAATTATCTTGATCTTGTATGGTGGTTACCAAGTATTTTTATTTCTAACATTATGGAGGAAAACTTAGTTTATCGTTGAATAGGATTTCAAGAATTGAATTTACTTTGGTTGGAATGGTTTAGGTCACTTATTGCTTTTTTTATTCACTGGATATCAAGCTTTACTAAGTGCATAGATTGATTCTCATTTTGGTCTTTTTCCTTTTCTTTCTCTTTTTTGGTCATTGCCATTGAGATTTATGATGTTAGTCATAGGAAGGCTAACTCATAATTGTACAAAATATTATTGTGATTTGATTTAATTTGGTGTGACAAATATTCTTTTATGTGTTTCTTCAAGTGTATGTTGGAGATCTAGTTTCCCACTTCACAGGGCAGCTTGAATTAGTATGAAATAATTTTGCTCTGTTTGACAAGCTTATTTTTACCCTCTCTTAAATTTCAGACAAGATTGCAAGCACAGGCAGCGGGAGTGTCCTACTCACATCCTTTAAGTAACCTTACTAGTAGGATGTCGTATTTTGGACCAAGCACAGTATGCTACACGATTCACTTTCTCTCAATGTTTTCTTCTTTAAGCTGGGACTTATATCTTTTCTTATAATGCTTGATTCTGGAATGTGTGTTGGATCAGCTGTTTGCTGATTTAAGATGCTCTCCCTCTTGTACTCGAGCTGGAATACACGGAACTGTTTCGATATGTCCACCGGATTGTTTTCAGTACAAAGGAACTTTAGATGTCTTCTACAAGATTGTTCGGCAGGTATGTGAGAGGCTTAGTGGCTGCAAATGAAAATTTTCTTGTTGTCACCTGTGGTTGCTCGGTTGTTTATTTTGATAAATAATTGTATTAATAGTACATCCTGATAGTATTAGACTACCTGGTTTTGTAGTGAAATTTAGTTCTTCCTTTTCTGCTGGCCGTCGAATTTTCGTTAATGCTGATTTCCAAGTTATATGGGGATTTGAGAATATTGGGAAATGAATTTACTTCTGGTACCACTAAATGGTCCTGTAAAACAGAGGAAAAGCATCAGTCGCATGCTTAAAAGATGACAATCTCTCATTCTTCATCTTTTCCTCTCCTTGAATATATATCTGTACAAGTTAAATGAACCTATGTAGTATTTGTTGGAGTTAATTTTATTTGCTTGGAAGATGATATCCGGCTGTCATTGTAATTTATAAATTATTATTGAGTTGCTTCAGACATATTGCAATAGATGATTGGAAAAGCTGAAAGTGTGTAACTTAGAATCCTTGTCTGTTTTGACTTATCCAAGAAATGTAGATCGTGAAAATTGTCCTTATCCAAATAAAGAGCTTAATGGAAGAAAAGTGTTTAAATAAAGGAAAAATCACTTGATACCAGTTATCTGTGAATGTATCTAAGACTGAGGGAAAACCACAAGTAAAAACTGTGCTATGAATAATAACTGGACGTTGAAATGGCTTTCAACAACATTATGCTTAACTTACTAAGAATATGATTTTAAGAAGTCATATCGAATGATAGCATCGATGCATGCAAAGTCTAATACAAGAAGAAATCCTGAACTACAACTAAGTTTAAGTGACCATAAATTTGAGTAACTACTTCTTTTATTGTAAGACAACTAAATAAATTAAAAGTTTAGACTGCTTGAAGTAAGATAATGAAACTGGTTGCTGATATATCTGCCCTTTACCTTGATGTTTGTAGTTCTAGTTCCCATTATTTTCTCATCAGATATAACAATTAGTGAATTTTGTAACCGTCTTTTTATAGTTTTCTTCAAATGACCAATAATTCATGCCATTGATATATCAGCAAAAGTGTGCTTTGCATAGGGTTATGCATCAGGATCTGTAGGACCCTTACACCTATTATACCTTGCATAGTTGGAAGGCTCTGGGTAGGTTTTAGTTCCATATTTTTGGAATGTTGTTTAGGCTATCATGTGTCCCACCATTAAGTTTCACTAATATTTAAAAAAAAATCTAACCAAGTTAGCTTGCAAACTACAATTTGAGACTAGCATTTAGTCAAACGGTTAAAATTATGTCATATCTCTAATATAAGTTAGTATTTAGTCATATATACTGTATTTGTTGCTATTTTATGTTTTTGTAATTGAAATTCATTAAATTTGTATTGTTTATAATTTACATTTAAAGTGATATCAATTTTCAATTTGAATATCATAATATTTGGGTATGAGTGATTATAGTATTTTAAACGAAAAAAGGCAATAAGAAAAAAATTTGCAGATTTTGTAAGGTATCCTAGAACCTATAGATTTTTAAGGGTAGAGGTTTTAAGTTGGTTGTAAAGGTTCATGGAGTAGATTTTGGTGCCAAATTTTTGGAATCTGTATATATGGTGTATGGTATACAGTCAGGGTTCCTACAGGACTAGCTTGCTGTTAGCTGTACATTCTTGATGTGCAGGCTCTTTAATATTTTTCATGTCTATGCCTTCAAAGTAGAATTAGATGATCAATAATATTACCACCACCAATATTGCATGTGTTCTCTGTAAGTAATTGAATTTACTATTTGTCATTGTCTTTCACAGGAAGGATTTGCAAGATTATGGAGAGGCACTAATGCAGGTCTTGCATTGGCTGTGCCTACGGTATATCTCCTGTTATTTGAGATCAAATTGTTGTTGTTATTATTACTAACTATTTGGGATGATTGGGATCAAACTGCCGTCAGAAATTTTTTGACTTCTTGCTTGACATGATTTCTGTTTTTCTTCTGACTAGGTTGGAATATACCTTCCTTGTTATGACATATTCCGGAACACGCTGGAGGGAATCACTGCCCAAAATGCTCCCAGCTTGACTCTCTATGTTCCTCTAGTTGCGGGATCTTTGGCTCGCTCATTAGCTTGTGCTTCATGCTACCCAATTGAACTAGCTAGGACGCGAATGCAGGTGAATACAATTCCTTTTATATGTCCCTATGCTACTCTTTTCTGCATCATTCTATTTTGAATCAATTCTTTATGGATTGCTTATTGCACCTTTCAGTAGTATATAATTACATTAAACACTTGCTAATTAAAAAAAAGATGTTGATGACTTATAAAAGAATATTAGGTTATGGGTATCTATTATTTAGTTTTATTTTACTTTATTATTTTTTACCCAGGTCATTGTTTGTCCTGGTTACTTCTATGGAGTTACTATCCATTGTTTTATTAATATGTTAATTGAGGACCTTAAATTTTGTTTGGGTTGCAGGCATTTAAGGAAACACAAATTGGTAAGAAGCCTCCTGGAGTTTTGAAGACATTATTTGAGATGCTTTCAACTGTCAAAACAGATAATGCTGGCAAAGGCTGTAAGTGTACTAGTTTGGCCATAATTTTTCTGATGTTACTTATTAAAAGATGTAACAATCAAGTGATAAGTAAATGTTTATTATCTAAAGGAGGTTTGGATACAGATTATGCCATGCTCATAAGTAAACCCAAGAAAATAATGTTTGCTAATTTATTTGCTTGTGAGCTGTGCACTGTTTTCCTCAAAGGTGTAAAAGTTCTGGATCACCATTCTCTTGGTTAATGTTTTTATATCCAAATATTTGTAGGCTGCAAATGCTTCAAGTGTCATCAACACATGGATGGTTCTTGTTCTTTTTGGATTTCTGAAATTTTCTTCTCTAATTATTGTAATATATTCTTTCTGACTAAATCAAGTAGCATCAGTACTAATACTTTCTTTGTTGAATGTTAGGAAAATTTTCAGAGTAGCTTTATAATAGGAAAATGATATCTTGGGAACAGGATAAATTGATTCTCTTATGATAATCCTAACATTACTCCCCTCCTGAGTAATAAATTTGATCTCAAGCTTGAGCTATTCAAGTCTCTTGGATTCTTTAAAGCTTTGATCTGGTTCATTTGTCCATTAGGGTCTAGTCACTCCAACATAAATGTTTTCATTGCATCGATGCCTTGGACAGAAAGTTTACAATTGAATCACCATTCTTGGCCCGGCATTCTGCCATCTGCTCATTAGCATCATCCTATCTGCTTTCCTGTTACCATTTTTCTTGGTTAAGCTCGCTCCATATGCTAGCTCAGTAGAGCTAATTGCCAACTGTTTTTTCTAATAGGCCTGAGCCAAACTCATTGCTATCTCTATGTCTTGAAGCTCTGCGCTGGGCTGCTAGCAACAAATGTTACTTCTTTTTGGTTCAGCTTGATTTAATTAAATCAACCTATGAATGGGGTTTGGCCAAAAAAAAAAAAAAATCTCTATGGATGGGGTATGTTGAATCTCAAGTCACGCAAGTGGATAAGCTCTTACTATGCTTGATGTGGGTGCAATTGCTCCAATCTATAGAAACAAATCTGTGCCTTCCCAATCGAATGGAAGGAAGTTAGACTAGCTTTGCCATATTGCGTCTAGTCCTTTTCGATTCAGCAAATATAAATAATTACATAAAAAATATTATATATTATTAATATATATTATATTTCATGGATTAATTAAAGAAGAAAATTCATTGTATATATGTATTATTCACTGTTTTTAACACTTAAACAATATTCATTGTATTAACTAATTAAGTAAAGTTTAATACATGTCACTTGCATTTATGGGCTCAGTGTACTGGAACTAAATACATTGAACACATGATAATGAAGGGAACTGCTGTATAAACAACATAGGAAAAATTCTTAAAATCTTACTCAACAATCGATGGCTTCTTATCCAAAAGGCGTTCAAAAATCAGCCATGACTGATTAAATACATATAGTATTATATGAGTATAAGAGAAATCACCCCATATGCACTTGAAAAGATTTATAGGAGTGACTTGATGAAAGATATCATTTGAAAGTTAGTTAAGGTACAATAGCAAATATTTATAGTGACAAGAACTCTTCACAATGCTGTAGTTCAAGAACACATTGGAGCTTTTGAATGCAATGAGAAAAGTTAAAGATGAAATCACCCATATGCACTTGAAAAGATTTATAACAGTGACTTGATGAAAGATATCATTTGAAAGTTAGTTAAGGTACAATATCAAACATTTATAGTGACAACAACTCTTCACAATGCTGTAGTTCAAGAACACGTTGGAGCTTTTGAATGCAATGAAAAAAGTTAGAGATGTAATCCAATTAAATTTAAATTTTAAGAAAAACCAAACAACAATAAATTCATAATTTACTAAATTGTCCTAGGTATGTTTGTAATTTTTGAAAATTATTTATTTATGATATTGATGGGATTATAGATTTGTATCAGTTCTTCTGAAAAATTATTATTTTATTAATTTATTGAAATTACTGATTTTGTAAACTGGCTCAACTTAGGACTAGGGAGGAAAAAGAAAATTTAGACTGGTTATTAATTTATGGAGGTTAAACTGCAGATTTCTTGGGTAAACAATTAATAGTTTAAAAGCTTACTTTAATGTAGTTAATGAGACCACAAGCTTTTCTGTGATGATTCCTCAATACTCAAAGATCAAAGTAACTAGACCTCAGTTCTTTTATACAAATAATGCTTGTGACAAGATGCTGCTATTGGGCCTGTAATATTGAACTTCATTACAGAAATGAAATGCATTAATTTTCTTCCTTTTTTTATTTTGTATGGCATTTTACAGCAGTGCAGGATTTGTTTAGTGTTTCTGTGAGATGCCTTAATTTGCAAGTCTTTTTTTCTCTCTCAACGTAGTAAATAAAGTTTTACAAACAAACAAGGACGCCTTTGTTTATTGTTTTCACTACTCTCAGTTCAAGGATACCGTGTACTATGGACGGGAATGGGAGCTCAACTTGCTCGGGATGTTCCCTTTTCTGCCATCTGTTGGTCAACGCTTGAACCAGTGAGAATTTATCTCTTATGATCAAGCAAACTTCCTTAATGTTATGAAGTAGAAATCATTGGTTTAACTATCCTTTTTCTATCACTTCAGATTAGGAGAAAGCTTCTCAGCTCAGTAGGTGAGGAAGCCAGTGCAGTAGGTGTCCTTGGGGCAAACTTTTCTGCTGGATTTGTTGCTGGGAGTCTTGCTGCTGCTGCTACATGTCCTTTTGATGTGGCTAAAACTCGGAGGCAAATAGAGGTTGGTATTTACACTGGTCATGCACCTATTCAAGAATGGTGATAATCGCAGCAGTTCTTTTGATGCATTTCTAGGCTATGGAACTTTTTCTTGTCAATCTCCTGGAGTGGGCAGATGGCCTTAATTGTTCTCTGTCCTTGCAACTAGATATTGTATGGAATACAGATGTTAATAAGCTCTAATATTGTGGAAATTTTAGGCCTTTATTTATTTCATGCTTTGTTCATCCAGTTGTACTCCAATAATGTTTCTATTTATATTGTCCTCATTTTCTCTGCCCCTACTTCTGCTTTATTTCACCCTGATGATGCCCCAGAAACTCCTTTTTTTTTCTCTTTTTTTTTTTGGGTATAAGAGTTGATGTTCCAGTTCCTCTCTCTCTCTCTCTCTCTCTCTCTTTCTTTCTTGATAAATAAGCTACTTTGACTGTTATTATAAAGATTTAGCTGAAGTATACTTTTTCTAAGAAAAAACAATAGACATTGGTTGTTCTAGTTTGAATGAGTATGCAGTTTTATGTGGTAGTATTTGTAATTCTTCCTACCATTGTTGCTGAAATCATGTGCTTTTTTGCAGAAGGACCCAGCAAGAGCTTTGAGAATGACCACAAGGCAAACACTGCTGGAGGTTTGGAGGTATGTTTACTATATTCAAACGAATGATTTTCAAGTGTGGTGAGCAAAAGCATCATTTGGAATGTATTTGAACAATAAAGAAAAAACTTCTATGTTGCTGTCTTCTTAAGGTTTTTGGTCAAAGGTTGGAAGTACTATATCCATCTTTTTTCTGCATCTTGAGTTCTTATATGCATTATATTTGTATGGATTGCATTATGTAGAAAATGGAATTAAATTTCAATTAGCAAAGATATATGAGGAATTCTGGAGTGTTTTTTAACTTCCTTGTGCTTGCCTGAGGACCTAAAGCTGTCCTACAGCAGAATGCCTACAGATGGCGCTTGATCTTCAGTTGTTTTGCTTTCTCCATCTCCTGGCCCCTGACTCTTTGACTCATTTAATTGAGTCTTCTTTACCTGCTGATTTGATTATATGTATCGGAAATGGCTGTGATGGAAATCACATGCAGTCTGAGATAACAGTTCATTGTGAATTTTCAATATTAAGCTCTCTATAGGCATTAAACTGCTTGGTTATCATGGGATACTGGAAATTATTATAAAGGACAACCTAGCTTTCATTCCATTAGTTATGTTTGTATCCTTAACGATGTTAATGGAAACTGTTTTCAAATGAAAGCATCTTTTAGATTTGGGGTTAAGAAAGGCTTGCCTAAATAAACAGGGTCCTTTCATTCATCCTCGTTTGTAAGATGCTCAATAAAGTACATATTCTTCAAGATTAGGTTTGAAATACTTGCTGTGCCCCTGGTGGCATTCTAGACTCTAATTATGTGCATATTGGAGGATTATCTAACAGAAGATTACATTCACACACCTTGGTGCACAGGAATTGTCCATCACCTTGATATTTGAAAATGCCGACCAGTTTAAATAACCCAATCTCCATCAATGCTTGCCGTAGAAGCTGCATCGCCCCATTTTTTATTTTTGTGATCGACCGTTAGCCTATCCCCAACTATGGAAACTGTTTATGCATATGTAATTTGTATTTTTGTACTGATGAGTAATATTTCTCAGTCTAGCCTTAGCTTGCATCTAATCTCAATCCATCATCATGAGATTCTTATGTTTCAGAAGAAACAAGGAAGACAGACACCTGAAACAACTCTTGTATCATTTTTTCACGTTCTTATCATGTCATCATTACTAGGCAAGTCTAGGACTGACTGGCTAACTTCATGTGATTTGTTTTGGATACAATTCTCATGACATTACAATTAAGGAAAAAATACTTGTTAAATGCAGGTGATGTTTTGAGCATCCTGTTATATCCATATAATATAATATATACAGTTGTCTTGCTCTTGTTAATATGTAATTTGTCTTAAAAGAGTCCTGGATGAGGATGATGATACAAACGTAAAAGTTATCTCTATTTTCTATTTTTCAGAAGGAAGTTTATTACCATATACAGTAACTTTGTGTCGTAGTTGAGGGACGATGATCTTTATGAAGTTTAGTTAAATTTATGACGTTGGACTGATTGACTGACTGACTTTCCGATTCTGTTGCCTCAACCTCATATGTTTGGAGCAGGGATGGAGGTATGAAAGGACTGTTCACGGGAGTTGGTCCTCGTGTTGGGCGTGCAGGCCCTTCAGTAGGTATTGTGGTTTCCTTCTATGAAGTCGTGAAGCACGTGTTACACGCTCAGTACAGCACTTCACTTCGTGACAGATAGAAGACAACTAACTACTTGAGAAACAACAAAGGGAAAGGAAGGAAGGAAGGAAGGAAGGAAGACATTTTCAATCTCACAGACAAGTCTTCTTCCTCTGTTTTTTTTTTTTTTTTTAACCCCTGTAATTAAACTGCTCGCAAGAGCAAAATTTTGCAGAACTTAGCTTTTTAATTTTTTCATTTTTATCCTTCCTCATGAGATAGCTAGTCTAAGTTAGCTCGATCATTAAAAGTTTTACAAGATGTTGAAAGATGGACCAAAGAGGGAGTTGGGGTTGTTCAAGATATCGTCAATCATATAGGAACATTAATTTTTATTAAAAAAAAAAAGACAGAATTGGCTGGAGAATTTTTCTTCCTGGATTATTTTTTTTTTTTGTTTGGCGAGACCAATTTCTGATATTGTTTGTCTCTTGCTTTGAATTATATATGAGGTAAATAGCGCATTAAGTGCTAACGCAAGTCTAAATCAATTGACAAATATTAATCCTGAATTTGAATGCATTTCCTTTTTTTTAAGGTTTTTCTTTTACCTGATTGTTGTGGACAAAGGAATCTTTTAGTCAGTGGTACATACGTTATTTGGAAGGCGAGGCGAAGGGGGAAGGGGATGTTCATATCTTACAATGTCACTCGGTGGAAATTTTTATTTAATTTAATTTATTTTTATTTTTTTTAATAATGTGTATGGCACGGTAGCTAAGGAAAATCACTGCCTGTCCCGTCACCATATGCCAGTCACTCCATTCCACACACTTAAATTCTCTTTCTGTTTTTTTTTTTTTTAAATGTCAATCTTATCAATATGTTTTTTTTAAATGTCAATCTTATCAATATGTTTTTTTTTAAATGTCAATCTTATCAATACTTTTCTTTTTTTATTTATTTACAAAAAAGAAAAAAGAAAACTTACTTTTTTTTTGGCCCATTAGGATGGGAGTCACATCTCCATGGGCATCGTTTATCACATGTAACGTCTATAGGGTTTGTAGGAATCGTTAATGTTATGTTGCACTTGCACACGATGACAGTTGCAGTGTCCTTTGATTGCTTCTTTTTTCTTTTGTTTTTTTTGAGGTTAAACTTGAAGGCATAAGGACATTGGGGGGCCTGCTGCTGTTGCTGGCATGGCCAGTTTCCTAGTTTTGCATGGTTATGTCTAGGGATGCGATTGGCGGATAGCGGGAATCGAACCCGCGTCTTCTAGTTTTGCATGGCTTTGTCTAGGGATGCAATTGTGGAGGCTCTACATGGGGTATCTGACTGCTCGTCCCGCTAAAAACTTTTATGATTAAATCTTATAGGTTTTAGGATCGGGTTTTGGATCATATGCATAACTTAATAGGTAACTCAATCCAGTATAATTAAAAAATTAAAAATTTTAGTTTAAGGAATCTACTTATTCATTTTTGAATGATGTTTTTCGTATAATCTTTTTGTTATTCATGTATTAAGTCACATGATAAGATATAAATAAGTCTACTTACTCTCATGAGTAAGAATAATTGATTGATTTTTTTAATATTATTTTTTCAGAATGTATAATTACTAGTATCAGGTCCCCTAAAATCGGGTCGGGTTTTGGGACACCCTTTATATAATCCGATCGAGGTTCGGGTTTTGAATGATCCATCCCAAACTTGCCTCGTTTACATCCCTAATTATGTCTAACATGTATTTTTGGAATATTTACTATTATAATATAATTCGTGCATGAAAAAACAGAAAATGAGAAAATTGAAATCAATTAAAATTGCATACAAATAGAAGAAGAACAAGAAGAATATAGAAATAATCGAATATGAAGGAAAAATGATTATTAAGAGAGTAGCAAAAAGTAAAGTTTAATGGAATAGCGGAAGAAGGATATGTTTATAGATTCAAAAATGCTAATTATGAAAAAAATACATTATTAGAATTGGTAGATGAAATAATAGAATTAGAACAATAGAAATTAGAGGAAATAAGTGAAGCTGGGCAAGAAGCAGAAGAACACATGTCAATACTATGAATGATGGATAGATTGATAATCAAAGAAGAAACAAGATTCAATATAACCCAGCCTGCTTCAACCTATATTTTCCCATAGAGTTTACGATATGTGGGAAGGAATACCGAGTAGAACACCATATACTAATTATGTCGCAGGGAAATAGGTGATAGGATATTCAAGGGAAAAAGAACACCATTTGAAACCTTGGATAAAAAGAATTTAATAGACAATGGTAGAAACTTAAACATGTGTACACACTCACAAGGATGGGGAACTTTGGTTGACAACTGGATAGATAGTTGTAAGAACTTTGAGAGATAGTCTATTATTAGAAGACATAGATCAAATATATATATATATATATATCTTGAGTCTTTTCTAGAAGAAGCAACAAGAGCTATGTGGAAATCCTATAAAAAGAATTTTCCACAATTTGTAGCCTCGGATAAAGAATTAGGAGTAAACCCACATTATTTTTTGCTTAAAATTAGGGTTATATTTGCAAGAGAAGCACCATAAATAGGGGGAAAAATCAATAGAGGAACGCAATGAGGAATTTAGAGCAGTTATAGATTAGAGATTGGTATTATATCAAGAAATATATATAGGAGTTTTTCTATAATTGCACCATAGCCGAACGCTATTATAAAAAACTAATTGCAAATAAGTTGTTTTTGAAACTCCTAGGACCATCAGGAGCATAAATATATAAAGAATGGAAGGAAAAGATTGAATAGGATACTTAAGAACCAAATAATCTAGGGATAAGGATAAAATCACTAATAGACAAACAAATAAAAAAAATTACAACATTATAGATAAATAGGCAATTAAAAGGAGAAAATTTTAATTTCTGACAAACGTTGTATATACCTTAAGTGTATGGACAAAAAGAAAGACAAAAAGGAAAAAAAAAGCAAAAGTATGCCCCCAAGAAAAAGTATTTTACCAAGCTAAGCAGGGCAAAGAAACCATGTTCAAATAAGGAAAAACATGTAAGAAAATATAATAAAAATCATCTTGAGATGCTTCACATGCATTGAAGAAGGACATTTAGCAAAGTCATGCCAAAAAAGAAAAATAGTAACACGATGGCTAGTATCTTGGTAGAAATCACCATTGAAGATATTCTAGCTATTAATGAAGATACGAGTGACACAATAACAATTTATAATATAGTAGCCATAATAGATCCACAAGGAGCTACTATAGTAGAATCAAATGGTGAGGAAAGACGAAGATGATGTCATAGGAATGTTCTCAACCAACTACCAAAATGAAAAATTAGATCTCCTCAATAGAATGTTACAACACATAAGAGAAAATGCTATGATGAATACAGGAGAAACATGATGTAGGCATAATTGGGCTCAAGGAAGTGGTTCTGATGATCATCCATGTCATGGGCTTTCTTCCATGGCATGAAGATCAATCAAACACCTTTACATTTACCTAGTGTAATTATACAAATTAACACAATAGGAAACTCAAGAGAAAAAGGACTAAGTAAAAGTAAAAAGGATAACAAAATACATTAGAGTGTATGTGCGAAAAAGATTATATTTTAAGTCCCAAACCATAGAATTAGATACTTTAATAGACACAGAAAGTACATTTAATATGATAGATGAAAGGACAGCATTACAGGAAGAGGTAGAACAAATGGATTTTTGTACAATAAGCTCAAACATACTTAGCAACAAAACAAAAAGAATGTAGGTACATAAAGAAGCATAGATTAGCTTTTTAACACGAGAACAGTGGGGAATACCTATGCATAATAATACAATACACTTATGGAATTTTAGTGTGTCTAGAGTTAGATGTATCATAAGGTTAGATTTCTTGCTATCTACACATCATGGCATAATGATTACTAGATACATTCTAAATCTATTAGGATAACCCACAATGGGATTTTTGCTATACTTAAGTAGAGAAGAACCAGATATCAGAGAGCTGCAAAAGCGTGGAGAGATGGATAAAGATTGTGATTGTAAAATCTAGGAGAATGAAAAAAAGAAAAAAAAATGATGAAGTTGAAATAAACCAAAATTGCATACAAATAGAAGAAGAACAAGAAGAATGGAAAAATAACAAGATATGAAGGAAAAATGATAAATTGGGATAAAATGTACATGATTATAGACAATGCATGCTTAGAAACAGAAACATAGACATGGACCAAATACTAAGTTCACTAGAAAAAGAAGAAATATTTGGAGAAAATCCCACATTTTTGGGAAAGAAACAAGATTGCATGTAAGCTAGACATCATAAATCCTAATATAAGGATTCATTCTAAGGCAATTGAATGTGATAACATAGATAGGCAAGATTTTGAAGAACATATAAAATAATTATTATAGTTGGACTAATAGAAAGATTTGATAGTCAACATAGGAGTGAAACTTTCATAGTAAGAAAACATAGTGACGTTGTGAGAGGAAAATCTAGGATGGTGATATGATAACACTAGAGATGATGCATATAATCTCCTAAACAAGATAGAATTAGTTAACATAACACAAAATTGTAAAGCTTTTAATAAGTTTGATTGCAAATAAGGATTTTAGTAGGTAAGAATGGATGAAAAGTCATAGCTATGGACAAAATTTATATGCCCATAAGGACATTTTGAACGGAAGGTAATGCCATTTGGATTAAAAATGCATCATTTGTATTCCAAAGAAAAATGGATATTGCTTTCCGAAACATGAAAGAATTTACTGCTATATACATGTGATACACTTACTTTTCCAAGAAATGAGCACGAACACACAGTCACCTAAAAATGGTGCTTTGAGAATTCAAAAGGTAAGGAATAGTTGTAAGTACAAAGAAAGCATAATTTTTCAAAAGAAACATAGAATTTTTGGGAGTTAAAATAAGAGATGGCAAGATTAGATTACAGGATCACATTGTAAAAAAGGTGCTTGAATTCCCTGAACAAATGGATAAAAAACAATTACAAGCATTCCTAAGGTTATTAAATTATGTTAGACCCCATATAAAAGACCTAAACTCTTTTGTAGGTCCTTTTTATAATAAGCTGTCTAGTTTTAAAAATCTAACCTAGGAAGACATAAAACAGATTAGAAGGATAAAAGAGGAGGTGAAAAAATTGCCAAAATTTAGCTTACCTCTTGACACATCCTTATCATAGAATGTGATGGGTGTGATAAAGGTTGGGAGGAATACTAATATGGAAACACCATAAATATGCAGAAAAGAAAACAGAAGAAATTTGTAGATTCACAAGTGAAAAGTATAAACAAAGGAATCTACCTAGCACAGACAGAGAAATAATGTCAGTAATAAATTGAAAGGTAATTTCGGGTTGTTCATTCTAAACAAAAATGAGATGTTAGTGAAAACAGATTGTCAAGCCATTGTAAATTCCAGAAGAACACAGAAGCAATAAAATAAGTAGAAGGAGGTGGTTGAAATTCAGAGATACCATATTGAATCAATGATACAAGAAAGATTATAAACACATAAGAGGAAAGAATAATATTGTTACAGACGAACTATCTCGTCTACTAATATAGTTTAGTTATGTTTAAGCAAAATGGAAGTAAGAAGAAGCACATGAATAAGCTTAAGGCCATAGAAAAGGTAAATTACTTTAAACCAAACCATAGGAGGATTCTCTCAAGGAACATAGGGACCAAATTTACGTATAGGTACACGAGAGAAAGATCAGGAGGATATGTTTAAGGGATAAGGCTGTCTTTTAACCAAGAACCACAAGTTATGATTGGTGATATATCTTTACCTATATTACCTACTAATTCTCCTAAAAAATTCCAAATCCCTCCACTAATAACTATAAAAAAATGAAGTACACTAACCACTTATAGATGGAGTATGGTCTTTAACTATCCATGACAAGTTCAAATATGTGATTTGCTGTGCATTAGCTACGCATTTCAGCCAAATAGAGTCGCATAGAGGAACAACAAGCAAACATGTTGAATAAGAAAAGACAAAAATCCAAATGTATAGAGTTAGAAAAGGATACACAGTAGGAGTTTTCAAATACTGGGGTGATGTCTTGCCAAATAAGGAATGACCCAAATACATGGCGAGGATTTAATAACTTGGAAATAGCCAAAGAATGGGTAAAGGAGATATCAGGAAAACAAAATATATACTTAGACCCTGCAATTGACAACATTGCTAGCATAAAAGCAATGACAAGAAAACTAGAGATGGATGAATAAGTTGATAAGTATACTAGTCTAAAAGTAGTTTATGAGGAACAGGAAAACAAGTTATCCTCACTATATCTCAGCGGACTCCAGCCCTAAGAAGAGGAAAAACAAAGAATACATAGGAGTTACAAAAGAACACAGTGCCTCTTTTAAAGAATCATTTCCCTTTCAAACTATAAAAGAGGAAAGACTTCATAGGAGCAACATAAAATTGTTAAATATTTCATCTTTTTTAAAAGAAATGGGTTTATATCAAAATTACCATTTGAAGCAAGATGGAGAATAGAAGAGTTTGCACAAGAAAATTTTTGAAGCCTTTATTCTTTTTTTTTTTTTTCTAATGAAATAATCCATAATATTCCAGGATTATATTTCGATGGAATAAATATAAAGACCATAGTCAAGGTAAAGGAATTCCCCGAACTTCCATGCTTTACTTGTACAAAAGATGATTCACAAGTTGAACACAAGTTGCTATAAGGAAAAATTTTATTGTCCAAAGCATGTGACATATATTATCCATATAGAATTGCAATTAACTTAAATTACTTTAAAGGATTTACCATAAGATCACATGAATACACCCTACAGACATTAATGGATTATGGGCCTGCAACTTATAGTATAGGGACATTTCCTCAATTAATGTCTCAACTATTGAGGAGACAATTAAAGGCAGTAATAGAAGCTTTAATAGAAATAGAATAGGGACATGAGAAACATGATTTGCTTGTAAAATACCGAATAAAAATACAACCAATTCTATCAAATGGATGACCTATGAATGCAGCCAGCCATAATATGGTTCTAGATTATTTCTCTTAAAGAAAAACACTCCATGAAACAATGTATTCATAGGCTCGAGTCAAAGAATTTATGGAAGCAACAATTGGAATTTTACACAGTAGATATGATGAATAGAAAAATTCTTAAAAATCCTGATTTCCATATGGTAGCCTCAAGCTAGACCATGTATATATTCTCTAAGAAAAAGGGAGCAATATGTAGGCACTACATGACGTATCTACGCGATCTAGCTGAGAAATGAAAAAAGAAGACAAACATGATGAGATAAGAAACCATATGACCCCAATTATATACCTATAGGATCTACACCCATAAGATCAGAAGAAATGGAATGGATAGAGGAAATGAACAAACACGAGGAGAAAAGCAAAGAATGAATTGTTAAATATAAGGATAGGCAAGGACAAGGTCTACAGGAGAGATTCGAGAGCAGTACACTTTTAGTATTCACATTTTACTATTTAGCTTTATTCTGTCTGTACTTGTTATTATCTTTTTACTATTTTAGATGCTTTGCTATGCCTATATAATGCATTAGTTGTTTGATAGGAGGATCATCAAGTCCTATAGTAAGAGAGAGCATAATAGTAAGAGGGTTTTTAGAGTCTTTGAGCATTATTGTAATTTCCTTTCAAAGCTTCCTTCTAAAGATTTCCTTCAAGCATTATAATATATCTCCATCAATAATATCTACAAGCTTTCCTCAGCTTTGTCTTACATTATGACAAGCTAATTCTCTTTTAAGGTATAAGGATAATTATGCTCTAAAACCTTTATAGGTTTCTTTATTCCACATGATCAAAGGTTTTATAGGTGGAAGGAGTCTTAAGAAACTATAGGTCATAAGTATTTGTGATATTTTAAAAGATTATACAAAACAGGTTGGCCTAGAATTCAAAAAAGGTTATCAAGGTATGAAAGCCGTGGTAGGCCTTTGGGTTGTGGCATGAGCATGAGATATATTCTTTAAAGACATCTTGAAAACTTATTAATTTTCTTAATCTTGAGTATTCATCCTTACTATGAGGCTTTCTTGCAGGGTATAAAGATCCTTCAATTGGATATAAACTTTTATCATCCCTTCACTTCATCGAATAAAAATAAGACTGTAGTATAATTTATATAATAGGGAATTAAAAGATTATTATTATTTTTAATTTAATTAAAAAAACCTTAATATGTATTTTTTTTATGATGTAAAATAATAATTGAGGTATTTAATTAGATTTTATGATACACAATAACGAAAATAATAATAATAATAATAAATAAGGATTAAGGCTGGCTAAATAGAGATTATGCAAACCTTAACTAAATTGAACTGCCAATTCAAAACTATCTAAAAACTGTCAACATGTTAAAAGTAAAGGAAAATTTAAGAGCTGGAAGTTCTATATTTATGAAGGTTAATTAAAAATTTAAAATCTTATATAGAAAGAAAAAAACAATTTCATATAACAGTATAGAAAAATTATTAAAAATAAACATATAGATGAAAAAAACAATTTTATAGTGGTCGTTGAATCTGTAATGTTAGTTGTTACTAAAAAAAATAATGTGTACGTTAGTAAAAAAAAAAATTGGTGATAACAGTTTAAGGCCTGTAAGATACATAGTTTCAAACAAAAAAAAATAAAAAAGAAAAGGAAAAAATCGGTGCTGGTTGTGTGAAAGGTTCAACCGAGACATCAGTATTTATTTATTTATTTTTCACTTTTCCTTTTTGGCCTAAACTATTGTTTACTTTTATGCGCGCCATTCTAATTATGTATCTTTTTAATTTCTATCATTCCTCATAACATTATTTATTTTTTGCCATAAATATTGAGATTAGCAAAAAAAAAAAAAGGATTAAATTAGACTTGTAAGTTAATCAAACTAAATATTATGAAACTTGAGTTAGATTCAATAAACTACTAAAATAATTTGATTTCGAATTTGAATTCAAATATTAACTCAGTAAATTATTCGAAAAATTCAAACTCGAGGTTGACTTAATTATTTTCAAATCAAATTAGAGTAAAATTCGAGTAAAACTAGCTTAATTTGTTTATATCTCTCTCATATATTTTTAATAGTTAAAAGGAGATTATTAAACAATGATATTCAACATTTATAAAATTTAGATTATAATAAATATTCTAAAGAAAAAAAGAAAAAAAGCTTTCTAACCAAAAAAAAAAAAAAAAAAAAACCCACAAAAGACAATCAAACACACACACGCACAGCATATGCTTTATTTCATATATATTTTGAAAAAAAGTAAAATAGAGGCATTAAAAGTCATTGGTTTAAATTCAGAGAAGAAAAGACAAAGATTAGCTCCCGTACAGCAAACCAACAGTCACTTGAAAAGGAGTAAATTGCAATGAATGAATGGTCATTTTCAATGGCGATCTATCATCATCCTCTTCCAGAAATCAGCTGAGAACCCTACTACTCTCTCTCTCTCTAGTTGATATGAATGAAAATGAAACCTATGCATATCCAATTCGCAACTTTTTAATGTTAAACCTTCATCACTTGTCTCTTTACCTTCCAACTTTTTTATGTAGCATTCCGCAACCATCATTTCATCTGCATGCAAATGTCTTCTTTTTAGAATAAAATTATGTCCTGATTTTGATGTATTATGTGTATATCTTCTGTACAACTCTTTGATATGTTCTTATGATAACTAGAGTACTGCGGAGCTTTTGGGTTTTCCTATGATTAGACTTCTCAACACCAAATGTAAGCAAACACACATCACTAACACTAGCACTCGCACTAGTGTCCATTTACAAACTTCATGAGGGTTTCATCATTATTCATCTGGAACACTTGATCACCTGCCCGATCCTCGTCAGCTTTGTTAAATCAAACCTAGTAACATCCGGAATTGATTAATTTAGGAGATAAAAACAACCTCAATCAATCAATGGGCATACGTTGTTTTAAGGTATTAATAATTTGAATAGTTGAAAAGATAAATTAATTATGAGAGTTAATTCATTTAAAGTATTAATAATATTTTAAGTGATTAAAAAAATGAATCAATATTTTATAAAATGAGTAAAATAAGGTATTTATAAAATCGTTGAGTTTAAGCTAATAGTTTACACATGATTCAATTGGTTTGCAGCTCTAATAGCAAATATATTTTCTTAAACTCCTATGTAACCATTTTTATCTATAATTGACTTTTCTTTTTCACTATTGAGGGCATAAAATCATCATGTTGAAATATACTTGCATGTCTTCAAAAGATTTTGGAATTTAAATTCTAAAAGCTATAGGAACATAAAAAAAAAAAATAAAAAGAATGTATTTGCAATCTATCCATTAGTATAATCAACACCAGTAGAAGTGTGTATGCAATAATAATAATACAAAGGAAGATAAATAGTATTGAGAAAGGGAAGGCTGTTTTATTTATATATTTCCAGTCTGAACACCACCAAACCGTCAACTTCAACTATATATATGAAGATATGGGCACACAAGACTCAAATGCCGAGTAAGATATATAATATCATAAAACCTTTTTAAATTTTCGAGTTTTCAAATGTTAGCTTGCTTTAAATACGGTTCTTTTCATGTAGCATCTTGATGTCTATTCCAAAATTAATGTGGTAGATTTGGAATCCAAAGTCATTTAAGTTAACTGATCATCCATTGCAACATTAAATTATTAGACGACTAAGAATATATATATATAGTTGCTAGCTCTAAACATGTCGGACACAACACGATAATCACCTTTACAAAATGATTTAATACAAATAAATAAATAAAAAGAAAAAAAATACATACATAGACATATATATAGATACCGCAGTCTCCAATTGTATGTTATATTACCCAAAAAGAAAGGGACTAGTTTAATTAAGACCCCAGATGTTGAAGACATTCTGCGTCAATTTGGGGGGAGGTGGTCCAAAAGAAACAAAAATATATAAAGTATCTAAACTTGGCATCTCTTGAAGTAGTCAAGACACAACCCCAATCCATCTCTAGTCATTTTCGTCATCAAGACACAGAAAAGAAAATTTTCACTACCCTTTTTTTTTTTTTTTTTTTTAATATATATATTTTTATTTTTGTAAGCATGAAGGACAGGCATTTAAGTTACGTATGTACAATAAATATTGAACAATCAAAGTCCTGAATGATATGTCCTTTCCTAGAAAGAAGGGAAATATTATGTGAAAGAGAAAGGAAGGTGGAGGTGGGTGGGTGGGGTGGGGTGGGGGGCATGGTCACTTTTGTCTCATTTTTTTTTTTCCTAATTAAATTACCTTTGGCCTGGCTGCTTCCTTAGCTATATATTACAGGACAAGAGTTTGCTAGATACTCACACTCGTCTCTAGGATTTTGTATGGATTGTTGGACCCACAGAGAGAAGATGAGTGCCTATTACTACCACCAGCAGTACTGTATCCACCAGGCTCTAATCCAATGACAACATATATATATATATTCATTACATGTTACTAATCCTATATATATATTTGATAATACTTTGGTGAGATTGCATAAGAGAAACACAACTTACAAGCTATTGTAGTCTATTATTATATCCTAATGTGTGTCATTCCGGATGTATTAAGTTAAGCTGAAAAATTAACTTGGGGAAAAAAAAAAAGGCAATGCAATCTACCAAGTTTTTAAAGCTTAATATGTAGACCTTTTCAAAATTGCCTCATCAAACATACTCCTGTCAATTTAACTCTTTTCTACTTGGGTGATGAGGGCTGAATGGGATTACTATATACTTCATGTGTTGATGGTTTTAATAGTCCATTATGAAGCTCAAAAATGGTTTAGAACTACTTTCTGGTACTTTCTTGTTTTTTTTTCGTAAACAAAATTACACAGTAATAACCATGAGGGAAAAGTTAGATATATGTATGTGTGTGTGTATGTTATCATATTAATATAGTTAGCTTCTTAATTTAGAGATAAATTTATCTTATTTGTTGCATGGCTTCAGTCTTCATGTGGTAATTATTATTTCATATACGGTATTTTTTTGTGTGTGGCATGTGAAATGTATATATCTAATGTATTAAGTGCTTTAAACTATGTAGGTCGTCTTAGGAAACGATTTCAACGCTCACATGAGTGTTGTGTGATCATCGTGCTACACATAGCATATGAATCATGATATTTAATGAGATAATTAGAGGAGAAGGATATAGGGAAGAGGAATAAATGATTTCAATAGGCTTAAATGCACAAGTGACAGGTAAGGAAACTAGTAAACATCAAACCTCACTAATTACAATGAAACAATATGTGTTCTTGACTTGAACAAGTGGTTGGTTCTTTGAGACGAAAATCTAGCTACACAATAAATGTTTTTTCAAGATTTTCCATCACCTTAAATTAAGAGGGACTAAGGTATTTATAGAGAACTTTGCCTTTGATATAGTCTATTGGATTGAGTGTATAACCAATGGTTAAGATGAGTTACTTTCATAATAGAAACTAAAATGGTCTCTTTTGTGGACCTAAACCCATTAAGGGTTATTTTTGTAGTGCATGAG
Source organism: Combretum micranthum (assembly GCA_024138025.1). Lineage (NCBI taxonomy): Eukaryota > Viridiplantae > Streptophyta > Magnoliopsida > Myrtales > Combretaceae > Combretum > Combretum micranthum. The sequence goes on from JAMXBD010000744.1 coordinate 170,295, forward strand.
CTTTATTGAGAAAGGTTGGAATTAGGCAAGCTAGTTCTAATGCATCTTGCTCCAATTCCTCATAATCAACCTAATATGTAAAAGAGTTTGATTTTCTAACCTTTGTCGCCATAGCCTAGGGAATCAAATCAAAAAAATTATTAGGCTCTTTGTCGATAGATGTTGAACAATGAAGTTTGGAGACGATTTGAGAAGACGAGATGAGTTAACAGATATGATGGAAAAAACGTAGGCGGAATTGGTAAGGTTGATGTCTCATGTGCACTAGTGTAACGGTGGACCAAAAAAAAGAAAAAAAAAATTGAACGTTTTTTTACGAAGTAGTTCATTTCGTCTTTTATGGATGTGTTTTGATGAAGTTTTTGCATTACTCTTCACTTAACAATTTGTAGAATGTACGAGAAGAGATAAGGGAAATATTCATTCATAAATTTCGCTGGTTGACCTTGATTGGAGAATCCTTTTGGAATGGATGACTAAGATTTATGGCCATCAATTCTTTTCAGTATCCAATGGCTAATAACAATTTTTTTTTTTTGGTCTTCTTTAAAATGGACATAGACTTGGTTAATGAACTTGGATAAACCCAATAATTTTTAGAGAATAACATGTTACTCAAGCTCTCTATAAAGGTTTATCTTTATTATCAAATAAGATTAAGGCTTTATTAAGTCTTCTTAACCCAATAATTTTTAGAGAATACCATTAAGGGTTATTTGAATGAAACTACAAACAACTTAGATAGACATTTTTTGAGTCTAGTTTGCTCACATGAAATGACGGTGCAAGGTTGATTGTAGAAAAGTCGGTTCAATAATCCTATTTCAAGTCTACCAAGTTGGATCTCTCTTAGACATTACTAATTGGGCTTAATTTCCTAAGCCTTGTTAGTAGCCTTATAAATTAATCCATGACATTAAATTGGGTTGATAGTCTACAATTACTAAAATGACTCTTTACACTCATATTTTTCCTTAGATTTAAAATGATTTATAAATCAATACTCAACCGATATTAACAAAATTCCATGTTGATCTTTTGTGTTGGTATATAGTTGTAATAATTTTTTGGGATCAATTTATTACAAAGTTTGACCTATAATTACTAATAGAATATTAATTATGAAAATAAAACAACCCTTGAATTAGATGATGAAATGGCTTCATTTAATATATATTTGCTTTGCTCAATAAGATAATTACAAGTATGTATTTATGTAAAATGAAAAAAAAGAACTAGTTGTTGTAATACAAGAAAAAATTTTCTTATGTCTACATTTTTCAAGGGTGCAAATACAATATTTTAGAGTTATCCTTTTTCCCTCTTAGTTTTGATAACTCTCAATGTGCCATCATAATATATCTTTTTTATTATTTTTTAATAACACTAGGTGTTTAGATGTCATGTCTTAATGATATGATTGGTTGATGAAATGAAGTATGCTAGAAGAAAGTTGCAATACTTGAAGAATATAATAGAAAAATAGAAATTATTATTTTGTTTGATCAAACATATAATGACATAGGTAACACATTAGAAATATAAAAATTAAATGAACATCCTTACCCTTTTGAAATCCTTGCCCCTTATCACTACCCAAGCTAGTTAGGACTGCTACCTTATATGGACCGCATATCTCGCTTATCAAAGTAAAAAGTAGCTAGGCTCCTATTTTTAAAGTATGACGCACAAGAAATGTAGTTTAAATCTCGCATCTAGGACTTCTTGTTTATGTTATACACGTTAAACTGATTTTTTTTTTTTAATTAAAGATAAGTAAGTTGGGGATCTACCTACTTTTTGCCGGCTCATTGTATATAACTAAATTACATGGCTTTGCTACGTGGATTTGCTAAGGTGGTATAGGGAATGATTCGGTAGTTCAGTCATATGGGTCTAATGGTCATGATTGTGTGGTCTAATGAGGATGTAATATGGTTAGGTGTTTAAGTCGCATTAGTGGTTATTGGTTATGGTCAAAAGGTTTAAGATAATCATGGCATGGCAGTTTTCTAGGGGTTTGCCAGAGTCAAGTGGTTTTCTTTACAAGGCTTTGATGGTTGTGCTAGATGGTGTTGCAAAGATTTCACGAGTTAAATGGTGGTTTGATAGAGACAATTTCTTTATCTTTTATTCTTCTTCAATTATTAGTTTTGGAATATTTGCTATGTTTCTTGTTATTATTTTCTCATTTTAAAGCATTAAATCAATATAATTTGAAACTGCAAGACAAAACATAGTTAGTTGGGGGGGGGGGGGGGGGGGGGGGGGGGAGGGGGCGGCGTGGGGTGGGGGTGGGTGTTATCTGATGTTACCATCTTGATGCTAAGTGAAAAAGTGTGAAAGAAAATATTCCTATAGAAGGTGACAAGAAAATTATTTGAGAACGAATATCCCTTAACTAGATATGAATGAGGTATTTATGATAGCAGATCTATGATAGAATAAAGAAAGTAGATAAACTCATTCAAAAAGTATCTAGCACATCAAGAAAGATATGGTAAGAATATCTTTTAAATTAAGAAACCTTCTAGAGTCTATAGTGCCAACTGGAGATGGCTAATAAGTTGATTTGCTTGCCAAAAATATGGAGGTAACCTTTCGCAGGCAAGCAGGAGATCAACACAAAGCCATCAAGTTGCTACTAAGTAAGTAGCTCGGCATGGCCCCACAAGACTTGTTTGGGGTCATCTCAAGGTCATCAAAGGCTTGAAGTAATATGATCTAAGTAGCTAATTCCTACACATCTATGTCACTAAATCCTAACATTTGCTGCCTGTGTGAAGCATCTACTATTATTGAGCACACTTTGATCCGTTGTAGATGCATAGATAAAAATAAAAGTGAATTCCACAAGGATTACTTAACTACTAAATTGATATTAGATTCTATTATTATTTAGGCAATCAAATTTAGAGAATTGATTAATTTACTACTAATAAGCCTAGATTGTATGATGTGAAAATGAAATGGACTAAGACATGTTTCAGGTAAACAAAGGCCACACCGGCTCAAAGCCACCGGCTTATATGTCAAACACTACCGACCTTTGTCTTTAACACAGCCAGCGTCGTTGCGTCATTATCGGGTAGCTTTTGTCCTACATCGGCCTAATGCCGCCGACCTTCATGGCTTACATCGGTGGTGTAGGAGTTTAAGCCACGAGAGAAATTTTGATGCTCTCAGATTTTTATTTTAGTTTAAGGCTACTTCAAAAGCCACTAGTGTACTTGTTTTTCTTACCATCTTATGTGTTTTGACAGCAACATTTGTTTTTAAGGTTTCCTTTATTATTATATATAGTTCTTTTGCTTTTGTAAAGAATAGACTTGAATGATAGGTTTTGAGAGATATCTTTTTAAGTTCTTGAGTGAACTTGATGAACTTATCGGAATTTGTTCTATGGCATTCTTTATTTTGACTTATCAATTGAAATTCCCACCTTTGATTGTGGCATCTACATTATATACTAAAGGTTTTTGCTTCTTATAAGCATAGGGTCATGTTTTACCATACTTATGTATGTTGATTATCGAGTTTATTCCATATCGTTCGTTGGGTCTTAGGTTGATTATACCTGGGTTTGGCGAAGTTTGGTTGAGAATCCATATTTTGGTTTAGGGTTTCATCGCGGGTCGAACAAAATTTGTATCCTAGCATCTTAGGATCATATCATTGTAATTATCTCTAAAAATAGAGAAAGAGAGTTTGAGAAAAATATATTGATTAAGTGTGGGAAAAACAGAATCTACCCTAGTTTTACTAATCAGATTGCTATCATGTTAGATATTCATATGAAATTGTCAAAGCCTTTAATTCTTTTCTAAGTTTTAACGTCTTAACATCAGAAATAAATCCATTAGCTTCCACTAGAAAAAATAATAGTGGACTCTAATTTACAATCATGAATCTTTCAATTCTATGATTGACTAATGCCCTAAATTAATCTATCCTAATCCTTTAATGAGAAACTAATCTGAAACATTACATTAATCTCTATAACAATTTCTAATTAAGATTAAATATCACAGTTTCTGCAATCGTTATTTAACCTAAATTAAGAATTCCTTATGAACGCTAATTTCCCTTTCGAGTTATTAATATTCCAATAAACCTAGTTCAATTAAGAAACACGATTTATAGTAGGAACTACAATTGAATATTCTACATATCTAATAATTCTATAACATGGCTGCAATCATCATATGAGCTATTTTAGCGCTTCATCATATTCTCAAAAAGAAAACCTAGAAAATCATGGATTAATGCAATCACAAATCAAAGGAGTTATAGCAAGAGAATTCATTTGTATAACTGAAATCAAAGATTGAAATTGCATAAAAAATAACAATCCAAAAGTCACCAATTCAATATGCAATTGTATGAAATCCTGACTGCAAAACTCCAAGAAAAAGTCTTCAATTTCCAAAGCGATTCTAAGTTATCAATCAATAACTGATTTGGAACTATTCTCTCAACTAATCTAATATAGGTTTCCTACTATGATAGAATATAATCTATTTTGGATCTGATAGAATTATATGTTAGGTACAACAACACAAGGTATCTTATAGGAGGAATAGAGGAATTTCATTTGTCACATTGAAGGCTGGCGTCAAGGCTATTGTCTTTGGTGGAGGCCTTGAAATTATAATTAATTTTCATAGCTAAATGGCTGGCAATGTTGAAGTGGCTTTGATTGAAGGCCGGCGTATGTTGAAACATTGAAGGCCAGCTGAAATTTGTTGAAGCTAGTGGTGATCTTTTCTTGTTGAAAGCTACCTTAGTTGTTGTTAAAGGCTGGTGGCTTACATGTTTAAATAGTTGGCCTTGATTTTCAAATTCTCAATAGTTGCACAAAAATCCTCCAAAATTCTTGTATTTGTATTATAAGTCCTTGAAGACCTAAAATATCATATTAAGCATACTTAAGTACCATTTCTTTATGATTTCTATAAAATAAAAAATAATTTAGCATGTTTCATATAATAAAAAGTGAGTATGATATGCCCTTATCATGCTTCAAGAAATCAAACGATTAAAGTGATCGCATCAACTACACTCCCTAGGGGTCTATCTTGGTAATACTTAAATACCTATATATAGTGCCTCCATACATCATCTTGCAAACTGTTAACAAGTTCTTCTTCTTGACCTTGATTTGCTTGCCTATGCTGAAAAGGTTGTATGATGGCGTTGCTAGGTCGAGAATGTACTATTATAGGTAGCCCCATCGCATAGCATCTGGAAAAACACTTTTCAATTGATAGCAATCATTAACATTATGGTTGTGGCCCGTACTCTCTGTAATAATCATAGTACTTGTCTTGTAATTTAGATTACCCCTCATATGTGAAGGTCATGAGAGTATGTTCTTTTTATTCCCTTCAAGGAAGACCTCTCTCATGGCTTATTTAGGGGAATGAATTCTAAGTAGGTTAGAAACAACCATGTGGATCTACAAGACTGGATATGGTTAGTGGGTGCTATGGGGTAGTTTGGTGTAGCCACTTGGATGCTTAAGTTTGCTAGCGTGCAAGAGAATAACTCGACAACAAAACGATAAGAAAGTTATTAGAGAGTGAATATCCCTATCCTATATGTGGCATGGGGTATTTATAGAAGTGTATTCAAAATAAATTAGGAAAAAGAATTCTTAGATTTGAAAGCATCTATTGATAGTTTAGGAATGGTAAGCATGCCTTCTAAATTAGAAAACCTTTTTGAGATTGTTTTACTTATTGAATATAGCTAACAAGTCGATTTATTTGCTTAAAATATGTAGGTGAATTTTCTTAGACAAGCAAGAGATAAAAAAGAGGCCATCGAGCTACCTTTGCCAAGTTATTGCTGAGTAGGGTAGCTCGGTATGATATCATGAGACTTGTCTGAGGTCATCCCAAGATCATCATGTACTCGCTTGAAGTAAGTTGGTCCATATGGCCTAAAAAAAAAAAAAGGAAAGAAGTAAGTCAACTCCTAATCTTAGTAGCTTGGTCCAAGGTCTACCCAAGTTAATCCAAGGTTCAAAGAGGCCGGTTTGAGTCTAAGGAGCCCATGAACAAAATTATCTATCAATTATTATTACTATTAGAGTAAAATGCATAGACCTCTCTTAAAAACTTTAGAAATTATATGGACACTAGATTTTATAAAAGTCAACACTTACACTGCCTAAAAACATGTAAATTGCATGGGCCTCTCCTGAAAACTTGAAAATTGTATGGACACCTAGTTTTTTAAAAAGTCAAAACTTATACCCTTAAAAACTAATGTTATGGACTAATATGTAAATTTTTTTAATTTGGTTTCAATGTGTCATTACATGTAATATGCTTAATTAATAAATATTTCAAAAAAATATTTTAAAATTTAAATATTAAAGCATGAAATTTTTCTGATTTCTTTTTTACCCTTTGAACCTGATATCTAAAGTATAATTCTAATAAAAATGTTTTCAGTAAAACAGTGTCACGAGGTGTGTTTTAATATAATAAAAAACTTTTTAATATAGAAAAACGATAATTAACTTTTTCTCTGGAAAAAAATCATGTCAATACTGTAATAAAAAATTTTAATATTTTTTAAAATTAAATTTTATTAAACATGTTATATATGTAATGACATGTTAGCACGAATTAAGCAAAATTTACGTATCATCATCACGTAATTTATTAAGGATGTAAGTGTTGACTTTTGAAAAAACTGAATCCATACAATTTTCAAAGTTTTCAATAGAATTTTATGCAATTTAATTGTTTTTAAGAGGTGTAAGTACCGATTTTTGAAAAACTTAAATGTCCATATAATTTCTAAAGTTTTCTAAGGATCCGTACAATTATTATTACTACTACTACTACTACTGCATCCTGTGCGGTGAGTTTTAATGCTGCATTGCATGGTTCCAAAAGGTAAGTAATACAGTATGTCATAAAAAGAAGCAAGAGCGCACAACACTTTTGAATGATAAAAAGATTATCTCAAATTTAGAAACAACTTCCTGTACTTGTCCTTACAACAATATTAGTGTTAACATTTTACTAATTAACTTCATGATAATTCTTTATCATCTCTAATATCCTTGCATTTTCTTTTTGTAAATTATATCAGTATTTCTTTATTGTGATAATATTTTAGATACCTCATTTAGCACTTAAAGCCAAACATTGATATTTTAGGGGAATAAATGAATATTTGCACTAACACTTTGGAAAGTATGATATAGATATTTAGAAGCTGTCAAAGGTGCTGATCCTAGAAGATGAACATTTAGGGAAAAATCGTTACATATTTCGCGGGAAAGAGCACTTTATTGGAATATGTGGATATTTCTCGAGTCACCAGTCTCTTAATAAAGAGCACATTATGATTGTTTTGAATACACACAATAATCGGAGTAATTTATATTATTAGTGTATGTTAAATTACCTAGGTTTAATAGAAAAAGATTAAAAAAAATAATGACTTTATAGTTTAATAATGACGCTATAAATATTATATAATCAAAATAAACCAGGTTCGAATTCATCATTCTCGCTACAATGGAAAAAGGAAAACGAAGAAGGTAATTTTTCTAAATAAAGTATACGTATTTTTTGATATAACGAAGCTGTGTTGAGAGGAAATAGAGAAGCCATGATAGAATTAAACATGAAGGAAGAAGGGGTGTTGTGTGTGTTGATAAATTAAAGATATGCATGGTAGAAAAGACGGAGTAATTTTTCACTCATACATTTCGTGGTGGCATTAAATGATGTCTCAGATATTGGGGGAGGGAGTGAAATTAATAAAGCTTATGTATTTTTATTATTATTATTTTATTTTCTTTTGGGGGAGGGGGAAGGACCCCATTTTATTTAATTTAAGCTTTTGTTTTAAAAATTTGTCCCCAATTGGCATTTAAAATGTTTCAGAACACCCTTCTGCTAACATATTTATTACCAACAATTAAAATTTAATGCCAACGCTTTTATGTCATGTCCAGGAGCTTTTGTTTTTATCTCATTTCATCTCTTTAGATTCGGGAGGATGTTAGCTAGGGCTATAAACGAGATAAGTTGAGCCAAGTCAAGTTTTCAAAGACTTGGATGTGGTTCGTTTAAAATTTAGTGAGCTCGAACTCTAACCGAGCTTTTTATTAAGCTTGAAATTAAGATTCGAGCTCGGATCGTTTAGTTAAACGTGCATATATTTGAGCTCAAGATTGGCTCATTTATGAAACGAGCTCAAGTGAAACGAGCTTTTTATTAAGCCTAACGAGTTTTTATCGAGCTTGAAATTTAAGTTCGAGTTCGATTCATTTAGATAGCCTGTCTTTCATCATTTTAAACCTAAAATATAATATATAAGTGTTGCTATAATCTATATACATAATTATTAGATAGAAATTGGTTTTTATTTTGTAGTTATAAATAATATATTATACATAAAAAAATTCGTAAATTTGCTAATGCGTTTATTAACAAGTCTAGTTGTGAGCCTGTTCATTAGTTGGCTCGCGAGTCTAAATCAAAGCTCGAGCACTTCTCGTTTAGATAAACGAGCTTTACTTTGAACTCGAGCTAGACTCTTTTGCTAATCGAGCTCAAGCTGAGCCAAAAGTGAAACGAGCCAGACTCAAGTAGGTTGCAAATAGCTTGGCTTATTTGTAACTCTACCATTACCCTTGCCGTTGCAAAAATTCACCAAACAACGCCGCACCAACACATTAACAAATGAATCTCAGCCAGTATTCTTAAATTCAGTAGGTATACATATATGCATATACTGGTCTCTCAGCTCTTTATATGACTTAAATGCGTTAAAGTGTAAATTACAGCAGACGTGTGTACTAATAAATATAAACGCATATATAATTTATTTATTTTATTTTCTTTCTTTCTTTCTTCTTCTTTTTTATTTTTTATTTTTTTAATTAATGAGATACATTATTAGCAGATTATGGCAGACTCAGTAGGGAATGCTAGCTTTAGCTATTCAATTCAATGCATTTGCCAATAAATTAAATTACTTTTTCTATTTTTAGCAAATTCCTATGTAGCAGCAAATTTTTATTTTATAGTATATGCATTAAGATATGTATATATATATATATATATATATTAATTTGTGATAAAAAAATCTTCTCAAAATATTTCCTACTAAAGTGTTATCTTTAAAATTTTCAAAGCATCAAATAGGGCATGTGGTAACGTCAATTTTGTAGTGGCGTTTTATATGACAGATTAAAAATAAAAAAAAAACAAATAAATTCATAATGTACATACTAATTCTGCAAGAACTTGTAAAGGATATAATAACTACTATGGAAAATGACGAATACAAATTATTGATAAAATGATGCAACTGCGGATCGATCCCCATCGTTTTAGTTTATTTTTGTCATATCTTGAAACCAAGGGACGTGAACAATAATTTGTCTCATCCTCATATTGTACCAGGAGCATGCAAAGCCTCGGAATTTCTTAAAAACACAATATATGAACATCAACAACTAATTTTAATGTTCACAAATTAACTTTTAGTTATGAAATTTGAAATTTACAGTTATGAAATGACAGAAAAAATTGAGATACCTCATTTTGCACTTGTCAACCTATAAAGTAAACCTTCTACTTCTAGCGCCAACCCCGTTCCTATTTTGGATAGTCATACTAGAAATAATTCATCCCTTTTATTTCCAGTACCTAGGAAAAAGGATAAATACAAAGGGTAATCTAGAGTCCAATACATGATCACCACAAATACACAAAGATGTCATGCAATCTAGTCAGACACACTCTTCTTGCTAATACATCGCACAAGTGCATATTATCTTTGATTAAGTAGCTTAATACAATACAATTTTTGTCTGAAAATTTAGCGTAACTCTTTGGCTTTATTACGCGTACACACATACACACACATATATATAGTGGTAGAATCATTCCAAGACAATTATGGAATAACCATCAGTAGTAATTGTCCATTGCAGCCTTCCATACAGACATCCCATGCCACCAAAATGACCAAACTGTAGCTTTCTTTGAGGACACCAACCAGTACCTCAAGAACAGTCTTAGTAATAACCCCCTGAACAAGTCATTGCCTAACAACCACACATTATGATACATACTTCACTTGAGCTATCTGCTTATCGGTTACTAGACATCTTACTAAACAATGACAATCTTAGATCTTTTGAGAATAGGGGTGATCGAACTTCATGTTACATTTAAACTTGAATCTCTTTATTTATCTCTCACACGGGCTTGGAGTGAGGAAGTGTAGATTATTAAGTCACTTTAATAAAATTAAAGTAATTTATCATCTGACTATTGCCAACATAAGGCCAACCTATTGTTGTCATGAATACTCAACAAAAACAAAGCTTTATATAGCTAATCTACTTGAACAGTTGTAACGATGGAAGATAGAATCACCAATTTTTATAGAATATAATTCATTTATGAATATGTATATGCCAGAGTTTACAAAACAACAATGCTTTTTTTTTTTTTAAATGTAGGCCCATTTCAAATGTTACAAATTAAATTAGCAAAATCCTTTTGTTCTAAACCCAACCAACTTAATTCTTACTAATAATTTACTCCTACTAAGCTTGGCAGGCATGGCATGGCAATAATATAAAGGAATGAGTGAATGTGATAATCTATGTATAGAGATGCGACCGGGTGGATCGTCATAGGGTACCTAACCTACTTGATCTATTAAAAACTTTATAGGGTTTTGGGGCGGGTTTTGGGCATTTATAAAAAGAATTTTAAAAAATCAATGTACTTGTGTGATACACGCCACACGATCACGGTTCTGGATCTTTTTTTTTTGTCATCATGGTTCTGGATCTTAAAATCTCAAAACTCATTCAAAAATCAAACCCTAGCTGCATTTTGACAAATGTTGAAATACCCACAACACACTCCGTCTCTCTCAAATTCTCCCTTGGACCTTCTCATCTTTGTCGACTATCATCCATCTCTGCTGATGCTTCTGTCCGAGTCCTAAAGTCAACCCATCTGTCTACGACTCGAGCATAGCAGCATCGGTGATTCCTCTCTTTCACTACAAGAAATTTTGGCTTTAGAGACAAAAAATTCTGTCTCTAAAAGTGAAAAATCTGTCTCTAAAGACTTTTAGAGACAGAATTTCCGTCGCAAATTTCTGTTTCAAAAATCATCGTCGCTAATTTTTTAGAGACAGATTTATTTTCCGTCGCAAATTTGCTACGGAATTTCTGTCGCAAATTTGTCTCTATTTTATAATTACTATTTTTAAATATCTAATTAGTAAATATTAAATAAAATTATTCCGTCGCAAATTTGTCTCTGATTCTAAGACAAATTATTAAAAAAATATACATTTGCCTCTTATTTATCCTTCCCAGGAGGTCACACATCATAGAATGCTACATACTAAGCACACTTAACATTGAAGTTTACACAAGCACTAAACCGATAAACCAATTCGTATCTTCATGAGTCAAGTTCCACTACTGTTTATTTAAGAGATACCACAATTTACAATATTATAACTATAAAACATTTTATATATCTTTTATAGTTTATTTTTATTTTATAATTTCACTTTACATTTTATTAAGGATTTTTCATTAATATTTTATTAAAATAATATATAATATTAATATATACAATGTTTACATTTTATAATATTTTCAGTAGTATATTATAATTTTTTTTTTCCAAATATGATATTATTATTAAAAAATATTATTATTATGTAAATATAAATAATGTTATACATATAAATTTATATATATTTAATGATATATAATATAATTATACTTTTTACATTAGTTATTTAATATTTTATATTAAATTAAAAATTGTATATTTTTAATTAATGTGTTTTTATTTCATTTTTGTTGCACTTAATAAATTATAATATAATGTAAACAATATAAAAATATATTTTTCATTATTATATTAATAAAATAATATATAATACCAATTTAAATATATTTAACTAATTATTATATATTACATATTTTATTACTTAAATATACTATATTTTTACATAGTATATTATTTTTTTCCCAAATATGTTATTATATTTTAAATAAAATATAGTATGTAAATATAAATTATGTAGATATATATAAATTTTTTTATATCAAAAAATATATGAATAGTCATATAAATATATAATAAAAAATTATAAATAATACGAATATATTTTTTTTATTAATATATTATTGAAATATAATATATTATTTATATATTTGTATATGTTTAAATATACTAAGTTTACATTTTATATTAATTATTTTATTTTACTATATTATTATTGAAATATACTTTATTTTTAATTAGTATTTTATGATGTTACTTGCATATAACATATTATATTATTATTATACACTATTTTATTAAGTTGTATAATTTGAGTTTTTATATAAGTTATTATGTAAAAGAATATATAATAAGATATAAATATAATATTTATGTTTTAAGTACTATTTTTAATTTATACTTTATTATATATAAATATGTAATGTAATGTTAAATATATTATAAATAAAATATATATAATTAGTTGTAAATAACAAATGATTATACATATTATAGTTATTATATAATAAAATTAATTTACAAATATAATATATGTCCTTATTATATAATGCACATTTATATATATTATATTAGATATGTATAATTTAAAATAAATTTTAAACATAATTATTTATATATACATATATGTAATAATTTAGTTTAGAGACAAATTTACAACAGAATTTTAAAAAATAGAAATTGGCGCTAAAATAATTTATTTCCCTCTAAAATCAGAGACAAATTTGCAACGGAAAAATTTTCGTTGCAAATCAATGTGTAATCCGTTGCAAATTCCGTCGCAAAAGCATATAAAAATTAGAAGATTATTCATAATTCATGTCATCTAAATCCGTCGCAAATCTGTCTCTAATTCATTTTTTTAGAGACAGAAATTTTCCGTCGCAAATTTTCTGTCTCTAAAGGCTAATTTTCTAGTAGTATTCTCTCTCTCTCTCACTCACTCTCATAAGCCCATGCTTTTGGTTTTGGTAGGATGGCAATGTACGAGTGACAACATCCCCAACATTCTCTACTGTAATTGGTTACTTCTAGTTGATGATAGCCCTAAGATCAACCTCAAGTCCACCACAGCTGGTTTCTCTCTCTCTCATGCTTATATTTTGCTTTGTCCTTTCCCGATCTATGTTCTTGGATGCATTTACTGTTTTTACTTAATATATTTGAAACGAAATCGACAAAATTGGGGAAAGTTTTGAGTCATTTAAACATATTTTTTAAAATATGGCTTAGAGGTAGATGTCGATGGTGTTCTCCGGTGATGGCTATGTTGGTGGTCCAATGGTGGGTTTTCAATTTTGGTTCGACTAATAATGGTTCTAAGGTCAGCATATAAGGTTCTGAGCTTTTTAATTCCATCCTTGGAGCTCAAGGAAAGTTTAATGCCATTGTTCTGGTAGCCAAAATGTTAGATATTCGTTGCATTGTCAAGGCTTGCTTGTCTTGAACAGATATCTAGGGTTTTGAAATTGATGGGTTAGGATGCTGAGACATCCGTGTTCTTGGATGGATATCAAGCTCATTAGCCATCATCTCAAACAAAGTTGGGCTTGATCTGGTCTTATCCAATGGAGGCAGTGGATACATTGGATTTAGTAGCCCTACAGCAAGCGCAAAGTTGAATTTTGTGAAGCTAGAAGGGATTCATTTATTATCAATTGTATTTATTTTATGAGTATCATGTTTTGTCAATTCTTATTTTCCAAAATGGTATCAATCCACGACTTTAGATGTTAAATGAATTGCCATATTAATAATCATGTTATTCTCTGATATGTGTTCAACCGAGACGTGCTTATTCTTCTATATATTGAATTACAAAATTTTGCAGGCATGAAGGTTATCTTGAAATTCATAGCAGGCTAAATGACATGAACCAATATAATCAAAAGCTTTTATTTTCAATGTAAATTTAAAAAAAAAAACCATGTAAATTGTTATCTGGTTGGATTCGGTTGAAATCGGGTAGTCTAGAATTATGTCGAGTTAGGTTTTAGGAACAATGAGAAAAACCCTATTGTTACATTTGATACACAAGAATCGCCTAGAATGGAATGGATTGGTATCAAAGGAATGGAATTGAATCGAATCAAATTGAAGGAATGGAATTGAATCGAATTAATATGGGAATGACAAATCCATTCCTTTGTTTGAATATTGACACGGAATGGAATTGATATAAATTAGTTTATATTGAAATTTACTAAAAACACCCTTTAAAAAAAAATAGATAAATTTATATAGGATAAAAATGTAATTTAAGTATAAATTTTTAATGGAAGGTGGAATGGAATTGCGATTCTGCCTTCTCAAAGGAGGAATCGAATTCCACCTAAAAGCTAAAATCGTCGATTCCAAGGAATCGCTATTCTACCTTCTTATTATGCTTCCAAATGCAAGAAAAAGAATGGAAGCCGGAATCGCGATTCCATTCCGGTCCATTCTTGCATACCAAACAAGTCATATAGGTTTTTTATCGGATTCTAAGAGATCATATAGCTCATTGGGTTGGATTCGGGTTTTACATGACCTGTCCCAATCTTGTCCTGGTTGCATCTCTATCCATGTAGTTATTAAGTGGTAAAGGATTGCAAACTAGTTTATTTAGAGCTCATCAATGCAATGCAATTTAAACAAATGTCATCTGCATGGCATTATTCTCTAAGAGTCAAATGGTTAAACAACTCGTTAACTAATGAGTGAACCGATCTTCCTCTATTTGTTTTTTTTTTTTTGGATATCTTGTAGTGCCACTTTAAAATCGTCGGACAAGGTGTTGTCGTGAATTAATAATATGCATACATGCACTTAATGGGTATAAACCGTAAACTCGATGGTGAGCCTCTTGACATGACTTTAATTAACCAATTAATGTTTGAATTTTTTTTCCCTAAATTATGCCAAAACAACATCATTATAATCATGATTATTGTCTGTTTCTATATGAAAATTAGGAGAACATACATATATATATACATGATACGTAATGATGAGTACGTAGAAATATAATATATCTTGTTTTATGTATTTTAATTAATTATATGAAGAAAGACATGTCTAATGCATTTGTTAAGATGTTAAATAATAACAATAATAAATTATTCATTCCTTTATAAACTTATTTATTTATTTATTATTTTTGCTAAATCTTAAACGGAACGTCGAATATTAATAGAATATATATTATATATATATATATATGGACAGTGGTATACTTATTTTACAAGAGAGAAGGAAAGTACTAATTAATAACTACTGATAGTTATATTAATTATAAATAATGTATAGAGAGAGAGATATGTTGGTCTGACAACGGGCACATTCAAAGTAGTGGTGGGGGGGCGTAGCAGTGCAGTACGAAAATGCCAGGCCCTTCTCTAATATTTGAATTCAATCTTAACTATATATTGTACTAATTAATAACTACTGATACATATAAAACTTTTTTAAAAGTTAAATTTTCAACTGCTGCTTCATTCATTGTAATTGTGTGTGGGCAGGTACACTAACTATTAATAAATTATATTTACAATTAATAATCATTGACCAATTATACAGGAAAATCAATTTTCATGTACAACCTTCCTCACTTTTTCAAAATTTATTTTTTTCCACGCAACACAACAAAGTATAAAAATTAGATTTCTCTGACAAAATGGATATTATATATTTATATAATGACAAATAAATCAAGAATATATGAATCGTCATCCTTTTATTATTAGTCTTTGTGCCACGGGAAAAGATTTCATGGCAGAAGTAAACAATCAAAGTGAAGATAGTTGATTAGTGGAGCAATGTTTTCTCTTAAAAAATAAACCTCATGTCCACGCCATAACCCATAAGGCCAAATCACGGCAAATCCTATCTCAAATAGTCTTATCAAAGGGTTTTTTAGACTATATATATATATATATATATACGTAAGTGTTCTAATAAAAAAATATAATAGCTAGTGACTCTTTTCTAAAAGCATATACAAATTCTGTCATTATAATAATGCTTTCTATGATAATGCTATTATTGGTGTCTATATATAACATAGCTCATCAATCCTATTAGTTAAGAAGAGTTTCTTTTATATATCTATTTGGTATTTATGCCAATAATCAATGTATATTATCATATAAAATATGATAGAAAATGGAAAATTGTTCATGTAGTCGTTGGAACATAACGGATAGTGAACTAAACTGAAAAGATTGTGTATGTGCAGTGCAGTGTTGTATTTATTACGACCATATGAAAGCGTAAAGTGCATTTCAGTGCATAGATATCAGATATCAACTTATTACTCCAAATAATATTACGTAAGGGTAAAAGTAGTTTTAGAGGCACTTTATATTCAAATTAAAAAAATTTTAAAAATCTAATGTGTATAAAAATAATATTTTACATTATCATTTACGTCTGTGTATTTGATAAAGTTACCCACCATAACTCTTTAAAGGCAATGATAGAGACATCTAAAGGAAAAAGAATGAAAACCATGCTTATATTTTATTTTCTCTTTAAACAAAATAGTAAAGTTATGAAAAATTAGTAAAAAATTTGAAAGAAGTATGAAAGGATGCTAACAACAGAAGAAAGTATAGCACATGAGTCGTATTTCCTTTCTTGGAACTTTCTCAAAAAGAAAGGAGATAACTAAATGAAAATTTGCCATATTTCGACAAAAATTATGATATGAGATGAGCCTCGTCTCTTTTTTTAAAGAGGCGAGTCAAAGTTGAGTTTTGCCTCTTTTTGAAAAATAGATGAGGCTCATCTTGTATTTTCCTTATAAATAGCACCGCATCACCCTGTTGCCCTCCGCACCTCTCTCTATCTCTCTTCCATACTCTCCTTTGGTTCAATTTTTTTTCATTTTCCTTTTTATTAATATAATATTAAGTAATGATTTTCTATTTCCTTTTTTTAGGTTTTTAAAGAGAATTAGCATCTATTGTGTGTCCAACTATTTTCCAACATTTAAAGGTAAGTGAAAATATGATTTAAGTTTTTTATATAGATATATATCTTGTATAAATTACTCTATGGATTATTGAGTATGTAGGTATAAATATGTGTGTGACCATATTTGTTAGTTAGTAGTTTAATAATATATTTATTTAGATGTTAGTATGTAGATATTAGTACTTAAGATATATTTAATAGGTTAAAATATGTATTTTGTTATTGACATGTATATGTACCATGACAATTATTCGATTAAAAAAAATCTAAATAGAAAATTAGGGAAAAATAACTAATACTATAGGTTGTTGTCATTCATTAAATGTTAATGTAGGATGCCGGTGTGAAATTGACATATGATGCAAGATTTGACAACAGTGCAATATAGAAATAATGTAGAGGATTTTAGCAAATAGATTGATAAGATGCCCGTGTAGTGAGACTGTCTTCACATGACATGGCAGCCTATTCACCCTATCGAGTATCACCTCTTGATAGGGGGAATGAATTGAATCTATTAAACTGATTTTTTTTCTCTTGTTTCACATTTCCCTTTAGTCATTGGTAAGTTGATCAGTTGTACCATTTGCACATAATAAAGGGGAGAGGATTGAGGTGGTCAACTTCACTTTCTTACTTAGAACCATTGTAGGATCTATAGAGTCAAAATCCAAATTTGAAATGTCGAAATGTAAGTTTCTATAACCTATAGAAAATAACTTTAAAATATATAGATGTACTTACAAATAGTTGTAAAAACTTGAAATATATAATATATATAAAAGAGTATAAGAAATTAAGCTCTCTTTTTCAATAATTCTTGATAAATAAATATAACATGCGCATAAGAAGAAGGACAAGTAAAGTTGAAATTAAGTTATTTTCTTATTATCTTTTTTTAAAAGTTACAAATTAAAGAAGAATAAAATCTTCACTTGTTTGAATTCTTGATTACACGAATGAAATATATAAGCCCTTTTATAAATTTTGTAGTTAGAACCCAAACCTAAACATGGCTATAAATGTAGGGAGGGGGAGATAAAGAGAGGAAACAAAATTGGAATATGATAAGAAAGATGTAGTACCTTTATAGTTGATAAGCTAAAGTGTGTCTATAGTTTTTATATTTTAGCTTGTTCGACTTAAACAGGTGGAATCGATAAATTCGATTAAAAATATAAAATTTTACGAAATTTACATGTATACTCTATCAAAATCCTACTTGAACCCTCCAGTTCAATAAGAAATTACAGTAGGCCCAATTATTATAGATCCCTGAACGGCATATAATGTTTGGTCAACTTTCCTTTCATCAATATAAGAGAACAATGAGAAATCCTTATTACACCATTTGCAAGACTACATCACCAACCATCATTTTCAAGACATTTAACTTCTATAGCATTTTTGATTTGTGGAAAGGAAAAAAAGTTAAAAATAAGAATTGCAATTTTTGAGAAATAAAATAGATGAACAGTAGTTGTTTGTTTTAATTCCTCTAAGGTCTCATAAGTAAACATGGATCTACATGTTGAAAAGGAAAAAAAAAAAAGAAAAAAAAGATAGGTGATAGGTGACTACCTATCTTTGGTAATACTCTCTATAGAGGGTGTGTCAAATAGGATTGCTATATCACTACAGTTTCTAATGCGGTTTCACATGTGGTCCCACTTTCTTACATGGCATACCTTCAATAGTGGGTATTGACAAAAATAAATAATCCGTGGCTTATCTATCTTTTACTCGTCGAAAAGAGCTACATGATAGTTATTTCTTTAGTGTTGTAAATAAGTCATAATTTGTTATTTCATAATAATAGTAGTTCTATAAATTAGTGATATTACCAACCAAGATAAGAACAGTTTTATTGAAAATAAATATAGTTATTTTATGTTACCTTACAAAATGAATCAAATATGCTAGTGGTTTAATGATATCCCAAACAGTAAACACGGAGTCTCTTTGTCTCTCTCTTGTCTCTGGGGTCTGGATGCGTGTGTGTGTGTTGTTATAAGTAAGTAAGAGTAACCCTACAGCAAATGTATCGCAGCACATTTTGCGCCTCCGACATAACATCCATTGGCGTGCTTCTTCGTTCGTACAATTTGGCTTTTTGGCGGAATTTTAGCTTACACCTCCTTTTTGTCTAGCTAACCTACCCTTAGTAAGACCACCAAACCAAAATCCCACAAAAGTTTGATGGTGATAGTTTACTTTTAGTCACTCACTTTCTAATTTCTCCCCCGTAATTTTTTGGCAATTTCTTCGCAAACTCTCTCTCTCTCTTCTCCCCCATCCCCACTTCTTTCGGGATTACTCAACATTTTCACGCACTTTTATGTCATTTCACTTATCATAATTCATCTTTACTCCCACCTTTTCTTCTTCTAAACTATAAGATTACCATAAGGAGATTTTCGTTTTTAATTTTTGGGAACATGGGGGATGATTTATTAAGCGACATGTTTGAAGACAATGAATTTGTCGACATGGCGCCGGAGGATCTTTTCAGTATCTTTGAGAGTTTGGATGCTGAGTTTCCTCTGGTGACTACTCCACTGCTAGACGATGGCGGCGGTGTTGGCATTGGTGGCTCATCAAGAGAAACCAGAGGAGGAGGAGGGGCTTCATCAAAAACAGTGGCTGCGGCAGCATTTTCAGTGGACTCGGAGACTGAGTTGGAATGCGTGTCGCCAAAGGGCAAGAGACAAAAAGTGACGAGGGAGGCGGCTTCCTCGGATGAGAATAACCAGCAGCAGCAAGGTGGTGAACAAAGGATGTCCCACATCACGGTGGAGCGCAACAGAAGGAAACAAATGAACGAGCATTTGTCCGTTTTAAGATCCCTAATGCCTTGTTTCTATGTCAAAAGAGTAAGTCCTAAGACATTATAGGTATTTTTTTGACTTGTCGCTTTGCTTCAAAAACAGAAATATAATAGTAATAATAGATGTTGTTTCCCTTTTATATATATACATGTAGCCAGCTATATAATTAGCTAGACGTATTATGTGTTTCCTTCTAATTACTTAATATTTTTTTACAAAAGTTGGGCTATTTAATCTCTATATATAAAAAGAGCAAGTGTTATTTATATCAAATCCACCATACGTACCTATATATATTAACAATATAATATATGTGTGTGTATTTATATATGTATGTGTATATATATTTATATCTTTAATTTATATTGTGTGGCTCTTGTAGCTAACACACTTTCACTTTGTGATTTTTGTTTTTCAACCGTCTTTGTGTAAATCTCACAAAAAAGGGGGATCAAGCTTCGATTATTGGAGGAGTAGTTGAATACATCAACGAATTGCAACAGATCCTACAATCCTTGGAAGCTAAGAAGCAACGCAAAGTGTATAGTGAAGTGTTAAGTCCAAGACCAGTGTTGAGCCCTAGACCTTCACCGCTGAGTCCAATGAAGCCACCATTGAGCCCTAGACTGAACCTACCAATTAGCCCAAGAACCCCACAACCCACAAGCCCATATAGACCCAGAATGCAACCAGGTGCTGGTGCTGGTGCTGGTGCTGGTGCTGGCTATCTCTCTCCGTCCCCAACCTCTTCATCAGCCCCAAGTCCCACTCCCTCCATTGATAATAATAATAACAACAATAATCATGACTTATTGGTTACAGCAAATTCTAAATCTTCCATTGCTGATGTTGAAGTTAAATTCTGTGGTGCGGATAATGTGTTATTAAAGACCGTATCTCCTCGGATCCACGCCAGGCTTTCAAAATCATCTCCGCACTCGAAGACGTTTCTCTTGAAATCCTTGATGCCAATATCAATTCCGTTGAAGAGACGATGATTCATTCATTCACTATCAAGGTAAAAGTTTTCGATTCCCAGCCTTTTGATCTAACTATTATATATAGTGTACGGTTATGATTACAATTAATTAATTAATTAATTTTTTCTATTAAAATGACACACCTTTAACATATAATATCCTAGGTATAATTTTTTCATTATTAAGTGGTACCATTTTAAAAGTATTTTTAATGTCCTTTTTGTATTTTGTTAATTAGCCTCTGGTCCGAATTTTCTTTTTGGATTTCATGAATCGAATGTGCTTTGTATATATTCTCGATTTGCTAAATGACAAAAAAAATTAAAAAGCTGATTTAATTCTTACTGTTTAAAATTTCAATTGCCTAATTAAACAAATAACAGTGTTTAAATAGATATATTAGCTAGATATAAACTACACGTTCTGGCTGGCTGGCTGGCTGGCTGGCTGGCTGGCTAGCTAGCTAAAATAATTATAAGGATTTGCTAATTCTTTATAGCCAAAATTATAAATGAATGCCAGTTTTCTAATCGAATCAACTTAAGCTTAATTTACCTTCCTTAATTAAAAGTTATATCATTAGCAATCGGAAAATATATGTGTGTATATACAAATAATGTAGTTAAAGAGAAGGAAAAAGAAGTTCACGCAATTTTCTGTAGAGGAAAAAAATTAAAGCAGTAGGCATTATTTAGGCTATACATATCCTATTCCTATATATATAAATATTATATATATGCATAAATATAGCATAGCCTATATTTTATAATAAGAGAAGAATCAGCTAGTTTCGAGGTCTGATCTCTCAAATTATATAACCCCTCCACTTGTCTATTTCAATTCATATTTCATAAATATATATAAAATTGACTCCACATATATAATTCATTTATTACTGTACATGTACATGTGCATGTATATCAATACGTACAACTGTTACAAGTAATGCTAATGCATGCATACGGTATGGACCACCACTTAGTGAATATTCTGGTCGAATCAAATTTGCTATTTCAAATGCAGTACAAGCAATTAATTAGATTCCAAGTAATTAATTAATTAATTAATTATATCTATATTTTTTTTTATAGTCACCACCCCATTTGGATCCTCTATCTATACCTCCTAACCTAACTTTAATGTTTAAGGGGTTAGACGACTTAGATTATTCAGGGTTAATATATAATGTTTACCATTTGTAGATGCACAGGATTCCTTGTTATATATGCATTCGTATGGAAAAATCTTTCTATATTTTTCGATAATGATATAATAAAATTTATATTATTATTATTGCTGGTCCCGTCTATTAATGTTGCGAGCATTTGTTAAAAGGCTTAGTACTGGAGAAACCTCAAACGATTTGTAAAGATTCACTAAACATATATACCTTATATAAAATAAAAGGAATAAATGTGTATAAAACTCAACTGAAAAGATCTGGAAAAAAGTCTTCAATTATGTTTATGTACAAGTATTTTTCAAGTATATTAAGAAAAAGAAAAAAGATAATAAAACTTTTACTCGAAAATGAATATATATTTTTTCTATCTTCTTTTTTTCTTAATTACTACCGTATGTGATTAATTATTTAAAATGATAATGTTAAGTTCTGGGAATGGGATCTAAATTACCAGACAAGGACAACGAGGACAACGAGACTTGTGTTGACTGATGAACTGCTTCGATAACGTGAATAAAAAATAGCGATGGATAACCGATAGAACCGTTACACGTTGAGGAGTAAATTTAATTTGGTACTGTGTGGTGTTGCTCTGCTCTGACATGAGCATCGTCATGAGTTCCTTGTGACCCTCGAACGAAGGAGATGATATCGTGCACTGAAAACTATGAAAATGATATGTTTTTTTTCTTTTTTTTTCCTCTTCCCAGAGTTGCATATATTTTAGTCACTACTTTAATTTCCTTTCAGTTTTTGTACTTATTTTATTTTATCTTTGTTTTTAAATTTTAATTATTTCACTATCATTCAGAAACATCAAATAAATAATTTACATATAAAATAATGATTTCATTTTTATTGTTTTTCTTGTCTCCATTGGCAGATTGGAAGTGAATGCCAACTCAGCGCGAAGGAGCTAGCGCACCAAATCCAGCAAACCTTCTGCTAAGCTTCAGTCATTCCCCTTTTTTTTTTTTTTTTTCTTCTATTAGTTTTAGACATAAAATTTCTTGAATTCACCTCAAGCGCCACCATGTTATTGGATAATTGGGGGCTATTAGCTATATAAGTCTTAATGCCAAACCCTATATAGTCCATATATACTCAGAGCATAAGCTATATGGTCCTACAACCATCCAATTCTACCAATTTCCTGAGAACATATAGGGGAAAACAGAAAATGCCAATATGAATTCCCCATGTGAAGGAAAATTCCATTATGAGTAATATAATACGTGGACTATTAATGGTGTAGTAGTAACAGTGGACCAAGAAATGAAGATTTATTGTTTTAGATCCTTTATAACCACTAATGGTAGTGGTTCCTATGACAAATTTTCATTTCTTCTTTTTACTACTAAGAATTCCACAATTTATGTCACTCATAAAGACTACTCTCTTCACAAGTAGATACATTTTCCTATGGAGGAAATTTTTAGAATTGGATGGTCATATGACCAATTAATTAACTACTTTCCTTATAAATGGTGCATTGGGTGGAGGGAAGAAATTTTCTTTTAGATGATGTAGTTCTATATCTTAAAATGTAGCTACTAGCTAATGGAGGAATTGTCAATCTTATTTAATTTTTTTCTTTTAATTTTATTTTTATAATGCCACTCTGACCAAAAGAATCCACAACCGAAAATAAAAAGTGTGGTTTTGGGGTCAAAGGCATTTCTATGGCTATTTTATTTGTAGATTAACATCTCATGACCTAGTCATTGTAATTGGTTAGTAAGTAAGTGAGGAATCCTTTTACTAGATGTAACTTTAATTTAAATTTAATTTTTGATAAATTCCATCCATTTGTATATGCCTATTGTATTATTTTTCAGTATTTGCTATGTCACTCTAGTTTTACTAACCTTGTAGACATTATATCCATCACAAAATATTGTGTTGGTGTGGCTAAGTGGGATTTGGTGTTTTTTTCGAAATTGATACAATCTTTAATGATTGTTTTTCAAGTCAAGTAATGAGTTTGATAGTGTATTTGAAATTTTTATCCATTATAGTAAAGGAATACTATCTTTTGTTCAGAGAGAATTCTTCACGTTTTATCGTATATAATCACTAAGGATAGAGCTAGATAATAAGGAAATTATAGTTATAGGATCTAGGACATGTGGTACTTATGATTGTTTTCTAATTACATGTTGGAATAATCATAAATCATAATTATTTATAGTGTTTAAGGAAAAAAGGGCTAGCAACTCTAATTAATTATATCATGTCGAGTTATCAAAATAAGGAATATGGTGTAATGCCTTTCGGTTTTTTAGGAGTGGGGTATTGGGTTTTGGTATATGAGCTGCACAGTTTGAAGGTAGACACTATCTTCTTTTCTTCACTTATACATACTCCTATATTACTTATTCTTGTTCCAAATCTATTTCCGATAGTACATGTCTATTGTGATTTTCAAGTGAAATAGAAAAAATTAACTAATTGAAAATGAATATGATTCACCATTCATATAATCATATAATCAGTAATGGGGAGCAATTCTAATTTTAAAAATTTGACAATATTTTACAACTAGCATATGCACATTAGCAATGTGCACATAAGAATTAAATGCAATAATACAATAAATTTATATTAAAAACATTATTGAATCAAATTATATATTCAAGTAGTTTGGGCCTACTTTAAGAATAATAATAATTCAAGAGAAAAAAAATTAAGAGAAATGAGGACTAGTATATTAATGAGGGGAAAAAAAAGGCTAGTATTGTTAACAAGTTATTGTGATAGATGAGGTATTTAAATAGGCAATTTACTAAACTACCATTAATAGAAAGTAACTACCCAATAATTATTGGTAAAAGCAAATTTTATTAAATGATGATAATAAATGAAAGATTTGCCAAAGAAATTTTGCGGAGTTAATATAAGGTTGTTCTAAATGAGTAGATATGTATGAAAGAACTATCCATGAATTTTATTTTCTCTAAATAAATGTTCATAGTTATTGCATTTTTTTTTGGTCATAGTTATTGGATTTTATTTAAAAAATTTACAATTTAGACTCTTCATCTCCTGGTTGATGGATGGGAATGAAGACATTTACATCACGTTCACTTCGCGAAATTAGAATTCCATTCCTCCTCTATTTTGAGTTGGAGTCCAATTATGTTGTTCACTTTTCATTCGATCCCATAATTGTTATTCCACCAAGAAGCTCAATTGCCAAAAATAAAGAATTGGCATTGTAACACCTTACCTTAAAGGAATTTAACTTCCCATGTGTTCTTACTTGAAAAGAACATGCTAAGGCTATTAAAACTCTAAATCATCAATAATCGAAACATATATCTTCAAAACTCTCATATAGGGATACTTTTAAAAACATCATAAAACTAAATACATCTTAATAACTAGTTAGGATAAATCCAAAACCAACTCATTACAACTAAAACTTAAAAAAAAGATCTTTACAAAAATCTCATAAATCAAATAAAAGTTTCAAAGACAACTTTGCATAGCTCTAACTATTATTAACCATCCAAGCTAAACCTAGAGATCTGTAGGATAATCAGGTCCACTAACGTCCTTCTCGTAGTCCACATAGACATTGAATCCAGATAAATCATAAACTATTTTATCTTCACCCGTTCTCGAAAAAGATAAAGGAATGAGCAAAAATGCTTAGTACGACAAACCGAAAACACATACACATGATCAAGCAATAAATAATATCACATACAACTTATGAACTAATGCAACAAACACAAATTATTGTCTTCCATTTAGCCAAGCAACCAACACAGTTCAGAATCATAGTACTCTAGTCCCAAACTTGGAGTATCTCATGACTCTTAAAAATGACCAATATAGAAAATAGGTAATATATATATTATATATATGTATATAGTGTTGGGAATCTCCCACACACCTAGGGTGTTGTACTCGCACTACTCCTAAATTACCGGAATTATCTCTAAGTGCAACTCCACTAGGACAATGAAATACAATGATCATCAGGGCACTGCGTTAATATCACACTCTGCGTGGTTTTTACTAACCACAGGTAAATACAAGCAGCATGAATTCAATTATAATCCCGATAGAATTAGGTTGATTTATTTTTCTAATCCTACAAGCACAAACAAGAAACATGGTAAGGTCATACCTCAATCTTTCAAGAACAATATTCTAATATCACCAATGCCCTGATAACACAATCAAACTCACTCTCAACATGTATTCATAAGACAACCATATTCTTTAATCATAAAACCCTAATCTAACAAGAACTAAGATCTAGGTCTGCACACATATCTCCTCAAATTGGAAAGTAAATGGAAACTCCAAAATCCATCCACAAAATCCCTAGAATTCCTTTCATAACATAAATAACAAATCAGAAAAGACTACTTCTTTGATACCATAAAGATAAAATAGATTTACACTTTACCTAGGGTGAGATTTCCAATCGTTCTTGATCAGCAATAGCTCACAACTCCAACAACACGTAGGAGTTGTCTCCAAGCACTTGATTCCTCACAAAACCAATTGAAAACAACCTTTAGGAATCAAGATTGACCAAAATTTAACCAAAAGAGATTGAGAGGAAATTCTTACTTAGAGTCACTTAGGAAATGATGTGAGGAGAGAACAAAAGACCTAGGAAATATACATAGGGATTGGAAAACCCATTTATTTGAATCGTCTTGATTTATCACATTTATCTTGTCGTTTGATCGTGATTCGCACCGCATTAGCTAGTTAACAAAATAAATATAAAAGTGAGAATTGATAGTACGAATGGGATATGGGCTATACACACACACACATATTATAGGCTGTAGTAGAGTAGAAAAGCTGCACAAATATAAGTCCTCTATTTCAATTGTAAAATGTGGAATTGGAAACTTATAGGCCATGGATGGGAGAGATCTTCCAGTTATAAATTAAAATATAAATAGAGCGCCGCAAGGTCATGATTCATGATTTACCATCTCTACTAAATCATTAGCTTACCAATTATAAAATAAAAATGGGCTCCCAATGTAACAACCAACTACTGTAGTGTACATGCTTACAGGCCCATATACCATATGTATAGTATGTTTATAATACTTGTATGCACTTATATATATTCATAATACTCCTATACACTTCTTATATTTACATATACATATATAAACTATTATGTATACGTATATGTATGTATGCATCATGTATATTATTATATTAACGATAAATATTGAATTTGGTACTTCGGCTTTTGTCAAATGTCCAATTAACTACTTGTACTCTTAAATAATTAATTTACTATCCAATGTAAGTTCCTTAGGTCCGCCATTTTATTGGCATGTCTAACCAACTACTTTATGACACATGTCATGCTGCTTAAGGAGAAAAAAAAGTCTAAATGGATTTTCCTTAATTTATTAAGCAAAAAAAAATCACAAATAAAAAGAAAAAAAAGAAGAAGAATCATACGGAGAGAAGCCAAAAGGAATTGAAAGAAGAAAGTGAAAAGAGAGAATCGACTTATCATGAAAAATGTATGATCGAAACCCCTCAAAAAGTGAATTGTGAGTTGAAACCGAAACCTAAATGTGTGAAGGAAATAAAACAACACTAAGAAGTGAAACCTTAAACTTGGAAACAAGAAAATAGCAATGGTGAAATCCTAAGACAACATGCCCCCATCTTGTAACTTTGTAGAAGCTTTTTAAAAAGAAGATAAAGACCATCAACACCAACCTATGATTGAATCTCTACCACAAGTGAACCTACAAACCATAGTAGACTCCTGACCTAACCTGTGTGTGAACCTATGAGCGAACCCATAAACTATCATTGCTTGACCTCTCTATTCTTTTGGTATTGAAAGAGAGGAGGAAGGAAACAAAAATAGAAAATGCAAGCGTAAGATTATCTTCTTGGTTCCTAATTTTGACCAAATCACTTCAAAATGAAACCCTAAGTTTTACCAAGATTTTGATTTTTTTTTTTTGTTTCTTAAGTTTTTTTTGGCAAATTTGTTATATATTTGTTACTTTTGTTGATTCTTTTATAAGGTCCATTAAATTTCTAATTGAAAACAAGATAAATTAGCTTTGTTTGGAGCTTGATTGGAGTACTCTTCATCTTCTTCATCTTTTCTGCTTTTTCCTTCTCGTTTATCTTCCTTCCTTCTCTTTCTCTCTCTCTCTTCATATATATATATATGTATGTATTGTATTATATATGTGCCAGGTGATTATTGGTTTGTACATCCACATAGACAAGCAAAGGCAATGGTATGACGTGAGGTACTAAAATTAGCTATAAAATGTTAAATAAATTGTTAAATTGAATTTTTTTAAATTTAGATATTTAATTATACTTTTCAACAAAATTAAAGTATCAAATTTAAGATTCAACCTACAAATTTTCATACGATAACTTATCCCAACTAGGCACCATGATTTATCATGCGTCCATACGGGATTGTTTTGACATGAAAAACATTTTTTTTTAAAATTTATTTTGCATATTAAAATACGAATATAACTATGGTTCAATTTTATTTATTTATTTTTTCTTCTTCACAAGAACTCCTTCGCATGCCGTACTTGACCCTCTTAATTGGTGATCCACTATAATTGTTAGTTGAAAAATCAAATAAAATAAAATAGAATCATTTATGTGACATTTGGTGAATTTGAGCCCCAAGATTAACGAGTGTGTGTGCATATATTATATATAACAATATTTTTGCATTTTTCAAGTGGTCACAAGTGAGCTACGTAACACATACACATTTCAAGCACACACAGGCCGCCCACCAAATATTTTTCACTTGGGGAAATTTCGTGGCTTCCAATAAAAACCAACCACGTTTCTAAGATGTAATCCACGAGATGAGAACTTTCTAAATAATATCTTATTCTCTGTCCGAGAATTTGCCACGTCGGATTTATAAAACACAACTACAAAACGTTTTATCACTGCTTTTATTTGTAGTTGTAGCCTTCCCTTCCCTTCCCTTCGATTTTGCTGATAATAAATGACAATTAAAATCAATGCACTACACATTCTTATTTTATTTTTATTTTAAAAGGAAACGACAGACCAAATATATTGTGGACAACGTAATTTGCCTATTTTAGGGGTACTTTAAAAGTTCAAATATTATATTTTCATTGTTTCAACATTCTGTTTTTTTATTTTCATGTAGCAGGATTATATTCACTTGTCTAGTCCCTTCAGTTCAGCCAAAAAAAAAAAAAAAAAAAAAAAATCTTAAGTTTAGCTCTTGGAGGTTGTTTCTTTTTCAAGATCAGCCTCGCCTCGCCTTGCCTTGCCTGGTCTAGTCCTTTCTTAGGTATGTATGCTCTAGTTTTGACATAGTTATTCATGTAACTTCATTTTCTCGGGTGGTTGCTAATTTAATCATCTTTGTTTTGTTTTTAGGCTGGTTTTGTTTAATTTCTTGTAATACATACATACATACATATATATATTTGTCATGCCCAGAATTATAGTCTTTAGCTGGAATTCAACCATATTATTTAGTTTCACTGGATATTAATGATTAGTTATTGAGACTGATATGGCATGTAATGTGTAATGTACTGATTGCTTCACCAATAACAATCTTGGTTTCAATATTCTGTCATGAAATTTTCCAAGACACCGAGATGGTCGGATTAAAGGAGAACTATCATAGTTTTCTCTCTATCTTAATCTTAATGCAGTGATCCCTATGTAACCAAAACAGACACCGACTACTACTTCTCGGTGAGTTTTGATGTCTTCTTGTGTGAAAACCTTTAAAATTAGAAATCTTATTACGAAATGGACAAACCAAAGATTTTAAATCTTTTATGAAGGGTTTGGCGTAATTTAATAATTCTAAAAATATTTTTTTGTCCATGTATTTTAGAAATTCTAATGTTTTTTATGCTACATGATCCTGTAGTTATCCATTTCATAGTTGTCAAATTGTAATTTAAATATAAGATTTTAAGAGTTTATGATTTTATAAGTTTTTTATTTTAGATAAAAAATTTATTAAGATGCATACTTTAGGTGGGATTATGATATGCTTACGATTTTTGTACGATTCTATATATTCTAGTAAATAGTAATATCGTGATTTTGACAACCTAGTAATGAGTCATTGTTGTCGTTGTAGTCCGTGTACATGTTCTTGCTAGTCCAGTCTCTCTTCTTCCCGCTGCATTATGGAGTGGCTGTGCAGTTTAAAACGTCAAAACTAGGCATGACTTAACGCTGTCCTTTGAATTGCTGGACTCTCAAACGTTATACCAATAAGAAATTTCTTATTGGCTTAGTCATTTTGCACGATTTGAAAATTTCTATGTGCCAATGCACCTCAATCAATGCAAATTTTGGATTACTTTCTTTGTTCTTTCTTTTTTGAAGTTTGTACCTATGGATATTAATTCCCATGGAGACGGCGATGTTATATTAAACACCAAATCAGTTCGTCATTCATATTCAATTTTCATACCGTTTTGCAAAACTTTTATATTGACAGTTTGAATGCCTCAACAAATGGTTTTGGTGGTTGAATTCACTCTTTTTCAATTACTTTTGGATGGTAAAATGACATTGTTGAAACTTCAAGGTTGTATCTGCACTACTAGACCAATAACTTTTAGGATCGAATTTGCAATTATCCCTTCTTCTTTTGAATGTCAATTACAGCAATATGGTTCTTCACTCGATGTATGCATGTTTGCACATCTATGCTCATATTCTGAAATAAATCTCACTGTTGCAATTTTAATGTTTGCAGTAAGTTCAATCCAGAGAAGAAGTATTTCTTCAGTCCCGAGTTTCTTATTTGAGTACAGTTCATTTGGCATGGGAGTTGTTAGTGTCTCTAGCTCAGTCTCACGAACTCCTTTTGGATTCAATGCCAATCTCTCGAACAGCAAATGCGTATTGCAGAGAACCTCAATTGTGGCATTCAGAGCAGATAAAAGTAGTACTGCAGCCGTGCTTACACACCATGAACAAACTCACTGTCCTGTTGAATTATCAAAGGAATACAAAAGAAAAGTTAGGAATGCAAGAAAGTCCTCAAGGAAGGCTGTCCTTACAGATGAAGTTTCTCCATGCATGACAGAGATGGATTACACTGATGCCGCTGCTAAACTTGAGAATATATACAAGCTGGCTCCAGCAAATCACTCCTCAGATGTAGAAGACAAGGATGGCAAAAGGAGGAGACGCCGGAAGAGCAGATGGAACACAGGTTCAGGGGATAATGTGGAAAGCGATGAAGTAGGTATGGATGTGATTCGGAACCAGGTGAAGAAACCAAAACGGCTAAGCTTAGACAAAAGGATTGCGTTGAAGAAAAAAAACGAAGAGAATGCAGTCACTCTGGCTCAGAGGACAAAAAATGTGAAGAATGAAGAAGACAAAATAGAGAAGCTTGTTAGAGACTACTCTGCTTCAACCGACTTAGTCAGCTTGGACTGGAAGAAAATGAAGATACCGCCTGTCCTTCCATCAACAGAGCATGCCTGGTTGTTTAAGTTGATGCAACCTATGAAGGTGAATCTCCTCTCTTCATTACAGTAAATAAACGCAAACAAAAGCATACACCAAATCCACAGGTTTAAGCTTTCAGATCAATTGATCATTGAGCTAAATGCAGCATAGATTTATAGAGTAGGTGGTCATGAGCTTACATATTTGTAAAAGTTATTTCACTTCCTTTTTAACTTAGCCTTCTACTTAATTGATTTTTGCTAAAATCCCAGTCCATAAAGGAGGGATTTTGCCCAAGTAATGCTTGTAAAAACTTACAATAAATCTTAAAGTTTTAAGCTTTTTAAGATTGGTGGTTGTGAAGCTAATTTCAGCAAATAGTATATGGGATCTGTAAGAACTTCCTTCTGCGGTTTTATGTTATTTAGAGAGTGATTCGGTGCTAATTCATGTCTTTTGCAATTTAGGCTCTTTTCGAAGTAAAGGAGAACTTGCGAAACAGTTTAGGGAGAGAACCGACGGAAGGTGAGTTATGCGAAGCAACAAATATGAGTGTGGCTCAAGTTAGAAGACAATTGGAAGTTGGTCATGCAGCTAGGAACAAGCTAATAAAGGTATTCCGATCAGTACTATACAGTATTTCTATATATACGCCTTTGGTATCTCTCAGCATTTCTGATTTATACTTACTCAAGTTAATGTCTTTATATGATTTGCATCCCTAAGCCTACCCTGTGAAGTATTACTAAGTGATAGCTCAAAGATATCTTTAAGATTAATTTTTGAGATGAGATGGGCATTATGCTAACTTTAATAAGTCTTCACACCTGGAGAACTCAGTTTTAAACCCTGTAAACCCGTATTTAATGATTCAATCACTGGATAGGTTTTTCTCAAAGTTTAGGCTTACAAGTGTGAGGAGTGGGAAGGAAATAATACAAAAGCTGTACTATAATTACGAGGGTGGGCTTTTAGGTCAAATGGTTGTAAAACTATCCCAATAAGGTATCAAAGTAGGAAGTGATGAATTTGAATTTTCATGTAATCATGTCACTCCAAATTAATTAAGTTATCCATTTGATAGGTTTCAATTAAAGTCTCAACCAACAAATGAAAGGAAATATTCAGTAATATATTCTCGTCATATCTATAAATTTAAACTTTTATATAAAATAGTTGTGTTGTTAATCTTAACATATTGAGTTTAAAGTCCTGCATTGTTGACTAACAATATCTAATTATTTCATCTATTAATGGTTTCTAAGTCAAAGTCCAACCAATAAATGAAGGGTACTATCATGTAATAGATTTTAAAGTCCACGCCAAATCTCTGATCATAAGTATTTTGATAAGAAAGACAGTTATGGTGCTGACCTTGATATAAATCAAAGTAGTAGGTGTGAGTTTTGATCTTTGCATGGTCATTTCATCCTATTTAATGGGTTTCGATCCATGTTCTAAGCCACAAGTGAAGGAAGTGAAAATCAAATTTCTAAATTTCTGTTTGGATTGTCTGTTTTTTATCTGTATCTATATCTGTATCTTTTTCAAAATGATATGTATAAATATATTCGATTTGCATTTAAATTTTATCTATATTTATTTATTTGATCTTTTAATGAAAACTGCCAACTTTTTTTTATCTATATCTATTTCTTGATAAATAATTTGTTAAAAAAAGTTTAAAAAAAGTGTCTATATCTGCCGAAAAAAGCCAAACAAACAGATCCTAAGCTTTCAGATCATATAGTTGGTAAGCTAAAACTGACGAATATGATAAGCACATCGCAAGGTTCTTCCTACACATATATCTATTCCAGTCCACTACAATTGCAAAACATTAGTTTTAAGGCATATAAGCTGATGAATTCTATTAACAATTTCTGCAGCACAATCTTCGACTAGTTTTGTTTGTCATCAATAAATATTTTCAAGACTTTGCAAATGGCCCCAAATTTCAAGATCTTTGCCAAGCAGGGGTCAAGGGCCTTATTACAGCAATTGATCGGTTTGAGCCAAAGAGAAAATTCCGACTCTCAACATATAGCCTATTTTGGATTAGGCATGCCATCATACGTTCGATGACCGTCTCCAGCTTTACGCGGGTTTCCTTTGGCCTTGAATCGGTAAGTCCTCTCTAAATCCTCTCTCTCTCTCTCTTTTTTTTTTTTTTTTAACTCCTTGCATATTTATAGAGAAGGTTGTTTCAATTTATATGTGCAAGTTATTCAAACCATACTCACAAATTATGATAGACTGGTTATCATATCCTTGCTGAAGATCAAGATGATTTCTATGCTGCTGCAGGTCAGAGTTGAAATCCAAAGAGCCAAGCTTGAGCTATTGTTTGAACTACAAAGGACGCCAACAGAGGAAGAAATAATAGAAAGGGTTGGAATATCTCCAGAGAGGTACCATGAAGTCATGAAGGCCTCAAGGCCCGTGTTTTCTCTCAACTCAAGGCATGCGGTTACACAGGAAGAGTTCATCAATGGGATCACTGATATTGATGGTGTTGGTGGAGAAAATAAAAGGCAACCGGCACTTCTAAGGCTTGCCCTTGATGATGTGGTAACTGCTATATGCCCGCATTTATTTGTCTCCTTTGTACATTTTTCATGCTAGTTAAAATTACTGTTTGCTAGTTTAGGAATCAATGACAAGCATAGTCAAATTATCAACCGATACCTTTAATAACCAACATGCATGTGCACCTGATGAAGCAAATACTTGTCCTTGTGATGTATATTTGTTTGTCAAAACTGCTCAACAAGTTCCAAATAGTTCTTTCGTGGATAAAGATATATTAGTCATGTAGGATCTTCTTATTCCAGAAGGGAATCAATTTCAACAGCTTCTTCCCCCAGCCCCAGCCCCACCCCCCTCCTTCCATGCAATGCAAGCCTGTACATATACACAACCTTCAGTCTGTCTTTGGAAGATAATCTAAACCTTTTGTTTTGTTTTGTTTTTTTTTTTTCTTTCCTATATCTGGTCTGCAGCTTGATTCTCTTAAGCCTAAGGAGAGTTTAGTGGTGAGACAGAGGTACGGTCTGGACGGCAAAGGTGACAGAACATTGGGAGAGATAGCTGGAAATTTGAGCATATCTCGAGAAATGGTGAGGAAACATGAAGTGAAGGCCTTGATGAAGCTCAAGCATCCAGCCCGAGTGGACTATCTTCGTCGCTATATAGTGTGAAGCAAAGCAATCCACCGTAAACATTGCTTTTATCAATTTTTAATTTATCCGTCATCATCACCATGCCTTGTATACTGAATCTATACCAATACACTCTAGTACATAATGGTACAATGTCCATTCTAGTTTTAGACTCTACTCTAGTCCTCTGTATCTATGTTAAAAGGTTTGACATAGTTGGTTGATGCAGCCATGACGTTGTCCCATCATACCATACCCTTCCACTCCCAGAGAGAGTATAGTTTTGACTGATCATCACATACAAAATATATAATTTTCTGTACAAATGACTGTCTTGTAGTTACAAAATCCACAATATTGTTTTCCTGTATATTATATGTAAATTGCATTATTCTGTGCTTTGATTGTGTTAAGTTTGATTAGTGAAAAATGTGCATGGGTTAATCACATCCTCGCATAATAGTTTACTATATAATGTAAATGTGAATATACAAAACTACCATTTAAAACTAAATATTCTAATACTTCCTCTCAAGCTGAAGCGTATATATCATATGCTCTAGTTTGTTACATATATGATTTATTTTAACCCTCTAGAGTGACTTAATAAATAAATCAGCAAGTTGATCGTCTAATCTAACATAAGTTGTTTCAATCTCCTTAGTCAACAAGTTTTTACAAACAAAATGATAGTTAGTTTCAATGTGCTTTATACATTTATAAAATATTGGATTTGATGCTATATGCATTGCTGTTTGATTATCACCTATAAGTTTCATCAATTGTGACTGTGGAAATCCAATTTCTTCAAGCAAATGTTTAAACTAAAGTAATTCACAAGTTGTAGATGTCATTGCTCTATACTCAGATTATGCACTTGATCTTGCTACCACTGTTTGCTTCGTGCTCTTCCATGACACAAGATTACCACCAATAAACACGCGATATCTTGCAGTTGACCTTCTATCCAATAGTGAACCTGCCCAATCAGCATCTGTATATTCAACAATACGCACATGCCCATGATCTTTATATAAAATACCTCGACTTGGAAATCCTTGGAGATAATGTAGGATACAAATCACAACATTCCAATGACTAGTACGAGGTGAGCTCATGAATTAACTCAATATAGTGACTGCAAATGATATATCATGGCATGTCATTGTAAGGTAATTAAGCTTACCAACTAACCTTCTATATTTCTCTGGATCATGAAGAATCTCTCCCTCATTAGGTAAGAGTTTGACATTAGGATCCATAGGTGAATTATCTGGTTTTGCTTCAGTTGAACTAGTATCAGATAATAAATCAGGTACATACTTCTACTAGGAGAGATATATACCTTGCTTAGAGTGAGCAACTTCAATTCCAAGGAAATATTTCAAACTGCCTATGTCTTTAGAGTGAAAGATTTCTACTGTAAGAAATCTTTCAATTGCTTAATGCCATCATGATCATCTCCTAAAATCATAATGTCATCGATATACACAACTAATATAATTCTCTTACCATCATATTATCGATAAAATATATAATGATCTAAATTACAATTACAAAGACTAAATTCCATTACAACCGTATTGAATCTACCAAACCAAGTACATGGAGATTATTTAAGCCAATATAATGATTTCTTCAAGCAACAAACTAATCCTATCTCCCCTTGAATAACAAAACTTGGTGGTTGGTCCATATATACCTCTTCTTCAAGATCACCATGGAAGAAAGCAATTTTAATGTCTAAATTGATGTAAAGGCCAATGATGAGTAGCAGCAAGTGATATGAGAAGATGAACTGAAGTAGTATTGGCTACTGGTGAAAAGGTGTCCCAATAATCTACACCATAGATTTGCGTATGGCCTTTAGTAACTAGATGAGTCTTTAGTTAATCAACAGTACCATCAGGTAAGACTTTCATAGAAAATACCTATCGACATCCAACTATTGATTTACCACTAGGAAGAGATACAAGATCCCATGTGTTGTTATCATAAAGAGTAGACATTTCTTTTGCCATAGCAATAAGCCAACTACGATCAGTTAAGGCTTTTGAAACAGAGTTTGGAATAGAGATTGTGAACAATGATGCAATAAAAGATGCATAAGATGAGGAGAGAAAAGAATATGTAAGAACATTAGAAATTAGATGACAAATAAGAGGATGAATAGATCATTTACCCTTTCTTAATGCAATTGGAATATCAAGATCTATTGAAGATGGATTTAAGTCCGGTAGAGAAGTTAGTGGAGATGAAGAGTCCTCTAGGCTAATATGTCATCTACAAACATAAACTTGCATATCTGGATAGTAAGATGAGAGAAACCCTGAGAGATTGGTAAAGTCGTAGAAGTACCTTCTAAGGATGGCATAACAGAAGAGGTACCAACAGAGAATGGTATTGTGACATAGGCATTTTGGTTAATTGTAGTCGAGTCAAAAGAAGGTGATAAAGGCAACACATTTGGAACACATAAGAGCTTCATTCCTAGAAGATGAAGACAATGTAGAGAAATATGGGGTTGACTCAAAGAAAGATACGTCTGGAGAAACATAAAATTTATGGTTTCTAGAGAACAACATCGGTACCCTATTTGACCACCCCTTTTGACTACGAGAGTAGCCAAAGAAAATACAATAAATTGATCGAGGATCAAGTTTATCAGTTGGAGAGGGTTGATGGACAAAACATAAGCAACAAAAGACACGATGAGGCAAAGGAAAAGGGTATTGGTTAGGAAAAAGAAGGTGCAATGGAACCTAATCATGTTCAGTACATGGCATTCTATTTATGAGAAAACATGCAGTGAGCATAGAATCAACCTAAAAGTATTGAGGCACATTCATATGAATTAATAATGTCCTAGCAATTTCAATGAGATGTCAGTTTTTATATTCAGCAACTCCATTTTGTTGTAAGGTATAAGAACATGATGTTTAGTGCATAATACCATGGTTGTAAAAACTGGACCGATCGGTTCAACTCGGTTCGATCGGAACTAGCACTAATGCTGGGCTGGGTCTCACCTAAGACTCGTTTTTGTAACAAACCGGCGAGACCCGAATTGACCCGAGCGGTCGAACTAGGTTGAACCGGTTAACCCGAACCAGTTGACCCGGATCGAAAAAAATAATAAAAAAATAAAAAACTAGAAATTTAAATATTATTCATACTTTATTATAAAATTATAAAATATAATCATTAAATCATATTTATTTAATAATTAATTGATGAATTTGATACAAATATAGATTTAATTGAGTGATGACACGTATATTGGTCTTTTATAATTAAATTATCTCTTATATTTTTACTTTTTCGTGACCTCGGTTCGACCCTTCGACCCCCTAGCCTATCCGAGTCGAACCCCGGTCCGATTCTAACAACATTGCATAATACCATGCTGTTGTATATATGACTGAAAGGAATTGGGCATGTATTCCTTTGCGTTGTCTATGCGAAAAACTCGAAGAGAATAATTAAATTAATTTTGAACTTCATAATGAAAAGCACAAAATATATCAAATAACTCGGAATGATTTTTCATTAAATATTACCATGTCATTCTTAAGTAATCATCGATGAATGTAACAAATTACTTAAAACCATAAAGAGAACCAACACGGGCAGGTCCTTATACATAAGAATAAACTAAATCAAGGGGAGCAGTAGCTCACTTATTAACTCTTGCACTAAAAGAAACCCAACTCTCTTTGCTTAATTGACACAACTAACATTTAAGACTAGATAAGACTGGAGACTAGGACACATTAAATGAAGAATCTTCAAGGATGGATGACCAAACCGACAATGCATCTCCATAGGATCCGGTTTAACAGCTAAGCAATAAGTGATGGTAGGTACCGAATCCATATAGTATAGCCCACAAGACTCGTGCCCTCCACCTATCATATTCCCTGTTCTCAAATCCTATATCACAAAAGAAGGAAAGAAAGTGATGAAAAAATTAAAGGAAGTGGTGAGTTTAATAAAAGATAACAAGTTAAAAGGCAATATAGGTATATATAGAACAAATGTCAATGGAAATGATGAAACAAGTAAGACAGTGCCAATCCCATTAACAGGTGAAGTGGATCTATTAGCGAGTGTGACACTTGGCAATGTGGAAGAGTAAGTAATGTGTGAAAATCAATTGGATGTACCTAACATATGATATGTGGCTCCTGAATCAACAATCCAAGAATGAGAAGGAGTCTGAGTAAGGCAAACAATAGGATTACCTGACTAGTCTAAGGATGAAGATGAAGTAGATGGTTGCAATACATTATGATGTTGTAGGAGTCTAGCATATTCTTCTCGTGATAAAGTAATTGTAGATGACCAGGCTTCTTCCCTGTGCAAATCTAGACCAGGTGCGGATATCGGGATATGTGAACCACTCAGTGTATCAGGTGCAGATGTGGAATTATTAGATTGAACAACATAAGCTTTAAGAGGATGCCCATGTAAAACCCAGCAAGTATCTTAGGTATGACCTTATCGATGATAGTGATCACAATAAGGACGTAATCCACATCCTTGTCCTCCACGACCTATATGACCTTCCCCTCAACTAAAAGATCCTCCAAGTCCACTATTAGGGGTTTGACTAACAAAGGCTGAATGTTGGAAGAGCGAGTAAGGGATGGTAAAGACTATGAAGAAACACGGCTGATATGAGAGTAAACATTGGCTAAAGATGGAAGCTTTGATGATCCAAATATATGAGATTTTAATGACTCCAGCTCCGCTTTAAGATCATAAACAAGCTTAGCAACTATGAGTCGCTCACATTGTTTCTGCATCTCTCTTAAATCTATAATAAAGGGCATCACATCATTCATTTTCTCCAAACACCTCTTGACCTCACCATAATATTCAATAAAATCCTTATCTACCTATTGCTGCTGAAAGAAAATAGCTAAAACATCTTACATACGTGTATCATTCGAAGCATAAAGAAACTTGAGGTAATCCTAGACTTCTTTAAAAGTACCAAAATTGTTACGTAGATTAAATATGTGAGTTTCCATTGAATTCCATAGCGAATGAAGATATTGTTGATCGATCTGATCCCATTCTGCAAACTTCTTATCCATCTCTTTTAGGGGAGATTTAGTCAATATTTTAAAATGCCCCAAACCTTGAAAGAAAGCTTGAACCATATGAACCTATTGAAAATAATTATTACCATTCAATTTAACATAAGTAAGTGTCGAAACAGAAGATGTAGGCAATGTAACAATTGATTTGGAATCCATGCCAACTGATTAATTCATATATATTCTAGAAACGGAATTCGAGGAAGATAAAACAATGCAAATAAACAAATGAGAAAACCTAACCATTCTTTGTGACTATCATGGGCATAAGAACCATCATAACTAATAATATATCATCAAATATGGCCATTGAGTTTGCTAATTCGAGTTAAAACTAGTGTTAACTAATGGATGGGTTGCTGATTTGGGTCAAGAAGAGTGTTAACTGGTGAATGGGGTTCTAATTCATGAACCTAGGGCTTCGAATTTAGCATTTGTAAACCTAGGATTTCGAATGAGGACTTTATTTTGGTTTTAAAGGTTGTAGTAATGGATGAAGATGGTGTTGTGGTCGTATGTGGCTACTATATGGTGATGGCAGTGGATGGTGGTAGATGTGGGTTAATTAGTTATGGCTAATAGGATTTTATGGTGATGGTATAATGGCTATTCAAGAATCGTGGTTATGTTAGGGTTTTGTGGTGGTGGTATAATGGTTGTTAAGGTTTCGTGATGGCTGATGGTTTGGTAATAGTGGTAGTTGGGTTTCATGGTAGCCGATGGTTTGGTGGTAGTGGTGGTTTTCAGTGAAAATTGAGTTAGTGTTAGTGGTAGAACTCGTTAATGGGTAGTTTGTGGGTTGACCAGCTTTGATACCATGTTAAGTTTGATCAATGAAAAATGTGTTTAGGTTAATCACACCCTAGCACAATAGTTTATTATATAATGTAAATGAGAGAATACAAAACTACCCTTTTAAACTAAATATTCTAACAAATTGCTATGCCAAGCCTTCCATCTTCCAAAAACACTAAGCGCATCTTTGTTATTTTCTTGTCTAAAGTGAAGACTGGATTCTACTTTGACATCAAGCAGGATGGCCCCACGTACAAAATATTAGGTGGATGACCCCAAACTGACTTAGAGATAGAGATTCACTTCTTTCTTTTATCCATAGAATTCAACAATCAGTATATATGTAAGGCTAAAAAATAACCTAGGATATATACACAATTGTAAATAGGATCAACTAAACCAAAGTTTTATAAGATTAAATTTAATCTAGGTCAAGCTTTTATCAAATTTGAAAAGTAAGTTGAAGCTCATCTTATTTAAATAATGATGTTTTACTTCAAGTTTTAAGGAATACTTCTTCTTCTTTTCTCTCTCTCTTTTTCCTTCCTTTTACCAAGCAC
The DNA here is from genome assembly GCA_024138025.1 of Combretum micranthum. Lineage (NCBI taxonomy): Eukaryota > Viridiplantae > Streptophyta > Magnoliopsida > Myrtales > Combretaceae > Combretum > Combretum micranthum. Next base: position 211,420 of record JAMXBD010000744.1, read on the forward strand.
ATGATATCAAGCTATACTGTTAACTTTGTTGATTTAAAATTGTATAAAGTTAGTATGATAAACACTCTCATAGATATATTTCAAAAGAAATTTCCAAGAGAAGCCTTTGTGCCAAGTTAAAAAATATAATGTCTGGGAAGATAAAATGAAAGTATATTTATTATTTTTGTAGTTCATAGATAGTACTAACAATTAAGGATCCGAATAAATTAAGTAAAGATAGGACACTGCTGACTGCTGAGCTTAAAACTGACCTTGATTGAGTTTAAAATTCTAAGCTCAACTTCGGCTTGATGTATCATTACATAAACTCAAGCTTGGCTAGTTTAAGCATGATTTATCACAAAAATAATTTTAATTTTTATTAAAATAATATTAATAGTAGAATTTGATTAACATTTACACTCAACTCGAACTTGAAAAGAGCTAGGTTAGATTTTCAAATCACTTGGAAAGAGTCGAGATCATTTGAATCACAGAATGTCTATGTGGTTCAAAAGTGTCCAAGTTATCAAGATTACTTAGAAAGAATATGGATCACTTGTAACACAAAATGTCTATTTGGTCCAAGAGTGTCCCAATTGTCCAGATGCAATGCAAGTAGTCTAGACTACTTGATAAGAAGCATGACCCATGAGTCCATATCGCTTCCAAAAAGTCCGGATGCTATGCTTTTCAACTAGTTGTTAAAACATTTAATGCTTGAACACATTTAATGGTTTTAGGGGCAACGACTATATCCTTTAGAGAGCTTATAAAAATAAGACTTTTGGGCAAGTTGAAAATATTAATAGAGCTCATAAATTGCAATTAATACTTCTATTAGTCTCTCAAAGTCAATTGTGTTTAATTTGCTTTATTTTGTATGAGTGAGAGAAAACAAGTGTAGTGTCAATTGTTCCTTAGCTTGCAATCTCTTATAAACTTACAATAAAATTTATTTAGTGTTTTAGAGAGCAATAAGAGTTGTGCCTTGCGTGTTTGAGTGATTCTAGTAAGTAGAACATCATAACCGTTTCATGTTTATGTAATGTTTTGTAGCTCCATTGGGGCAAATTATTCATATTGAAATAAAGTGTGTGAAGTCTCCATTGAGGAAGACATTGTATGTGCTGTGAAAACTAGGAGGCAAGCCAAACTCCTCTTCATATCATGGTGTGATATTCTCTAACTCTATTTATTTATTTATTGCATTTAGTTGTTGTCATTTATTTGTTAAATTGTAATAATAAAGGATTAAAGTTTGAAAAAGAGTAAAATTAGGCATAATCCACTTTTCCTAGGTGTTACTTAGGTTCTTCAATTAGTATTAGAGCTAGAACTCTAGGATATAATGCTTAACAACATTTAGAGTATAAAACCATGACTATTAACACGCTGGGATTTTATGAAGGTCAAACTATAATTAGGTTGTTCATTTTAACTAGTGATAATTATGTTTATTGGAAATATAAAACGAAAATATTCTTAAAAGTTCAAAATTTATCATTGTAGAGTATTGTGGAAAATGGACCTATAATAATTGAAGGATAGATATAATTAATTATACTAAGGCTCAAGAAGAAAAGGTACAATTAAATAATATTGTAATGGATATTTTATATTGTAGTTTAAATGAAAATGACTTTAATTGACTTTGTACATGTAAATTGACTAAACAAATATAGGATGATTTGCAATGTACATATGAAGGAACATTTAGAGTTAAAGATACTAAAATAGATTTTTTATATAGTGAATAAGAAAATTTCAAAATGAAAACAAATGAGTCAATTGATGAAATGCATTCTAGAATTATTGATATTACAAATCAATTAACACTTCTTAGTAAGACATTTACTAATGTTGAGATTGACTCAAAATTTCTAAATTCATTGCCAAGGGAATGAGAAGTAAAGAGGACAGCTATAGAAGAGGCTCATTATTGAGTCAATTATCAAAGAAGCAACTTCTTGGGACTCAAGACACATGGGATGATCAATAATCAAAGGGAAAAATCCCTAAAGAAGGAGATAGCTCTAAAAGCCTATTGCTTTAACTTAAGTGATGAATGTGAAGAAGATGGTGAGGAGGAGTTGGAGAAGTTTATAAAATTTTCTAAAGAGAACAAAAGGAAGAAGAAGAAGGATGAAGCTAGCACTTCAAAATCAAAGAAGAAGGTGATCAATTGCATGAAGTGCAGTGAGCTGGGGTATATCTAACAATATAGCCCCAGTGCTAAGAAGGGGGGCAAATGATTAAAGAAGAAGGCATTTATGACTACATGGAGCGAAGACGGCTCATTCGATTAGGATGAATATTTGTGCCTCATGGCATTAGATGATAAGGTATGCTCCACTTCTTCATATTTTCCTTATAATGAAATATATAACATGTATGATAAGTATGTAATGAGTTAATTAAAATGAAGAAAAAAAAATAGCAAGCTAAAATCTTTAATGAAGAAAGATAAACTTGATGAGTTTTGGAGTGAACATGATAAACATAAAGTTGAAAATGAGAAATTGCATGAAGTAAGTGCATATATGAAATTGGAAAATAATAAGTTGAATGATAGAAATAATACTTGGTGCAAATCTAATAAAAAGTTGAAAGTCAAGCTAGATTTTCTTGAAATTAGAAATAAAACTTTAGAGAGAGATTTTAAAGTTGATGTTTTGCAATAATGATTGCATGAAAGAGCTAAATGAGCTTCGAACAGAAAAAGACTAAACACTAATCAATACGTTAAAAATATAAAGTACTTTTGAACAAAAGAAACTCATTTCTATTTGAACCCTAAAACCCATAAGGTAAATGTAATATAAAGAAAATAAGAGTCTATCTAATAATAAAATAAAAGTAAGACATAAAGATATACTGGGTATATGAGAAAATAAAAAGGACAATCACATGAACACCCTCACATATAACAACTATTCATGGACTTTTTAAGTGCTACATTATGCAAGTTTGCACAAGTTGATCATGTGAATGATGCATAAAATTTTCTAAATGCTATTGCTGTTCATTAATGCAAACATCTTGTAAAACTCCACAAACTAAATTGATCAAACCCCATTCTCTTGATTTTGTAATAGGGCAATGATGCTTATCAAATTTTGAACTTGGTAAGTTCTTATTTTGTGACCATTAGACAATTTATTGACCAATTTAATGAAATAGCCTTTGTAAGAATTCATGTTGCATACTTTGTTAGGTTTCTTGTTTAAATAATATAGATATATAAATTTTAGTCGCTATATGAGTCTTAATATATGTGTACTTTGCTATAATATGTGGTAGAGTTGGCCCACCCTAATTTCATGGACGTGGCATAGCATAAGTGACGAGGGCGGACATGGTCGCCAGCCCCTGTGCTTCTTCCTTTTGACTTCAAAAATTTATTTGGATTTACATTAATAAAGTTAATTATTCCTTAATTTTATTTCAGCCCTAAGCCAAGGAAAAAAAAAGTCATAACTTGCCCCCTCGAATAAAATTCTATTGATCAAGCAAATTAAATTATTCCGTTGGGGGGTTTGAGTGATAAACCGAAGACAGTGTGCTTTGAGTGTAAAGGGGGAGAAAAAAATAAAAGCATGTTTACTGGTGCCAAAAGATAAGGTAGAATAAAGAATTATTCTTAGTGGAAACGAGGCTTATGAAGTGGGCATAAGCAGTCATTTTCAAGTCCTTTTCAATTTTGTATCTCTCTATTATTCTTTTTTACATATATATTTTTGTGTATTGTTATTGATATTTTGGGCTTCGACAGATCAATCTCTAATATGATTATTAGAATTAGTTTAATCATATAACGTGGATAGGTTAGATCTGAAACTTAGTATTTATCTAAAGAATAAACTTGTTATATATTGTTATTATTATTAGTTTTCTAGTTAGGTCACCATCGAAGGAGCTGAAACCATGTACCTATGCTTATATGCATTTTATTTACACAAGATTATTATATTAAGATGACAAGACAAATTTAATGCAGGCAATGGAAAAGCGAAATCAAATTGAAAGGGTATGGAAACGATGTGTAAGGATATTATATTTAATTAGAAAAATTAGATCATACAAATATCATGATAAGATTAAAAACGAAAAACCTTCACGTCAAGTAATTAAATTATCTTCTTTTTAAGTATGGAAATTTAAAAAAAAAAAAAAGAAAAAAAAGAAAATCAAAACGTTTTAGGCTATCCCTTCAATTTGACGAGAAACGTGGATGTTGAAAGGAAAGTCTCTTTATTAACCGACAGTATGGGTGATTTGGGACATGACACAGGAACAATTTGGAAAAAAAAAATAATGATAATAATAATGGACTTTGATTCATATTCTCCTCCACTGATCAAGCTTACTTTTGTCTTGCATCGCCAATTAAAATGGAAAATGCCGATAAGCCATGCCCACTGCAGTAAAAGAATGTCCCTAGGCCTAGCTAATTAATTAGTTATATATCCATGTTGCCCCCACGTATCCTTTCAAGGATTTAATTTCCCACACAAATCGATAAAGAGATGCCCCATAAAACACACAAGATTACTGTAAAAATTAATACCAATGGACGTACTATCATAAAATTTAAATAATAGTCATGTTGTAGAAATGAGTGGGTAACACGATCAAAAATAATCATTTGAACCTTAATTGACCAGATAATTACAGCACAGGGTGTGACAAGATTAGGGCAAGTATTGGGGATTATAGGATAAGATACATGTAATGGATTTAAATGAATATATATGCTTAAATAAGATAAAATATATAGGTATGAGGATCTCATGCTCTATATGCGATCATCTTTGTAACTTGTATATTTAATATACAGAATATATAAGTTTCAGAGTAGTATTATTTAATCATCCTATTAAAAAGTATAAAATTTTATTAATAAATAATAATTACACCTTATTACTTATTATGCTATGACTTTTATTTGTTTATTTATTTTAACTTAATCAAAGGCTTGACTGACGTTTTAGTAAATATGTTTGGCTATATTATAAAAAAATATAAAAAAAAGTTTTTAATTACTCATCCACAGTGCTTTATATCGAAAGAAGATATGATCCAAATTAAATTCGAATAGAATAAGCTGCTTATTAACAAGCGAGGAAACATATAATCAACCCGACCTTTTTTCTTTTTTTTTTTTTGCCTTTTGAGGTTGAGCTTCGAAAAATGAATGAGCAATAATAAAAAGCTTCCACTAAGACCACGTTTATTTGGCTTGCCCTCCCCTGTGCCTGCATTATTATTACTATTATTAGAATGCTTAATTAGTTTTTCCAGTAATATAAGATAAAAACATGTGAAAATAATTTGGAAATTATTAATGGGTGTTAATTGTAAGAATCATCGTCAAAGACAAAAACTTGATGACCTAATTAAAACGGACATGGATATTTATAATATAATATAAGTGAAAGCTGTATCATCATCATCATCTCTTTCGTTCGCTATAGTTGATGAATTCAATTATGAAAAAAACTGCTTCCCTCAGGTAATGTAAACATTCATTTTTTTTTATTATTTATTGGTCTTGGAATTCAAGTCATTATTAGTCGATGTGTCGTGTAATTGTATGTATAAATATAAATGCAAAAGCAGACGACATATGGTGGCATTTTGTATACAATTATAGTATATTTTATAAAATACTAAGGAAAAGATAAGAAAAGATTGAAGAATTATTCTTAATGGATATGAGGTTTATCAGGTGGGTTGGGTATCACAGAAAAGAAAAGTCTCCCAGTTGTCCCATGTTCTACCTTAATTATTCAGTCCTTGCTCTCTTAAAACATACATAAACGTTTGCCAACAATTCAGCTGAAAATAATTAATTAATTTTACAATACCATTATTATCAATCAAACATACGTCACATAAAATCCTATCTACTTGAAAACTCGATTAAAAAAAGTTAGAATCTTTAAATTTGAGCCGCTGCTTTTGCAGCTATATAGAAATTAACTTCCATAATTTTTCCTTTTTTTTTTTTTGTTTTTATCTCCATCCTATAATAAATAGATGAAAATATGTAGGTCTATGCATTCAAAACTTTCACCACGAATAACGTTCTTCTAAAAATCTCTCTTATTTCTAATTTGATATTACATATTAATTCCAATAAATTTCAAAATTTACCACCTTTTAAGTAATCTTGAAAAGATTTAAAAAAAAGGTTTGAAAGTTATAATAACATGGAGTAAAAAAAAAAGTACTTAAAAATTAATGATCTTATGTTGAAGACTTATGGCTAAACTAAAGAGAGGAGAAATTAAAATCCCTTCGTATATATACTAATTAACATAATAATGTAATAAAAAAAAAAACATTTTTATAGTTCCAACCCTTCATTGTATAATGACTAATAATGAGAAGCCATATTTTTCAACTTTTTGTGTACAACAATTGAGGGGAGAGTTTTTGTTAAGCGCATGATGTTGTGAACTTCTGTGGATCGTATCCATTTAAGATCAAGAACTAGAAATCTCCATGTGTGATAAGTACAAAGGTTTAGAGAGAAAATCTGTCCTTTCTGTAAAATGTCACAGTTACAAAAATATCCTACCAGCTATATATACTAAACGGTAAAACAACAGTCTAACAGAAATTGTTATATACTTAACAGACGTTAAAATAAATAAACTAACTAAAATATCCAACACCCTTAACCCCCCTTCCCCCCAAGGTTGGATCTTGAAGAAGACCCAACTTGGAATAAAGAGAAACCATTTGTTGCTCAGCAAGTAACTTAGTGAACAAATCAGCCAACTGAAGATGCGAACTAATATGTGACAACTACAAAAACCCTCTAGAAATGTGGTCGTGAGTAAAATGCACATCAATTTCAATGTGCTTGGTGCGGCCATGTTGACAAGGATTATTTGCAATCATAATGGCCGATTTGTTATCACAAAATAAGGAGATAGGAAACTCAACATCAACTAAAAGATCTTTAAGAATATATGAGACCCATAACAATTCCTTGGTTGTAGTTACTAAGCTCCGATATTCAGCTTCCATGGAAGATGTTGAAACTATGGATTGCTTCTTGGATTTCCATGACACTACAACAGATCCAAGCATGATGCAGTAGCCAGTGACAGACTTACGATCAAGGGAACAAGAAGCCCAATCAAATCGGAATATGCTGTCAACTGAAGAGAATTCTGAGCTGGAAAAAATAATCCCAAATGGATAGTAGCCTTCAAATAATGCAACAGATGCAGAAGAGCAAGAAAATGAGAATCCTTGGGGGCTGAAACAAATTGGCTTAATCTATTAACAACAAAAGCCAAATCTGGTTGAGACATATTTAGATATAACAGACGATCAATGGTTCTGCGATAAAAGGTAGGATCATCAAGTAACTGACCAGTATCGCGATCAAGCCTCAAATGAGAAGGAAGAGGTGTTCGTACTGGCTTACAACCTGTCATACCACTATCAGCAAGAATATCTAATATATATTTGCGCTGATGCACATGAATTCCAGAAGTATTACGACATATTTCAAGACCAAGAAAAATCTCGCTTTACCGAGGTCTTTTATGGTAAAAGCTAAATCCAAATCATGCTTCAAATCAACAAGAACTTGTTCATTTGTTCTTGTTAAAAGGAGATCATCAACGTAAATAAGTGCCACATGAAAACCAAAAGAATCAAACCTGGTAAAAAGAGAATAGTCATTCTTGGACTGCATGAAGCCTTTTCCTAACAAAAATTGTGTCAACTCATGATTCCATTACCTCGAGGCTTGTCTAAGACCATATAAGGACCTCTTAAGTTTACAAACTTGAGTAGAAGAGGCCTTTGAATACCCTGGTGGTGGTTTCATATATATCTCTTCATGTAAATAACCATGAAGAAAAGCATTATTTTGTCTATTTGAAATAATGGCCAACCTTTAGCACTTGCCACAGCAAAAACAATTCACACAGTTCCTTACTTTGCAACAGGGGAAAAGGTATCATGAAAATCCTCACCTTCAATTTGAGTATACCCTTTTGCAACCAATCTAACCTTATATCTATCAACCGTATCATCAGGCTTAAACTTGGTTTTATAAACCCAGTTACATCCAACAGCTTTCTTCCCTTCAGGTAAACTAGTAACTTCCCTAGTGTCATTTGCTTCCAAAGCATCAATTTCCTTGTCCATTGCATCAACCCACTCTTTATATTTAATAGCATGTGAATAACACTTTGGTTCAGGTATAGTAAGCACATTTGCCAAAGAAATCATAAAATCAGGTGGAGAAAATGCAAAAGCTGTGGAAGGGAAAAGTGGATATGCAGTAGATGAATGAGGTAAAGAACCATGAAATGCAACTAAATTAGATGTGTGATGTAATGTATGAACATAATCATCTAACCAGTTAGGTAATTTCCTTTGTCTGTCAGACTGTCGAAGAGGAACAGGAGAAGAAATAGAAGGCTGAACAGAAGTAGTAGAGTCAGGAATCTCTAAACCATGATGAGACAAAAATCACAGAAGAAGGATGTGAACAAGAAGACTCAGCAGGAAAAGTGTCAGATTCATCAAAACTAACAGGTTTAATAGAAGGAACAGCATCAAAAGAATCAAAGTGTTTATAAGGAAATTGATCTTCTAGAAATATGACATCCCTACTGACCATGAATTTTTGAGAAGACAAATCAAACAGTCTATACCCTTTTTGACCTTGAATATAACCTAAGAAAATACATTTAGCTCCTCTTGGATCGAATTTATCTCTCTTGGTTAATGGAATATTGGCAAAACAAAGACAACCTATCACTCGGAGATGTGTATAATCTGGAACATGACCAAAAAGCAGCTCATATGGGGATTTCCAATCTAACAATCACATAGGCATTCTATTTATTAGATAAGTGGCTGTCAAAACACACTCACTCTAAAAGTGTTTGGGTAAATTTGCATGCAATCGCAAAGCTCGGCTAGTGCATAACAAATGTCGATGTTTGTGCTCCACTCTCCCATTTTGTTGTGGTGTGTAAACAGTGGAGCGTTAATGTATTATTCTAAGATTATGAAACAAGGATTGGGTAACATAAGACAAAAACTCCGAACCATTGTCGGTACAACAAAGGTGTCTTATCAAAGTGATTTTGAACATAGCGAAAAAATTGTGCCAAACTAGCAAAAACTTGATGCTTATTGTTCAAAACATATGTCCAAGTACACCTACTATTATCATCAAGTATTGTTAAAAAATAATTGGCACCACTCAAAGAAGTGATCCTATAAGGACCCTAAAGATCAATATGAAGCAAGTAGAAAGGAGTTAAAGCTCGATTTGTACTTCGACTAAAAGATAACCGATGCATGTTTGCTTGATAGCATACATCATAACCGAAATTTGACAAATCAAGAGATTGACAACCAGGTAAATGTTCTAATTTGGATACAGAAGAATGACCCATTCTAGCATGAATCAAATGAGATGAAACCAAAGCTGAACTATTACAAGTGTGTGGTTTAACAGTCTGACCAGTTAACAAAGAAACTCTTTCTTTAGTAGATGATGTGAGCACATACAATCCAAGACACTCCCTAGCTTCAGCTACAATATCTTTAGTTCTCTGGTCCTGAAAAATACATGAATGGTCATTTAGTGTAAGGAAAAGGTTGTTTGATTTTAGAACTTTGCTCACTGATAGCAAGTTGTGAGTGAAATCAGGTATATACAAAACATCATAGAGGATCAATTTGGAGTTTAAACGGAACTTTCCAACTTTATGAACTGATTTGGAAGTACCATCAGGTAGGCGAACAGAAAGAGGTTTTATTAAAGAAATGGTGTCGATAAGAAGATGTAAATGTGGTGTCATGTGATCTGTGGCACCTGTGTCTACTATCCAAGAATCAAAATTAATATTCACAGTATTAAAACAAGAATGAGAATACAATGTATTACTTGCAGATTATACTGCATGATCTGATATCTCATCTGTTCGAGCCTGCCCTGAATGATTTTTCAACAATTTCATCATTTCCTGGCACATGAATTGCAAAACACAAGGATCAACAGAACCTGAACTTGTGCTTTCTGCATAAGAAACATCAGACATATGATCAAAAGGTGTGTTAGCATAACACTTTAATCTTTCAACATTTGCAGTAGTAGGAACCCGTCTATTTCCTTTCACTGCTTGCTTTCCCTTATACCATTCAGGGTATCCCACAAGTTGAAAACAGCTTTCGATCACATGACCTTCATTCCCACAATGTTTACATTTAAGCTTCCCTTTTGCTTTCTTCTATCCAGCACAGCCCGTGAAATCTCTTTCCCAGCAATGAAAGCAACACCATCAGAATCTGACATCATTGTTATCTGTCTTTGCTTTTCTATTTGTTGCACTAAATAGAAAGCTGGATTTACAGAAGGAAGCAAATCCATTGATGATATGTGATTACGTACATGTTCATAAGCATCTCCTAATCCCATCAAAAACTGAATCAATTTGGTTTGAGATTCAAAATTAGCTATACACTCCTTCATATTATGTGTACAATACTCCATTCTACCACATGTACATGATGGATACATGTTTAAAGCATTAAACTCATCCCAAATCCTCTTCAGGCTGTTAAAATATGTACTGACAGACATATTCCCTTGTTTTAATCCACTAATTTCTTGTTGAAGTTGATAGACAAGAGGACCATTAGATTGACCATACTGCTCTACGATTTCATTCCATAACTCCAACGATGATTTTGCATACAAAAAGTTTTGAGACAAACCAGGAGACATAGAATTCAATAACCAGCAACTAACCATATTATCAACCTTAATCCACCTAGCTAAATCTGGAGAGTTATCCCCTGGCTTAGGATTCGATCCATCGATAAACCCTAATTTCGATTTCGCTCTCAAAGCCATTTTAACAGATCGATTCCAGACTAAGAAGTTTGATCTTTGAATAAAATGTTTCCTAAACTCATATCGGTACTATCAAACTAGAAAGAAAATAAGGATCACTCATATTCGCATCAATTTGTGAAATATCCCCAAAATTCGCCATTCAAAAGAAAATTAGATCAGAAAGAACTTACAGAACTTTATCAACAGTATAGATCTTGTTCTGCTTTAATGCCATGTGAACTTCTGTGGATCATTATCCATTTAAGATCAAGAACCAGAAATCTCCATGTGCGATAAGTACAAAGCTTTAGAGAGAAAATTTGTTTGTTCTGTAAAATGTCACAGTTACAAAAATATTCTATCAACTATATATACTAAATGGAAAAACAACAGTCTAACAGAAATTGTTATATACTCAACAGACGTTAAAATAAATAAACTAACTAAAATATCCAACAGAGGTAAGTGACAGGAAAAAAAGAAAAAACGCTATATAGAATGGAACTACTAAATCGGTAAATAGGTTATTAACACATACATGCACATATATATATTTTCTTCGTACCAGATTGGAATTAATTAGCATGTCTGCTCATGTTTCAGACCAGTTTCAAGAGCTGTAAAAGTTGCAAGGCTATAACTGGACTGACCAAATAAGCCCAATCAAATCAATTATCATGGTCTATGATAATTAAGGTCCTCTAAAATGCCTTAGTACTCTTGTAATTAAATACATCAAGATTCAATGAATATATATATATATATATGTATATATTACATATATATAAATAGCTGGGTTAAGTGGAAAGCAAAGGTAGGTAGGCGTAAGAATCATAATATATATGATTTATATTATAACCATTAGTTTGATCTTATATCAATTATCTATTTAAGAAAGCCCTAGCTTTTATATATATAAAAAGAAAATTGCCTTCCATCTGTAAATCTTTTATTCATTAGTGAAAAACAAAACCCTTTCTCTCAAGGAACATCTCCCTAATTTTCTCTCTAAAAACACTTGCATGTTGTGGTTAGACTAGCTTAATTGCCACTCTCATTAAACTTTTGAAGTGTCTTAAGTTTCGCATCATAGAAATACCATTATTGAGCAAAACTTTCATCACAAGTGGTACTAAAGTAAGGCCTAAGAGGGAAAGTGAATCAGATGACCTTAAAAGAGTACATAGTGTTGTTCAAGTTGTTCTTAAGGACACCAATCATATAGGATCGGGAAAGCCGCATTACTATGCAAATGGCTCAATTTAAGAGATAAATAGCTTGACAAGGCAAAATTGTGTATTGCGTCAAGATGCAAGGGGCAGTTTGCGGAGACATAGAGGCCCTAGATAAAAGGAGTTTAGGAGAATCTTTCATCAGGTTTCCTAGGAAACTTCGAATCCCACCATAGAAAGCTTTGCGGATTTGGAGCAGGGAAACACTTTAAAACTAGCTAATAGCAATATGGAATACCTAGGGCCTATGATTAGTAATTTAGAAGTTAAGAATTGAGAAAACGAATGGATGCAACTATTATACGATCCTAAGGAGATAAAATACGTAAATTAAAAGTTATACATGTATTATTACATATTATTATAACTATATCCATTATTTGTTGATATTATTATAAACAAACGCGCAATCGAAAAATGATAATAGCAAGCAGAAAGTAAAGAACACACAGATTTTACATGGAAACCCTTTCGGGAAAAATCACGGGCAGAGGCGAGAGAGGAATTACACTATATCAAAGTAGGAGTACAAAAATTGAGAGATTTATAACTCTAATCTTTCAAATCTCTCAATAGAAAATTTGTGTTTGTGATGTGTTTGAAGTATATTCTATATAAAAACCCTAAAAACAACGCACGTATAATATATATATATTTATTTATTTATATGTGTGTGTGTGTGTGTGTCTATAAGGATAGCCGACATAACAGCCTAATTACGACATTTAAATATGTAATTAATGAGTAATAAAGGCTTGAATTATGACCGTTAAATGTATAATGAATGAATAATAAATATATGGTCAAATATTCATTCATTAACATTTAACTACGGGAGTTGGTTACAGAAATCGGGTCATAAACAGTCGGTTACAGAAATCGGATCATAAACTCCAACAGATATGTATATAGTTACGAACTTACATCCATTTTCACATTTTATTTCAATAATAGTATATGTTAAAACCAATTAAAAATATAAGATAAAATTAAATAATAAGGTCCATAGATTCATAAGCTGAATTAATAATACAATAGAAATATGATTAACTAATGAAACAAAACATTAACTTGGCTGTTTCCTCAATATGGTCATTAATTATTTCTGTTGTGATATTTTTTGAAAGTTTCGCCGCATTCATATACACATACACACATACATATATATATAGATGTATTTAAGTCACTAATATATACATATATAGATATAATATATATTTAAGTCATAAGATTTTCATAAGGGAGAGACTAAATATAATACTTTTTGAGAGTTCTACCAAGAAACACTCGAAAATTTGATAGATTGGGTACCCTTGAATATCTATCATCTTTGTACAATTTTCTTCAATAGTGATCATTCTCTTTCGTGTGCTCATGAGTTTTTTCACTACATAAATCCCTAGCGCTATTTTCTCTTACTTTATCCTTTTTATATAATCTTTAATACTATTGATCCTAACAAATTGGTATTATAGCAAAGGTTGTTCAATATTAGGGTTTTCTATTTCAAGATTGGATTTTTATTGAACTCTAAAATCATTGACATCAACAAATTTGATATTGAGAAGTTTGATGGTAATTCCCATTTTAGTTTATGGTAAATGAGAATGTTAGCCATATTGGTACAACATGGATTGAAAAAGGCTTTGGGAAAGAAGCCAAATTCAATGGAGAATGATGTGTGGGTTGAGATTGATGAGAAAGCATTATCCACTATTCAATTGTGTATGTCCAATAATATCCTACAAGAGGTGTTGTCTAAGAAGAGTAAGACATGATTATGGTCAAATTTAGAGAATTTTTATTGGATCAAATTTTGACGAATCGATTGATTTTGAAGCAAAGGTTTTATACCCTAAGAATGCATAAAGGTGCTTATCTTAAGGAGCATATCACCGAGTTCACCTCCATTATAAATAATTCAAAGAATATTATCATTAAGGTAGAGGATAAGGATCAAAGGCTACTTTTGTTATGTTCTCTACATAAGACGTATAAGACGTTTTGTGAGACCATGATATATGTTCGTGATACTCTCGTCTTTAATGATGTGAAAGCCAACCTATTGAATAAAGATAAACTTAATAATGAGCTCAGTTCAACCAGTGGTTCCTTTGAGAACAGTCTTGATGTCTCGAGGCAAAGAGCAAAATAAGAAACACTCAATTAATGGAAACAGGTGTCATTCCAAGTCTAATGGTAAAGCAAACTTTTATAGATATTGCAAGAAAAGGGGACACGTACTCAATGATTGTTTCAAGCAACAGAGTAAAGTAAAGAAGACACTTGTTAGGAGTGGGAAAGCCAATGAAGAGGCTAATGCCGATTTTGCATAGATGAATATTTATGATGATCGGTTGGGCTCCGATTGCTCTTACCATATAACACCAAATAGAGATTAGATCACCAATTTCGAACCTTTTAATGGTAGGACAGTGTCTATAAGTAATTCTAACTTTTGTTAATTACAAGGCATTGGTTCAGTTCATGTGAAGATGCATGATGATGTTGCCAAAATGCTTAGTAATGTTCGCTATGTTCTAGAATTGTCTAAGAATCTTATCTCTATTAGTAGCCTTGATAAAGATAGATGTCGGTGTACCATTGAAACTATTGTTATGAGGATTTCTTGTGGTTCTCTCATTTTAACGAAGGGCATGTTGCATGGCACTTTATATGCTCTTCAAGGTTCTACAGTTATTAGGTTTGTTGCAGCTTTATGGCATGTGAGGTTAGGTCATATGTTAGAGAAAGGGATACACTATTTGTGTAGTATAGGTTTACTACTAGAGAAGTTGGGTAGTTTGGATTTCTGTGAGCATAGTATATTTAGCAAGTAGAAGCATGTCAGTTTTGGCACAGTAGAACATAGAACCAAAGAATCTTTGGATTACATTCATTCAATCTTTGGGGACCAACTCTAGTTGCTTCTTTGGGTTTTGCTAGGTATTTTCTTGCCTTCATTGATGATTTTTTTGGGAAACTCTGGATCTATTATTTGTAAACTAAAACGGATGTTTTCAAGACCTTGAAAGAATGGAAGAGTATGATTGAGAAGTAAACTGGTAGTGAGTTAAGAGGCTTCAAATTGATAACGATATTGAATTTAATTAAGTTTGTGCCTCTGATGGAATTATGCATCATAAGACTGTTGTTCATACTCCACAGTAGAATGAAGTTGCAAAGAGGATATACAAATGCTTGCTAGAAAAGACCAGGTGTATGTTATCCTTGTTGTTTTTGGTAAAGAGTTTATGGGCAAAAGCTATTAGTATTGTCTATTATCTTATTAATCGTTGTCCTCATTCAACACTTCATGGAAAAACTTCTAAACAAGTATGGTCTAGTAATCCACTAAAGTATTCACATTTAAACATATTTGGTTCTCCTGCGTATGCTCATGTGAATACTGGTAAGCTTGATGCTTGTTTAATTAAATGCATTTTTATTAGGTATGCTATGGGGGTTAAAGGCTATAGATTCTATAATCCAGAGACCAAGAAAATTAATTTTAACAACGATGTAGCATTTTATGTTTCTACACTTTTACAATCTAGTGTTAAGTAGTGTGCTATTCAAAGTCAGTCGGATGGTATATAGGAAAAGGTGGAGTTCTTATCCATACTACTCCATTGCCTAACAATTCACCTTTGACTTTAAGTTAGACTAACAGTCATACAACAACTCTCTATGGCGAAGGCTAGACAAAGGTAACAAATTAGACCACTAGCTAAATTTGATGATACGGTAGGTTAAGTACTTAATGTTGCAAATGAGATTGAGTGTGGTGATCCTACTTCCTATTGAGAGGCTATTAAAGCCACTAATAAATGGCTCATTTCCATGTTAGAAGAGATAAAGTCGCTTTGTAAAAATGGGACATGGGAACTTCTACCACCTTTAGCTAATAAGAAGGCTGTTGGCTTCAAATGGGTATTTAAGAAGCAAGAAGGAGCAAATCTAGATGACATTCACTATAAAGCATTACTTGTAACTAAGGGCTCCAGTCATGTAGAAGGAGTAGATTATACTAATATTATTACTTGTTGTTAAACATACTAAAATCTGTGCTTTATTATTCATTGTGGCTTTAGAGAATTTAAGACTCGAATAGATGGATGTTAAGATTACTTTTCTTCATAGTGACTTAAGCGAAGAGATTGTTATGAATTAACCTAAAGGTTTTGTTATTGAAGGAAAGGAGGATGACATTTGTTTGCTTAAGAAACTTTGTATGGACTTAAGCAATCCCTTGGGCAATGATATAGGCAATTTGATGTTTTTATTAGGAGCATTGTGCTAGTGATGTGCCCTAGGCCATATGGATTCTTTATCATTTGTATGTTTGTTATCAAGTCATTTTAATTATCAAAGTTATTTTGGCCTATTTACTTTGGTAATGTTATTCCTTGAATATTTAGTTATACCTTATGTCGTTAAAGTATGTGACTTTAATAGTAAAACCATAAGCTGAATTATAACTTTATTCTAAATTATCCCTAGTCACTCATTATGTCGAATGATAATGAATTAAGACTAATATGATTGCTGTATGATGATCAAGTTTTACTGATCATGGATATGTGATATCAATTCAGCACATAGATACAAACAGGAGTGTATTGTATTGGATTGACCAACTATAAGAATACTGTATGGATCAATGCAATAAGTATTCTTATTTACAATGTTGTTTTAGTCCATTGACCTAATGGCACCATGGATTCCTATATAGCAGTTTTCATGTTTTGATTCATCTCTTCATCATCTTTAATCGGATGATTGTAAGAATAAACTTGGGCATGCAATATGTTATATAGAGGAATGTGAGTGTTAGTAAAGGGATTTGTTCATCTCATTAATTTGAGAGAGATATCTATCAGGCCTCTTGATGAGTAAGACTGAGAAATGCATGGCCATGCTCGAATGAATTGATAAAGAGTTATCAATATCATTTGTTTAAGTCAGTCAAACTCTAGATTCAAGAAATAAGTAATTAGACAATATAAGAGTGTTTTGATCCACACCTTATGTTTGATTATAAGATATCGTGTAACAAAAGGACTGAATAACTAACTGTTAGTAGGTAAAGTCGATCATCGATCTTCACTAAAATTGGGTAGACATAATGTCTTGCTAGAGACCAATTATGTCTTATAGTCCTAAAAGAATGTTTAAGAGCTACTACCAATTTTAAGTGAACCTACAGGGTCACACACAAAGAATGAATAAAATGGATCTTCGATAATCGTATTGGGAATTGATTAATTTTTATTTGTCGATTTTAATTAGATTAAAATTAACAAATAAATAAATTCAGATAATAAGGATATATATGTCTTTCTACATAAACCCTAATTCGTTTAGGGTAATTTAAAGAGACATAACCCTTATATATATCACTACATATATTCTCCACTAGGTTAATTTATCATTCATCTGACGCTGGCCGTCATTTAGAAAGAAATTTCGTAACCTAAAAGGAGAGTGAGGGATTCCTAAAGGTCGAAACTTTTCGACGTGCTAGCACACATGAAGATCCAACTCATTCGTGTGGATACCGGTAGAGGGAGTTAGTGTAATCTGCATCTCCTTTGATCCCATCATCAAGACAAAAAGGTATAACATGATTCCCTTTCTTTCTGATTTAATTGGAGCGCTTGGATCCGATTGGGAATTAAAAAAAAAAAACAATTTTCCGCTGCACGATTCAGATTTGGATCGAAAATTCCCAACACATTGGATATATAAGGACTAGCTACAACGTTTTTCTTTATTTTCAAAAGCTCTCCAATGGATCTTACATATATCTGCTTTTATATGTGGATGACATGTTGATTGTTGCACCTGACATGGTAAATATTTCTATACTTAAATCCCATCTCAATTCTGAATTTGATATGAAAGATACCCGGAGGCAATCGAGAAGATCTTGGGTATGGAGATCTATCGACATAGAGGCGCTGGAAGATTATGATTATCACAACAACATTATAGTCGAAGGGTCCTTAGGCATTTTTATATGTTCAACTCTAAACCAGTATCCACACCATTAACATCTCATTTCAAACTTTCTGCTGCTACATCACCACAGTCTGACGATGAATCCAAGTACATGATTAAAGTCCCATACTCTAGTGTAGTGGGCAACTTAATGTATGCAATGGTTTGTACTCATCTCGATTTTTCATATGTTGTTAGTATCGTGAGTCAATATATAGCTAATCTTGGTAAACTTCAGTAGCATAATGTGAAATGGTATTCAAATATCTAAAGGGAACGACTGATGTATGTTTGGAGTTTAGGTAGAAGGCTAGCATTTTGACAAGATTTGTTGATTCTGATTTTGATGGCGATTTTGATAAAAGGTGATCTTTTACAAGTTGTATTTTCTCACTAGGAAGTTGTGCTATAAGCTAGAAAACCTAATTGCAGCAAACTGTAGCTTTCTCTACTACTAAGACTAAACATATGGCAGCAACTAAAGTAGTCATGGAAGCTTTATGGTTAAAGGGTTTGTTGTTTGAGTTCAGATCCTTGGGTGATAGCACTATTATATATTATGATAGTCAAAGTGCTATTCATCTTACTAAAGATTCCATGCATCATGAACACACTAAACACATTGATTTGAGTTACCATTTTGTTTGGGATATTGTGAGCCAAGTTGATATTCTGATGAAGAAGATTAGCACCTATAAAAGTCCAACAAATGTGTTGATGAAGATGCTTTTAGTGACAAGTTCAACCTATGTCTAGACTTTGGTTTTTGTTTCAAAGGGATCAATATAAGTTGTGGTAGCCCATTTGGCAAGTGAAGATTCATCGTTTCAATATTGCTTTGATTACTATTTTGTATTTGTATACTTTTTACTCATTTTTTTATGTATTTATGAGAGTTTATTGTCCATTAGGTATCTTGTGTTTTAAGTGGAGCTACACCTCAAGGTAGGGTTATACAAAAACGGACCGAACCATGAATCGGACCGAACCGCATTGAAATTTCAGTTCTTTTTTTGAAACGGTTCGGTTCACGGTTCAGTTCAAGACCATGGACCGAACCATTTTATATATTAAAAAAATTAAACATAATATTTTTATTCTTAATTGTTTTATTAATTATGCATAACTACGTCAAAAATTTAAAAAACAATTAACTTTTTTATATGTATTATTCATAAGAATAAAATTAGATTTTTCATAATATGTTTTAATTATTGTGTTATCTATAAATAATATAGATTTTAGATTTTAGCCTCTAGTATTATAACTTTTGCATATTTCTTTTCAATTTGTCTTAGTAATTAATCTACTTCTATTATTTAGTTACTTATTTATTTATACAATGAATTAAATTTTATGTCTTATATTTAGATAAAGTCTAGTATACCATTATAGTTCAAGATAATTCAAAAAATAAGACTAGTTCAAGATAATTTTATAATGGATGAAATCACTTCCTTCCTATAAGTTTTACATGTTTATTTGGTAAATGACTAATTTAAAATATTATTGTTTATATTTACATTAGTGATAAGAAATATGTAATGGAAGTTTTTCGATAGAATATATTTTTTATCTTATGAAAAAAACAGTTCGAACCGCAAACAGAATCATACCGAACCGGCTTTTTAGGTTCGAATTTAAAATAAAAAACGAACCATAAAATATGGTGTGGTTCGATTCGAGGTGTAAACCGAACCAAATCATATCATGCGTATCCCTACCTCAGGGTCATGAGGCAAAAAGGTGGAGGTTTAATGAGATATTTTTTGAAATTTTGCCTCACACACACACACACACACATATATATATATGTATGTATTTAAGTCACTAATGTATACATATATAGATATAGATGTATTCAAGTTATAGGTTTTCATAGGATAGAGACTAAAAACACTTTTAGGAATTCTACCAAGAAACACTTAAGAGTTTGACTAATTACGCAACATTGAATATCTCTCATCTTTGTACACTTTTCTTAATAGTGATTGTTCTCCTTCACTTGCCCGTAGGTTTTCTCACTCCTATTGGAGTTTTTCCCATGTAAATCTCTAGTGTTGTTTTCTCTTTCTCTATCCTTCTTATTTAGTTGTTTTACATTATTGATTATTATCAATATTTAACCCTATTGATCTAAATAATTTCATGTATAATACTAACTTATCACATATTTGATTTTTTTAATTGAAAAATAGGGAATAATTACTAGATTGGAAGTAACATAAAGATTAAACCCTATAATATAAGTAGATAACATCACTTGTTAGATGTTAGTTAATAGGAGCACATGATTATAATCGTCAATAGGTTGAACCACTCTCAAGCTAGTTAGATTCTACTCAAATCAACATGGTACTCAAATCAACATCAACTTAAAATAAAATTTATTTATAATATGAGCTAAGCTTGAGCAAAGCTATTATTGATGTTCATAACTAGCTCATGAATTCTACATACATATTATATAATTAAAATTTGAAACTAATTTCTATATTATATATTTTATATGATATTAGATAATATATTATATAATTTAGATATATAGTCCAATTTTCATTCACTATCAATTGATCCATTTATTTATTTATTTTGTATATATATTTAACTTCATGGGATATAACCTTTTCTCATATTTCATGACTATAAAAGAATCAACCAATTTGTTAGCTACTCTAGCTAAGCTTATTTTAATCAAAGTTGAATTCATCTCATTTTAAACTTAGTTAGTTTGATTTGCAGAGATAAGTTGAGATCAAACATGAAGTAAAGTCCGTTTATCAAATCAAATCGATCCTAAGCTACCTATAATTTAAAGCTTAGTAAAAAGTCAACTTAACTCAAGCTTGGTAATATATTAAATTAGTAAACCCTAAGCTTTAAAATCCCAACTCTTTCGCATCTACACATGATGAAATAAAAGATTGTAGGCTAAATGGATTTCAATTGGCTAGATTAAAATTAGGGAAAAAAAAGTATATTTTGTGTTATTAAAGAATTTATCACTTTAAGATACACATATAGACATGTTTCGACCAAGGATTAGATCTAAAATCGATCGAACCCAAGCTTAACTCAATGGGTTGCAATTCTAAAAATGAAAACCTAAGACAACACTCGCAATAAGATAGGTAAGTGCTAAGACTTGGACCCACTAGATCTCAAGAGTAGTCTTTGACTTACAACGAACGTGGTGGATTTTATCTTTTCATTGAGAAAAAAAAAAGTGAAAGAGTGTAAATTATAAATATTGTTAAATTTGAAACTCAAATTATAAGTAGAAAAAACAGTGAAAGAGTATAAATTATAAATAGGTTGTAATTCTAAAAATGATGACCCAAGACAACACTTGTATTAAGGTAGGTCAGTGCTAAGTCTTAGACCCACTAGATCTCAAGACTAGTCTTGGACTTACGATACGTGTGGTGGATTTTATTTTTTCACTTAAAAAGGAAAATGAAAGACTATAAATTATAAATATTATTAAATTTGAAACTCAAACTATAAGTAGGAAAAAAGTGAAAGAGTATAAATTATATATAGATTGCAATTCTAAAAATGAAGACCTAAGACAACACTCGCAATAAGGTAAGTTAGTGCTAAGTCTTGGACCTGCTACATCTCAAGACTAGTCTTAGACTTACGACACGTATGGTGGATTTCATTTTTTTACTTAGAAAAAAATGAAAGAGTAATAAATTATAAATATTGTTAAATCTGAAACTCAAACTATAAGTGAAAAACTTTATAGCCCTTAATACATCACTTAAATAATTGATAAGGACGTGTATTTATTCATATGCAACAACATAAAAAATTAGTATCCATGTGGAATGACCATAAATCTAGAGGTTATAAAAAAAATGAAGGATAATCACTAATCTTACATTATAAATGAATGGAATTTTCCTTCTGATAAAAGCTTATATAAACCACATAAGTATACTTTAAAAGCATTTTCAGTCACTTAAGATATCAATCAATTTTTTTCGGTAATTACAATAATGCAACTTCTAAGATGAGTACAATGCGGGAATTCAAATTTGGTACCTCAAGAATAAGGATCAAAACTTAATACCATTACACAACATAGCCATTGGCCATTAATCATTTTTTTAAACTATTTAAAACATTAATATATTACTTATATTATTTTATATACTATATATTTAATTTTTTAACCATTTAAATCGTGGTTCTGTATCCTGCTCTTTCACATCACTTTGTTCCAGGACAATTTTTCAATTTAGCAAATGACATGCTTTTTGCTTGCTATAAAGGTTGGTAAGTGCATATTAATCGTGTATCGAACAAAGTAATATTGCATACTTCTCGCGTAAGAGGGGAAAGAAAAAGTTCTCTACCCCATCATATAACAATTATTGTCCAAGATAAATTCAATGAGGAGGGGGCAAGTGGTACAATGACATTGAGAAAAGGACCGACACTATCACCATATCACTGTACCAATTATAAAATTAAACTGCTTCTTTTAAATAATGTATAGATTATATGTTTCTTTCTGGTTTTGGGACTTGAGATAATAGTGAAGTTTGTATACATTATCGTGTATAAAGATGCAAAAGCAAAAAAATTCGTGGCATTGTCTTTCTCGATGATATGGATAATATTGTCATATTTTAAGATAATATATTAAATACCTATGTGTATTTTGAAGGGTTAATATCACGAATAGTGCATAAACTTTGATAAAAAAAAATGTAATTACGTACCTAAACTTTACAATGGATCAATTTAGTACCTAAATTTTAAAATTGATTAATTTAGTACATGAGAATACTTTTTGTACATGACAATGGTATATTGATCAAGTTTTTTTCAATACTAAATTAATAAATTTTAAATTTTTTCAAGTATTAAATTGGTCAATTTAAAGTTCAGATATTAAATTGATCAATTTCAAAGTTTAAGTAACTAATTGTATATTTTATCAAAGTTCAGAAATCATTCATAACATTATCCTTATTTTGAATTAATAGCACCAGATTTCAACTTTTCTACTTTGAACGATAGTGAATGTAGCTAAATTATTTTATATGGTTTTAAGAACAAATTACAATAGCAGATATTCGTGTTCGGAGACAAGTTGAATAATGCATTAATATTTTGAGTATTTAATAGAAAAAAATCAAAGTTATAAAAAAAATTATTCAAATAAGGCATTTTAATATTTTAAGTAGTTAAAAAATAGATAAATATTTTAATCGAGTGACAAATAAACACAAAATAGCGAATCATTTATTTATGCTACTTTATATAACATTTATGTCATTTTTATCTTTCTTTACGTACATAAATCGTTAATATCTTATAAAACTTTATACAATGTTAATTTTTTTAACCACTTAAAATATTGATACTTTATTTGAACTTATTTTTAAATATTGACTTCTTCTTTACATAAATTACCCAATTGCATAAATCACCATATCTTTGGTTAGGAGTGCAAATGAGCTAGGCTTTTGCCGGCTCGAGCTCAGCTCATTTAAAAACTTAATAGGCTCAAGCTAAGCTGATGATACATGAAGCAAATCTTTATGTCGACCCCAAAGCTGCCAGGATAACATCAGCATAGCATATACGCAGCCGGTGTAGCACAGTAAGCGGCCAGCTTACTAATTCAAGGTTGGCAGCATAGTGCCAACATTTTTGCCACGTAGTTTTAGTTCGTCTATGTTGATTTATCTCTTTTTTCTTGAGACTATAAATATATTATTTAGAGCTCTTATAAACATAACTCATATTTGTCTTTTGAACACCCTAATTTGAGAAATTTTCTCTAAAAGTTGCAATTCTTTGCAAGCTTTATGTTCTAGAAATCATCCAATGAGTTGATTTCTTTCATTTAAGCTTCTGCGCTGCGTCAAATTTGTATCAGAGCAAGATAAACTCGTGTGAAGATGGCAACCAACAACAATGTTGACGATAGTCATATTCTTGGCAATGAAACGGACGTTGAGAGTCCGAAGAACTGAACAGTCAGTTCCTAAGGTGGTAATCAATGCCATGGATCAAAGAATCCGACAAGTAGAATGATATCTTAAGGATTTAATCAAGCGTTTAGACGCAATGGCAGTAGATGCCAACAAAGACAGGGATATTGGTGGGAGACGATCAAGGGCAAGGGATGCTTACAGTAGTCCGATCAACCGACCTATAGCTGCAAATTGATGGGCTCAGATTTTAGATGAAAAATTCGTTGAGGAGGATGAAATTTTGTATGAAGAGGCAACCATGGAGACAAGGTTGTGAAGGTGGAGGTAGGTATCGAAGGGTCTATCATAGGCATGAAGAGAGGCAACTACGAAACGAAGTAATCTTCACTTAAAGGTAGATATCCCTAGCTTTGATGGAAATCTCGATATTGAGAAATTTTTGGATTGGCTGGCTAAAGTAGACAGGTTCTTTGATTATATAGATTACAGAGAGTGTAGAGTGAGGGTGGTGGCGTGTAGGTTGAAAGGACGAGCCTTTGCTTGGTGGGAGAGGTTATAGAATATAAGGTAGAGAGAAGGTAAGCAGCCTGTATAGACGTGGTTCCATACGAAACAACCACGATAAAGGGACTTCTTGCCACCTAATTATGACTAAATCCTTTTCCAGCAGTGTCAACATTGTTATTAAGGACCACATTTATGTATGATTACACTGCTTAGTTTATGAAACTGGCTTAGCATAACGATCTTCAAGAAAGCGAAGGTCAACTAGTAGCATGATATGTGGATGGTATGAAATTGCAGATCAGGGACAGGATTGGGGTCGTTGTGTTGAGGAGCCTGAGTGAAGCAAAAACATGGCCTTTAAAGCTAAACTAATGTTGCAGGAATAAGCACTAGATTTGCAGGTAGCAAAAAAGGATACAGAGTTGAGGGTACTAGTAGTAGTAAGGTGGTAGCTAAGAAAAACAAAGGCATTGTAGAAAATCCTATTGAGAGTGGCGAGAGGGAGGCTGACAAGACAATTGGTAAGAAGCCTTTAGAGGCCAGAGAACCCCAGAGGCAAAATAACCCATATGCCAAGCATATCCTAGGTAAGTGCTACCGTTGCAATTAGCCACGACATAAGTTTAATGAGTGTTGAAATAGAAAGAGCGTGAATATAGTAGAGCGAGATGAAGGAGAAGAGGTTTATTGTAAACCTGATGAGAAGATGATTATTTTGAAGAGGATGATAAAGATGTTGAGCAGGCCTGTGTTGTTAGGAAATTGATGTTAGCGCCCAAGCAATAAGAGAACACTCGGTGACACCAGTTGTTTCGCACTAGGTGCACTATTAAGGACAGAGTATATAATCTAATTATTGACTGTAGGAGCTGCGAGAATATTATTGAGCGAGAGATAGTTAATTAGCTACAATTGCCAGTAGAAAAACATCATAATCCTTACTATAGGTAGATTAAATCTGCTGAACAAATAGAGATGAAGGAGAGATAAAGTACCATTTTCCATTGGCAAATATCAAGATGATGGCTATTGTGATATTGTAGACAACACGGACATATGCCACCTGCTATTTGGGAGACCTTGGCGATATGATGTAAATGCTCAACATGCAAGGAAGGAAGATACGTATAGGCTAGAAAAAGGTGATGTGAAGTACACTTTGTTGCCTCTAAAGATAGCAAATAGCACCAAAGCCTGCAAGGTAGAGGGGCACTCTTTCCTGGCAAATACTCACTTAGAGAAAGCGTTAGAAGATGATATGAGGGAGTCCTGAGTTGTGCATGTGCTTATAGTGAAGAATGTCATGACATTGGACAAAGACAGCAATAGTGGTATTAGAGAGTGTGAAAGAGGTGCTGGAGGACTTTAAAGATGTATTGTCAGATGATTTGCCAAAAGACTATCACCCTTAAGATCATTCAACACCAAATGATTTGGTGCATGGGGCGAATCTACCAAACTTTCCACATATAGGATGAGTCCCAAGGAGGTTGAGATTTTATAGGAGAAGGTTTAGGAGCTGTTGTAGAAGTGATTAATTAGAGATAGTATCAACCTCTGTGTTGTACCTGCCTTATGGACTCCAAAGAAGGATGGCAGCTAAAGAATGTGTATTGATAGCCAAGATATCAACAAGATTACTATTGGGTATGTATTCCTAATACCTTATTTAGAAGACATGTTAGACAAGTTGAATGGGGCTACTATGTTTTCCAATGTTGACCTGAGGAGTGGACATCACCTTATCATAATCAAGACTGGGGATGAGTGGAAAACCACATTCAAGATAAAGAAGGGTTGTATGAATGGCTAGTGATGCCTTTTGGCCTCAGCAATGCGCCTAGCACCTTTATGCATGTTATGAATCAAGTATTAAAACCCTTTATTGGTAGATTTGTGGTAGTCTACTTTGACGACATATCAATTTATAGTAGATCTGAAGATGAGCATATAGGTCATTTGAGGAGTGTTTTGACTATGTTGAAAGAAAATAAACTATATGCTAATCTAAAGAAGTGTATTTTCATGTCAAAGAGATTGCCTTATTTTTTTTTTTTTTTTGGTTTATGTTAGAAGTGAGGGGACAATAGTTGGTGATGAGAAGGTGAGGGATCTCAAAGAATGGCCTATAACAAAAACTGTGACTAAGTTAAGGAGTTTCCTCGGTTAGCTAGTTTTTACAGATGATTCATTAAGCACTTCAATACTATTGTTGTTGCCTTAATTGAGTGCCTAAAGAAAAGGTAGTTTCAGTAGGAAAAGGAGGCTAAGACTGGCTTTGCAGTACTGAAATAGAAGCTATGTAGTGCTCATACGTTAGCACTTCCTGACTTTGATAAATTATTCGAAGTCGATTGTGATGCAAGTGGAGTCGGTATTGGCAGTGTGTTATCCTAGGAGAAAAGACCAATAGCTTTTTAAAGTGAAAAATTATGTGATGCTAGGAAGAGCTGATCAACTTATGACAAGGAGTTACTGCTCTATGGTGAGGGCACTGAGAGTTTGGGAGCGTTATTTAGTAGGGAAAGAGGTTGTTTTGTACTTTAATTGTAGGGCTCTAAAGCATCTAAATAATCAAACTAGAATTAGTAAGGATATACATGTCAGGTGGATTCAGTTTTTGTAAAGATTTCATTTTAAATTGATGCATAAGTTTGGAGTGCAAAATAAGGTAGCTAATGCCTTGAGCAAAAGAGCTGATTTGTTAGTTACTATGAGCACTAAAGTTATGGGGTTTTAGCAATTGAAGGAGTTGCATGGAGATGATGTTGACTTTAGGGTTATATGGGAAAAATTGCATTACAAAAGAGCCTTGTGGTAACTATTATATACTTGAAGGGTACTTGATGAAAGGGAACCAACTTTACATCCCTAAGTCTTCTTTAAGTGAGAAGCTTATCAGAGACTTGCATGTGGAAGGATTAATGGGGTACTTGGGTCAAGATAAGACTATTGTAGCAATAGTGAAAAGGTACTATTGGCCTTGGTTGAGGAAGGATGTCAGTAGAACTGTGCAGAGGTGTTATATCTGTCAGACATCCAACGGGCAGTTCTACAATACTGATTGGTACACACCACTATCAGTACCTAAAAATATCTTAGATGACCTATCCATGGACTTTCTACTGGGTTTGCCTCATACCTAACGAGGTGTTGACTCAGTATTTGTGGTTGTTAATAGGTTTTCTAAGATGGCTCACTTTATTTCTTATAGAAAAATGTAGATGCACAAGCTATTGCCAAGTTGTTTTTCAGAGAAATCGTGCAATTACATGGAGTTCCCAAGTCCATCACATCATATAGGGACAAAAAATTCTTTAGTTACTTATAGAAGACACTTTGATATATGTTCGACTCATATTGAACTGCAGTAGCACGACTTACCTTCAGACTGATAGACAAATAGAGGTAACTAACAAGACTCTTGGTAATCTAATCAAGAGTATATGTGGTGAGAAGCCACTATAGTGGGATATAGCTTTAGCTCAGGTAGAGTTTGCTTATAACAGTTTCGTCCATAGACCATAGGAAAATCTCCTTTCTCTATAGTCTATACCAAGACACTACACACACGCATTAGATTTGATTAAATTGCCCAAGGGAACTAAGTTCAATACAGCTACTAAGAATATGGCTGAAAATTATCAAGTTATCACAAGTGAAGTCAACGAAAGGATTGAGAAGGTAAATGTAAAGTACAAGGAAAAAGCAAACAAGCACAAAAAGAAGCGGTTGTTTGAAGCAAGGGATCAAGTGATGGTTTTTTAAGGAAGGAACAATTTCCAGTAGGTAGGTATAACAAGTTGCAGCCCAATAAGTATGGCCCTTATGAGATTATAAAAAGATCAACGACAATGCTTATGTTGTTAGACTTCCTAATAGCATGAATATTTGAAGATTTTCAATGTTACCGATCTATTCCCATTATACATAGAAGACTCACCGTTATATCCAAATGAAAACTCGAGGTTGAGTTCTTTACAGGTGGGAAGAGAATGATACGGGATGCAAATCCAAAGCCGACCCCAAAGCTGTCAATGTAACACTGGTATAGCATAGTAAGCTACCAGCTTACTAATCCAAAACTAGCAGCATAGTGCCAGCATTTTTACTATGTAGTTTTAGTTCATTTGTGTTGATTTATATCCTTTTTTCTTGAGATTATAAATATCGTATTTAGATCTCTTGTAAACAAACTCATATTTGTCTTTTGAAAACCCTTATTTGAGAAATTTTCTCTAAAAGTTGCAATTCTTTGCAAACTTTGTGTTCTAGAAATCATCCGGTGAGTTGATTTCTACCATTTACGCTCCTGCACTATGCCATGGGCTCTCCATAAGTCTAAAATATATATATATATATATATATGCTTGGGTCCAAGCCTATTAAGAATTATTGAGCCCGAGCTAAATAACCCAAGCTCTAGCTTGGGCTCATTTATGTTTTTAATTATATATAATATTATAATAATATATATTAATATTATATTTATTTTTAATGAGTCTATTTGCGAGCCCTTAACAAACTTATTCGTGGGTTGGCTCGCAAGCCTAAGTACAAGCTCAGGCTCATCTTGTTTAGCTACATGAGTCTAAGTTCAAGTTCAAACTTAGCTTGTTTACAGTCCTATCTTTAGCTTATTTACAGCCCCATCTTTCTTTGGCCAATAAAAGATTTTTAAAAGAAAAAAAAAAGAATGGTGATTGGACTCAAATCAAAAAATAGATCAAGTATAAATAAAAGGAAAAGAAAGTGTATTATTAATTCTCAACATTTTACTATTTTTTTAAATCTTTATTTTTTTTATTTTAATTAAATCATTAAAATAGTAAAAAAATAGAAAATTAAAAATATTAAATAATTACAATATCCAGTAGTACTCCCAATCCATAAAAAATTGTTATAAGTATAGTGAAACACCTAAAGTTTACAACTGATTAGTGCAATCATCAGAGATTCAGAGTTATAAAAAGAAAAGTTATTATCGTTGGACTCTTCATGTTATATATCGAGTTGAGTGGCTTTATTATTATTATTACTAACTAAATTGAAGGTTTACGGAGTCTTAGGGCAAGGGCAAAAATTGCCATCATATCAATTAGTTTGGGTAACATTAAAAAGCTGGAGATAGAAAGCCTTGCACTTGCACCGGCTCAACATATAACTAACAGTTCATATATTTCATTTGCCTAATCTACCCTTTTACAATTTTTTTTTCTTTTTATCTAGTGAAAATAACTAAAGCAGCTGATACGAACACTATATATGCTATGCCACCAGCAAAATATAGAAAAACTTGAAAATGTCATATGCGCAGTATCCAATGACATTTTTGAAGCAGACAAACCGAAGAGAGATATTTTTTTGCCTTCTGTGGCTGACATTCACATGCATTTTCATATTTTTGTTCAACCATTGTAATATTAGGAGAGCATCTTGAATATATTCTACGATACTAAATTAATATACTTTCATGTTGGTGATGCCGTAAGAATAATAATATAGAGATATATCTAGTACTTTTTGGATGTGGAAAAAAAAATAGACAGCTATAGCCATTATTAATTATTTCATATGGTTGCCATTAAGCACATGTGCTTGAAAAAGAAAACTCGGATTTATCCATAAAGAATGGCGGATGAAATCTATTCTTCTCATTCATTTGGTACACGTTCATCTTGTCTTGTGTGGTGTGGCCTTATTATGTCCCTTCAACATCGTTTGCAAGTCTCTTAATTATTAAGAATGTGTTTAGTGCCTTCAATTCTTTAAGGACCAACCTAAATTATATAAATTATTGTGTACGATTTGGGCCATTTTATTGGGTTATATGTGTGTGTGTATATATTGGTATTAGGATTTTTTAACATATTCTATATCAGCTTTCTTTAGGAATAATAATTATCTCTTATTGCTCGTAGACGTAACCAGCATTGATCTTACTGTATAAATTCTCTTGTGTTTTTTTTTTTATTCTTTCTTGTTAGTTATTATTGTTAACACACGATTGGTATTAGAGCCCCGTTAGATAAAGTTCTCATTTAAATTTGGGAATATGTGGTTTCTAGGGTTCCTATTTAAATTTGGAAATTTAAGGTTTCTTTTGCTGATTAAAAATGTTATCCCATAAGTCTTATATTGAGAAATGCAATGGATAGAATAATTTTAATTCGTAGAAGGTGAAGATGCGAGTTCTTTTGCTTTAGCAAGGGTGTAAAATAGCATTGGAAGGAGAAGAAAAATTGCCGGAGAATTTAAAAGAAGAGGAGAAGAAAATGATTCTAGCAAAGGTTCATAGCACGGTTGCATTAAATCTAATCAATGAAGCCTTAAGAGAGATGGTTGATGAAACAATTACATCTTTACGGAAAAAGCTCAAAAGCAAGTATCAAAAGAAATCCTTAAAGAATTGATTGCATCGAAAGCAATGTTTGTATACTTTAAGAAGGATATCATATTGTCAATTTTAATTGAATCATTCTAGATTTACAAGCTATTAGGATTAAAATTGATGATGAGGATTAGGTGATCATTCTTTTATGTTTGTTGCCAAGTTTATATGAGAATATTGTTGATGCTATGTCATATGTTAAAGACACTATCTTTGCTAGTCATGTCAAAAATGCTATGCATCTAAGGAATTAAAAGTGATGATGATGCATGGTGGGAACAGGAAAAAAGGACACATTAGGAAGGATTGCCCTCAACAAAAGAAGGGAAATGAAGTGAAGGAATCAAATGGAAAAATAAGTGCAACTATAGTATCTAAGAGTTTTGATGAAGGTGAAGGCAATGATGTTTTAATAGTCAACACTTTAGGTTCTACAAATACTTAGGTTATGGACATTGATGCATCTTATCACATAACTTTTTCAAAGGATTCGTTTACTTCTTTCAAGGAGTAGAAGAGTACTGTAAAACTAGGTGATGAGGTGGAGCTTAGTGTCAAAGGTAGTCATTCTATGTAATTGGGATGTATGATAAGATGGTTAGAACATTCGATATTTGTATGTTTACGATATATAGAAACATTTGATTTTGTAGGTGCCCTTAATGAATAAAGGTATAGTTTTTTTAGTGAAGATGGTTAGATTAGAGTTTCTAAAGGCGCTTGAATAATGATGGAGGGTAAATTGCAACATGGTGCTTACATCTTGATGGGAAATTCAGTCATGGGAGTGGTGATAATCTCTAGTTCTTTAGAGTAGCATGATGATTGTACAAAATTATGACATCGTAGATTGGGTCATATGAGCAAGAAAGGACTTGCAATATTGAGCAAACAAGGTTTGTTAGATGGTGCTGAAATTGGTAAACTGAAATTCTATGAAACCTATACTATAGGCAAGTAGCACAAAGTGAAGTTCAGTTGTGCAAGGCAAGCTTTTATAAATATCTTTGATTATATTCATTCATATTTATGGGGACCTTCTTAGTTAAATCACATGGAAAATGTAAAAATTCTGTTACTTTTATTGATGACCACTTTAGAAAAGTTTAGGTGTATATTTTTAACTTAAAAGATGATATGTTTGGGCGGTTCAAGAAGTGGAAGACCAAGGTAGAAAAACATACCAACAAACAAGTCAAGACACTCAGAATAGGTAATGGCTTAGAATTTTGTAAACCATTTAATGAGCTCTACAAGAAAGAAGGTAAGGTGAGACATTATACTACACGATATATACTACAACAAAATAGAGTTGTAGAATGCATAAACTAAACACTCTTGCAACATGCTCGATGCAAGCAATTAAATCTTGGGCTTTTGAAGCAATTTTGGGTTGAAACAATTAATATTGCTTGTTATCTATTGAATAGATCTCCATCAACTACAGTAGATTATAAGACTCCATAAGAGCTATTGCTACAGTGTACACCCTTTGAACATTCCAACTTGCATATATCTAGTTATCTTGCTTATGCCCATTTTGATGCTAGTAAACTTGAGCTTAGGGAAATGAAAAGCATATTTTTAGGGTATGTAACTGGAGAAAGTGGGTATACACAGTAGTGTAATTGAAAGGATAGAACTCCAAGTTTATTATTAGTAGATATGTCACTTTTGAAGAGTTTGCTATGTTTTACTAGGGAGAGGGGTTTAATAATCTTGTAAGTAATAAAGATTAAGTTAATGGCCAAAAGGTAGGTTTGAGGTTGAAACTTCAAAAAGAATTATTACAAATGTTTTAGAAACAACCCAAGATATGTGGGTTGATCAACCATAAAGTATAACAACAAGAAGAATAAGAAGAGATATCCAAAAGCCTTCAAGGTATGTAGATTGTGTAGATGCTATTGATAAAAATTCTTCTACATATGCTTTAATAGTAATAGAAAGTACTGATTGTGATGAATCAAAGTCATACAAAGAGGCAGTACAAAGTAAAGAAATATCATAATTGTTAACTTTTATGGGTGAGGAGATATAGTCTCTTTTGAAGAACAAAACATGAGATCTTGTACCATTACCAAAGAGTGTTAAACTAGTGGGATGCAAATGGTAGTTTAAGAAAAAGAAGGTATTTTGGGGTTAAACCAACTATATTGAATGCAAGGCTTGTGGCAAAGGGTTTTTCAAAAAAAAAAAAAAAAAGGAAGGAATTAGAGTAAATTGATGTGAGAACCAGTTTCATACATGGGAATTTAGAAGAACAAGTTTATATGACACAGTCAAAGAAGTTTTTTATTCTAAAAACAAAGACCATGTGTTGCTAAGGAAATCCTTGTATAGGTTAAAACTGTCTCCTAAGAAATGGAACAAGAGATTTGATGCATTTATGGTTTCTCATGAATTCATTCATAATTAGTTTAATAATTGTGTTTACTCTTGAAAACTATCAGATAATTCTTTTATATATTAGTCATTATATGTGTACGACATGTTAATTACATCTAACGACAAGGTTGAAATTAGCATTTTCAAGATTTTGTTAAGCAGTGAGTTTGAGATGATTGATCCAAGTGTGATGAAGAAAATTTAAGACAAGAAGATTTGGAGAGATAGAAGAGTAGACCTATTTTATGTATCTCAACAGAAGTACATTAAAAAGGTGTTGTAGTATTTTCAAATGGCACAATATATGGATAATCCTAAGGAAACTCATCAGGAGGTAGTTAAATGGATTATGCAATACTTGAAACGCACGGGAATTATTTGCTTAGTTTATGGTTCTGATGGTCCTACTAGTGGCTTTGTTGACTATACAGATTCTAATTATGGTGGAGACCTTATAAATAAAAGATTCGTGACATGTTATATCTTCATGCTCTATGGATGTGCTATTAGTTAGAAAGCAACACGTCAAACCATGGTTGTTTTGTGTACCACTAAAGCTGAATAGATGTCATTGCCAAAAGAGGCTAAGGAAGGCATGTAATTACACATATTTGTTAATAGCATGGGTTTAGATGTTCATAAACGTATCATTTATTATGATAGTCAAAGTGCATTAAACTTAGTAAAGAATTCATTTATCATAAAAGATCAAAGCATACTAATGTCAAGTTAAACTTTATTCGACATGTCACTAAGGATAAAGTGTTTTTAGGGCCACAACAGATAATCTAACAAATATGTTCACAAAGTTGCTACTTATAGAGAAGTTCAAGCATAGCTTGGCAATTAGTGAACATCCGCATAGCTCGATGTCCTTTGGGGCATAGATGGTAGGGAAATGTTCTTGGTTCTAGTGCTTTTGGAAATTCATGTCAAGGTGGGAAAGTGTTGAGTGCCTTGAACTTTCTATGAACCAACCTAAATCATAACCTAACCTGATATATATGTTTATATATATTTTTAATTATAATATATTTATTATATAATAAATATTTATAGATTATTGTAAATGATCTGATTCGTTTTGTTGGGTTATGTATGTATATCTCTGCTATGGTTTTAGAATACATGGTATAAGTTTTCTTAAGAAATGAGAACTTTCTTCCCTTGCCTGTGAACATTGACCATTCTTCTTACCACTTAAATTCTTTTATGTTATTTATTTTTGTCGCTTTATTTTCTTTTTAATTATTGTTCTCAACACGATAGTATGAATATTAAAATGTTCATTAATTTCTCTAGACCGTGACTATTAAACTCTAGACATAAAAGCCCGTAAGATTAAGTATATATAACACAAGAATTGGAAGGTAAAACTTGAATCCTTGTGACTCGACTTGATTAGCCACTTCAGGTAAATTAAATATAGAGATAAAGAATTATTCTCTCTTGAAATGAACAAGAAAAATTGTTCCCAATCGCTTATGTAAATCAACTCACTCTTAAGAATTTGTTTGAAAAATTAAGGTAAATTAAAAATACAATAGTTAATAAAAAAAGGATAAACATTGATATCAATTAGATACTTTTAAACTTTAAGTAATTAATTGTAAAAAGTGGTAAATTTCGGGTAATGAATAAGACAATTACCAAAAGAAAAATTACATCAAATTCAACTAATTTTCAGTCCACTCAAATGGTTTATCTACAACATTTTCCAAAATGAACAGTCTCTTTAGTTAAATTAATAGGAAAGAAGAAATGAGGATAAATGAAGGAAGACGAAGAGAAATGACATGAAAAAGAATGAAAAAGAACAGGGAACCAATCGTCTTGATTGCCTTTGTTTTTAACATTGATGTTTTTAATTTTATTGGTGATTAGAGACGAATATATAACTTTACAGCATTTCCTTTTTATTTTCGCCCATTTACTTTCAAACCACAAAATGACAAATAATAGAATAACTATTAACTAGAATAATCAAATTTATATATTCCACTATTTACTTTCTTGTAAATCTCATTAAAGCATATAACTATTCTATTATTCGTATCTCAGCTCTATTGTATTATATGATTGAATAAAAAATAAAATAAAAATATCAATGATCATATTTAGTGAATAATGCAACTACCACTATCTCTAAGATATCATTGTGATAACCCAAACTCAAATTATTAAAAAAAAATAATAGGTTATCAGTTTGGTATTTATTCATGTCAATGTGGTTAGATATTAGTTTATTAGAGTTAGATATTCGTAATAGTAACTAATTGATAAGACAATAGTTTGAAATAAAGGTGTCACTTGATAGTAAAAATACTTTTATGTAATAATAATAATAGCAGCTCTCATTTTCAATAAAATTGAAGAAATTTTTTTTTTTAAATTTAGAGATTTGTGTTCATCTTAAGAGGGTAATTGCGATGACTAATCGTCTCAAGTAGAAGGGTTTGCTTTCTTTACCAAATTTCACATTTTACCAATTATTGAGTTGCGAGCAAATTGATTGCCTTCCATCCACCACCCCCTTCAATGACTGATACTAGTATCACCATTACAAGCCTATACAAACACTACTACTCTAGCCTCAACATAAAATTACCACAATTGTTGTTACTATATATTAGCACCACTATTTAAACACCAATGAACCACCATCATTACAACTAGTATTATGATAGTGGTACTGGTAATAATATGTGTGAGTATTAGTGATGGTTGTAATGGCAATATTGATACAAAAGTGGGTTGGTAGCACAAAGTTGTAATAGTGGTATGGTGGGTGGATGGATTGCTTTATGACTAAACTTGATTTTTTTTTTCAATTTTTATGAAAAAAATATGAAAATTAATGAAATTAACAAGGTAAACAATAACAATTAAAGTGAAAAAAATAAAGTGACTATAGATAGTGAAAACAAAATGCGATATAAGGTGGAGTTCAAACTGCCCCCTAATCTCTACGACACCAAAAGCCTCAATCGAGATTTTACACAATGCTTTATTAATTACAAATAATATGCTTTTAATGAGTTACACATCATCACCTCAAATATTCTCACACATTAAACCACCAAGCTATGTCCTTTCACTAAACACAAATTTACTACAAGGCATAACTTCTCTCTCACTAAATCGCAAAAACTATTTTAGAGTACTTCTTACAAAGATTGTAGCTAAAAGCTCTTAATAGCATTACTCAAAACTTCTCTCAAGAGATTTGTAATTTAAGTATATAAGACAAAATTAATGAGAATTTCATTACAAATTGATTGATAGTAAATAAATATCTCTTTTAACTTCACAAAATCAACCCAATACTTTATATCTTAATGTTCTTCAATAAATTTGGTAGATGGAGAACTTATGACAGAAATGCCTCTGCATTAAAATGTCTCCGACGGCTATTTTTCTAATATTAGCATTTGGAAACTGTTACATGACGTAAAAGAAACAGTCCACGTGGCATAGGGATTACATCATGCAATATCAAATCTAGTGTTGAGAATAACAGATCTAGTTGGGAACTAACAGATCTAGCTAGAAAATAACAGATCTAGTTACAATTAGTTGTAAATCAGTTCATTGTACAAAGGATGTAAACAAACAAGATCTATAAATAGAGAAAATAACATACAGAAGGGATATAAGATTTTATCCAGAAAAATTACTCGTGTGAGTGATTGGAGACCGCTCATCTCGAACTTAGCTTTACAATTTCATCTACACACACAAAACACACGTTATCGTGAAGAACAAAGATATAGAGAAACATGAGAGAGAGAGACAACTTAACTTGAGTGTGTGAGACGTGAGGCAGAGAGTAGGGTTGGGGTTGAGAGGAGTAATATCGTGGAAATTGATCTTTGTGGGCTTGGGCTATTAATTGGTGCTCTCTTGTCGATGGTAACTACAAGACAATAAAAAATGGCATCAGACATGGAGCAAATCAAGAGTATGTCGTGGCACTACAACAACAGCAGCATCAGTTTGAATAGCATTCTAATTCTATATTACAAGATTTATCAAAAAGAATGGAGCAATTGGAATTACAGGTACCTCAAACTCAGCATTCTTTCGGTACAGCACATGATCCTCTTATTTCCGGTTCATCACTTGCTACATATGATGAGAATTTGGCTAAGGCAATCAAACTGGAATTACCTAAGTTTTTGGGGGAGGGAGTCAAGATTTGGACCTATCAAGCTACTCAGTTTTTCAACTTCTATAAGGTGGAAGATCAACAGCGAATTACTATTTCTTCGTTTGCTATGATGGGTGCTGCAGCAAAGTGGTTTAAGTGGATGCATTTAAATGGCCATTTAACTAATTGGTCAGAATTCTTGAATGCTTTAGTCATTCGATTTGGGCCTTCTGAATATGAGGATCCTCAGGGTGAATTGTTCAAATTAAAACATGAGGGATCAGCGGAACATTACCAATCTCAATTTGAAGCTCTAGCAAATCAGGTGGTGGGTCTTTCTGGTTCTTTTTTGCTCAATTGCTATATTTCGGGTCTCAAACTTTACCTGTGCTAAACACACTTACTATCTAGCCATCTTGCCCTTGCATCCAAACGCCACATTCTAATCATATAGCATATGGTTATTATCGAAATGCCGACCTCCGCCAATAGGTTCTGCTCATTTATAAGAGGATTAATTTTATTAGATAAAAGGTCTAGACCCTCTATTGGACATTGATATAAACTTGTATTTAAACTGATCAATGAAGCTATTCATTTTTCATGTTAAAATAAATGTTTTAGAAAGGGAAGGTTGATTAAACGACGATCGAGGTGATGGGTTAATTAACGGCGGGGTCCAGCCTATAATAATAGGGAAGAGAGTAGTACAAAATAAGTGACATGGCTATCCATATAGCAAGAAAAAGCAATTGAAATGGAGGTTTATACTAATTTAAAAAAGTTCAACACTTAATCGTACATGGAAAAAGGTTCACAACATTAATAGGATTTCACCTTAAGGATACGTTAAAATTTTTTTCGACCTTTTTGATTTAATTGAATTTTGTTATTTGCTATCCGTGTGAATATTTTCCATTTGACAGCATATGCAAATAGGATAAATTATACTAGAAAGTATCAATACTTGAGAATAAGTTCATATAAGTTATCAACGTTTTCAATGGTTAAAAAGAAAAAGTCACATTGGCAAAAGAAATCAAATGAGATATCAATAGTTGCAAAGTTCATTCGAAATATAGTTTTCAATTAATTTTCCTTTGTTTTCTTCGATGATCAATTATTATTACCTCATTTGACTTACTTCACATAATGTTGATCTCTCCTTTTAACCATGTAGAAAATCAAACTCTTGATTTAAGGACTTGAAAGGAATAAACAAGCCAAAAGAAGAAGAAACTTGATCTGTAATTCACAATACAAAATGTAAAAACAACGAGAAAGAGTGAGTGAAAATATGGCGTAACTAAATAACCAATGAGACAATGAATACTACTAATGTCACGTGTATAAAAGAACAAATAAATATGAGGAACTAATTAAGCTAATGTGGCATCATCCAAAAATTATCTAACAACTTTCAACTCTGACTTCTTAACATAGCTTTGGACGATTCTTTTGATGAATCCCCTAACATGAAAAGCACTAGGAATAATCAAGAGGGGGTGATTGCGTATTTGCCCAAATTTCAAAATAAAAAGTTTGAAAATCAGCAGATTAAAAAAATAACGGATATGCAGCAGTTAAAAAAATAAATAAAATATATAAAATAAAAGAGAGATAAAGAAAATCAAGCATTAAATTTAACATGGAGTTCGGCCCTTTACCTATTCTCTATGGTCCACCAAATGTCTCTTTCAAGGTCTTTAGCACCACTATAGTAATATCAAAAAATTGACTCGAAACGAGTAGTATTACACCTATAGGAAATAATATATTTCATTTCTCTCTCTAAGTGCTTTTATATGAATAGCAATAAATATTTCCTTACTTTAACTCATTATTCTTGCTTTTCAAATTTTTGCACTTAATAATTATCCTTTCATTTTCCATATTCAAACTGTTTATCTCATCATTTAGCCTTTCATTTTCAATTTAATTTCTTCAAGCACAGTCTGAAAACTTTCTAACTGTTCTCCAATTTTGTCATTAAAGTTTTTAGCATGCCATTCTTCTTTTCACTTTCATCAATTTATAGCATGCTTTTTATACATAGCATGCAATTCATTATATAAAGGAGAATAAGGAGATGTTACCTCATTGTCCAAGTACATGAAGCATACATTTTCATTATCTGAATCCGATGAGTCCTCATCGCTCCATGTAGCCATATAGGCCTTCTTTTTCTCCTCCTTTATCTCTTTCTAAGTAGCGGGAAATATTGCTAAATGCGTCTTGGTTTTTTGTAGTTGTAACATGTGATCACATCCTTTCTCTTGTGCTTGGAAGAGCTATTGTCATCCTCCATCTTCTTTGATTTTGACCTCATAAATTTTCTTAGTTTCTTGGCCATTAAGACAAGATACTCTTATTCATCTTCATCCTCTTCATCACTTGATTATTGTTTTGTGACTTTTCAAGGCATTTGCCTTCTTTGCTTTGTTTCTTGATGAGCTCATAGTTTTCGAGTGCACCAAGAAGCTCTTCTTTACTTAAGGCACTGAGATCTTTAGTTTCCTATATAGTTATCCTCTTGACTTTCCAATCTTTTGAAAGTGGCCTGAGAAGTTTGGAATTAATTTCCAAATTAGTAAAGTTCTTCCCAAGCACACTTAGAGGATTTATAATATTAATGAACCTATTATGCATTTCATCAATAGATTTATTAGGAAACATTTTAAAATTTTCAAATTCACCACATAAAAGACTTTTTTGGTGTCTCTAACTCTAGATAATTACTCATAAGTCTTTTCTAGCTCATCGCATGTAAGCCCCTAGATTTTATGCTATGGTTTATGCTTAAATCTCAAACCGGAAGTTAACAAGAAACGTAAAATCAACAAATCTGTGTCAAACCCTAGTAGATTAGATCCGACAATCTCGCGCTCTTAACTCCTAAACAATGGAATTGAAATAAATGTGGAAAATAGTTTGTAATAAATAAGGAAGCTTAAAAATATCATATTCGTAAATTTTTAGTGTGTTTCAGATCCAAACGGGATCAGTTTTTGAAAACCGTGCTCTGGTATATCCAACGGTAAAAATATTTCGATAATAAAATTAGATTCATAAAAATAAAAAGATTTCAAAAATATCAGTTTTATAATTTTTCGATATCTAAAAATATCATATATAGCTTAATTACACGTATTTTTTTTGCTAGCAGTATTAATTTGTATTATCTACTATTCATAGTACTATTCTACATTATTCATCTATTTCTACTTTTTCTACACCTATTTTTATACTCTACCATACTTATTATCTACTTTTTACTTTTCTCATACACCTTTAATCACATCATACCTTATAACTTATTACTTTTAATTAACAAAAATACAAAACAAATAAAAAACAATTCTCTCTCTCCATGGTCGACGCCGCTCTCCCCATACACACACATATAATTTTCTTTTTCATTTTATTTTATTCACATAATTTTCCCTCCATAAAACTCTATAAATACCCATCTCCCTTCATTTCTTTCACAAACTCATTTACCTTATTAAAACTCTCTCAAAATCATTCCTCAAATTCTCTCCCAAAAATCTCTTTCACTTTTCCATATTTTCCCACATTTCTTCTACACCCATACTACCAAAACCTCTCTTAAACTAC
The DNA here is from genome assembly GCA_024138025.1 of Combretum micranthum. NCBI lineage: Eukaryota > Viridiplantae > Streptophyta > Magnoliopsida > Myrtales > Combretaceae > Combretum > Combretum micranthum. The sequence goes on from JAMXBD010000744.1 coordinate 252,536, forward strand.
CAACCAAATTTCTATCTTAGGTAAATTTCTGACTTATACTTTCTTACCATATCATGTAACTTAATATGACCATGATGTATGTTTTTTAAGCATTTAAATGTTATAAAAACAACACTATGTTCATGTTTTATTCTTGTTCATGAACAAATTACATTTTAAGTTGTTTTATTTATGTACGTGATTATTATTGTTCTAACCTAACTCCTATATGATATTATCTATAGTTATTTATCTATATATATTGCTTAGAGTATATAAGCTCACTAACATAATCATTATTTATTTATTTATTCTTGCAATTTATTTTTTTATTTATTACATGCTTTAATATTAAGACTAATCTTTCTCGTCTTAGATTTGTCCTCATCAATTCAAAATGATTTTCTTATTTATTTTGTTTTTCTTTTTGGATTGCTCATGACTAAGTCCAGAAGCCTTGAAATCAAGTTAAGACTTTCAATACTTGATATTTATTTCTTGCTTATTATTATTATTATTATTCTTGTTATATTACTAGCTATATACTCATTGTTCATACATAATCATATTAATGGTTGTCTTAATAAAAATAAAAAGTTTTTATTAAAATAAAAAACAAGTTCAACTTATTTTAAAATATAATTTTATCGCTTAGGAAAAGATTCATTAAGATTTAGAATTTTATTTTAACCAAATATTTTTCAAAGGATTTTTTATAAAAATCACCATAGATTCTAGTGTTGTTAACATACAAAGCTTTTACAAAAAATGATTAAGGAACTCTTTATTTTCTTTCCAAACTACCATTAAAAAACCTTAAGATTGATAATACTTTTCTATAAAAAAAACTTTCTTAAAAAATTTATTATAAAATCCTTACTAATATTTTTAGTGAATACAAAGACCAACACAAGTTTTCCAATATAAGTTAAGAATCAACTTACTAGGTAAAGTATACTTAAGGAATAAAATTTGAGAATAACTTAGAAAGACTAAAGTTTTTTAATCAAAAAATTATCTTTTAAGAATTTAGGAAAATAAATTAAATCACATATTTAATTACTTAAAAATCCTTAATTTTATTTCCAAACAACTTAACATAGTTTTGTCAAACTTCACTTTTTCAACTACCAAGACAAGACTGTTTTATGGAAAATCATTAGTTAAGACAACATCGTTAGAATCATGTGTATAATATGAGTCGCCTATGTATTAAAAAGATTTTTCAACTATATATATATATATATATATATATGATTTCTATAGGATTTTGGTTGATAAAAAGTTTGGAAAATCGTGTTTTAAAGGTTGCAATTTTCGTGTTGATTCTGTACCGTATCTTTTAGAGACCTGAATAACCTTTTATAAATGATATAACCTTAGAAATAGATAGATCTTTTCGAGTAGTAGAAAACGGTATATAACATGCGAAAGTCCAAGTTAAAATGAGCAAGTTATGACCATTTTAAGTTGGAATTTCACCACATACGAATTTTGATGAACTTAGTGAAATAGAATTTTAAGTTTAAGTAGAACTTCCAATAAATACCCATTTTAGGTATTTCTCTTATTTAGGTGATGTGAAGTCCGAGCTTCCTTACCCGGAGGACTACTTTGACAAGAAGCTTCTACTATCACAACCGAGTGAGTTTAAATTCTTATATTTAGTACATACGTTTTTGCTTGTAGTTTAGTGGCACTAGATTTTAGGAAAAGATAAAACATGATAGCGTATGTGCTTTACTTATATGATTGAAATTATGTTAAGCATATCGAGGAGGAATTTGTTAATTAATCATTGTATGATTTAGTATAATAATGATTTGTCTGCAAACTCTATTATCACTTTTAAAATATCTAATATTATGCTATGATTACTTAAATAAAATGATTCATGCATGGCACGTAGTGAGTCGCATGTCATTCATTACTGTCGCGACTCTAAATATGGGGGCTTAGTGGGATTAATCTAAAGCCATCATACCACGTACAAGACTCTATTTATTTATCACTATCTTTCATATAAATATATATTATATTGCTGGATTTCAACTATGGAATCCGATTGTCCACTTCCTACGAAGATCACAGAGAATCGGTATCCCCTACCAAATAATGAGATTGAGTTCTAACTTACAAAATATAAAGTCTCATTTGTTTATACAAATAATAAATTTTACATTCTAAGTTCAATGCCACTTATGTATCTAACTTCACTATAGTCTGACGGAGAAGTACTCTTCACACATCCCTATCCCAAACCCAATTAGCGTTATACCTGCACAAAACTGTTGGGGGTGAGCGAACCACGGGCTCAGTGAGATAACCTGACCAAACCACACATCAAACAATAACAAACAAGTATAATTACCAATCATATGCAATGTAACGAACAATCATATGCACATTACGAGCTTGGATGATCTAGAATCCAAACAGGATGGAGATTTACACCCTCTCATCGGGTTGAAGGATCACAATGCTATTGCCCACCTACCCAAGAGAGACTAAGCATACAGGAATACAACAATACTCACTTTAATTATCTCTTTGAATTAACCATATCTTAAATCTCACATTTCATGTTTTCTGCCTTAGAAACTCCACTAAGTGTTAGTCCTTTCAAAGCGATACCATAAACGGCGTCCTTCGTTTACCATTTAGTTCCTATAGTATCGACAGCTCAAAGGTAACCTTGTGTTGATCTAATGGCTTTTAGCCTAGGTCAACCAAGCATTATCAGAGGGCCGAAATACTAACACGTAGTAGGCTACCACTTGCTCAAATGTTATTTATGCGAATCGTGTAATGCATGATCATTTTCTTTTATGGTGTCAAAAGCTTTTAGTCAGGTTTAAGGTGATCATACAATTCATAGACAATATCAACATGCTTCATACAGTAATTATCATACAATAAACTTATCACTTATAATAGGATAATTTTGGCAATCAAGCATACACCAAACATCATGCAGTAGACCCAACCCCACATGCATATTAGTTTAATGTATTATTATTTTAAATGCAGCTATATTACAAGCACAAACAGTGTGATAAAGTCAAAGTTACTCACCTGTGGTCCTTGTTAAATTATCGGAATATGTTACTGGATATTCGAGAATTGAGCTATTTTTCCTATGAAAATGAAATAACAGATATTTATTATTTTACTAATCTATTCTTATATTAGTTCCGAAGATAAGATACTTGAAATAACATATTCATCGGATTAGTTATGGTATAACTTATACTCTTATTTACCCTAATTCTAAATTAGACATATTTTAAAAATTACGTACTCCTTTCTTTTTATGGTCTTGCTTACTATATTAATCTAAGTTTATTTAATTGAAACCAATCGCCTAATTCAATTTCTATACTTATTCGTGTCTTAAACTTGAGTTTTAGCACTCCTAGTCCAATTCTATCGTATGGATAGTCATTTTAAAGCTCATAAATTCTAAGTTTCTTAAATTAGGTTACCAAGTTCATATGTATTTACTTATCTTGGGTTTAAGACCAAGTCATTATAATATACTCAACTTGCAATGTCCCCGAGAATGGTCTTATTGTTTATATAATTCCTATAAAACTAGCGAGACAAGCGGGTTATTAATCGTATCGTGGCTTATTATAATTCAGAATTGTTTACGGGGTCAATCTACAGTATGTTATATAGATTTTATATTTAATAATTTAGGGAGCCTCGCCTACAGTGTAGTAGAGTCCATGTCTTTCTATTTGAGAATTTCCATAGTTTATATTATTCCTAGACCTTATTAAATTTGTCTTCAAAATTTGCTCTAATGCCTACAATGATTGATTCCAGATGATGGACTCAAGTGTGATTGCTAGTGAATTTACCTTAGAAACAACATGCTCTCCTTATTATTTATGTCCTAACATACTATGATTATATTGTACCCATAGGAATTTTAAAATAATATGAATCTTATTAGAAACTGTACTATTATTGTACTATTAACAAGTCAATTGTAATAAATATTCTATTTAACATACTTAAATAAACTATAGATGTATTGATTTTATAATAATTTATGTATGTCCATTTTTGTTTTTCATTTATTTTAAATTGGATTTAGAGATAATATGAATATATATTCCTATTAATTATTCTATATTATTCAGACTTTTGCTATTTTATTCTAATGCATATGAGGTATTTTTATTTTTATTTTGGTAAAAAAAATAAGTAATCTTTTATTTAACTACTTTTAAGATATTAATTCCAATTTTAATAATTCATCTAATTTGAGTAAATAACCTTTATAATGCCATACGCATGAGCTGAATAATGTGTATATATATTTATCTATCTTACCTTTAATTAAATAATATTAGATAAAGTGGATTTTGAAATGAAACCACCTTGAATTTCCTAGAACAGAAACTTCAAAATTCAATTTCTCTCTTTTTTTTTTTGTTATATCTAGTTAAACTAAATATCTTTCTCCTAATTTTTTTCCTATAAAACCAAACATGCATACACACTGGCGTTATTATTATCATTATTATTATTGTTGTTGTTTTGTTGTTGTTGTTGTTTATTTCTTTGTTATAATAACATACTCCTTAATCTCCTATTGTTCGTAAATTTATATATATACACTTTTCATATTTTTATATGTGCATATATATACCCAAACTTCTATATTAATATATGTATTAATTCAAATAAACCGAGCATAATACATATTATATATATTATATATATATTCCTATATGGCCGATATACAAGTATATAGATTATTTATCTACATCTATTCAACTAATTAAGTTAATATCATTAATATAATATTTGGAATAAAAACAATATATATATATATATTTATGCTTCCAGGAAATGGAGAAACGTACCTCCATATATGATATTATTTATTTCCTCTATTTATTTATTTGATTTACTCATGATTATTCATTTTAGGTAATTCCATTAAACATAAAATTTAGTACAAACCCTCATCAATATTTGATGAAACCAAGACCTATGCATGTATTTTACAATATTTAATTAAACTTAATTTACCTCAAATAAAATTGTTGGTGAACTCCGCCTCCCTTGTATTTTCGCCACTTCTTCGTTAATTGATAACCAGATTCTTCTACGAAATTTATGGTTCTGAAGTTGAAATTATTTGGAGATGATACAATAGGACAGTTAGGGAGATGAAGAAATAAAATAGGACTCGTGCTTTACCATTTTATAACATTAATTGCTGCCAGATTTTAGGCAGTGGAGGATTTCTTTTTCTTACTTTTCACTAGAGAGATATGTGTTCCTGGTCATAATTTCATATTCACTAGAGAATATTAAATATATGTTAACTTATTGAAGAAGGATTATCACATGGCCACATATCTTCTCTTCTTTCCCACGTCTGCCAAGTGCAATGAATTTGAAAGACCAAGTTTGGGAAGTAAATGACATCATCTAATTAATGATAAATTGATGAGGTGTACCTTTGATATTTGTTTTACGTAATGACCATGAAGTATAACTCTCGGTAATTTTATGACATTTATTATTATTATTATTATTATTATTTTGTTCTCATATAAACTTGGCAAGTTCCAATTGACTCCACTTAGCTATAATGTGTATAAAAAAAATATACTTAAAGATTTATGGGGATATTAATGATTACTTAGATGGATTTATTAATTGATATAAGACAAGAGTATTTAAATTAATTTTTAGATTTTTAATTTGTATACAGTGAAATTTTGAGTTGAAATTTTAAAATTTTATATTTATGTGATTGACTATTTTTTAAATTTTATCTAATGCGATTAGGATTTTAGGGTTCAATGGGTCAAATTAGAAAATTAGTACCTATAGGCTCTAGATTTTCTAACTGGAATTATGGTGCAATCTAAATTTTTATTGAGGTCTAGATTATTGATTATATATTTGTTTTCCATTCCCATTGCGTATTTATATTCATCTTTAAATTATCGTTTATAGCCAATATATTCTATTAGTTATTTACTTCCTATTGCACTTGAAATCTAAGGCCATTTATGGTCATATATTGAGTTTTTGACTCAGTCATAAAATCTTGTCTTTGTATCTTTTAACATCTAGGAATTTGTTTGGGGTTTTAAGTTATAGACAAGCTCATGACAACCCCAAGTTTATAACTAGGGTTTTTGTTGGTTCGTTAATTCACTATCTATTCCATATTTAGTACTTCATTCATTTTACTAGTTATAAAAATTATCGGGAATACAAGGGTAATTTAAGATTTTAGCCTCCATAGACTCAGTATTTTCTAACTAGAATGTAGGCGTTGTCTACATATTTAATCAAAATCTAGATTCTTAGATATTGACACACACATATATATATATATATATATATTAATCTTATCGCGTATTTTGTAATTCTAGTATTTATCTTTAGTCTGTATTTTTATAACTTGTAGGTTCTAAAAATTAGTTGTCTTTTATTGTGATTTAAATTTAAGATTAGCTATGATTTCTTGTTGGACTATTGATTATTTTACCAAATATTTTTACTGTATAGGAGTTATTTATACTAATTTGTTAACAACATATTTTGTCTAGTGCTACTTAAATATTGTTAACAGATAAAAAAACTAGTTTGAACACTATTATTTCATATTTAACAAGCATAGGATTTATTTCCTAAGTATTGAACTTAAGGAAAAATGATTCAAGAATTTTTTTTTATTAATGATTGGTTTATCTTGTTTATAAATTATTCGAGATCATATTTGTTACAGTTTGTTTCGAGATTTTTATTGGTAAAGATTCTAACTTTCTAATTATAATCAAATTCATTCACACTTTAACAATTTTAAATTGAGAAAAATTTGGAGTGATTTTTGCTACTTGTCCCAAATATTCTATATAATTATATATTACAATTTTAGTATTTGTTAAAATTAGGTACGTAAAATTAGGGGGATTACAATTACTATACCCTTGATGGGACAAGGGTGTAGAAATGAGACCCGTAGAACCCGAAACACTACTCTATAGTTTTGATCACCCGAAATAATTACAATTTAGCGGCTAGTAGTAACTCATATAAAAACCAAAAAAACTTTATTTGCGAACTATGGCCTTATTACTCGGAACACTTAACCACCAAATGGAGGGGTAAATCCATTCAGACATGTGATTCTCGAAAAATCGTATGTATTTTTTGCTCACGTGTGTGATTGCATCTCATATGTTTTTTTAAATAACTTGTTTGAATATTGATTGTCTAAATACTTTATTTGTGAAATTAATTCTCACTAAGTAAGAAGCTTACCCCCTTATAAAAATCTTTTGTAGCACCCTTATCTATGGTTGATGCCCTGGGGTATTTCTCTTTATTACCTTTTGGACTAAGGAGTTTTTGGATGAACTCAAAGACTAGTTGTAGACTTAGACTTCTAAAAAAAATCTCCAATGTATTTATTTTAATAGACTTTGATAAACTATATCTTTTGATAGGGCAACGCCCCTTTTATATTTTGTAAGACCTTCATATTTCCATATTTAAGATGTTATGTTATAATTTCCATTCTTAATTGCTGTATGAATGTTTTCTTAAATAATTTGTTCCAAAGTTGGTCCTCTGCGATTGTGAAGGTACGCCTTACATGCAGTATCAAAAGTTTTGGAATGACTAAGGTTGTCATACTTAAGCTTTAATATTGAGTGTGGCAGACTGTCACGTTTAGGGTACTCTTTGAGGCATGACATCCCAAATTTCTTTTGCAAATAAGCATGTACAAATTTAATTAAAATCACTTTCGTTTAATCGGCATTGTAAAATATTCATTGCAATTTCGTTTAAATCAAGCTTTTCCAATCATCTTATGTAAAATCAATTTCTGATTTTCCTTCAATTTTAAAATGCCCATTTTCAATAACATTCCATATCAATATGTTTTGGGCTTTTAAAAATATTTTCATCATACACTTCCAGTAGCAGTAATTACCCCCATTAAGAAGTGGAGGTCTATTTCAAGAAACCCTAATATATTAGCTGCCATGACCTTTACACTATTCCGCAGTTAAGCATACAAATAATAGAGACAAACTCTAATACTAATTGAAATAGTGCTATGAATACTCAAGAGGGGAAGGGAGGTGAATTAAGTATTGGCCCAAAATTTCAAAATAAAAAGTATGAAAATCGGCAGATTAAAAAATAAAAAAATTTATAGTGGATAAAAGAAATAAATAGAATGTATAAAATGAAAGAGAGGGATAAAGAAAATCAAGCCATAAATTTAACGTAGAGTTCGGTCTTTTGCCTATTCTCCACTGTCCACCAAATGCCTCTTTCAAGGTCTTCACCACCACTATATTAATATCAAAGAGTTGGCTCGAAATGAGCAATGTTACACCTACAGAAAATAAAATATTTCCTTTATCTCTCTAAATGCTTTTATATGAATAGCAATAAATATGAACTAAGCACTAGAATAAATTCTCTCTCTCTCTTAATATTTGCAAATATTATATACAAAAAAAACAAAGAAAAAGAATTTGTTTGATCACAGTAATTAGTTCAAAAATCTATGAGACACAACATATATAATCTACTAAACATTAAATGCACTCCAATGACTCTTTTCTTTCCATGTCATCCATATTTTTAAGTCGTCATGCCTCACTTGTCATGCCCGAACTTTGCCCCCGATAGTCTATCACACTACGCTTCTTCAAGCCTCAATGTTGAACCATTGCGCCCTAAGTCTTCATCACCTTGAGCCCTCGACATGACCCGGACTAATATTATGAGCTTTTTATCTTTGTCAAGCCTTGGCTTAGAACTTATTGTGCCTTGGGTCTTTAGCATGTTGAGCCCTCGAATGTGACCCTTGATAAGTCTATTTGCTTCTTAGGCTTTTCACGCATCAGTTAACTTGTCAAGCCTCAATCACTTAACTTATTTAGGACTCGACTATTGTTTGTGCATTCTTGGGCTTATCGAGTCTTAGACTTAGCTTTGTCATGCCTCGATCATCTACGATGGCTTGGCTCGACAGCTTTTGTTTCTACTAAAACCTATAGAAAATACGTACAAACATGCACAATGCACACATGTATATATTTGACTAATTAAGTGTAGTTTTTAACAGATAAATAGTAAATGATGTATTATATTATCTCATCAAAATTCTTGTTGAACTCTCAAGTTCAACATAACATATAAGTATCTTAACATCCTCCTCCTTCCCCACAAGTTGGCACTTGGAAATTTCTTATGAGAGAAGCTTTATAAATACCAATTTAGTAAGAAAATCAATCAATTGGGAGGTTGATTCAACATACTTAAGTTGAAGAAAACTAGATCGAATATGATGTCAAGTAAATTTAAATATCCAACTCAATATGCTTGGTATGGCCATGCAAACAGGGTTATTAAGCAATCATTTTAGTTGCTAGTTATGTGCCCTAGGCCATATGGATTCTTTATCATTTGTATGTTTGTTATCAAGTCATTTTAATTATCAAAGTTATTTTTGGCCTATTTACTTTGGTAATGTTATTCCTTGAATATTTAGTTATACCTTATGTCATTAAAGTATGTGACTTTAATAGTAGAACCATAAGCTGAATTATAACTTTATTCTAAATTATCCCTAGTCACTCATTATGTGGAATGATAATGAATTAAGACTAGTATGATTGCTGTATGATGATCAAGTTTTACTGATCATGGATATGGGATATTAATTCAGCACATAGATACAAACAGGAGTGTATTGTATTGGATTGACCAATTATAAGAATACTGTATGGATCAATGCAATAAGTATTCTTTTTACAATGTTGTTTGAGTCCTTTGACCTAATGGCACCATGGATTCCTATATAACAGTTTTCATGTTTTGATTCATCTCTTCATCATCTTTAATCGGATGATTGCAAGAATAAACTTGGGCATGCAATATGTTATATAGAGGAATGTGAGTGTTAGTGAAGGGATTTGTTCATCTCATTAATTTGAGAGAGATATCTATCGGGCCTCTTGATGAGTAAGACTGAGAAATGCATGGCCATGCTCGAATGAATTGATAAAGAGTTATCAATATCATTTGTTTAAGTCAGTCAAACTCTAGATTCAAGAAATAAGTAATTAGACAATATAAGAGTGTTTTGATCCACACCTTATGTTTGATTATAAGATATCGTGTACAAAAGGACTGAATGACTAACTGTTAGTAGGTAAAGTCGGATCATCGATCTTCACTAAAATTGGGTAGACATAATGTCTTGCTAGAGACCAATTATGTCTTGTAGTCCTAAAAAAATGTTTAAGAGCTACTACCAATTTTATGTGAACCTACAGGATCACACATAAAGAATGAATAAGATGGATCTTCGATAATCGTATTGGGAATTGATTAATTATTTATTTGTCGATTTTAATTAGATTAAAATTAACAAATAAATAAATTAAGATAATAAGGATATATGTCTTTCTACATAAACCCTAATTTGTTCAGGGTAATTTGAAAAGACATAACCCTTATATATATCAGGGTAATATGAAGGGACATAACCCTTCTATATATTCTCTTTCTAGGTTAATTTTTGATTATCTGACGCTGGCCGTCATTTTAGAAAAGAAAATTCGTAACCTTGAAAGAAAGAGAGAGGGATTCCCAAAGGTCGAAATTTTTCGACGTGCTAGCACACACGAAGATCCAATTCATTCGCGTGGATACCGGTAGTAGAGGGAGTTGGTATAATCTGCATCTCCTTGATCCCATCATCTAAACCAAAAGGTACACGATTCCCTTTTATTTCTGATTTAATTGAAATGCTTGGATCCGATTGGGAATTTAAAAAAAAAAAAAAAACAATTTTCTGCTGCACGATTCAGATTTGGATCGTAAATTCCCAACATTTAGCATACTTACTATCTATATAAAGACCAATGGTAAGAGAGACATCAACATGTAACGCATGTAATAAAATTAGACTCAATAAAATTCGTCATGGTCAATAGTTATAAGCCACTCTTATCCTAACCATAGGACCTATAAATATCATCTCTATAATTCAAGAGAGTGATAAATTTTATCTTGACTCACCACTATTCTTTTCATATTTCATACCGCACCTAAAAATTATAATATTTGCAATTTATACTAAGTCTACATTTAACGGTATCAATATGAAGGTCCTAAGTCTAAAGATTATTTACACTCATCCATACAAAAGAGAGATCAATGACATTAAGCATGTGATATCCTTTATTAATAGGTTATGTCAAGTGTACGTACTTGGCTTGGAGCATAACTTATATAACTCTAGACATCTTCTCTTAATCTGGTGAAAATGACCTAAGTTATACAATGTATTGGAAAAAAAATCTGTCTCCTTTAGATATTCATCTAATCAATTCCAATTTTCAAATAATATGATATCATGAATTCTCACTAATTATAAATCTTATCATTATTTTAGGCATTGTTTAATTATCTATAAAATTTTATTAAAAGTATATATGAGAAATATATATATATATATAATATACACTTGCTTTTCATTGATCATATTTATAAATATATGGAAAAGGTCATAACACATTGTGCATAATTGCAAGTTTACAACAAGTATGATGAGGGGTTTCTATTTTGTATGATATACATGAAAATAAATTTGTTGATTTACTTTATTTAAAGATTTATGTTTTTCAATTTAACTTTTTACCATACTATCATATCTAATCAATGATTGAGTTAAGTTAAGATAAAAAATAAAAAGATGGCCTATATTGATATTTTTAGCGTTTAAACAATTTTAGCATTTAAATTTATGAATTGAAAGAAATAATGACTAATGAGAATGTACGGACTATATGTGCATGATTAAAAATGGATACACACATACACACATAGACATAGGCATGTTCAGTTCCGAACCGAGAACCAGACCAGAAGAATCGCCAGTAGTTTCAAAACTAAAACCAGACCGATTGGCCAGTTCCAGAACTAGCTAAGGAACCACCAATTTTTTTATTTTTAGACGGTTCTATGGCCTAGAACCAGGTAGAATTGGCAGTCCCGATGGGTTCCTTTGAAAAAAAAAGTTAGAGGAAAAAAATTTAAAAATGATATTAAATGTATAATGATTAATGTTTGTACTATTTAATATAGAAATTTACAATATTTAATGTGTTATTATCAACAATATAAATAAACATAATTTAAAATCATATATAACTTAGCTTATATAAACTTCTACTGAAAGCAAAATACATTTCCTTACTGTTTCATACATTGTAATTTTATTTTTATTCCCTAAAGTATGTTACAATCTCATATTATTAACTATAATTGATATCGATTATGTTTATATATAAATAAATGCATAGTCTACACAAATTTTTAAAATTTTTGCTTAAATAATTTAACACTTTTAGACCCAATAATTAATGATCTTGAGTGTAAAATTTATTTTATTAAAACTAAAATTAATTTACTTTTTTAATTTTTACTTGAAATAAAAAGCAGTTCTGGGTTTCAAAATTGAAACTAGGAACCACCAATTCTATAGAACCAGACAAAAACTATAGGAGGCGGCTCCGGTTCCTCATTTTCAAGACCCAGAACCAGCGATTTCAAAACCGTGCCTACGTCTATATACACACGTGTGACAATGAGACCATTTTTGAAGAAGAGGAGGGGTCATGTATGTATTGGATTGAGTACACGATGCCCTTGAGTTGAATTTTAAGCATCACAAATCAATATTTTGTTGTTTCACATTTGATAAAAATAAAAGAGTCATATCAATCATCCTTCATTATGAGAGGAACATAAAAAATAAAAATGGAATTGGAAGCCACCCAATAATATCACATTCACAAATATTAAATAAGGAAAAATTACTCGAAATGGCATAAACATTTGGGATTAAGTTTGTTTAAGGTATTAACATTTGCATTGATTAAAAAAAGGCACAAACGTTTAAGTTAGTTGGTCAAATAAGGAATGATTAACTGATGGTAGATTACTCTGTATTTCCTCGTTAAATGCCAAATGGCAAATAAGATAACATCTTTTTTACCTTCTTCCTTATCAAGCAAATCTCAAAAACAGAACATGGTTAACATAGATTACCTCTTTAAGCCATTTATGTGCATTATTGTGGTGTCCCTCTGCGAACATATTTCACATTAGACTTACACAATCAGATGTTACAGCACTCAAAAAAGTTTTGAACTTGAATTAAGGTACAAGCTTAACCAAGTAATATCTATACTGGGTAATAATGCAAAAGACGAAATCTTAAATCGAATGTTGAATGCAAGTAAGAAAGTGCAGGAATTGAGAAGTATGAAAAAGAAAGAAATGGTAAGAGAGTGTAGGAAATTGAGAAGAGCTCGTGGTTTGAAGTTAAAAGGTATTGAAATTTTTTGATGTAGATGAGGTGGCCATATCCTACTTTGAGAGATTGGAAGCTAAGAAGACATCCGGAAAGAGCATTTATTAGCATTTATTTTTCGGTTTTATTTCATATTTTGAGTTGTTTATTTTAAATAGCATTTATTAGCATTAATGCTAATAAATAGCGTTTAATTAGCATTTACTTTTCGGTTTTATTTCAAGACTATAAATAGTCGTGCTAGGGTTGTATTTGAAAAACAACTTATTATCATCATTGAAAATACACTTTGAGGGGATTTCCTCTAGATTTCACATTATTTTGTGAGTTGAGATACATTCGTCGAGTGTTCTCGTTTTATCCACGCTAACTCGCTGCGTCAGTTGGTATCAGAGTGGGAAAGATTCCTGTAGAGATGTCAGGCGACGACAGTTTAAGTAGCGGTCAAGTCCCAAACGTTGTGGGGGATTTGGAAGCTCTGTGAACCGAATTACAGGATCAAAGAGCGGCGCTGGGTGACATGGATCAGAGATTCCGGCGTTTCGAACAGCGCCTTGATGACCTGGTTGAGCGTTTCGACGCGATGGGACCCAATGCCAATAGAAACAGGAATGTTAATGAGGAACGACCAAGAGTAGGCGATGCACACGGTGACCCTCGTGGCAGACCTGTGGCTGCAAATAGGAGGATTCAAATGCCCGATGATGATTCGGAAGAAGAAGATGATGTTTTGCTAGAAGATGAACCGCCACGTCGGAGGGTGGTTATGGAGGTCGGAATAGAGGTTTGATTATGGTTTTGGTTATGGAGAGGGCAATTTTAAATTGAAAGTGGACATTCCCAGTTTTAATGGGAATTTAAACATTGAAGATTTTATTGATTGGCTCGCTGAAATTGATCGGTTCTTTGAGTTATGGAGATCCTAGAAGGGAAGATGGTGAAGCCGGTGGCTTGTCGTTTGAAGGGGGGCGCTTCTGCCTGGTGGGAGAGATTGCAGAGTAGGAGATATCGTGAAGGAAGCAGCCGGTGAGGACGTGGTACCGGATGAAGCAGCTCTTGCAACGGGACTTCCTACCCCCTGACTATGAGCAAATTTTGTTCCAGCAATACTAGAGATGTCGCCAGGGCCAGAGGTCAGTTCATGATTACACTGCAGATTTTATGTGATTGGCAGAGAGGAAGATTTAAGAGAAAGTGAGGGCCAGCAAGTTGCCAGATACTTGGAAGGTTTGAAGCCTCTGATCCGTGATAAGATTGGTGTCCATGTGTTGCGCAATTTGAATGAAGCTAAGAACATGGCCATCAAAGCGGAGCTGATGTTACAAGAGAAGAATAACCGTTTTGATGGAAACCGTTTTGATAACACCAGGCGTTATGGAGGAGAGAGTTCTAGTAGGAGTTATGGGGAAAAAGCCAAGGGTGTCCAAGAGGTACAAAGCGGTGCTGTTGAGAGGAAAGAAGAGAAGATAATGGGTAAGAAGGTGGTGGAGTCGAAGGAAGAGAAGAAGCAATATAATCCCTATGCTAAACCAACATTAGGGAAATGTTATAGATGTAACCAGCCGGGACATCGATCCAATGAATGTCCTAATAGAAGAGGCATAAACATGTAGAAAGAGATGAGGAGGATGAAATTTGTTGTGAACCGGATGAAGGTGAAGAATATGGAGAGTATGAGGAAGAGGAGCAGGCTCTTGTGGTTCGAAAGCTAATGTTGACACCTAAGAAGGAGGAGGAGAATCAGCGACATCAATTGTTTCGTACCCGATGTACGATTGACGGGCGTGTATTTGATCTCATTATTGATAGTGGGAGTTGCGAAAACATTATAGGGCGAGCAGCCGTCAAAGCTTTGGAATTACCTATAGAAAAACACCCGAATCCCTATACTATTGGGTGGATCAAAGCGGCTGAGAAGATAGAAGTGAAAGAGAGATGCAAGGTGCCCTTTTCCATCGGTAAGTATAGAGACGAAGTATACTGCGATGTAGTCGATATGGATGCTTGCCACTTGTTGTTTGGTAGGCCATGGCAGTATGATGTTAACGCTTTACATGATGGTCGAGAAAATGTGTACAAATTAGAGAAAGATAGGGTACGATTTACCCTTCTCCCATTAAAACAAAAGGACCGCCCTAAAGCTTCTACTGAAAAGGGGCGTTCGTTCCTTACCATTACTCAAACTGAGAAGGAGATGGAGGATGCAATAAAGGAGTTCAAAGTAGTGCATGCTTTAATTGTGAAGGAGGTTTGGGCGATTGATGAGGAGAAGAGGGTTGAAGAGGTGCCTGAAAGTGTGAAAGAGTTGTTAGAGGAGTTTAGGGGAGTATTACCAGATGATCTACCAGATGGTTTGCCTCCCATGAGAGACATTCAGCACCATATTGATTTGATCCCTGGTGCTAGTTTACCAAATTTACCTCATTACAGGATGAGCCCGAAAGAGAGTGAGATATTGCAAGGGAAGGTGCAGGAGTTACTTCAGAAGGGATTCATAAAAGAGAGCATGAGCCCTTGCGCGGTGCCAGCATTGTTGACGCCAAAGAAAGATGGGAGCTGGAGAATGTGTGTGGACAGCAGGGCGATCAACAAAATTACTATTGGGTACAAATTTCCTATTCCTCGCTTGGAGGACATGCTTGACAGGTTGAGTGGAGCGGTGATCTTCTCAAAGATTGATTTGCGAAGCGGATATCACCAGATCAGGATCCGACCAGGGGATGAGTGGAAGACAGCTTTCAAAACCAAGGAGGGCCTTTATGAGTGGATGGTCATGCCCTTTGGTCTAAGCAACGCACCGAGCACCTTCATGCGCGTCATGAACCAGGTATTGAAACCATTCATTGGTCGCTTTGTTGTGGTCTATTTTGACGATATCTTGGTGTATAGTAAGTCTGAGGAGGAACATGTTATGCATCTGAGAGAGGTATTGACGGTTTTGCAAAGTAGTAAACTATATGCGAATAAGAAGAAGTGTTTATTCATGACTAGAAAGTTGCTGTTCCTAGGTTTTGTTGTTAGTGGTAACGGTATTCAGGTCGATGATGAGAAGATAAGAGCGATAAGGGAATGGCCAATTCCAAAATCAGTCACTGAGTTGCGAAGTTTTCTGGGGTTAGCAAGCTTTTATAGGCGGTTTATTCGGCATTTTAGCACGGTAGCAGCCCCCTTAACCGAATGTTTGAAAAAGGGAAGGTTTCAGTGGAGTGAGGAAGTTGAGGGTAGTTTTACGCTCTTGAAAGAGAAGTTGTGTAGTGCACCTGTTTTAGCATTACCGGATTTTGATAGGCTATTTGAGGTCGATTGTGATGCGAGTGGGGTTGGAGTTGGGGCTGTTCTATCTCAGGAAAAGAGGCCGGTTGCCTTTTTCAGTGAGAAGTTTAGTGAATCCAGAAGAAATTGGTCTACTTATGATAAAGAGTTCTATGCTATTGTGAGAGCATTGAGAACTTGGGAACACTACTTGGTAGGTCGGGAGTTTGTTTTGTATTCAGATTGTGATGCCCTGAAACACTTACATGGTCAGACCCGCATTAGTAAGGACATGCATGCTAGATGGATCCAATTCCTCCAAAAGTTTCCATTTCGACTAAAGCACAAATCAGGTATTCAAAATAAAGTGGCGGATGCATTGAGTAGAAGAGCTCATCTACTTATGACGTTGAGCGCTGAAGTAGTAGGATTTGAGCATGTGAAGGAACTTTATGAGGATGATGTAGATTTCAAGGAGATTTGGGGCATGTGTGTGCAGGGGCAGCCTAGTGGAGATTTTCACATCCATGAAGGTTACTTGATGCGTGGGAATCAACTTTGTGTTCCCGAGTCCTCATTGAGGGAGAAGTTGATTCGCGATCTACATGGAGGAGGTTTGGCTGGTCATTTGGGACGAGATAAGACTTTGTTAGCAGTTGGTGAGAGGTTCTATTGGCCTCATTTGCGCAGAGATGTGAGTAGATTGGTACAACGATGTTATGTGTGCCAAACTTCAAAGGGCCAATCTCAAAATACTGGTCTCTACATGCCATTGCCAGTTCCCGATAACATATGGGAAGATTTATCCATGGATTTCATCCTTGGATTACCTCGCACCCAGCGGGGTAATGACTCAGTTTTTGTTGTTGTTGACAGGTTTTCCAAAATGGCACATTTTATTCCTTGCAGGAAGGTAGCTGATGCCCAAGCCATTGCCAAGCTCTTCTTTAGAGAAGTGGTTCGTCTTCATGGTGTACCTAAATCCATTACATCCGATCGTGACAGCAAGTTTTTGAGTTATTTCTGGAAGACCTTGTGGCAAATGTTTGACTCATCTCTCAACTATAGTAGTACAGCTCACCCTCAGACGGATGGGCAAACTGAAGCTACCAATAGGACGCTTGGTAACCTGATTCGGAGTATTTGTGGGGAGAAGCCGAAGCAGTGGGATGTTGCATTGGCTCAAGCTGAGTTTGCTTACAACAATGCGGTTCATAGAACGACAGGCAAGTCTCCATTTGCTGTGGTTTATACCAAGACACCTCGACATGCCTTGGACTTAATCCGACTTCCCAAGGGTCATGACGTTAGTATTTCAGCAAAGAACATGGCGGAGCACTGGCATTCCGTGACGGCTGAGGTCCGGAAGAAGATTGAGCAATCTAATGCCAAATATAAGGAAACCGCCGACAAACATCGACGGAAGAAGATCTTTGCTGTTGGAGATCAAGTGATGGTGTTCTTGCGGAAGGAGCGTTTTCCCGTTGGCAAATATAGCAAGCTTCAACCTAAGAAATATGGGCCCTATCAGATTGTGAAGGTCATCAATGATAATGCTTACGTTGTTGGTTTACCAAATAGCATGGGCATTTCAAAGACGTTCAATGTCGCTGATATATATCATTTCTTTCCCGATGATGTTCCTTTGTATCCCGATGAGAACTCGGGGTCGAGTTCTTTGGAGGTGGGAGAGAATGATGTAGATGAGGTGGCCATGTCCTACTTGGAGAGATTGGAAGCTAAGAAGACATCCGGAAAGAGCATTTATTAGCATTAAAGAGCATTTATTAGCATTTATTTTTCGGTTTTATTTCGTATTTTGAGTTGTTTATTTTAAATAGCATTTATTAGCATTAATGCTAATAAATAGCGTTTAATTAGCATTTACTTTTCGGTTTTATTTCAAGACTATAAATAGTCGTGCTAGGGTTGTATTTGAAAAACAACTTATTATCATCATCGAAAATACACTTTGAGGGGATTTCCTCTAGATTTCACATTATTTTGTGAGTTGAGATACATTCGTCGAGTGTTCTCGTTTTATCCACGCTAACTCGCTGCGTCATTTTTAAAGTGTAAAGTTGAGTTGCTATTCCGTGTTCCTAATTTGAAATTTGATTGCTAGCTTTATTTTGTGTGGCAAAGCAGTATAGTAACAGTAGTAGTACTTTTTTTATACGCATTTTGAAGTCCAGTTTTGTTCATCCAAGGCATCATAAACATTTTTTTTTTCTTCCATGGGGAATAGGTCGGGTCTTTTGATGAGGAAGAAAGTAAAAGAAAAAATGTTTTTTTTTTTTGCCATCTAACATTTAACGAGGAAATACAGACGGCATAATCCACCGTGAGTTAATCATTCCTTATTTGACCCACCATCTTAAATATTTATACCTTTTTTCAACCAATACAAACGTTAATACTTTAAACAAATTAAACTTCAAACGTTTGTACTTTTTTATATGATTTTTTTCTATTAAATAATATGATATCCTTTCACTGGAGTCCTATAGGTAGCTACTAGCTAAGCCTTAGGCGGTTAGGCCCTATTAGCTAAAAACATCCTCAACCAGCTTCACTTAATAAATTTATTACTCTGGTATATGTCTGATGTGTCATTCCAGAGAGTAATTAAAGCCAGTCTTGGGGTGTGACACCTTTGCCCTATAAACCTAACCTCTAAGAATATCATTCATTTTGGACCATCAAATCCACAGAACCCTCAAGGGAAAAAACAAGAAAAAAAATAAATTAAACTAGTAATCGAACAAAATCTATAACTCTACAAAGTACATGGTTTATAACCAAATGCCAAACCACGTAGTTTAAATTAGAAATTTCCCTTTTATAGTTATTACTTATTACTAGGGGAAGCGATGGAACGAAGGAGAAAAAGGGAAAAAAAAAATCAATTGCAACTCATAGTATTTATGCAATTTTCTTAAATTCGAACAAGGCATCAACATAATAACAATGATTTGTAGTACTGAGAGAACTTTCAACGGTTGGAAAAATCTAGGCATATGGTTGACAGTTTTAGTCTTTTAGAAATCAGTTTGTTGTACGCATATTTTTGTCCGTCCAATATATATATATATATATATATATATATTTTGCCATGTTGGAAGAGAGCCCACTCCGACTCCACTATATACCGGTTTTTGTAACAGCAAAGGAATTCAAATTCTTTTCTTCGCCGACCAACCACAACACTTCAATCTTTAAGAATATTAACACTTTTATTTTATTCTTTGTGTTATTCCTAATTGGTGGGTCCAACTCCAACTTCATGATCATGCTCTGCCAACTTGATTATGAATGAGAGAGAGAGAGAGCAACTTGCTGGATATAGTATGACAAAGACAGTGGCACCGCAAAGGGATTTTTTTTTTCTCTTTTTTTAATTTTGGAAGAGAGAATGCAGCTTCTTAATAAGATTTCATAGCATCACTACATTTTATACGAAATTTCCTAGCTAGGTTAATACAATAATTACAACCATAGAGATAAATGAGAGAGAATAAATTTATACGTAAAGAAACTAAAACTTGGCAACCATTTTCTCCTTTGATTAAATTTAAGTCGACGTCAATAGTGTTATAGCTTAATGGTATTTTCCTTGAACTCTTAAGTGAGAGATTTCAAGTTCAATTCTCTCATCCACATTGTAATTCAAAAAAAAAAAAAAGAAAAAAATCTAAGTCAACTTGATAGATCTCTTGATTTGTGATTCATGAGTAATTTTTTAGTTTTTTTTATTCTTTTTAACTAAGATCCCTCTTAAAAATAATTACTTAAATAAGGTTTAAGCGAAATTACATACTAAATTATAGTTGTAAAATAAATAGGATATATTGCCAACTAAATCTTCTAAAAACAAAATACGATACTTGTATACTATAGCAATATCACAAATCCACTCATGCGAAATTTCCATCGGTGAGTTTTTTGAGTGACTTGTGCTTTGACTTCGAAACTAATAGAGTGAACAACATACTAAGAGTACCTTTAACTGTGGGTTCCTTAAAGAGTTGCTTAGGATGTCATATCATCAATTTAAATAACTCTTATTGTCAAGCAACTCTGCACTTTATCAATAAATTATTTCAAAAGAGTTGCATGGTATTTTTTAATAACTTATTTAACAATTTTTTTACTTGAAGTGAGTTAAGTAACTTACTTTTTGAGTTGCTTAATTAAGTAACTCTCATGTTGGTTTTTGTGTCAAGAACGTTGTTTTATTGGTTATATGGAGTTGGTTGATGGTCTAAGGAAGTTGATACGATCAAGTACAATCAATGTGCTATTGATGCCAATACCAGGAGGATAACCATAGTTTGTCTTGGTCCAAGTATTTACTTCGAGTAGCACGTGACATATAATACCCACCTAATATTTTTCCCGTACGAGAATCCAAATCCGCCGACGATCGCACCAGCCTCACCACCAGCCAATGACATTCCATGGCATGTAGACCACCTGAGCCTTGTAGGAAACATGACAACAACAAACTGCGATTTAAGCAAGCCATACAACTTCAATTATGCGCGGAGGTAATAAATTGCAAAAACAACCTTGTGATATATGCGGACTTTATCAAATCACAGGATTAAGGGATCGATATTACGATAATATAAAAAACTTTATA
This sequence comes from Combretum micranthum, assembly GCA_024138025.1. NCBI lineage: Eukaryota > Viridiplantae > Streptophyta > Magnoliopsida > Myrtales > Combretaceae > Combretum > Combretum micranthum. Next base: position 273,802 of record JAMXBD010000744.1, read on the forward strand.
TCATAATTTATATATGCGACTTGTATGCAAAGCAAATTGCGATTATAATATGCAATTTTACAATAGATTTGAATAATTATTTTTATATGACCTATATTTTAATAAGTTCTTTACAGCTATTGTAGTCATATTCTTAACCTGCAATTTTGATATAGACATGCTATAGCATATGTAGGGCATCATAGCACTACCGGTTGCACCTTTTTCCTGTAGATTTATTATGCATGTATTAATGAAGCATATGACATACTAATATCATTAAACTTTATTATATATTATTTTAAATAACTCCTTCGTTTAATTTACTTTTTTACTTCCAAATTCAAATAATTAATGTATTCCTTTAATTTGCTAAAGTTAAAAAATATTCAGAGTAACTGTCACATTTTATACATTTTCTTTACATATCTTTATACTCAACTACCTCAATCTAATATATATAAACCATATATGTCCACTTCTGCAATCAATGACCTAAATTTTATCAATTCTTGCAATTAGCTATATGAATTTTTACCCATTTTTCTAATTAACTACAGCACTATCTAAATATTTAATTAAAATATATGTACAACATTAAATCTCTAAGTGGTAAAATGTTTCTTATATTATAAGATGTGTTGCTGTCTAAACCTAAAAATTTTCAGAATTAGACTTTGGAGGATTTGTCTAAAATATTGCTACTTAACTTAAGAGATTAGATTGCAGCGTAAATAGCAAAGAGAAGCATTTAAAGCATGCATGTGGATAGCTAGTAAGTTTGTTTGAGTGGTTCGGATGTATTAAGTGCACCCTTGATCTCGAGCCAAATTAGGAAAAGTTCTCGACTTAATCAAATATAGTTCTCTTATAATTTTTGTCTTTGTTTTTTTTTTTTTAATATCATGTAAATATATATTAAGTTAAACTCAAAATGTGAGTTTATATCGATCTTTAATTGTTTTTTTTTTAATTAACGCTTCTTAAGTTTGTACTATCTAAATTCTAAACCATTATAATACATCATAATCGAAATATAGTACTAATCTACTCTACTTTCTTTGAAATGGAATCGAACTGATCTGATCTTGAATGGATTAGAATTTACTCGGTGAAAGTGAAACCATTATTATTATTATTATTATTATTATTATTGGCCGGGCGGGCAACGTTATTAATATATATAGATTGATTTTGTAAGTAAATGAAAGGAGACACATCACACAAACTTTGCATCTGAGCGATCGAGTGGACTGAATAGTGTGACAACAGCCATGTCATGCCCACTTTCAAACGGAACCAGAACAACCTACATGGACACTAGATCCACAATGCAAAATTCTGCCTTTTCTTTCTCTTTTTTTTTTTTTTTTTTTTTTTTTGGGGGTGGGGGGTTAGCTGTTTGCTAATATAATTATTCCATCTTCTGGTGTGTCATCCATTAAAATAAATATCAAGATTAAATATCTGAGATGGGCATTTTCATGTAGCACTAAAGCAATCCAGGACAAAAATTGGTAAGCCAAAATAATACCCCCAGCCCATTGGTGTTTATTTCCATCCACAGCCACAAGTTTTAAATTTAAAGAACCTTTGCAGCTAGCTATTATATATCAACACACCATGAAGACGTAGACTCCACTTACACTTCCACATTCTTTCTTCTTCTTCTTCTTCTTTTTTTTTTCTCAATTTAATTTAGCTTTATTTTATTTCTGAGATTTTTATATACCCTTAATCACTCAACTATATATAAACCCATCCACGGAAGCCAATAAACATTCCACGAAGAACACTTTGAATTGGTCTTCAATAGCGGACCATTCCATATTTCTTCTTTCTTTTTTATTTTTTCCTTCTAATTTCTCTCTTCAAGATCAACCATCTTCAACTTATCATTACATATTTACTACAAAACAAAACATAAAAGAAAAAATGGAATTAGAGAGATTGCATCTAGCGATTGGAGTCATGGGTAAGTATACATACATACATATAATAATGAAATTGCAGCTAATTAATAGTCATGATCATCATGACTAGCAAAGTTGAAATTTTTCATTCAATAATATGTGTCTTAATAAGCTTACCCCTGGTTTTTCTTTATCTTTGTTTTGCAGGAAATGCTGCCTCCTTGTTGCTTTACTCTGCTCCATTGTAATGTTCATTACATTCCCCCATTGATATTTAATAGTAAAAATTTTATATAGTCTTTTTAATATTATTATATAATTTATACATAATAATAGGATCGTCCTTTTAAAACAAGTATCTTTTTAATTTTATATGTCTAAGAAATTGCTTTTGAATTTTTTTTTTTTTTTAACAATAGTCAAGGTAATTTTCATATTATGTATTAAAATACTTGGTGCAATAGGAAAAAATATATATAAATAATATATCTGGAAAAAGAAGTTGGAGATTAATTTGTCAAACATATAGAATTTGAAATATATATGCATGCATCCTACCATTTGATCCTCGTAAGTGAAAGTTTAGAGAAGACAAACTATATTTACGCACTGTCTAGTATGTGTATAGATATGTATGTATATATAATATTGAATTTTGTGTTGGGTGGTGATGATGATCTCTTTGTTTTTAGATTGACCTTTTGGAGAGTAATAAGGAAAAAGAGCACAGAGGAGTTTTCATTCGTTCCGTACGTGCTCGCACTCTTGAACTGTCTCCTCTACACTTGGTATGGACTGCCCATCGTCAGCTACAAATGGGAAAATTTCCCAGTTGTCACCATCAATGGCCTCGGAATCCTTCTTGAGCTTTCCTTCATTGCCATTTACTTTTGGTTTACTTCCAGAAGCAAGAAGGCAAGTCATTTATTATTATTATTATTATTATTTGGAAGATTATAATTAATAAGAAGGTTATAAATAATGCAGATACAAGTAGGTGGAACAGTAGCAAGTGTAGTAATGGTATTTGGGGGCATCGTGGCGGTATCGAGTGCTGTGTTTGATGAACATCACCATCGTAAAGTTTTTGTTGGGAGTATTGGACTTGTAGCCTCTATTGCCATGTATGCTTCTCCCCTAGTCGCCGTTGTAAGTTTCCTTTTTTTTCTTTTCTTTTCTTTTCAATTCTTATTATTTCATTTCATCAATACTTAATATCAAACGATATCGTTTAGTATATAATTTCACACACACACACACACAGAAACAAGTGATTACCACGAAGAGCGTGGAGTTCATGCCATTCTACCTGTCTCTCTTCTCATTCCTTGCAAGCTCCGTTTGGATGGCTTATGGGTTGCTTGGCTGTGATCTCTTCCTTGCGGTATTAATCTATATATCATTCCAACTATTATTACTATTATTATTATTATTATTATTATTATTATTATTAGTATAGGTTTCATCATTAACATATATACATACATATACATATATATCTATATTTATATTTTACTAACCAACAAGATTAATAAAGCTAAAATAATGGTTTCCTAGTTAATGCAAACTAATATATCCTATGCTCCTTTTTTTTTTTTTTTTTTTTTTTTTTGCAGTCTCCAAATTTGGTGGGAAGTCCTTTGGGTGTATTGCAGTTAGTGCTATATTGCAAGTACAGGAAAAGAGGAGTCATGGGAGAACCAACTGTTCCAACCCCAACCAAATGGGATTTGGAATGCAATAACATTAGTAATATTATTGCTGATGATAAGCCCAAACATGCACACTTGGATATGTCCCTTCATGCAGATATCAACAAGTGTTAGATCCAATAACAATAATCCTTTCGAACCTGAGACAAACATTAATTTAGTCTTTAATATTAAGCACCACCACCACTAAGAGTATGCCATACCTATATCATTTCTTTTACAAATAGTGGAAGATGAAGAAAGAATACATTAACATGTATTCCTTGATTAATTTCATTTTCTAATGGAAGCCCCCCATTTGCCTACCGCTCTATATAACTCTTCTTCCTGGCTACATTGTGTTAGCACCCATGTGTAACAATAATACAAAAATTTTATTTATAAATTTTCTACATACAATGTCTTGCATGACCACATATTCTTGCACTTAGTAAGAATATACAAGACCCTAGAGTTATAAAATTCACAAACATAGATACTACCACCTTGAAATACTTTAATTAATATTTCTTATAATTGAAAATTATCTTTCAAAAGATCAAATAAGCAACGAATTTGTTAACTTATGCTATATATAGTAGCTTTCTGTTACATATTTTATATATAGTAGTTTTGCTTTTACTCCTGTTACGCGTGGAGCAATCAAAATAGGACATTTATTTTTTGTTTTTGTATCTTATATATAAAGCTGCCTATGTATAGAAAGAATATAGAACATCAAATTACAATACACGCTTCTGTTCATTCCTTCAAATCCGAGGGTTTGCAACTAACGCCGAATGTGATTCTTCTTCCTTCTTTACAACTATAAGTGATTGCCATCCCAAAATCAACACTGTTCGGAAACTTTAGATGGTATCAAAGCTGAGTTGAAGATTTTTTTTCGATTTGATATCTATTCGTTGATATTGTTCTATCTCTTGTTGAAATTCCATTACAATGGCTGCGAACATAAATCAAAATTGCGTTGATCCATTATACTTGCCTGGATCTGATAGTCCAGGAACAATTGTCACTAATGTTGTTTTTAACAGATCAAACTTATTGAATTGGAGTATATCTATTAAATTAGCTTTGGGAGCAGAGTCAAAATTAGGGTTTCTTGATGGAACTTTTAGTAAACTTGAGTTAGATCCGATAAATGAATAGAGATGGATAACTTGTGACTCTATGGTTCTATGTTAGTTGTTAAATACCATGACAAAAAATCTGGCTAAGGTTTTTGTTTATGCGAAATCCACTACTGAACTTTAGAGCTGTCACACCCCAAAAGGTATCCTAAACGTAACAGTCCGCCACACTTAATATTAAAGTTTAAGTATAATAACCTCAGTCATTCCTATAAGCTTCAATATTAGGTGTAAGGCATGCTCTTACAATACTTAGAGGACCATACTTTGAAATATGAAGCTTAAGAAGACATAATAACAAATTAAGAAATGGAAATCATAATATTCATTCATAAATAAATATTTGTCTTACAAGCCTTAGGGGCATTCCCCTATCAAAATACTAGAATCTATTACAATAAATTTTCTATGAAGTCTACATCTAAACTAATGCTAAATTTCATCCAAAATTCCTCAACCAAAAAGAGAAATACCTAGCTGCAAGATCCTCGTAGCCTCAACCACAAATAGCTAAACTACAAAAGATATATATAAGAGTATAAGCTAATAGGCTTAGTGAAAATTATTTCCATAAGTAAATACTTGAGTAGCAGAATTCAAACAAGTTATTTAAGCATTCAAGTGAAATGTAACATACACGTGAACAAGTAAGGCATATAATTTTGCGAGAATTATATGTTGAATAGATTTACGCCCTCCATTCGTGGTTTGGTGATAAATAATCTCAAAACGAGTAGTTTTAGTTAAGTTATTGTTTCGATCATTACCGCCAAGCATATTAAGTCTATTCGGGTTGAGCCATACTTTCGGATTATCGCCAAGTATTGGTATAATTCCATGTCGCCAAGTAATCGCTTTCGATCATAGCCGCCAAGTGTTGCTTTCGATCGTGTTACTATCCTTTTTACCTAAGGATAATAACCTTATGCAATGTGACTCACTTCATGGTATGCATGAATCAATTTATTTAAGATATCATAGCATCATTATTATCAATTTTAAAGTGATCATAAAATTTCAGACATATCAAATTCTATATTAAGACAAGCAATTCTTTACAATCAATTCCCGCCTCGATATTCTTAGTATTCTTTCATACAACTTTATATACATAGCATTTTGTCTTTCCTTAATTCTAATGCATCTATACTACAAGCACAATCAAGTACGCAGTTTAAGGAAATAAACTCACATTGCTATGGCGATACTTCTTCTAAATGGATGAGTCGATCGAACAATCCACTTAGTCTTAATAATTCTCGGGATATGGATATTCTTCCTCGGGATCACCTAGTCAAGAAAAATACCCATAATGAGTATTTCTTGATAACTCTATTGAAATTTAACAAACTATGTCATAAGAACGTCAAAATTCGTGTAGAAGACAATTTCAATTTTAAATGGCCATAATTTGGTCATTTTAACCCGAAATTACGCATATAATATAGCGTTTTCTACCAATTCGAAAAGATCTATTCATTTCTAAAACTATTTTCATCAAACTAGGTCTTTTAAGCTCCAGAACAGTGGCGATCAGATGCACCATGAAATTTTCGATCCCAAAAACATTTGTTTTAATCATCAAATCATCCAAAAATTGCTTTGATAAGTACTTAGTTATCTATATAGTTGAGAAATTCCTTTTTATAGATGTATAACTCATATTTCATACATGTTCAAGGAGTTGTTGCCCAAACAAAATTCTTTAGTAAAAACAATATTAGTTAGAAGTTTGGAAAAATCATATTTTATAAGAAATCCTTTTGTAGACTCCTTAAAAATGAAGCTTTTGATTCTTTTTGTTTTTAAAGAGTATTTTATGTTTATCTTATTATTTTCTTTGATGACTTTTCTTCAAAAATGAATTTCCATTTTTCCTTTTGAAATTCTAACACTAATGTCACTTTTTCTTGTTAGTTTTTCATGTTTTTCCTTTGACTATTATTTTGACCTTTTCATATCTTAGTTTGAAAACTTTACATTTCCTTTTCATATTATGTTTTTAAGGAAAACATTTTCATAACAAAGAATCATCTTCCTTATTTTTAAAAAATAACTCTATTACTTCTAAAGTTATGGTTTTAGAAAAAAACCTTTCAAAATAACGATATTTTCAAATTTATGAGTTCTTCTTAAAGTTTTGAGAAAATCGATTCCTTTTATTAATTTGAAAACTCTAAATTTCTTTTAAAACTCTCTTTTGGTTACAAAAATCTCTTTGGTAAAAGTATAGTTTAAACTTTAGCGACTTAGACAATAATTTTTATTTGCATGAATATGAGAATAGTAAGAAGCAAAATTATAACAACAAAATAAATAGCAAAATGATATAGGTCAAGTATTGAGAGTCTTAGCTTTGAATCAAGACTCTTGGACTAAGAAATGGACTAGTCCCGAAAAGAAAGGAAAATTATTTTGACTTGATAAGGACAAGTGTAATACTAGAAAGACTAGTCTTAAAATAGCATGAAAGTAAATAAATTGTATTGAATGAAAATAAATAAATAACAAGTGAGCTTATATACTCTAAAGAATATATATAGTTACATAAATATATTTAATTAGATATAGATAAGAAGTTAACATAATAGTAACAATAATATATGCAAAACATAATAACAATATAAAAATAGAGAAATTGATTTTTACGAACAAGATCAATATATGAACATAGTGTAGTTTCCATAACAACAAGTTTAGGAAACTCAGACCATGGTCATATAAAGTTACATGACATGGTAGTAAAGACATGGGAAGAAGTTTTACCTAAAAAGATTTGGAGTAGTATGTATGAGTGGGTTTTTGTACATGTAGAAGAAGGTTTAGAAGTATTTTGGGAGAGTATTTGGAGAGATTTTTGAGAAGAAAATTATGGAGAGTTTTGGTAGCGAATTTGTGGGTAGAAGAAGTGTGAAAGAAATGAAAGATGATGGGGTATTTATAGGAAAATGAAAAGTGAATTTATGTGATTTAATTAAAGAAAAAATTGAAAAAAATAAGGAGGGGTGGGGGGGAGGGGTGGCGGCCACTATGGAGAGGAGAGAGAGAAATGTGATTTTTTTTTTTTTTTGTATTTTGTGTATTAAGAGTAATAATATGTAAAGTAGATATGATATAAAGTTATTGGAAAGATAATAAGTAAAGAAAAGAGGTGTGTAGAGTGTAAGAGTAGGTGGTAGAAAAAGCAGAGATAAATGAATAGTGTAGAATAGTAATAAATAGTGCAATGTAAAGTAAATGTGACTAATAAAGTACTAGTAGTAAGAAAATACGCGTATAAATGCGATATCTGATATTTTTAATTATCGAATAATTATAAAACTAATATTTTTGAAAACCTTGTATTTTTACGAGTCTAACGGTATATTCAGAATATTTTTACTATTCTGAGCTCCGGGACACGTTTTTCGAAAATTGTATCCGTTCGGGTTCAAAATGGATTGCGGTTTGGCTAAGCTGATATTTTTAAGCCTTCTTATATTATTACAAACTATTATACATACTAATCTCTTACTTACTCACTTAGGATTATGACCACGGGATTGCCGGACTTAAACTGTTACGTCTAACTAGGGTATTGTTGACTTTAGGGTTTCCGGTTCACCTTCCGATTAGGTTTAAGCTTAACCAATCGTAAAACTTTAGGGGTTTACAGGAGCGATGTGTGTGAAAGGTTTGGTTTATCGAATGGGCTTCTTCTATATCAATTGCAGAGTGAAATTGCTAATTTCAAACAAGGAAGTGCTAGTGTATCAATGTATTTTAATAAATTAAAATGACTTTAAGATGAATTAAATAATCTATCTGGTGTTCTTCTATGTTCTTGTGGTGCGATTGATAACTGTAACTGCAATTTGGTATAGAAATTTCTTGAGATTGATAATAGAACTAAACTGGTTCAATTTCTCATGGAGGCTAAGTGATGTTTTTAAGAATACACGAAGCCACATATTGTCAATAGATCCTCTACCTTCAGTAAATAAGGCATATTATATAGTTTACCAGGTAGAGAAGCAACAACAAGTCACAAATAGTGCTAGGATGAGTCATGAAAAAGCTACCTTTTTGGTTAGAAACCAGAAAAGAGATGTAATAATAGAAAGTTTAGATCAGGAAGACTTGTATGCACATATTGTAAGAAAATAAGCCATGATGTGGATCATTGTTTTGAGCTACATGGATTTCCAGATTGGTATAAATCAGGAAAAGACAAAAAAAAGTGTCAAAGTTGCAGCTCTTATTGATACTTCATGCATGGATAATCCACTTGAAGATCAACATCCTAGCAGTGGTAAAACACAAACTTTCTTCAGGCCTAATGGTCAATTCATGACCAAAACATGTGAAGAAGTGCTTCGCATGTCGAAAGGTCAAACTTCTCTAGGTTTACAGCAGCCTTCAACATATATCACACATGCTTCTTTCATGTCTTCTTCTGGTAATTACTTCATTTTTGCTTCTTGCGCATCTAATTTTAGCTATGATGGTTCTTGGATTGTTGATACGGGTGTTATAGATCACATTACCCCACATAAACACCTATTATCACATATACATAACCTAACCAAACCAATAAATATTAGACTACCTGGTGGTACAGTGAAAATAGTAAACCATATAGGAAATATAATTCTATCAAAACACATTACCCTTCATGATGAGTTACTTATACCTGAATTTCATTGTAATCTTTTGTCTATCCACAAATTGCTTTTACACACCAATTTAACTGCAATCTTTGACTCACACACTTATATCTTACAGGACCCGAAATCTAAAGTAGCTATCTTGAAGGTTGAAAATCTTGGAGGACTTTATGTCATAAAATTCCAGAAGCCTTTACTCATTTTTCATTCTTCCATGTCTGTAAACACTGTTGATGATGTTAAACATGTAATCTCTACTTCAAACAGTTTTTCTATACGTTGTCTACGTAATTGTCCTGGTCATGTGTCAGTTTTAAAGTTAAAACATTTGTCTGATTGTAATAAATCACAATTAAGTGACTTCTTTTGTGATGCTTCTTGCAAAATCACATCGTTTACCTTTTGTTTCTAGATCAACTAGTTTTGAACATGCTTTTGACTTGATTCATGTTGATGTATGTGGGTGGGGGGGGAGGGGAGGGGGATGGGGTGCTTACAACACATATTCTCTCTCTGGTGGGAAATTTGATCCAACCATTGTTGATGATAGGACTAGGTGTACTTGGACTTACCTTATGGCTTATAAGTCACAAGTTTACTCCATCTTGTCAAGTTTCTTTGCCTTTGTTAAAAATCATTTCCAACTTTACCCAAAATACATTTGAACTAATCAGGCCATGGAGTTTTTATCACAAAACTGTCGAAATTTATTTGCATCTCATGGGATCATTCATCAAAAATCAATAGGATATACTCCACAACAAAATAGAGTAGTTGGGAGGAAGCATAAGCACCTTTTAGAAACAGTTAGGGCTCTTCGCATTCATGCCAATCTTCCTAAATACTTTTAGGGTGAATGCCTTCTCACTACCACTTTTCTTATAAATAGGATGCCCATGGAAATTTTACAATGGAAATCACCTTATGAAACACTATTTCATAAACCTTCCAAGCATGATGATCTTAGAGTCTTTGGTTGTCTATGTTATTATGTCCTTCATTCTAAACCAAAACACAAATTTGATATACAAGGGAGACAATGTGTTTTTGTTGGCTACCCTTTAGGTTAAAAGAGTTATAAATTATTTGATCTAGAAACTCATCAACTCTTTGTTAGTAGGATGTACATTTCCTTGAACATGTATTTCCTTTCGACAAAAATACTACGGTTGAAACTGAATCTGCACAAACACAAGTGCCTTATCTTTTCCCCATATATTCTAATGCATTTTCTGATAGCAGTAATGGTTTGATACATCTCCTTTCCCCACTGTGTCTGAGCAAACAAAGATTAATGTTGCTTCAGAACATGTGGCTATGGGTCTACTTCTTCATCTCCCATATAGACACGCAAATCCTCTTATCCTAAACACATTCCCTCTTGGCTTAAGGATTTTATGCATAATGTTTCTCATGATAATTCAACTTTGATGACAGTTGCAGGCATTTCATCTACCAGTTTTCCTTACCCACTTTTTAATCCTTCCATTTTCGCCAATTTGCCATCAGATTATGTTTCCTCACTAGCCAATGTCTTAACAATACAAGAACCTCGGGGCTATTAAGAAGCAAAAATGGATCCTAATTAAGTAGAAGCTATGAATTAAGAACTCTTAGCTTTAGATTCAAATCAGATATGGATTCTCACCTTTTACCTCTGGGAAACATGCAATTTGATCTAAATGGATTTATAAAATTAAGCGTAAACTCGCTGGAACAATAAAGAGATATAAGGCTCAGTTGGTAGCTAAAGGTTATACTCAAGTAGAGTGAATTGACTACACCCATACATTTTCACCAATAGCAAAATTAGTTTCAGCTCATGTTGTTGTAGGGGTCACTGCTATTAAATAATGGCATGTTCACCAACTTGATGTGACCAATGCCTTCCTTCATGGACATAATGAGGAGATATTTACATGAAGCCTCCTGATGGTTACTCTTTAGCACAACCGAGATAGGTTTGTAAGCTTGTGTGTTCCCTTTTTGGGTTCAAACAAGTATCAAAGCAGTAGAATCAAGAATTCTGCAAGTTTATTCTATCTTTAGGTTTCTCATAGTCCAAAGCTGATTGTTCTATGTTCATGAGTCGTACCTCATCTAGTTTTCTTGTGTTACTTATATATGTGGATGATGTGCTTGTAGTAGGAGATTCACTTGATGAAATTTTAGATGTAAAATAGAAGTTGCACCAAACTTTCACTATAAAGGATCTTAGTGATGTTCGATTTTTCCTTAGCATAGAAATATGTTGTCTGGAATCTGGTTTTGTTTTGAATCAACGCAAGTTTGCCTTGAATATTTTGAGTGAAGTAGGATTGATAGGTGCTAAAACTATGCGAGTTCCTTTTCAACCTGGACAGATTATTACAAAACATCTAGGGATTTATTGACTAATCCAAGCCTTTATCGACGTATTGTTGGTTGATTGCTTTACTTGAACATTAAAGACTTGATTTATCCTATTTGGTCCAAAAACTCAGTCAATATGTTTCAGCACGAAGGACTTCTCATTTACATGCATCTTTTCAAGTGCTTAGATATGTTAAAGGTACTATTAATTCTGGATTACATCTATTTGCTTCAAGTACTTTTAATTTGCTTGGTTTTTGTGATGTTGATTGGGCAACATGCACTGATGACAGACGTTCCTTGTCTGGTTATTGTGTATAGCTTGGACAATCTCTTGTTTCTTGGAAATTTAAGAAACAACCAATGGTTTCCACTTGCTCGGCTAAAGCTGAATATTGCAGTATTACTTTTCTCACCAAAGAGTTGCTTTGGATTTCTTTTCTACTTAAAGATTTGGGTATTTCTCTGTCTTTACCAGTCAATATTCATACTGATAGCAAATTAGCTGTAATGATTGCAGAAAATCCATGTCTTCTTGGTAAGACAAAACATATTAATCTAGACATACATTTCCTTCCTGACCATATAGCTTCAGGTTTTCTGCATGTCAAGCATATTCCTTCTTCAACTCAAATAGTAGATTATTTAACTAAGCCTGTTTGTTAAACATAACTTCGAGATGCTTTTTGCAAGGTAGGCCTTCAACCATGGCCAAAGGTGTTAACTTATGCTATATATAGTAGCTTTCTGTTACATATTTCATATATAGTAGTTTTGGCTTTTACTCCTGTTACACGTGGAGCAACCAGAATAGGACATCTATTTTTTTTGTTTTTGTATCTTATATATAAAGCTGCCTACGTATAGAAAGAATATAGAATATCAAATTACAATACACGCTTCTGTTCATTCCTTCAAATCCGAGGGTTTGCAACTAACACCAAATGTGATTCTTCCTCCTTCTTTATGACTATAAGTGATTGCTATCCCAAAATCAACACTGTTCGGAAACTTTAGAGAATTTAAGCATATAGCAATATATCATTTGAGTTGTCCCAACTAGAAGAAAAAACAAAACAAAAGTGTATTAAATAATGCTAACAATTAGGATTATCATAAAGGTTATGCTAATATACTCATCTAATGCAAACTATCATCTTGATCATTATTGACTTCCTTTAGCATATTTATTTGTACATAAAGTATGGAAACGTTAAACAAATGAGTTACTAAGCCCAACAAATGTTATCTTATACACACGCATATCTCACAAGGCACATGCAAACATATATACATACATGTGTTGTATCCAACAAATGAGAGCAAATATCAAACAAAACTCCCAATTATTTATAGTACATACAAATAAGTGAAACTTTGCTGTCAAGTAAACTTGGAATGTCTATAAAAATTATCATGTTGTCAACTTTGCTTTTGTACTATCTCATCATTTCTGGATATGGCTAAAGCTTAAATAGCTTAGATTAAATCAAAAGGATTGGTGAAACTTCGTTTTTTAGGGAGCTTGGTAAGACTTTAGAAACTCTTGCAAGGTTTAAAACTTAACTCTTGTTCCGACCATCTAACCTCTAAGCTTACATAGCTAATCTAAGATTTTAAAGAGCTTAGGGAGAATTTGGAATCTCACACAAGGTATAAAACTTAGCTTTCATATCATCTTATTTCGATATATGACTAAGCCGGAGTATTTAACCTAAAGTAAATGACATAAATGACAATTGAACTTTGGTAAAATGTACAATTAAGTACCTCAACTTTTAATTTGATCAATTTCATATTTGATTGAACCTTTCATATACATTTACACTACCTAAACTAACAAAGTTGATGGTGTTAGTTGATGTGGAACTTTTGACCTATAATAATAAGCCATGTGTCAACAAATGTGGCAACTTGTTATTTTTTATTTATATTTTCATTATAAATTATTTTGTTTTATTATAATTAATATTACTTTATTATTTTTAAAAAAGGTAATTCTTCATACTTGTTTCTACAATATTAAGTGTTACTACTGCACATAAAATAACAAAAGCAATTTTTATACTTATAACTCATAGTAGGACAATTCAATGTTGTTTCTTCCATTTAAAATAGCTAATTAATGCCAAGAAACTCAATTAAGCAATCTAGCCATCCAGTTTATGATCCTTTTCACAACTTTTTTGCATATTTTAACACATTTGATCCAGGATTATACAACTTGTCCATTCATAGCTGAGTCTCACCATGAGAATGCCAAATTATGCATGAAAGTGAGATAAAATATAGGATAAAAGTGTATAAAATACACATTCATCATTAGTGTTCAACACCACACTCAGGCATTTGAAAACTAATTCATGGTAAAAAATTTTCCAATCATGTGCAAAATGCCAAGCATTCAGATGCCAACTCTTAGCGTCCAGACACTAGCAGCAATTCACATGATAAATTCTTTGATCATACTAACATCTAGACCTTAATGCCTTGAGGCATCTACTCTTCTAATAATAACCATGTGCCTCTGTGATCTCCACAATGTATTTTTACTTGTTTCAATGGCTCACAATCATTCTTTTATATATACTACATAGAATATCATCAAAGCATTATTTGGTAACGCTTATGGCGACATTTTGCTATCATCGTTATTTAATTCCTCTTATACCTTTTTACCTTGACTATCAAAGTAGTCACACCAAATAAGCCCCATGCACACTAACTAGTGTTTGTCTTGCAGGCTCTGGTTTATCTAGACCTAAATCCAATCAACTATACCCATAGATATTAGGCAACAATACTTATATTTAGTTAAATCATTGCATTATGATGCTTAAAGTAGTTTGAGTTGAAATTCAAGGTAGTCAAAATCTACCTAAAAATGGGGTGATATTGGGAAGAGTCACGAGCAAGAATTTAAGTATTGACATAATGCCATAATAATTAAAAAAGAATTCAACTATAACATATATCATTGCTATAGATATATGGTACTTTAAAGACACAAATTAACTAATACATAAAATTTCTCAATTTAAAATAGCCAAAGAAAATAAATGGTTACATTGAATTACAAATAAATACATTTTCAGCTTTCATGTAGATACATGAGAAATAATTTGGTTTTTACTCATAAAGTGGTGACTAATAACATCAGTATGGCTCCTATTCTAGTTGGCAAGAAAACCTAATTCTTATCCTTCTGTTCCACAAAACAATTATACCTCTAGCTTTGTTTGACAGTTTGTGAAAGAAAGAGAAAATGAGGTTTTATCAACTCATAATATATAGCTCCCACATAAATGAAAAATTACCTACACCAATAATCTAAAGAAGGGATTTCACAAAAAAAAAAAATCACAGTTATTATGCCTAAATAAAGTTACTTTGGCTACAAATAATAGCACAACTCATAATAAATAAATAAACAAATAACATGAGAGAGAGAGAGAGAGCTAAATGAAGTGGGTCATGGAGCAAAATCATCATTGTCTACAGGATTGGGGTAAAGAGATTTTAGAGAAGTTAGCAAGTGATACAAAGAAAAGTGTAAGCTCTAGAAAGTATGATAAAATACTAACCAAATTATTGGTAGAAAAACTATAAAAATACATGAACAAATGAAGGAAACAAAATAAAATCATATGATTTCTTCATGAGTTGGTTTTAATAAGAAAAACAATACCTAATTGTAAAAACAATGGATTGAAAATAAAATTTAACATAAACAAATGAACACTTGATTTTTAAATAAAATCCATATATCCACTATCAATCAATGCATTAAACTCCTACTAAGATTGCTTAGCCCAAAAAAAAAAAAAAAAACTGCTACTGAGATCTTCTATCATGTGCATAATCTTCATTTTCCAACAAATTTCACTTGTAAGCACTGGTTTGAGTAGGTAAGAAAAGAGTCAAAAATGGTAACATGAAAAAGAGTGTGTGAGAAAGGAAAATGAAGGGTAAACTAGATTATGTATCAAAATTATAATTTGGATTCCATAATAAACTATCTTACACATAGGGTTTCTTAGTTTAAAAATGCAGAAAAGAAAAAAGTTTGCACAAACTTATAGATGGATACATCTTTCATCTTTATGCAGATACATGAGAAAAATTTTGGTTTTTATACCTAAAGAGGGACAATGACACTTGTATAGCTCCCCTTCTAGTCAACAGCAAAAACCAGTCCCCATCCTTCTCTTCTATGAAGTAATTGTACCTTTAGCCCTGTGTTTGACAATCTGTGAAAGAAAGAGAAAATGAGATCTCATTAACTCATAATACATAGGTCTTTCATAGGCAAAGAAAATAAAAAAAAAAAGGGAAAAGAAAAGAAGCGCAGGTAAGATGGTAATGAATTTCTTTAAAGAAGTAACAAGGAGAGCAAAAAATCATGAGGCATTGAGAATTGTCTAAAAGAACAAAAGCTTGTGAGGTATTGAGAATTGTTTGACTTAGCAACTCTTGCTAGGTACCATAGGGATGATGGGTTTACTTTATATATTTCATTTTGTGTTCTCTTTTCATTGTTTTTTTTTTAATCAAGATTATCGTAAAAACAATACAATAAAAGTGATAAACAACATTTAGATTACCATTTTTGGTGGTAACAGCTTTAAGAATGAAGGGATATTTTGTAACTGAAAAAAAAAATACAATTTGTCATGAGAAAGAAGAAGGAAAGTAGGAAACCATTAAAATTTTTTCACAACATGAGTCATGATGTCAAATTGTCACATATATACACAAAGAAAAGGTAGACAAATTTCCATTATTTACTTAAATAACATGGGTAAAGATTAAAGATACAAAAGTAGCGTGTTTTGTTTAATATAGATACAATTTCTTTTATTATGGTAAAAAATGTGCATCTTTGCAATAATGATGAAAAACCATCAACACCGGCTGTCATGCCCCGAGGGTACCCTAGTAGTAGCAAACAAGTTACACTTGAATGATATCTCTAGATTACCTTTGGAGGGTGACATATTTTTCAAACAACAGGATCTTTTAGTTGCTTAGATAAGAAAGGATAAATACATGTAAGATATAAATTAGTAAATAACTGTCATCACAAGCAAAGGGTATCATAAAGATATCACGGACTATATGATTCTTTTCGAAATCTTCAAATTCATAACAGATAATCCATAAACCAACTAATCTATACTATAGATCATAGCCAATAACTTAACCCAATTTTACCCATGAGCATCTAGCTCCTAAACTCTTATCAGGGCCATACTCCTGAATGTAACTAGTCATGGTCGTAAAGTAAACCTGAAATGTCTTTAAGAATGTGAGTGAACCACGGGCTTAGTGAATAACCAGACATATTACTCACCAAACAAGTTTATTAACAAATCATATGTAATGCAATCACTAAAACATATGCTCAAATACAAGCTTGGATGATCTAGAATCTAAACAGGAAAAAAAATTTACTCCCTTTTTGTAAGGTTGAAGAACAATTACTTTATGACCCACCTGCCCTGGAGAGACTAAGTTTACAGGAAAATCAACAATTTCTCGTCTTAGGGTTATCACTTTTAGCTTAATGATGTTTTAACTGACCATTTCCTGTATCAATCCTTAGAAACTCCCTGAATATTAATCATTTCAAAGCGATACTACGGGCGGCATTTTTCGTTGCTACTTAGTTCCTATAAAACCGACGAAACAATGAAAACCTTAGAAGAACTATTCCTTTAGAAAAACCAAGCATTAACAGAGAACCGAAATATTAATACGTAATAGGCTGTCACCTTTTTTGTATATGCAATAATGCAGTTCGTATATACATGATTGTTTTAATTACAAATTGATAATTCTTTATCGGACTTAGGGTGTCCAAACATTACATACATAACTTATAACATGCTTATCCCAATTATCAAACAACTACTGTTATCACTTTCGTTATCATAGATTAACTGTTGATCCCGAAAGGATAACCAAGAGGGGGGAATTGGTTATATAAAAATTTTACTTTTTGAAAAATTCTAACAAAATTCACACCACTTGATTATATTATTAAAATGGCTTTTTATCTTTCTTAAAAGAATGAAGTTAACTAATGAACACTTTAGAACAACACAATAGATTGAAACAAAATGATTAAGCTCCCGAAAAATTAAGTTAAAGTTTAAATGTTTTCTCCTTAGAACCTTCTGACCAACTCTTTGACTTAAGAACTACAAGTACTCTACTCTCTGATCAACCTTCTGACTAAAGAACGAATGCAACAAATCAAATTAAAATTGCACGAAATAACGAGAGATGAGAGAGTAAGAGATGCAAAACGAATTATAGAGGTTCCGCCTTGAGCGTCAATCCTCTCTTCCAGCTCTAAGCCAGGGTCACCTTTAATCCACACCGGTTTTGTTCCACTAATCCAATCAATGAAAATAGTTACAAGACGTTCACAATTCACTCAGCTTGATTCTCCTAACAATCAATCTACTGAGCCTACTTGCAACTCTCAATCTCACAAGAGAATGTTTTCACAAAATCTGAGGAATAAAAGTAAAAGTCCTCGACAATTTAGAACAAAGAAGATTAATAGTAAAATGACAATGTTTTGCTCTTGAAAGCTTTTTCTTTTCTCGTAAAACTTGTTCTCTGTGTCTTTTTCTGTCTCAAAGCTCCTGTTTTATTCTTGTTCTTCTTCAACGGTCGAAAAGAAAAAAAATGATAATGTCTCCCTGATATCTCGTAATATGGAGGATGACGATTAGCTCTGTTCCTGATATTTCTCAAGTTACACGTTGATAGTATCCCTTCGAGTTTATCTTCATGATTCACTTGCGTTTGATTTTTAAAGCTTCTCATAAACTTTTCATAAGATTTGCTCAAATGGATAACTCCAAATCTCTATAATCTTGCATAAAAATCTCAAGTAAGAAATTCAAATAATTCAACCGTTGTTTGATTTTGTCTGGTACTATTTACGCACCAAGTTCTTCCAGACCTTCAATTACAGGGTTTTCGAATTCAACCTGATCTTTGGACATGATCTTTGGACAAGCTCCCATAATCTCTCGAATATGTTTTGTGATTCCTTCATGTTATATATATACTACTTTTATCTCCACAAAAACAATTTGAACAAAACCTGTCGTAACTTTGCTTTAATCTAAAAAATCTTGTACTGTTGTAATTAAATTTAAATCCGAAAATTAAAGACCCTGTAGATAATGAACCAACTCTTGTGCAACAGATTGAATATATTTCCCAAATATATTCAATCATTGGAGCTAGGCCTTCAACAAATCAAATAACATTATTTTTCTTCATAACGATAAATGTCCTTCACCTTCTGACACACCTTCTGCCTTCTCATTTTTGAACTTGTTCATAAACAATATTCCTTTTGCCGATCCTTCTGACTTTTGTAAAAGTTCATACAAATCTTTTTGATAAATCTTCTGACAAAACAAAACTTAAGATAATTGTTATTTCATCATCTTTTTGTTATCATCAAAATCATTATTTGAGAGAAACCAATATTAACAACCGTACAATCAGATCACAACACATTTCAACAATAGCGCCATAACAATCATATTATTATCTTTGCATTGCATATTCAACTAATTACAACCACAAACAGTATAATATGACTGAGTTACTCATTTGCCCATAGTGGCTAGTCGTAATAGTCAACTGAAAAGTCTTCTATAGTATCAAAGTCACCTAGATGAATAAAAATATTCATCAATAAAACATATTATATAACTAAACTCCTATGAATGTCTAAGTGTCTTATATTGGTATTTGATTTTGTTTCTATTTTGGTCCTTTAATGGTCTTAAAATAACAATTATTACTTGATAATATATTTTCATTTTACTTTTCTTGATCTTGTTTGATATTTATATATTTTTATTGAGTAGTCCTAAGTTGTATTTAGTAATTTGATATTTTATCATTTTTACTATCACTACCTTTATATCATTCTTTAGTTAACCTATTATGGTAATTAGTATTTACCTCTTATTGTTTAGTTTTGTCGTGTTCCTCTTAATCTACTTCATATAATTATTTTGTTATTTTTAGATATCACATTATTTATAAATTTAGCTTATTTAGATTTCCATTCTTATATATTTATCTATATAAAACAAACATTTAACAATTCATTTCTATTTGTATAATATATTAATATTAGCAATAATATTGATAATAATATTTTTCAATAATTTTAGGAGTTACTAAATTACACTTATTACATTTTATTAATCTTTTAAATCTTTTTAGTTGAATTTACTTTCTAAATCTTATTTTATTTCTCTTATTACACATATATATATATAAATATAAAATATATATATGCTGGTTTTGAACGAAACAGACTTAATCTGAAAAATCTTACATGTACGTCGGCACCTACGCCGCCAGCGTTTATTCCCAGATGTAAATTTTTACACAATTTAAATGCTAGCGACACAGGCTCAAAGGCCCCCAGCGTGCGTTGGCTCAAAGGCTACCAGCGTTCCTGAATATTATATGTGATTTGAATTTTTACATAGCCTTTGTTCCAGATTACGCCGCCTCTACGCCGCCAGCCTATCCTTGTACGCTGCCGACTTATGGGGTATATGCTGTCGGCGTATGGCCGGCTTTGGAACTGTTTATCATCTTCTCTAATTTTCTTCCATTCGTAGTTTATTTTTCTCAATACATGTATTTATCAAATCCACTTCTAAGCATTCCTAGAGTGTTCCTAAGTATTTCTACATACTTTATATATGCATATAACATTCCATAATACATTAACATGCATATAATATTTGTCTTATGATGTTTAAGAGTGTAACTAAGGTTTTTAATGAAACTTACCTTGTTTGAGGTTGTTTGGTGATTCTAAAACCTTCCCCACAGCTTGAACCAATCCTATATTAATAAAAACATGATCTAAGACAGTGCTTTAGTGTTTAAACTCCTTAAAATGAACTATTCCTACCTTGGTTGCTTCCTTCCCTTAGTTATTCTTCTTCTTCCTAAGCTTAGTTTGATGCTTGTTTTAGATGTTATTTGTGTGTGGTTTAAGTGTGTTTCAATGGTTATATGGAGGACAAATTTTGGAGAGTATTGGCTATTGTCTTGTGTGTATAATGGCTTGTTTGATTGCTCATTAAGGATGTTTATATGGATGCATTTATGAAGAAGAAATGGCAGCAAACTTGGAGCAATTTGCAACCCAAAATCCACCGAGAATGCATGTGTTCCTATGCATTAATTAAGCTTGTTTATGTGGCTAATTGTTATTGGTTGAAGTGTAATTTGTTGACTTCAAATGGCTTTCTTATGCAAATTGGAGTATTTAATTTTGCTGTGAAATTTTCTAGGAAATCTAAACCATAAATGAGGTGCAATTTGCACAAAAAATTGCTTTATTAGTTAGAGAAAATATTATAATATTATTAAGTTATGTAATTATTTTAGTTTTAAGGTATTTTATTAAGCTAAACGGGTACGAATTTGTCAGTTGTTTAACAGTTTTGTCTCCAAAAATTTATATAGTGTTCTACAAATTTTCTAGATTATTATTATGTTCAACTTTGTGCTCAAAGTTTATGCGATAAATTATTTTTAGAATTATAGCTTCCGTGATTAGAGTTTTCTAAGCTTATTAGGTCAATTTTCATTTTAGGGTATAATAGCTTAATAATACTCTAATTAAAATAATGGTGTGATCCGAATATTTATTTGAAGTCTAGGTTATTAGTTATAGATCTGTTTATGTTTTTATTAGATATTTATAATCATAACGGTTCATCATTAAATTATCGTTTTCTAACTATAAGCATTATCGAATATCTACTTTTCAATAAATTTGAAATCTTACTTAGGTTATTTCTTTATCTTGAGTTTTCGATACCTAATATGAAATCTTATTAATAATCTTAAATACTATCTGGAAAACTTTATTTTAGGGTTTAAAATTATACACAGGTTCACTACCGCTTATAGTTTCATTCTAGAATCTTTGTTGAGTTCAAAACTATTCATCTATTTTTTTATTTTTATTTGTATGAAAATTCTCAGGGTTTACAGCGAAAAACCAAATAAGGAACTTTTACAATAAAAATCATAATATTTTGGCTACAAATAATAACACAGGTGATTAAAAAAATGAATAAACAAATAGCATGATATTATTTATGAAAATGTGCTAGATGTGTCGAATATTTTGTTCCGAGAACTCCTTACATGAACTTTCTTATGTTTGTAATGAACATGCTACCTTTTTGTGTGATAATCTAGTCCTATGACTATGTCTACATGTGAGGAGATGCCAATAAGGCAACCTCATCTTTCATGTACGTATCTTGCTTGTGTCAGTTAATGAATCTCACTTTTCTACCAAAAAAAAAGAAAACATGAAGAGAGAGTATGGGAAAGGAAGACAAAGGGCGTAAGACAAACCGTCTTTTTTTTTTTTTTTTGTATAAAAATGGAAGCACAAGAGCCTACAAACACAATAAAATTACTATAAAATACAATAACATTTTCTTGAATGTAATAAAATAGATAATAAATCTAATGGGAGTAGAATAATTTTTACATTAGTAATATTATTGAAGTTAGGCTAATATTAATACAATTTTGCAGTAATAAGTAAGTGCTAATGAACACTATATAATATATATATATTATTAAAAAAAAAAGAAAAAAAGAGCCCCAGCCCAGCACATTCCCATAGGCGGGCTCATGCTCCACAAACCCAAATCAACTTGCTAGTTTCTAGTCTACAACTTCACCAAAGCCACCCACGGCCACCAATAATACGATATATTTATATTTCCTAATCTCACCCTCTTTCTTCTTTTTCTTATCTCCTTCCATTCCAGCCCCGACGGAGTTCGCATACGTAAACAAAATAAGACAGGCGGTCCAAAATTATTAAAACTACCCGTTTTAACTCCTTTCCCTCCTCGAAACCCTAATCTCCTATCTCCCAGGTAACAACACAAATTCAATCGGCGCCCCTTCCACTTCTTCTTCAATTTCTCCTTCCAGGTAAAAACCCTTACTTTGCCCTAACTTCCCACATCGACGATTTACTCTTCAATTGTTTACGATTTGGTTTTGTGTTGTTTTGAATAGACCGATTTTTACAATCGATGTTCATAGTTATTGTTAAGCTTTTGGAATACCAACTACATGCCAATTATTTGTGATTAGATGTATTAGGGCTCTTACTTGTAGTATCGTTTGTTTGATTGATTTTATAATTAGGGTTTTTTGTGTGTGGCCGCGCTTCTCCTCAATAATAAGCGGTCTAGATCGACCCACACTCCAAGGCTATATTTAAGGAGAGAGGGGGTTTTCAACAGTTTGTTTTTGCTTGCCGCAGATTGGTTCTTCTTGAATCCATGGTTTTTTACTGTTTCTTAGATAAGATTTTGTGATTGGGTTTCGATAAGAAGAAATATTAATTGGGGAGACTGCTTCAACTAATACTGTTTCTGGAAATTCCTCTTCTTGTTAATGGGTTTTTTTTTTTTTTTAAATAAATTTAATTGTACAAAATGTTATGATGTGCAATCCTTTTCTCGGGTATGAAGGAAACCATATTGATGTACCAACTCTATTTCTTTATTGAGTTTGCTGTTGGAGCAATTTGTTGGATTGCAGTATCTTCAAACAGGATCTTAGTGTTTATTCAAATGTTTTCAAATAGTTTACTTTATTCTCACAGACACTAGCTGCAGCACATTTCCTTCTGACATTCTACATCATGCGATACCAATGGAATAGTTAGTCATATAAACAGTCTATCATGCTTCCTATAGCTGTTATGTGCATTTTCACATGTGGTGAAGAAACATAAAATCAAGGCAAGCTGCTTCACTAGCTATACGCTTCTGTATACTGTATGCCATTTACCAATAATTGCTATGAGATTGTGTATTCTAGGGGTTCAGGTTCTAGAGGACTGGAATTTTGCGGTGTCCATTAGTGCTTTGGGGTTATTGTGATGGCATCTGTTTCCAGTCAGCCTCAGTTCCGCTACACCCAACCCCCATCCAAGGTTCTCCATCTGAGAAATTTGCCATGGGAGTGCACAGAGGAGGAACTGATTGAACTGGGGAAGCCATTTGGCAAAGTTGTTAACACAAAGTGTAATGTTGGAGCAAACAAAAATCAAGCTTTTATTGAATTTGTGAGTCTTCCAATTCTTTTTTTTTCCTCCCTTTTTCTAATTAAATGCCACATAAGCACTGGTGATGCTGTTGATTATCTTACATGTTTTGCTGGTGTCTGCCCTTCATGCTCATCAGGCAGATCTAAATCAGGCAATCGCAATGATTTCATATTATGCATCATCTTCGGAGCCTGCTCAAGTACGAGGAAAAACTGTATACTTGCAGTATTCAAATAGACAAGAGATAGTAAATAATAAGACAACAGCAGATGTTGCTGGCAATGTATTGTTGGTCACAATTGAGGGTAACGATGCACGCCTTGTCAGCATTGATGTTTTACACTTGGTAAGCAACATCGTTGCATTGGTTTTACCACTGCTATAGGTAAACTCATCACTTTTAGGATGTGGCCTCTGAGTCGCTAAGATTAGGTTGCCATGCTGTAGTAAGCTTCTGTTTGACATGAATATCAATGGATCAGCAGGCTCATGTCAAGGCAATATCTTCAATGGCAGCTTAGTGCATCGGGAGAAAGAGCACATGTGTGTTTGTCTCCTTTCTCCTTTTCTTAACACCGCCTCTTTCTTCCCTACTTTTTTCTCCAATACTTCCTATTCCTACCATTTCAGAAATTAGGTTTTGGCATTGCTAGTTACTTATTGTCCCACTCCTTTTCACATCTGCATTCAGTGGTCGATGATTTTGTTGCTTTATTGATGTAATTTAATGTTTTCTTCCTGAAAATTATACGTAGTTTTAAAATCCAAATCAGCAGGCTTCCATGTGGCAAGTTTTGTTGTAGATCAATTAATAGCTGGATTTGGCATGCTATTTCTAAATCCACTAAGCTTTGGTACATGGTGTGTAGTTATCCGCTTATGGGTTGTCTCTGTAGGGTTTTTTTTTTTTTTTTTAAATTATTATTATTATAGAGATAAACAAGCTATTTTAGCTTTCATGTTCACTTTTTTAACGTATTATAAATGTGGTTAACCAATTATTTGCATGCATGGGCATGTTTATTAAGCCTGGGATTTCAAGATTTCATTTTTGCATGGCTACAAAAGTCCCGTAGCTGCTGAAAAATGCAGAAATTTCAAGTTTTAATTTACTTAATATTGTTCTTACACTGCAGGTTTTTTCGGCATTTGGATTTGTTCATAAAATAACCACCTTTGAAAAGACAGCTGGGTTTCAGGCATGCACCTCTGGTTAAAATGTTATCTATTGCGCACGCACGCGTACACACACACACACACACACACATGCTTTCCTGTGGTCTCTCTTTCTCTAAATATTTATATTTTTTTTTTTCTGACCAGTATATATTTCCTCCATGACCATTTGGATAATGCTCTTTGTAGGCACTGGTACAATTCTCAGATCCAGAAACTGCTTCAGCTGCAAAAAATGCTTTAGATGGAAGATGCATTCCTAGGTGACGGTTGTATTAATGTTTGACATGGTATTTAGTCCAACTGTTGTGGATCACACAGATCTAAGCTGGAGCACTTTCCTTGGCCTTTGTTGGCCCTTGGTTGCATGAAAAAAGAATTAGAACGTTAGATTTCTGCATGTACTTGTTAACTGCTAATGCTTTTTAGTTGAATTTGTCATGGCAACAGCCCAACAATTGGCTTGGAGAAGTCTGATCCTATATGATCCATCTGAGTTTTAGCTTATTCCTGTGCTCCAGAAATGATCTGCGTGTTCTATCTACACCTCTGTCGTTTTCTTCATGCACATTTCAGTGATGGACTTACTTCTGTACTTTGTTATCAGCTATCTACTTCCTGAGCATATGGGGCCGTTTACCCTAAGGATAACATACTCAGCTCATACAGATCTGAGCGTAAAATTCCAAAGCCACCGCAGCCGGTATTCAACTGTGCTACTTCTCTCTCTCTCTGTTTTCTTCTCTCTGTTTGTCTCCCTCTGACCGTATATTAAATGACTCTTGGATAGGGATTATACTAACCCATATCTCCCTGTTGCTCCATCAGCAATAGATGGAAGTGGGCAGGTAAGCTTAAGTTCCATCAAGTGTATCATATTGAACTTCATGCTACAACTTTTGCTAATGACTTTCCTTTGGTTGAAACAGATGAGTGTAGGTCTTGATGGGAAGAAATTAGAACCTGAGAGCAATGTCCTCCTTGCATCTATTGAGAACATGCAGTATGCTGTTACTTTGGACGTTTTACACATGGTATTTATTCTGGATTACCATTGTATGCTGCTTTATGCTTGATGTATCTTTTATTTGTTTACTCCCATTTCTTGGGTGTGCAGGTGTTTTCTGCTTTTGGACCAGTTCAAAAAATTGCCATGTTCGATAAGAACGGAGGAGTTCAGGCGTTGATACAGTACCCTGGTAATTACCTGATCTGCTTGGATATCTTTATCATTTTTATTCGTAATTATTTTGGTAAAAAGGGGGAAGTGGTTGAAGTCAGAACAATATAATATCACTCCCACACAGAAAGAAAACTACTGGAAGAGATATTACAGGGCAGTTTAGTTTTTAGGGTCTCAAACACCTCAATCCCCTCCCACTCCCACAACTTAACAACCCCCCCACCCCCCCCCCCCCCAACATCACCACCACCTCCTTCCCCCCAACCCCAATCCTCCCCTGGAATTGGATTTTTGTGGAGATGAGTTTTTGATACTTTGCATGCTACAGATTTGAATGGTACTTTGGCTAGGCAATTTGTATTCTAGAACCATACATGAACACCTTAATTTCATGGTGGGTAGGCTAAAATCTCACTGTTGCAAGTTTTATTCTACAAGCACTGCGCCATGTCCTCAGTGGTGAGTAGACGAAACTGCTACTAGGAGATTAGTGTTACATACAACTAGAAATTTTAGATTGAATTATGTCCATAATGTAAAATATGGTGAGATAAGTTTCTTAATTTTTGCTGCCCTTTTTTGCTTTTTTTGGTGGGGTTGCCTATCTTTTTCTTTCATGTGATAGTGCAATAACTCCAAATGCTATAACATGCATGTAGATGTTCAGACAGCCGTTGTTGCAAAAGAAGCTCTGGAAGGGCATTGCATATATGATGGAGGTTTCTGCAAACTCCATATTACATATTCTCGCCACACTGACCTCAGTATCAAGGTAACAATTGCTGATTGTTTTCTGAAGTCTTTGTCCCTCTTTTAAACCTGTTTGTATTTCACACAAATTTAAGGAGCATTTTGTTCATGGTATAATCTGATATGGTGCATTTTTGCATTGACTTGTTGGTCATCATTACAGGTTAACAATGACAGAAGTCGAGACTACACAATTCCTAATCCTGCAATGGCAAATTCAGCCCTCACTTTTGGGACAGCAGCCCAGTCCTGTTGTAGGTGCTGTTGCTCCCACTGCTCAGTACAATGGGGTGCCATATGCTCCTGCTTCTGCTCCTGGCCAACACGTGATTCCTCAGCCAACAGCTGGATGGGGAGCACCTCCTGCTGTTCCTCATTCTGCCCCTGTACAAATGCACAATAATCTCTATATGTCATCTGGGACTGCATCTCCTCATGGACATGGCATGATGCATTTGCCTGGTCAAAGTGGCATTCCACCAATGGGAGGAAACCCCCCTTATGGCGCTGACAGGATGCAATAGCAAATCTACTGTTTTTATGTTGAATTATGCCACCGGCCTTGAACTTTTAAATTCTAGAATTCTGGAGCTGGATTAGTGTTTTTTCTTCCTTTCTTTTTTTCTGTTTTTTTTCCCTTGAAATTTTTGAGGGGTAGATGAGCAGAGCAGTTTGTAATCCCGTAAAATGTTGCACCCTTAGCTTATTCCAGTATTGGACGGTCGGTGTTGATATGCACATTTATTGTAACCATTTATGTTTCTCTTGGAAAATGGTGGATCTGTAAAAATCGGCTTGCTTCCCGTGTGACTGGTTATGGTGACAATCAATGCATTTGAGGTAATTTTTGCTAACGTCTCCGGATCATTATGGGTACGTTGGCACTATCTTTCCCAATTATGGCGATCGTGAAAATAAAACCGCCGTCCTCTCTTTTGCCACAGTATCGAGTAGAAAGCGGTGTCGTTCCGTCTCGAGCTTTAGCTAGGCATTGTTTGTTTTATGAAAGCATTTATATCTCCTATTCATCCCTCTGGAACGTGCCCACTTTTTATGCCATGCTTGGAACGGACGAAGTTGAATGAAACCTACGGAAGCTAAGGGAAATGAAAGGAATTCATTGTGTTTGGTTACTTTAGTTTCAGCAGAAGTGAGATGATTTCGACAGAAATAAGGAGAAAAGCGGGGCTCGAAAATTTTCTGTTCGATTACGCAGTGAAAACGGTAGAAATCGGAAAAAAAAAAAAAAGAAGCTATTAAAATGATTCTAAGAAAAATAAAATAAAGAATATTTTAGTCTATTAAATATATAACTTTTCTTTATTTCTTTTGTCATCCAAATCAAACATCAAAAACAATAATTTTATTTCATTTTTATCTTATGAATCCAAACAATTTTCTTTCATTTCCTTTCCCCGTTTTTTCCGTACCTTATAACTTCTCTCCATTTCTGCTCTCTTTATAATTTCCATACGGTGTTAAGCAGACCAAGGAAACATCGATGCCAGTTATGGAGTTGAGGCTTTAAAATATATATGGCCATGGAACCTAGCTTTCAACACCTCATTGTTGCATCATTCTACCAACTCACTCCGGACAAGGTTTTCCTCTACTGGATTGCTTGGGCGGTGCTCCTCCATATATGTGGATGCTATTTTGCTCTTACGCTAGCCATGAGCCAGCCTCTTTATCTTATCTTTGCAATGCTTCAAGCTTATCATTTCCGCTTAAAGTGCCCTTTTAACTTTGTCACAGTTACACATACATTTAGAAGGCTTATCTAATCCAACTAATTTTAGCCTGCCATGGTCTAACTAGAAGAGCAATACTAATTCTCAACCAAATTCACCATGGTCAAAACCATTTAGGATAGACTCTCGTAAAGAATAAATTAGATGCCACTTATTATATACAAGCCAATTTGAATATTCTTATTTGACTTTGATTACTTGGACTACGGCATTCTCTTCTACCTAAATTGACGACACTTGCATTATGGGGTTAAACTATTGTCACTACCCACTCTCAAAAGTCATTAACCCTACTACTCTTCATTAACTCCATTGGACTTTTATAGGGTTTCTCTCACCTTCATTCGTTCCTCTTTGCTTCGAGATTGCTTTTTATTGATCTATCCAAGGGTGTGCAAAAAAATTAATGAAATCAAAAAACCGAAATGAGACTAGTAACCCGAAAAATATGATTAATTAGTTTGTCGATTTTAGTTTTAGATTACGGTTTTTATTTTTTTGGGTTTTGATTTCAATTTCTGTTTGTAACCACCAAAAACCTACAGTTAACGATTAATTGGTCTGATATTTATAAGTCTATTATATATAATTAATTTTTAATATATATGTAGACAAAAAACAGGGTTAAGAAACAAAAGATTACCACTTAGGTATGAAAGATCGCATAGAAGAAAAAAAATGAATATCGAGTTTGTTTCTCTTTATTGTATTTTTATATATTTAATAAATGTTGTGTGGAAAAGAAAAATATTGTGTCTTATAATATGACCTACCATGAAAATACCATGTAGCATATCAAAAGCCATGGGGCTTTGGGCTTATATAATATTGCAATAGTGCATATAACATTTCAAAAGCTATTTTATTATATTATAAAATGTAAATCATTTATTACCTAATATATTGAGATTTGGTAATTTGAGACATATTGTATTTGGAACTTTTATGTTTTAATATATTGTTGTGTTGTAATTTAGATTGAGGAGAAGGCATCAAGTTTTAATTTATATAATGTTGTATTACACTTATATTCTTTATTTTTTGGTTTTGTAGTTTTTTGATTTGTTTATTTGCAATTTTGAATGTAATTGTGTTATTTAATTTGTTAATTTGCAATTTTTGAATGTAATTATCAAACAAAAGAGTTTAAATTTTCATGGTTATAACTAAAAGTACAATTACCAGATCCTTTGGTTAACCATTATGTTAAACGATTAAAAACCGAAAATCGAAAATGTTAATTGAAAAAAATGGTTAACCATTAAAGCGGTTAACCATTAATAATGGATTGGTTTAAGTTTACAATATTAAAAAACCTTTCACTTCAATTCGATTTAAAAAATGGGATCATGGATCGATTATCCCAATTGTGCTTACCTTTACCCACTAGTAGGTTTGTTCGTAGAAGTACATTTATGAAGATTTTGGTATATTCTTATTATAATCCAACTCTTGACACAACTATCTCTCAAGTAGCGATGTTTTCCCTCTAATGGTTGCTTCTCCTCTTGAGCTTAACCCTTATGAATTCAATCATCAATAAGAACTACCTTTAATCACACTAAGTAGCATTTACATGACTCTTGTCTCTTGGAACTTTGGCATTGATACCACTTGTTACGAAAGGAGAGGCTCTTCTCTCTTGGAATGCTTGTAACGTGATTGACCATCCCTTGAATATCCATTTTACTCATATTTTAGTTGGTGAGCCACCCTTCTCATCCTGTCTTCTCAAGTCTACTCATCATTTCCACTAAGAGTACTTCTTTGATTTTACTAGTTCCTTATATGTTTGGGAGATTCAACACAGCCAATTGATTTTGGCTTTCCATGGCCCTGTTAGAAGAGCGATATCAGCTCTATTAGAAGAGTAATATCAGTCTCAGATCAGTTTATTTGTGAGAGGTGAAGCTTGCATATACTTACTCTTGAATTAAAGTTTATTACTAATGCTACTTGCTATATTCTATGCGTGGATCTACAACCCCACTTGGTTTTAAATACTTAGACCGTGACATTAAAACAACAAACCCACATACAAACCCTTTCCAGCAAACCATGATGTGAATCAATTAGTGGTATAAACCGCTTAATTTTCGAGTAAAATTGGAGTAAACCCTAACCCCTGTCGAACCGAAACTTCAAAAATTAGCAATAATCAAGACATACTAGTAGTTTTAACTTTGGTAATCTCACGCTCGAAATCTAAGGACAATAGAAATGAGCTAAATGTGGATTATAGATTGGAATAGTATAAGGAAGCCTAAAAAGATCATATTTGCCCAAAAATCATTTGTTTCGACCCGAACAAGATTAGTTCTTGAAAAATGTGTCTCGGTGCTCAGAATAGTAAAAATATTCTGATAATATATATAGATTCGTAATTTTATAAGGATTCATAAAATATTAGTTTAGTAATTTTTCGGTATCTAAAAATATCAGATATAGCTCGTTTACGCATATTTTTCTTACTATCAGTATCTTATTTGTCTAGTCTACTATTCATTGTACAAATTTCTACTATTCATCACTATTTACATATCCATATTTTTTCTTACAAATATTTTCTTACAACTTATACATCTATATCTTACATTTTCATCTTTAATACAACTTTTTACTAAACTTCTCTTACAATTTATTATTTTTCTTTATCAAAATTAATTTTTTTCATCTCTCTCTTTCTTTCCTACAAC
Source organism: Combretum micranthum (assembly GCA_024138025.1). Lineage (NCBI taxonomy): Eukaryota > Viridiplantae > Streptophyta > Magnoliopsida > Myrtales > Combretaceae > Combretum > Combretum micranthum. The sequence goes on from JAMXBD010000744.1 coordinate 305,253, forward strand.
CCCAAATCACAATCGGCGCCATTCCCTCTCTCCTCTATCTTATTTTTTTCTTTTTTATTTTATTTAATTACATCTAAAATCCCTCCATGCTTCTCTATATATACTACCTCTCCCTCCATTTCTTTCACACATCTCGTTTTTCCTACCAAAACTCTATCAAATTCTCTCTTCAAATTTTATCTCTAACCATTTCTACATAAACACTCTTTATCTCTCCATTCCTATAAAACATTCATCATACACACTAAACATACTACCCATTATATCATCCATCTATAATTACCTTAGGTAAAACTTCCTTAAACATTCTTTATGTTCATGTTAACATAACATGAACATAGTATATGTTTCCTAAACCCATGGGTATTATGAAAGCAACAATATGTTCATGTCTTGTTTAACAATGTTCAAGTGCTATTATTATTATTGTTTTATTATTTGATCATAATCTAACTTTTATATATTATTAAGTATATTTATGTATATATATTCTTAGAGCATATACGCTCACTAGCATAACTTTTATTTATGCTCATGCAATTTATTTATTTCATGCAATTTTATTAAAACTAATCTTTCTAATCTTAGACTTGTCTTCATCAAGTCAAACCAATTTTTATTATTTGCTTTCTTATTTTTCTTTAAGGACTTGCCAATATCTAAGTCTGGGAAGCCTTGATAGAAGCTAAGACTTCCTAATATTTTACCTTTAGTTATGTGATTATTTAATTTCTATATTTTTTTAATCTTTTATATGAATTATTTTGTTCATGTTATTTAACTACAAGTTCATATTCATGCATGATCATATTGTTGTTGTCTTATAAAAGAAGTTATTTGATAAAGAAAATAAGACTAAACTCTTCATAACAAAATAATTTTCGTCACTTAGGGAAATTTTTCATTTATACTTAGAATTTTGTTTCAACAAATTTTCTTTAAAAAATTAGACAAGTTCATCATGAACTTTTAAGTGTTAATATTATGGACTTCTTCAATATTCAACCAAGTAATTCCATTACTCTCTCTTTTTCAAACCATCAAATTAAAAATTTATTATTAAGCCTTAGTGTTGATAATTCTTTGTTATGTAAATTTTTCTGAAAAAACTTATTTATAAGATTATCACCAACACTTTAATAAAAACTAAAAGCTAGACAAGTTTTTCACGTCAAGCTAAAATCAACTCACTAGATAAGAATCCACTTAGAAAATAAAATGGATACAACTTAGGAAAATGATTCAACTATATCATTTTCAAACTAAATTTTTAATGTTGATAATTCTTTGCTATACAATATTTATTTATAAGGTGTATATCAACATCCCAAAAATACTAAGAACAAATTAAGTTTTCCAAGTCAAATTAAATTTAATTACTAGTTAAACATTTACTTAAGAAAATAAAAATTGTTAGACAACTTAAAGAATCAAGTTTTTAAGAAACAAATCTATCCTTATAGAGTTAAGAAAATTGAGTAAGCCTTCATTAGTAACAAACCCAAAATTTTGTTTTTTCTTCCAACAATGTAAAGAAAGATATTATAAACTTCATTTTCCAAATTTCTAAAAGTAAATTGTTTTATGAAAAATCATTGTTAAGATAACATCACTGGAATCATGCATATAATACAAGTATATATCTATATTAAAGGAATTTTTCAACTACATAAATATTTATGTGTTTGTTACAAATTATTTGGATAGAGTAAAATTTTGAAAAGTTACAATTTAAGGGGTGGGATTTTCGTGTCAATTATGTACCTACTTGTTTTGAAACCTAAACTACTTTAAATGTTAAAAATAACCTTAGAAATAGATAAATCTTTTTTAGCAGGCAGAAAATGACATTTTATATGCAACATTCGGAGTTAAAATGAGTAAATTATGACCATTTTAAGTTGGAATTTTTATTCATTTGAATCTTGACAAAAATAATGAAATAGAATTAGAAAGTTTGAGTGGAACTTTCGTGAAATACTCATTTCAGGTATTTCTTTTGTTTAGGTAATGAAGAGTCGAATGATCCACATCAGGAGGACTTTTACGAGTAAAAGATTTTTGACAAAGATGATCAGTGAGTTTATCTTCTACTTTTACGTACCTATTGTGCTTATAGTTACAGGTACTAGAAGTAGGAAAAGATGAAAATGGAATATGCATGATAATATTGGTTGAAAGCATAATAAGCATATCAAGAAATGAACTGTAGTTAATTAAATTCGTGTTTTATTATCTGATGATGTCTCTGCAAATTCTATGCTTGCCTTTAAATTACCTTAATCGCACATCAAGAATTATATTAATTTTTTTCATGCATATCATGAAGTAAGTCACATTGCATGTAGCTACGATGCTTTGGTCGGACGAGAGTATAGTAGTGAGGTAATCATAGGAACCGCAAGACTGCCAAGATGGGCAAATAGGAGCTCAAAAGAACTATTTCAGGATGGAGCGAATATGAGTCCAAAAGTACTACAAGTTGGATGACAAAGATGAGTTTTAAAGAACCTGGAACATGTAACCCCGAATGGAGGACGTAAATCCATTCAATCATATGATTTTTAGCTAATCATATGTACTGTTTACTCTTGCGTTTGCTACATTCCATATGTTTGTTTAATAACTTGTTTGATTTTATTAATACGAGTACACTAACTAGAATATTCTCACTAAGCTAGTTGAGCTTACACCCCAATAGATTTTTATTGACACATGATCAATATCTCTTATACCCGAGGTCTCCGTCTATCCAGGTAAGCTTATGCTTTTGGGAAGCTTTTTAGGGAAATCCTTTTGAAAATCTTAGAATAGATTTCCTTTAAAATCTTTATAGTTATAGTTGTTATTATATGTAATACCTAGACTATATTTTAAATATTGGAGATTGAAAGGGAGAATACCCCTAAGATGATGTAAAGACTATATTTTTATGATTTTGAAGATAATGTTTATATAGATTCTTGTATGCTATATTTACTTTCTCAAACTACACTTCCTACTTGTGTCTCCTATTGCTGTGATGGACGCCTCACATATAGTGTCGAAGCTTTTACATGACTTTCAAAAGCCATTCTTAAGCTTTAATACCATATGTGGCAGATTGCCATGTTTAGATACCCTTTAAGGCGTGACATATGCATAAGATCACTACATGAGAACAACTATCGACTAAGGTACATCTCATCACCTTACACATGAATCCAGCTCGAATCTAAGCAAGTTTGGAATGGTGTGACCTAAGTTTAGTGTTTATCAACAACATGCATAGCTATGGGTTTGTATTAAACTAGTGAGAGGCAACTTTGTGGTTTAGGTTTGATAAATTTGTGCACTTGTTAAGTTTTCAGAGGGGATGAGTTTTAGGTTCCAATGGTAGATGTCACGCCCTAAATAGGGTCTAGAGTGCCAATAATTCCGCTATGTATAACACTTAAGTGTTTTATGCAATGACTATCCTTAACTAAGTATGCTTCTAACAAATTTTAGATTAAGAAATCCTCAATTGGAGTTAATAATAAAATGAGTTGTAGCAGGAAAATAAGGATAAGTAGTCTCAACAATACAAAAAAATTCTCACAATACAAGTATTAACTCCCTCAAAATAACATTACATTATCCAACGTATCTAAACATTCAATTTGCCTTATCTCTTACCAATATCTAGCCTATAAACCATGTAACCATAGCATCCATGTCAAATCATCTTCATAATCCGAAAAAGAAGGAGTAAGCGAAAACCTTATACTACAGCAACACAAGCATACACAATATGATCACATGCACTTATTCTAATGCAAATGCAATAACTAACCATTTATATCTTTAATTTATGTGTAGCAAAATAAAAGTGGAGCACTTGCACTCCGATAACATGTTGTGGAAAAATCTAGGGGTTCTGCGTAGTAGCAACTGCTCAATGATATGATGTAGGCTGTGGGTATCTATACAATCTAGATGTTACCTCAATATCGTTTGCCCTATTAACTACCTACTGAGCTACTACTAGTGGCCTAGGCGCCTAACTACCATGCTAGCATTGCTACGCAAGATTGTTGCTCCTCGGATTAAACGATAAAAATATAGTCTAACAATTAATTAAGCTGTCTTTAAGTATTAATTCATTTTAGGATGTCTATTCTAATAAGTAATACCTAAGTCACTGTGTACCTAAACTCAAGTAGGTATCCCAGCACAAATGAAATGATAAGTATACTTGAGATTAAGAATATGTGTAAAGAAATTATCTCAAACAAGATTTAAGACTAATTCAGTCACTCACTCATAATAGACCAATTACTAATCAAATTAAAGTTATATATATTACCTATTCTTATTAAGGTTTTACTTAATTCATTTTTAATGTTATTCCATATATTTAATATATAATTCAAAAGTAAATCTAAACATTAAATTACTTATCATTCATTTAAGTTCATTTTAAACTTAGCTTGATTGCTAAACCTACCATACAATGACTAGGTCCTTTAAGTGATATTGCTAGTCATCGAAATTATAATTAAGCAATAAACTTTTATTAAGTAAGAATTCTCATTTTATATTTAATTAATCCATTTATATTTGAAGTAGTTCTATCATACCCTAAGGTATACCGAGGCACCCGAACTAGTTCCCTATTAAGTCTATACTCTATTATGATGCATTGTTTATACATATTTTTATTAAATAAATTCCTAAAATTAAATTATTTAATTATACAAATTAAAATTCATATTTTAATATGAGAATATATTATTTACAATTAACTCATATTTATTTGATTACATCAAAATCCATTTATTTCCAACAACTCATTTCTATCAGGTATCTAGCTCGCAACCTATCTTTATTGGACTGGTTCACCTACTTTTAGACCAGTTTCTAAACCCATTTTTTTTATGTAAACTTCCTAACTTATTGCTTGATTTGTTTCTAAGTTGGTTTAGCCTAAACTATTTAGTTAATTAGGGTTTAAAATTTTAAATTCATTAAAATTGCCTAAAAACAAAGAAACAACCATGACGACCAATCTATTTGAGCCAAATTAGGGTCGATCCCGACTGGTTCTTAGCGGTTCACCACACCATATTAAAATAGACATCCCAAAGCTTATGTTTGACAAAGTCACTATGTGAAAAGGAGGAGAAATGGCCGTCAGTTTAGGCCCCTACATCACCATCAGTTGTCTGCTGCTGCACCCTGTTTTGTTCCTTCTTGAATTTTAATTATTCTAATCTACTTCTAGCCTTCCATTATCATTAAAATCATATTTATTTCATGTTATTTACTTGATCAATTGTAAGGCCGGATTTACCCTTGTATTTAAAATAGGCAAACCCAGTTCCCCAACCACATATAATCTGCAGTATTATATGTAAGGTTGCAATCCATGATCAATTTGGATAGTTATTTGCCTCGATGTCTTATAAGAATAAACTTTATTACTAATAGTATATAATACAACCATATATATATATACATACACATATACATTACAAACAAGGCTCGTAAACAAGCCATTTACAAAATACATCAAAAGATAACAAAAACCCTATAAACTAATACATAAGTTTTCAAAGCATATATGTACTTATAACTATTCTATTACATAAGGGTTCCATCAACGTCAAGGTCGTCTCTACTCCTCCCAATCATCTAAGAACTCCTCAAAATCCGATCCAAATCCCATACTCGTATAGAATTCGTCATCCATACCTGAAAAAGATAAAATATGAGCCAAGGCCCAGTACACAGTAACAAAAACAAATGCGTAATGGCTCACGATCTTAACTATAATGCAATGTGACAACCATTCATTTATTAGATAGTCTTTAATTAGTCAAATATCACTGGAGTATTCAAACTCCGAACAATAAGGATATTTGGGGGTCCTGAGTAACGATCACGACGCTCAGGGGGGTTGATATAAGCAGCTCGGATACTTATATCTCCTAAATGATATATCCATAAAAGAGAAAATAACTTCATCTAGGGTTAACAGCCGTTACACAACTTCACTTATCTTAGTCTATAACATCACTTAGTCCAACTGTTCCCATAAACATTTGAACTAAATCATATTATTTCATTCTAAGCTTAAGCAAACGTTACGCCGATACCATTTTCCCCATCAGTTACCCGCCGTACCACTTAGGAAAGTCTTATTAAAAGACAGGGGTGGCCTAAGTGCCTAATCTACCGTGCCCCCAATCTGAGCAAGGTGCTACTCTCCGAACCGGATACCGATCTGCCATCTAGGCCAGATACGGATTTAAATAGCGTAAGAGACATCCAATTCAAACAAAGGTTTAAGTTTTTCTATATTAAAATTTATTAAAGACATGCCTATCCTAAGCAAAGAACAAACACGTTACTGCGTACCTGTACTAGCTCGAGAATCAATGGAATAACCGAAAGGGGATCACTCACTGTAAAAAAAATAATTACAAACTCACACTTAGTTCTAGTATAGATATTCATCAAATCTTAAGTATAATCATCCAAAGAAATTCAAATAAATCATTACAACATCATCACATAGCATTTAGATATCATATATTATCATACAATACTCAACAAATACTTAAATGATCATTTACCAAGCTTAGGAGAACTTTTAACAACCAATTATAAGTTTTAGACTTTGTTTGAAAAGTGTATCAGTTGAAAAGAACTAAAATTTAAGCATTGATACTCTTAAATTTTGTAAAACTTAAAACATAAAAGTTTTAGATCTCTTTTTAAGCTTTCCAACGCAACTTGAATCACCTCAAACGGAGGTCGGATGAAAAAGTTATCGTTGAATTACAAACAGGCTGAAACAGGGGAAAGTCTGCACGATCGTGTGCATGACCGTGCTCGAGGCCGTGCTGGGTATGGAAAAGTAACCCGAGACGAATTTTCAAGGATTCTAAGGCCTGCACGGCCACGTGCACGCCCGTGCAGCTGGTTGTGCATACTGGAACGTGAAATTGATGGAATCTTTTGTCCTTTAAATGCATTTTACACTTCTCCAAATCCTTTAAACTCATTCCAAAGTTTCCCAAAACTTGTTATATGATCAATATATCATTCAAACAACATAAACTTCAACTTTAAACATCAAATACTCCACCATCCACATCATTCACTAATCATACTTCAAACCCCAAATCCACAACACTCATCATCTAGTCATTCAACCATATGTGTTTCCAACACTTCTAAACTCATAACTAGACATATACTAACTTCACTATCCCCATAACACTTCTCATACACCAATCACAACATAAGAATCATCAAACACAAATCCAAGCTTAACCCTATCATTAAGAAGTTCACACATGCATAAATTCAAAACAAGAAAACATGCTTACCTCAAATCTTTGGGCTTGGTTTTCAAGACTTTAGAATGATCTTTTAGTGGCTAACATGCAAGAATTTGGATGTGGATCTTGGTCTTGAAGTTGGGGTGGCTTTGGGAGAGAAAATAATAGGTTTTGGGCTTGTTTGGGATGTTGTTTTAGGGGTGGTATGATTTTGGACGAAAATAAGGTATTTTTGGCTTAATGTTTATCCAAAATTGACTTTTAAGGCAGCCCACAAAAGTCATAAAGTAGCTCCTAATTAAAGTTAATTAATGTTATTAATTTAAGTAAAATAAAAGCATTTATTTAGCTTTTGGTTTTCTTAAAAAAAAACTGCTACACTATATTTGAAATATATATATATATATGTGTGTGTGTGTGTGTGTGTATAATATTACTCATTTCATATACAACATCAATATGTAAATTAACATTAAGTATTTATTATACTAATGCAAACATAATCATTCTACACTACTCAAATATATACATGTTATTTATTTATTTTAATAAGCAATTATAATCACTTATATATATAATATGATATTGGGAATAAAAGCATGGCTATTACATTAATCATTGAGATTTTAGGTTTACTAATTAATGTAATCATTCATTCATCAAATCATCACCCTCCTTTGTGATTTCTTCAATTTATGCACTATCTACAAAACAAGAATCAACTATTATCATCATTTATTCATTGAATCATTAATCCATATACAAAATATGTCATCACAACATTCAAAGATGAGTTCCAAATCATCAAATGGCAACATGAACATAAGATTAAAGTACTTACCTAAGTAGATGAATGTTACAAATACACTACTTCTGCTACTATTTTAGCAATGCTTGTTAAAGAAGCTTCTTAACCCCCCTCATACCTCCTTTGATCTTTAATTGTGTTCCTATGAATTAATAGTTGTATTAATAATATAGATTAATGGAAAAATATGTTTAAGATTAGACATTTTACCTTCTCTCTTTGTAGCTTGTTGCAAAAGCCTATATTAGATCTAAAAGAGAGAGAGAGTTTTGTCTTCTTAAACAAGCTAGATAGAGAGTGTTTTAGCTTATTTAGGAAGTTTAAGAGATGCACAAACGAAGGAGAGAGAAAATTTTAGGTTTAACTATGTGTTAGTGATGCTTCTAAACGTAAAATATATGTTTATGCTTGAAATTACCATCTTGCCCTTGTAATTTACACTACTATGGGTATATCAGGATTTAATTGACCACCATGCCCTTACATGAAGTCTTCCTTAGTTTTGTGGTATTTTATTTGTTCATATTTTAATTTTGTTTAATCATCGTCGTTAATTAATTGTTTCCATATAGTTTTGCATTTTATTTTTCTTTAATAAATTATAATTATATCTAATCAAATTAAATTTTATTATCCAAAATTAAATTATCACTAACCATTATTAATATTGCTATTGTTGTTGTTGTTATTAAGGTTAATTATAAAAATATGATTTGTGTTTTGGTACTTTTACAAACAAGTGACATAAATTTTGATTTTTGACAAATACATGACTTGTGTTTTGATATTTTGATAAACAAGTGACCAGAGTCTTATTTTTAACAAATTCATGACTCGTGTTTTATACTTTTGTAACAAAGTGACATGACGTTTATTTTTTGACAAATACATCACCTATGTATTCGTATTAATAATAGATAAGAGACATATGAAAATACATGTCATTTATTTCTCAAAAAACAAAACTCAAGTTACTTTTTTGCAAAAGTACAAAACACGAGTTATTTATTTGTCAAGAACAAAACTCTTGTCACTTATTTGTCAAAATATCAAAACACAAGCCATGTAATTTTACCTGTTTGGATTATCAGATTTTTATTGGTATCAGATTTGTATTGGATCAAGGTTTGTAATTCATCGATATTATATCTGTATCGATTCATTATCGATTCGGTTTGATCAAATTATAAGAAAAACTGTCAGCTTCTTATTGGTATCATATCAATATCGTTTTGAAAATGATTCTAAAATGACACCAAACCAATGTACCTAGGTAGACTAAAACTAAGGTCACTTATTTGTAAAAGTACTAAAACACATGTCATGTCTTTGTAATTTTCCCTTACTATTATTATTAACCTTGCAATAAAATTTAGGATATTTCAGTGGATATAGTTAGGTTTATTACTGATGGATTACAATATTGTGTTTAGTTGAATTTTTACTGGTAGAGGTGTTGAACTTGAGAGTCAATGTGAATTTTGATGAGATAAGTTAATGTACAATCAACTATTTATTTGTTGTAAATTACACTTAATTAGTCAAATATATATATGCATGCTTTGTGTGTGTTTATGCGTGCTTTCTGCAGGTTTTAGCTGAACCAATAACTATCGAGGGCAAGCCATAGCAAGTGTTCGAGGCTTAAAAAAGCTAAAGTCAAGGCTCGACAAGGTCAAGTATGCCCAAACAATGGTTGATGGGTCGGTTGAGTTCTAAACAAGTTAAGTGATCGAGGCTCGGCAAGTTTAGTCTGATGCGCGACCAGCTAAAGAAGAGAATAGACTTATCGAGGGTCAAGTTTAGGCCTCAATGGCCAAAAAGTTGAGGCTTGACTAGTAGAGAACAAAGGCTTGACAAAGCTTATCGAGGGTCAACCGAGGGCTCGATGGTTGGAGTTTGGGGCGCGATAGTTCAATTTTTGAAGCTCAACAAAACGCGCATATAAGAAGCTGTCAAAGGCAAAGTTTAGGCACGACGAAGTGAGGCGTGATAGGTATTTGAGGCACGACGACTTAAAGTCAGAGGTTGGTGTGGAAAGGAAAAGAGCCATTAGAGTGCATTTAATATTTGGCAGGTTATAGATGTTGTGTTTAACAAACTTTTGAATTTTAAAGGCTCTTTATATACACAGTCCTAGAGATCAAAAGGGGGAAGGAAGTGCCAAAATCATTTACGAGCTCTTTATTACAATCAAATAAAACTTATTTTCTTGTTCTCTTGTACCTTAAAATTTGCAAATATTTGTATAGAGAGAGAAAAATACTATACAGCTCTGTTCTTATTTTTGTTATTTATTTGAGAGCATTCTAGAGAAAAAAATGAAATAGTTTATTTCGTTTGTGTTGTAAACTGTTGTATTGCTCAGCTTGAGCATTAACTTAAGATAAATATAAATATAAGCAATGGTAAGGACCTCAATTTGAGGAATTGGTGGACCATAGAGAGTAAGAAGAGGACTGAACTCCATGTTAAAATATTGGTCTAATTTTCCCTATCCCTTTTTTTTTTTAAATTTATGCATTATATTTTTTTGTTTATTTATCCACTGAAAATCCATTTATTTTTAGTCTGTTGTTTTCAAAATTAATTATTACAATTTTGGGTAAATATTCAATTCCCTGCCCTCCGCCCGAGTATTCTAGTGTATTATTAAGAGATAGGCCAGTGAACAATTCATGAGTATCTAGCTATTTATGATCTTAGTAAAGAGTTGTCATTTCTTATTTACTAAGATGATCTTGTTTTGTTCAATAGTAACTTGATCAAAGCAGACCATGTGATATGTACTTAATAAGATAGAGTGAGAATGGAATAAAAATAACTCATTATTTATGTAAACCAAAGTAACGATCGTTTAATAAGTGCTTAAAGGGTGACTATGGTCTTGGTCAATTTAGGAGACTATGGTCTTAGTCAATTTAGGAGGTTGATAATTTAGAACTACTATGGCTAGAGGATGTAAACTACGAAAAAGCATATATGGGATGATAATTTAATTATATTATGTAGATTTTATTTTATGTTATTCGGCTTAGTTGTGCTTTGTTTGGTGAATGTCCATATAGGGAAAAAAATGTGGAAATGAGTATAAATCAAAATAAATGAAAAGAAAAGAGTGAAAAATGTGCCTTTTTATTTTTTGCATGGATGTGTAAGAAGAAAATTTTCATTTTCATTATTTAGTATAAAATGATGTAAAAGAAATCAAAAGAAAAAAAATTGTTAATAGACAATATTACTATATAGATTTTTAAATTTAATATACGTAAAATTAAGAGTATTTTTGTAAATCTAAACACTATTTCACTCATCCCACCACTTTCTCTAAGAAATGAAAGGTTTTAAGAGTGGAAGTTTTACTCATTTCTTTAACGACTCATTCACTTTGTCGTATGGAATAAGGAGGAAATTGAATTCTAACATAATAGGAATATAATATGGTTGTAATAACTAAAAGTGAGATCCTATTTTATGAGGTTCCCATTTAGAGCCTGCTTAACTAGGTAGGATTCGAGTTAGTATGAAGGGTCGCAAGGTAAGGTACATGTATGAGGTTTTTTTTTATACTGTCTACCACCCTAAAATTGTAATCTAATATAAGAAGGGTACAAGTTCCAGGGTATCTCATATCTACTGTATTAAAATTAGAGAAAATTCCAAATTACACCCCTTAAATTTTTATCTAGGAGCGAATTCACTCTTTTAACTTTCAAAGTGACCTTTTGATCCTTTAAACTTTCAAAAATTCACACAGTTAAGGACATTTAACATTTTATGTTAAAAGAAAATAGATGAAGTTGCAAAATACCTTATTGAAGTTTCATTTATGTATGGATTCATCCCATAAACTTTTATTTATGTGCTAATTTACCCTCCTAAATTCATGGAAAATTTTAACTATTCTTAACCATGCCAATTTTTTAAGTTTATGGTGTCAATTTGGTTTGGTTAGTTTATGAGTAAAACTATTAGTTTTTCATCGTTATTATATCTATATTAGTTCATTATTAGTTCGATTTCGATTCGATTTGAAAATGGTACAAGAATTATATCAAATCATTGTACCCAACACAAACCCTTTATAGGGTACAGGGTACCAGGTGGGAAAAAGGTACGACAAGATAGGTTCTAAGTATGAAATTTAATATACTGTAGTTTATAGGGTATGGTACGAGTAGTGCTTCGTACGATACCTATCATGTACCTGTTCACCCCTAGTAATGACTATTACAATGTTCACTTGGTTTGAAAAATAAAACAAGTAATTATTAGAATAAAAGAGTAAAATGACTATAATGCCCCTTATCTTTATTACTAAGAGAAGATAATTATATAGGTGATATTTTTAATACATGTGTATTTATGATAAAGTTTGAAAATAAGTCATAGTGACAATTTATAAGTGTGGCATATGAATTTATATTCATCATTTTATGTAATAATAATTCATTATGAATTATTATTTCTCTCACGTGAATACCATAATAGCAGCTTTAGATAGAATAAGAAAGGAATAGATAACTATTCATATAAAGTGAATGACCTATAAATTTTTTACTCTTTTCCATGGATATCCCTTTATTTCCTTCTCTACCTTTAGATCCAAATGCATGGGGAAAAGGAAAAAAATTGAACCCTTTTAAAAAAATTCAAAAAATCATAAATTATAAAAGATATTTCCAAGAATAAGGTACGTAGAATCATGGATTTAGCTCACAATTTCTAAATTAACAAAATCCTCAAAACCTTCAAAATCTGGAGAGACATTAACTCATCTTTAACCCATCTCTCCAACAGGAATTTCTTTCTCTAACTACTGTCTCCTTCTCCAACAAGCATTCAAGAGCAAAGTAAGAACCATTAAATCCAATCCAGACAGCGTCAAACTCACCATTGCCACAAAAACAGCCACTAGTTCTGCAACCTCACCACAACCATCGATAATTCATCAAACCACCAACAACCCAACTCGCACAACACCAAGACACACCTCTAGAAGACCTACTTAAAGCGACAAGACCTAAACTCGTCTCCACCATGATTGTGGACCATCCAAATCTACATATGCTTATTACTTGTCCCATACACGCCATAACCATTGCGTCGGAGCGATGCCTTCACCTATACCAATCACCATTGCAAGGTGCTCCAAAATCAAAACCACTAACTACGTACTTTCACTAAACAAGGGCATGGAGAGGAAACCAACTGGTGATGCAAACAATCTTTAAACCCGATTTGAGTCCAAAAGCTTTTGATTGATTCGTTTCCATTGCTATGCTTTGTTAGGCGAGTGATGGCTGTCGTGGGGTGTATGGGTTTGTTCAAGCGGCTATCGACTTGGCTTTTGTTTGGTTCACACCATGGTCTAGTGGCAAAGATAAGGTGCTTGTCGAGCTTGTCATTTGATTTTCAATTAAATTTCTTCCATTCGATTTATATCAAATCCTAACTTATTTGACATAAATCCTTAACTAAAAATTAAAGAAAATTTCTAATTTTGAATGATATTTTGAAGTAGCCACTCGACTAAAGCTGGAAAAAAATTAAATTAGAATCGATTGGTAGGTTGATCTTAATTTCGATACTAATTTATGAAAAATTACTTTTGAGAACAATAACAAAAAACAGAGGCTATCTTACTAAAACCAATTGGTTATCACCTTTAACTTTCCAATTATATTTTGTTGCTAATTATATCATAATTAACATTCCTATGTGATATTTATTGTATATTTACAAGATATTTAATTTCCTATTTTATCATAATTTACAAAATTACTCAAATGTACTTTCCAATTTTATTTGAGTCAAATATATCAAATCTTACAAAACGACATCTAATTTTATATGTAATAAATTAGGAAACTACATTTACATCGAGTTTAAAAAAATAATTTTTTCTATTTTTAGAGCCGCCCATTAGGTACATACGTACCCGTTATTTGAGATTAGACAAAGCGTAGTTCTATTTTAGTTTATTGATTAATTTTAATCTTAAAGAGATCTTTTCACTTTAACTTTATTAAATTTTAGTAATTTTTTTAAAATTGAACTTTTTCATGATGAACCTAAATCTATCAAATTAGGTTTTAGAAATTTTATGAAAATTGATTTTTCTAGGTAACAAAAATCCTTGAATAAAACACTACGATCACACATCATAACAAGCATATCATATTATCATAAATCAAATCATAAAAAGGGGTGTCAATATGTTAATTTTCAACAACGCAAACTAATGCAATCACATTTATACATTACTTGAGTATCAACTTTATAACAAAAACTTCAATTTGTTACATCATGAACTTATATTTATACATGTAATCGAATAATTACAAGATTCAAAATTTTCATGAATGATGGTATAATGAGATATCATTTACCAATCATAAATTTAGTTAAATTAAAATTATCATGAATTGAATATTATAGTCTTAAAAATTTTCATAATATGTTGTTAAAGCAAGGGATAAAATAAATCGGAAGGTCACAATATATAGGGGTAAATTCATTTTAGGTCACAACAATTTGAAAAGTTCAAAAGAGATCACAATGTTTAGAAAAGTGTCTTTTGAGATTTAATTAAATATTGCTTTATTGATACATGTCAAGAGGATCTTAAAAGAAGGGTTTTCTAAGTTTAAATTAAATATTTCTTTTGTTGGCATGTACCAATGGTGACCTAAATTGATTTACTTTTGTAATGTTACGGCTTAAAATGAACATATCCAGAAACGTTATGACCTAAACTGAGCTTACTCACTAAACGCTGTGACCTCTTTTGAATTTTTCGAAATATTGTGATATAAAATGAACTTATCCCCAAACATTGTGACCTTCCTATGTAATGTATCCTTAAAACAAGATTAGAAAAAATCATATACACATTATAATAAATATCAGGTATTCATTTTGGCAAGATATCAAAGAAATACTTACATCATGTTGAGTATAAAAAATTTGCAAAATTATATATTGTTACATAATAATTTCATGTAAATATGATCAAAATAATAAAAACATTATGTAACGAAAATACATTAATTTGAAAGGCCATTCGCTATCCACTATTGACATTAATTTACACATGCTTTCGATTTTCAAGAAAAATAGCACAACACATAATATTAATTCTTCATAATCAAAGTTTTTAGTTGTTGTTGTTGTTGTTGTTATAAGATAACAAAGGAGATACTTACCCATTTGAAATAGGGGATGCATGGCACAAAGGAGGAGGATATAACCAGGTTGAATTCAGGTCAGATGGCTAGCGGTTTGAAGCAAAAAATCAGAAAAGTGGTGTTTGAGGGGAAGGTGGCAGCACTTCAGTGTTGTTTGGTTATCGTCGTTCATCTTGTGGCCATTGGTGATATGTAAAGCTGCTGGTCTATGGGTTTCCACCCTCTGAACACTCCAGTGGCATCTAGTTTCTTTGATTTGGCTTGTGCGAACACGAATTTGGATTGCAATCCTTAAAACCCTAAATCAAGAATAAGAAAATCGAGTTAGTAATTCATGTAATTTCAAAGCAATTCATGGAAGGGTTATGATGTTAATGTCCTATATATAGTGCTAGGGTTACAAATTTGTTCTCAAAGCTTACTAATTCAAATCAATCACAAATCTTAGGGTTTTGGAGCTATTTTTATAATGAAATTTGGGAATTTTCCAAAATTGGAGATGATTTTCTAATTAAACTAGATACAAACTATTTATATAGTAGAAAGAAGCTTCCTACATCTTTCAACTTGCCAGGTTTATTCAAATTCGACGTGGATTGTGATTTTTCAGGAAAGTGAGAATATAACTTTTCCCAATTTTCAAGCCTTAGTTTAATCTAGCAATTGTTCATGAAATCTTGCGAAATTGGTATCAATGTAAACTACTCCAACTAGTTCGCAATTTCACCATCAATTTGGCAAAATTGCAAAAGAGAGTGAGTAGAAAAGGGTGCGAAGTATAGGAACCATACTAATCGGCTACATAAGAGGTAGGAGAAGACTCGATTCATAACGCCCAAGATTTTTTTTAAATTAATTTAATTAATTCTTATCTAGTTAATTCTTATCCTAACTCCTAATTTAGAACTAATTAAATAATTCTTAAGTTAATTATATGATAAAATTTATATTAAATTTATATTTTTCTTAAAGCTTATAAAATTGAATTTTATACCACACTTGATTTTTACCATATGATAAAGTTTAAATATTCCTACTCATTTATATTATTAATTACATTAAGCAAAAATGGGGTATTTACAGTGTCACAATGGGTTTGATGTATAATTTGGTGTGGGTTTTATTTTGAGCTATGATGCTTTGTGGTGAGTTATTTCAATGGATATTAGATTGCGATCCTATTGTGATGTGTGAGATGTTGAAGGGTAAGATGGCTTGTGGGACTCTGTTAGCGTTGAAGACTAGATTTGTGGTGTTAAAGTTGCCAGAAAGGGAGTGAGTTAGGTGAGGCTGGTGGGTGATTCAGAGAGTGGTTGGTGCGAATGCGTTAATGTTTTGTAGTGTCTATGATGGACTTAAAATTTGTTTCTTTCTATTTCCTTATCTCTCTCCGATTCTCTTTCTTTGTCTTTCCTTATCTCCCTCCGATTTTGTTAATTTAGAAATCGCAAATTGAATCCACGATTATAACAGCATTATCCTAGTATTTATTTTTTTAATTTATGATTTTTTGGATTTAAAAGAAAGTGCATTTTTTCCTTTTCCCATCCAAATGCAATGTTAATTACCTTTTATTTAATTACGTTTAGCTTCTAATCACTAAAATTTGATCATTTTATCATGTATACATACTGTTGAACCCATGCAAGGACATCAACGTATGAAACTTTGCTATATGATCTTTAGGATCCCCTATCCCATCAAACTCTTTTATTAGAAAGAAATTTCATTACTTCGGGCATCACTTTTTATCTCGAATTGCTTGCACAAAATACGAATGTTCCCATATAATAATGGGTGTATTACTCTTCTTGCCTTTTTTCCCCCCTTAAAAATGCTCTTCTTGATACCTTTCAAGTGGTCATCATTCAATTATTGTACGAGGCAATCCATAATAGACTTGATTGGTAGCACTTAAGAAGCCTCTGCTTGTTAGGGCCTAGGAAGTCAGCCACAAGGGTCATGATAGGTATCGAATCCAACAAATATATTATCCTACTCTCAATATTTATATAATCTGTATATATCAGTGAGCAGAATTGATCCATAGAGATTGGTAAAATCTGTTTCTATTTAGAGATCATCATAAGAAAAAAAAGAGAAGGGGGGGAGGGGGGGGGGGGGGGGGGGGGGGATTGTCAAATTCAGAGAAAACTAATTATATCTAAAACAAACAAATCACAAAGTATGAATCAATATCAAAGAATTCCTAACCAAAGATATTATCACAACTCAATTGATACAAAATTTTCCATTCTTTATCTTGGATAAACTGGTTGTGGCTGTTAACAAGCTCTAACAACCTATCTCTCCTTACTTTATTGATAATCAAAACAAGCTCTTTGATTATTTCCCTTATCGATTAAACAACCCCAAACAAGCTCTTAAGGTTTAGTTTATCAACAGCATTACGGACAAGAGAGATCACCAATTCAGGTCAACAAATCAATAGCATCATCTATTTAAACCAGATTGTACATCTTCATAACACATCAATCATTATCTCATAATCATTCATGTTATTGTACCATAGATATTAGAATAATCAAACAATTACGGATTTGATATTTCAATTGGTAGAGATTACCCTGTTAATCAACGAAACAGGGTCTAGTTTGCATCAATCAAACAAGATAACAATTGCAAATCAAACAGAAGATATATAAATATCTAAAACAAAGAATAGGACAAAACAATTTGTTTAGATCTCACAATCCTTGAAGAATTGAACTTACAATAATCCCTTGGCTAGAAAATACAAATTTAGCTACTGATTATCATATGAAACTCTCTAAGATTTGGAACTATATTGATTTTACATATATGATATTTCGGATGAAGGAATTGGAATGGAATTTTTCAAAGCAACAACGTCGGGAATTTGTAGAAAAAAATTGGGAATTTGATTCGTCACAACGTACACCGGCAATTACCAAATATACACCATCGCCGTACATAGCCGGTGTTCAATGTTGAATCACAAAACACTGGCAGCGTTGAATCCAAATAGTATTGACCTTAAAGATTTTGTTACGATGCAACAATGCCGGCAATGTTGAATTTCCAGGAACCGGCATATGTGGAAAAATTTCGAACACTGGAGAAAATGTCGAAGTAAGCTGGCAGCATACATACTCTAGAAGGCATCATTAATTTTTTGGTTGTGTACACAAGCAAGGTCAGCTCAACATTGGCGGTGTAGAATCATAGATAGCCGGTGTATGTTAATTTCTCTAAAAGCTGATGAACTCCGTAGTCTAAGCCAATAATGCTCATCTTCTTCTTTGCCAGTGTTGGACATTCTGTATGTGAAAATGTAGGCTATGTTGATAAAAAATGGCCCGGTTTTGATTTTGTTGTGTTTCCAAACTTGCATATTGTTGGTTTCTCTCAATATTGATTTTGATGATAACAAAAAGGATTAAGTAATTAAGTAATTACTAATAAATTTATTAAGTGTGCAGTGCTTAAGTATAATCAAAGTTGGTTTGTGAAAACGTGTTCCAAAGAGACTCTATTCAGAGAGTATATTATAAAGTGTTTGGAAACTTTTTTAAGAACAAATGGATAGTCAGAAGGTTACTCAGAAGGTATTTCGCTGTTTACAAGACATTTTTTTAACAATCAAAAGTAAATCGGAGACTACATCTGCAACTTGCAATAGAAAAACAAAACACGATCAGAAAATTTATAGATATGATTTTCCTTGATTAATTCGTTATTTTGAAGACCCAGCTCCAAAGTTGAGTGTATTTAGGTAATACATTCAATTATGTTCCATAAAGTTGGTTTAAATATCCATGGGGATTCATGTTTTATTGGATTAAAGATTATTCTTAGGCGTTAATGTTTTTTTTTCTTTTTACAGCAAAACACGTGGTCAACAAGAATTATATTTCAACAAAATATTTAAGTTTTCCTTTAGAATATAGAAAACACGATCCAAATTTATGCGAGGAGATTTTTTGATGAATATTTATCCATACAAGAATTGAACAAATATAGAAGATACGATCCTATTTTCAAGTGAACAGTACTAGAATAAAGTTTTCAACAAGAACACGTTAACAACGTCCTAAATCAATTCAAAAATTCAAGATAAAAATCATTATCTCGGCTGTTCGATATTCAACCTTATCTATTGGAGCAAATTAAGAGATAACAACAACAAGATAACAATTTATTCAAATTTTCAGTTGAAGAAGACTAAACAACCTAATCCTATTCGAAACACGCACAATATCAAGAGTTAAGTTTATCAACTTCAAGTTCCAGCCGTTATAAGAAACAATAATAAATATACATACCCAAAACAGAGAAATAACATAACAATCACGTGAAAAAGCTTAAGTAAACAGAAAGCCATGAAATTCATCTTTAATTCAAGCAAATCATTGTTTTTCTTATTGTTTTTACTTGTTCGAAATTTTGAGGATTCACATTCTATTTCCTCTGATTTAGATTTATTTACTTTGTGTGAGATTGAGAGTTACAAGTAGGCTCAGTAGATTAATTGTTAGCTTAAAGGGAAGCTTGGAGAATCAAGCTGAGTGCTTTGTAACCAAGTGCTTCGGCAAAAGACAACTTGTAACTTGTTAATTGTTAGATATAGTGGAACATACCGATGTAGAATACAGGTTCCCCTTCTTGGAGCTGGAAGAGAGGATTGACGCTCAAGGCGGAACCTCTATAAATCCATTTTGCACTTTCTTCTCTCTTATCTCTATTTATTTCTTGCATATTTAATTGTTTTACTTAGTTGTGTTTTATGCTCAGAAAGTAAATCAGAGAGTAACTGGAACATCTTTTCTTAAGCAGAGACTAATTGTCTAGGAGTTTAACTTTGAACTTGTTGCTTGATCTTTTGTGGATTTGAGTAAATTTGTTTGATCCGAATTTTTGTTTAAAGTTTTTGTTTATTAAGTTTATTATTTTCAAGTAAGTTTTAAAACCATTAAAGTTTGAGTAACTAAGTGGTGTGAATTTGTTTGGAATTTTAAAAAATAATTTTTTATTAATAACCAATTCACCCCCTCTTGGTTATTCTTTTGTGACCAACAATTGGTATCAAAGTAGTGCTCATTAATTTAAATTGAGTGATCTTTTCAAAAATGGCTTAAAACAACATATCAATCAACCGAGCTCCATATTTTGATGGCACGAATTATTTATATTGGATGATGCGCATGTCTACTTACATAAAAGCTAATGATTATAGTTCTTGGCAGGTGATAGCATTTAGAGATACTCAAGTGGCAGTGACTGATGAAGATGGATTCATTGATGCCGAGCTAAAACTTATAGAGAAGAATAACAAGGCTAAGAACGTTTTACTCACAACAATAGCTCCATCTGAATTTATTTAATTTCCTCTTGTGAAACAGCAAAAGATATTTGGGATACTTTGTCTAATACATATGAAGGAACTAATACTATTAAGGAAACAAAGATTAATGCTTTATTACAACAATATGAGTTATTTAAAATAAAACCTGATGAGAAAATCAATGATGCTTTTAATCGCTTTACTGCTATGACTAATAAACTAACATCTCTTGGAAAGAAAATGGATGATTCTAATCTTGTTAGGAAGATACTTCAAATATTGCCAAAGTCATGGGATGCTAAAATGATAGCAATTGAGGAAGCCCAAGACTTAAACAAGCTTACACTTAATCAATTGAAGGATAAGCTGCTAGCATATGAATCACATCTCAATACAACTGAGGAAACCGAGAGCAATTCAAAAGCAATAGCATTTAAAGTAAGGAAAGTAACCATTGAAGAGTTCGATTCTGATGATGACAACAACGATGAAGAGGAGAACATCAGCATGCTTGCAAGAAGATTGAATAAACTTCTGAATAAAGATAAGAAGTTCAAAAATTACAACAAGTATAACAAATTTAATGCAGGAAAAAGCTTTAAAGAAAAGAAGGAAACGAAAGAAAGGAAGGAGATTGTTTGCTATTAATGTAAACAACCTGGTCATATTAAATACGAGTGCCCAGTCTTGAAGAAAAAGATGAAAAAGTTTAAAAAGAAAAGCCGAGCAATGATGACAACTTAGAGTGACTTGGATACGTTAGAAAGTGAATTAGAAAGTGCAAGTGAAGATGAAGAAGAAGCCAACTTGTGTCTAATGGCCACACCCGAGGAAATTCTTATTCTGAAGTAAAATGTATTTTGAGATGAAAAAGCTGCTAAAAGCTCTTAAAAAGGTAGATTCAAAGATCTCTAAACTAGATGCCGAAAATAAAGCTGAAAAAAATGAGAAAGATGCTTTAAGTCAAACAAATAAGTTGCTCATTGATGAGAATAATATTTTAAAGAATAACAATGAAAAGTTGTTTGTTAAATCCGATGTTTTAAAGAAAGAGAATGATGTTTTGAAAAATGAAATCAAAGATTTAAAAGAAGAGTAGAAGATTTGCTCAATCCATTAAGAATACTTTTGATAAGTTTAATGAAAGTGACAAGAAGTTAAATATGCTTATAAGTAGTCAAAGACTTTCATCTATTAAGTATGGACATGGATATGAAAATGGAAATTCATCAAATAATGTAAAGAGGACAGTGTTTGTTAAAGGAAGTGAGCCTATGAATGATAAATCTGTTAAAGAATCTATTAAGAATAAGATGAACAGTAACAGCAGATGAGTAATGAGTATCCAAGGCAAAATTATTATCAACAGATAAATCAAAAGTATAATATACATTCT
The DNA here is from genome assembly GCA_024138025.1 of Combretum micranthum. Lineage (NCBI taxonomy): Eukaryota > Viridiplantae > Streptophyta > Magnoliopsida > Myrtales > Combretaceae > Combretum > Combretum micranthum. The sequence goes on from JAMXBD010000744.1 coordinate 327,283, forward strand.
TATGCGTGTTTCTTTTGCAATAAAGTAGGTCATATTGAAAAACATTGTTTTTACAAAAGAAACAAGCTCAGTACGCATTAAGTTAAGAAACAAGATAAGACGAATTTGACTTATCAAAGGCCCAAGCTTGTTTGGGTTCCTAAAAGGGTTTGATCACCTTTTTTGTACATAATTGTAGAAGCAAGGAGCAAGAATAAAAGGAACTTGGTACCTAGATAGTGGATATTCAGGTCATATGACTGGAGATGCTTCTTTGTTCACTAGCATAATGTGGAAAGAAAGAGGATATGTAAGGTTTGGAGATGACGACCATGGTAAAATAATCGGGATAGGTACTATTGGCCATCCTCCATATATGATTGAAAATGTCTCTTTGGTTAAAGGATTGAAACATAATCTTTTAAGCATAAGTCAATTATGTGATAAAGGCTAGCAAATGAATTTTGAGAAAAATAAATGTTTTGCATATGATTCAAAAGGAGTAAAATTGTTTGAAGGATTTAGAAAAAGGAATACATATCTAATTACCCCATCTGATATGAATGTTGAATGTTGTTTTCTGACTATGAATGATAACATACATGTTTGGCATAAAAAACTTGGTCATGTAAATTTCAATCAATTAGAAAAGCTTTCTAAGAAGAATATTGTTGTTAGTTTGCCTAAAATTAGCATAAAGCATGATGTGAAATGCGCAACTTGTTTAAAGAATAAAATGGTTTCAATTTCTCATAAAAGCAAAAATATGATTTCAACAAAAAGACCTCTTGAACTTTTACATCTTGATCTATTTGGACTTATAATAACTTTAAGTTTAGGAGGAAGTAAATATGGACTTGTGATAGTAGATGATTTTTCAAGATATGCATGGGTGTTCTTTTTAAAACACAAATCTGATACTTTTGAAATGTTTCAAAAATGTGCTAAACAAATTCAAAATGAAAAAAAGTTTTTCTATCATTTTTTTAAGAATTGATCATGGCAAAGAATTTGATAATGCTTTGTTCATAACTTTTTCTGAAGAACATGGAATAAATTATAATTTTTCAGCATCATATACATCTCAACAAAACGGAGTAGTTGAAAGAAAGAATAAAACAATACAAGAAATGACACGTTCTATGTTAAATGAAAGTGGATTAGCTTAATGTTTTTGGACTGAAGTCGTTGCAACTGCTTGTTATATAATGAATAGAGTATATGTTCGACTATATACTACAAAAACATCATATGGATTGTTTCGTGGTAGAAGACCATCTGTTTCACACTTTATGTGTTTGGATGTACATGCTTTGTGAAAAGGAATGCAAATAATCTTGGAAAATTTGATGAAAGATCTAATGAAGCAATTTTTCTTGGATATTCACAAAATAGTAAAGCATATCGTGTTTATAATAAAACAACAAAAATAGTTGAAGAATCTATTAATGTGCATTTTCTTGATGAAGTAAAAGATGATTTTGATGTGTTTGCACCTATAAATGAAGATAATAAACTTAATTCTGAAACAAAATTAGAAAATAAACCCGATGAAATGCAAAAAGCTGATAAGTCAGAAAGTAAGATAGAAGGTAATATGGAATTAAGAATTGACAATCCTAAAAGTTCAAAAGCATGGAAATATAAATCATCACATCCTCCTAGCTTAATTATTAGTGATATAGAATTTGAAATAAAAACCAGATCTAAATTACAAGAACTTGAAAATCACTTTGCTTTGTTATCTAAAATAGAACCTAGTAATATAGATGAAGCCTTAAATGATATTAATTGGATCAATGCTATGGAAGAAGAACTTAGTCGGTTTCAAAGAAATAATGTTTTGAACTTAGTTCCTAGACCCCAAAATAAGTCTATTGTAGGTACTAAATGGGTTTTTAAGAATAAATTATATGAAAATGGAAAATTTGTTAGAAATAAAGCAAGACTAGTAGCTAAATGATATTCACAAGAAGAAAGAATAGACTATGATGAAACATATGCACCTGTTGCTAGACTTGAAGCAATATGTCTCTTACTTTCTTATGCTTGTTTTAAAGACTTTAAGTTGTTTCAAATGGATGTAAAAAGTGCATTTTTGAATGGTTATATTAAAGAGGAAGTGTATGTTGAACAACACCTAGATTTGATGATCCATTTAAGCCTCGATATGTTTTTAAATTAAGAAAAGTTTTGTATGGACTGAAACAAACACCAAAAGCTTGGTATGAGAGACTCAGTAGGTATCTCATCTCAAGTGGATATCAAAGAGGTACGATTGACACAACCTTATTTATAAAGCATTATAATGATAATATATTAGTTGTACAAATATATGTTTATGACATAATATTTGGATCAACTAATGAACAATATTGTTAAGAATTTGCAAGGCTTATGTAAGCTGAATTTGAAATGTCCATGATGAGTGAACTAAACTTCTTTTTAGGCTTACAAATCAAACAATCAAAGGATGGAATTTTCGTTCATCAAGAAAAGTATACCAAATAAATATTGAAAAAGTTTGGATTTAAGAATTTAAAAGAAGTGGCTACACCAATGAGTTTCTCTATCAGGTTAGATCTTGATTCTTAAGGTAAGAAAGTCAATGAAAAGTTATATAGAAGTTTAATTGGTTCTCTTGTGCACTTGACTGAATCTAGACCAGATATTTTGTTTTCTGTGTGTTTTTGTGCAAGATTTCAAAGTAATCCAGCTGAACACATTTAAAAGCTGTTAAAAGAATTTTCCAGTACATTGCATGCACTGCAAAATTAGGAATCTGATATCCAAAAAATGAAAATTTTGAATTAATTGGATACTCATAGGTTGATTATGCAGGATGCAAAATTGATAAAAAAAGTATATATGGTACTTGTCAATTCTTAGGAAACAAACTGATTTCTTGGTCTTTAAAGAAACAGAATTCAGTTGCCTTATCAACAACAAAAGCTTAATATGTTTCAATTGAAAATTGTTGTGTACAAATTTTTTGGATAAAACAACAATTGCAAGATTATGGGTTAAATTATAAAAATATCTCTATTAAATGTAATAATACAAATGCAATTAATCTAACAAAAATCATACGAATCATTCAAGGTCTAAACACATAGAAATTAGACATCACTTTAATAGGGATCATGTAAATAATGGAAATATTAATATTGAATTTATTTCTACTGAAAATCAGTGTGCTGATATTTTTACAAAACCAATGGATAAAATGAGATTTGAATTCTTGAGAAATGAAATTGGAATGTGTTATCCACTTTGAATTATTTTGTCTTGTTTTATCAAGAAAATAATTATAATAAAATAAAATAAAATATATATATAAAGGGAGGCATCATTTTTTTTGGGAAATAAGCAAAAGCAATTAAAGGACTAGTCATCTCGCACCTTTTTAAATTCCTCATAACTATCAACCCTCTAACAAACTTTATACTCTCTCTTTTTCCAATAATCAAATCGTTCCTCAAAATCTCTCTTTCTCAAATAAAACCCCTAAAACATGCCTCCACGAAAATCTTCACGCATTGCATCAAAGGGTTTCAAAACAAAGAAAATCAAAGAAACCATCACAATATAGGATGAAACCACAAATTCTGACGAAATTCTCGAAACCCTCACACGAGAAGGAACCACACAAGAAGTTCGATCAAAACTCATGCATGATGATGAAACAAAGGATAAAAAGAAAGAAATTCGCAAGAAACATGGATATCAAGAATCTGGAGAACCTAAATCCAACTCATACGCTGAGTTAGAGAGTAGTTCAAAGACTACTAAAGTAGAACCCCAAACCAAGAAAAAACAAAAGCTTGATCTAAGTTCAGCCAAGAAAGAACCAACGGCAAAAATAAGAAAAAGTACTTCAAATAAGGTACTTGAATGCGCCTACATTGATTTCAAGTTTTTTAAAATAAATGGATTTTATTGGGAACATTGGCTGAACAGAATAGGGTGCAATAATCTCTATAATATAACTGGTTTAATTCAATAATTCTATGACAATTTGGTTTTGTTAGAGGATTTTTCTTTAAAATCCAAAGTTGTTGGGAAAGATGTAAGATTACAAGAAAAGATTTAATCGATTGTTTTGGAATGTTGGATGAGAAAGATGATGAAAAGTTGTTAAATCTGCAAAAGAATGATCTTTACAAAGAACTTAATGATGGAGTGGGTAATTTTGTAGAAAATGATATTTTCTCTAATGACTTTGAGCTATTGATTGGTTTACTACATAAAGTAGTAGTGGATTGAAAAAATGGAAGTACCACTACTATTTCAATGGAAGAAGCCTTAGTTGTTTTAGCCATTAAGAAGAAAATAAAAGTTGATATGCCTAGTATGATTCTAAGGCATATGTGGAGAACTCAGGGCAATAGACCCTATGGCAACTTGCTCATGAAATTCTTCAAATTTAAGAAAATTAGTTTACCCTAAGATTTCAAAATACCAATCAATTTAAAATGTATTGGGGAAACAAATTTGAAGTGTATGGGTATTCAAGTTTCTGATAAATTTTGGTCTTCTAAAGATGGAGCATGGTATAAGAATCCAAAATTTAGCAAGATTCAATTTGATTGGAAAAGAATCAAGGCACTTGCTGAGGGGGAGAAAGTTCTTGAAGCATAAAGTGGATAAGAAGGAGAAGGATAACATGACAAAGTTGAAAATTTTCCTTCTAGACGAATAGGGAAAGAGGAGGTGACTGGAAAATCAAAGAAAAAGCATAAAATCAATACTCGTGGAATTTTTGAAATTAAAGAAGGAGAAAGAATGCAAACGATGAATGAATCAGAGAGTGATTCACCATAAATCAAACCACTAGGAAAGTCTTCTCAATTAAATTTTCAATCTGTTGTAGTTCATATCATTTATAAGAAATTAGATGAATTCAAGAAGACTTTGACAGAATCAATTCTTGATTCTCTTAAGGACTTCAAGTTCACTGATCAAGATCATCCTACTTCAGCTCCATCTTCTCAATCTCCCATTCATCCTTCCAACAATCAACCCACTTCTTCATCTATGCAGGATGATATTCCAAATCCAAGCCCATCTGCCGATGTCCTTTCAGTTATTCCATTTCAGATCCCTATTGCTCTTCCGTCCGAGCCACAACTTTCGCTAGTTGAAGTCATCACTTCAATTCTCAATTTTCTCTAGCAGCAAAATATTGTTCCTACTCCACCTAGACCCACTTTTCCCAAAGAAGGAAGATGACAGCACACAAATCTGTCAAATATATAAAACCTAAAAAGGATTAATGTTTTTAGTTTTTGTAGATTGTTTGTTTATGATTTTGTCAAAAATATGAAGACTATGCAACTTGTTTATTCTATGTCTGTTCTGTGGATATTTTGTGGACTATTTTTTGCTCATGATCTGTAATAATTAGTCTATATTTTGAGCAAAAGTTTTTGTTATATTGATGTTGTTGCATGTTATTCTGTCTCCTTTAATCTATGATGCTAACAAAAGGGGGGAGAAAAGTAAACAAAATAGGAAATGGATATTCAAATTGAACTTACATTTTCAAAAATCATTATTTTGTTTATATGGGTTTTGTTATCATAAAAAATGGGGAGAATTGGTTTCTCTCAATATTGATTTTGATGATAACAAAAATGATTAAGTAATTAATAACAAATTTATTAAGTGTGCAATGCTTAAGTATAATCAAAGTTGGTTTATGAAAATGTGTTCAAAAGAGACTCTATTCATAAAGTTTATTAGAAAGTGTTTGGAAACTTTTATAAGAACAAATGGATAGTCAGAAGGTTACTCAGAAGTTGTTTCGTTGTTTAAAAGACATTTTTTTTTAAAAGTCGGAAGGCAAATCAGAGACTACATCTGCAACTTGCAAAAGAGAAACAAAACACGATCATAAATTCACAGACATGATTTTCCTTGATTAATTCGTTATTTTGAAGACTTAGCTCCAAAGTTAAGTGTATTTAGGTAATACATTCAATTATGTTCCACAAAGTTGGTTTAAATATCCATGGGGATTTATGTTTTATTGGATTAAAGATTATTCTTGGGAGTTAATGTTTTTTTTTTAATAGCAAAACATGTAGACAACAAGAATTACATTTCAGCAGAATAATCAAGTTTTCCTTAGGAATATAGAAAACATGATCCAGATTTATGCGAGGAAATTGTCTAATGAATATTTATTCATACAAGGAATTCAACAAATATAGAAGATACGATCCTATTTTCAAGTGAACAGTATCGGAAGAAAGTTTTCAATAAGAACACATCAACAACGTCCTAAATCAATTCAAAAATGCAAGATAAAGATCATTATCTTAGTTGTTCGGTATTCAACCTTATCTATTTGGGCAAATCAAGAGATAACAACAACAAGATAACAATTTATTCAAATTTTCAATTGAAGAAGACTAAACAAGCTGATCTTATCCGAAAAACACGCACAATATCAAGAGTAAAGTTTATCAACTTCAAGTTCTAGCCGTTGGAAGAAATAACAATAAATATACATGCCCAAAACAAAGAAGTAGCAAAACAATCACATGAAAAAGCTCAAGCAAACAGAAAGCCACGAAATTCATCTTTAATTTGAGCAAATCACTGTTTTTCTTATTGTTTTTACTTGTTCGAAATTTTGAGGATTCACATTCTATTTCCTCTTATTTAGATTTATTCATTTTGTGTGACATTGAGAGTTACAAGTAGGCTTAGTAGATTGATTATTAGGGAGAAGCTTGGAGAATCAAGTTGAGTGCTTTGTAGCCAAGTGCTTTGGCAAAAAACAACTTGTAACTTGTTGATTGATGGCTATAGTGGAATATACCGGTGTGGAATACTGGGTCCCCAGCTTGTAGCTGAAAGAGAGGACTGACGTTCAAGGCGAAATCTCTATAAATCGATTTTACACTCTCTTCTCTCTTGTCTTTATTTGTTTCGTGCATATTTAATTATTTTATTTAGTTTTGTTTTATACTCAGAAAGTAAATTAGAGAGTAATTGAAACATCTTTTCTTAAGCAGAGATTGAATCAGAGAGTAAAACTGAGTGTTTAACTTTGAACTTGTTGCTTGATCTTTTACCGATTTGAGTAAATTTGTTTGATCCAAATTTTTGTTTAAAGTTTTTGTTTATTAAGTTTATTGTTTTCAAGTAAGTTTTAAAGCCATTAAAGTTTAAGTAACTAAGTGGTGTGATTTGTTTGAAATTTTGAAAAGTAAAATTTTTATTAATAACCAATTCACCCCATTTTGGTTATTCTTTTGGGACCAACACATATAACTTCTCCAATTGCTTGTATTTGATTTCAAGACCTGAAATATAACATTGAACCTAATTATGTACCAAATCCTCATGATTTCTATAACAATTAAGCATGGTTTGTTCAATAAAAATCGAGTATAATTTGTCTTTATAAGGTCCACAAGCCAAATTTATTTATCTTCCTCATGGCTACTACGCTTATTGGCGTTAGATTCTTCTCCCTCTTTTGTAGGGTGATGCTAGCATTCAAGCTCATCATCGGGAGCTAAAAGTCTTTGATATTTATCATGACATTTGTGACACATTCTCTTTAATTCTTCCAACTGTTGTGGGTCCACAAGATTAAAGGTTGTGGTATGCTTGCTTCCATGAGATGCTGTGGGTATAACACCATTAACATGTTTCGAATTTTGAGTCATTGCTATCAAATTGTCCAAAAGAATCGACATTTATTGACTTTTCATAGACAATGCTAAAATGGTGATTTCTTAGTTTATCGATGGAGTGTCTTGGATTTTGGTCTTAAATTGGATGGGCTTAGAAAATAACAAAGGTTAGTGTTTTTCCATAGGGCCATTTCTATGGTCAATTTATTATGGTATAAATATTGTATGCAAAATGACAAAGTTTAGGCAAGATGTTACTAACTTGTCTCCAAAGGATCTCCTAAGATAACAAGAATAGCGTGCTAATGATTGACAATTGCTTAGGATGGTTATTAGACTATAGGAGTAATGGTGTATCATGGAAGTTACACGCTTAGTGGCTTGTAGGCCATTAAGCACTTCTTAAATATATACGATTAATTAAGTGGATTAGTCATCATATGGGTCTAATCGATCCTACCATGAATAACCGAGTTAGTATAAAGGTCAGCTAAGAGGAGTGGTGCTATCCTATGTTGTAGTTATGTTGGGTTTTGTTTAAGAGCTCTTGGCCTAAATGCCCCTATACAAGATAATTAACTAAACATATATAGGTAAAGTCCAGGTATTAAAATGTGACATTTACTCTGGCTATAATGAACATTTGATGTCTAATTCAATTAAAATCAAACTAATAATTTTGAATGTGTAACTTTATTGATTGGTTTTATAATTATTAATATAATGAAGTGAAAATAGATGTACATTTGAAAATTATAACATTTTAACTTCTAAGATTAGTTATTTAACTCATAACAATGCAATTAAACTACTTGTGGAAATATGAAAGTATGAACTAAAATTGAAGTGGACATCGATAACAACTAAGGTTTTGCTTTTGCTTGTTTCATGTTTTTCTTGTCATTTTGATACCTTATTTTTGTCATTTTCAAATAAATGATTGTTAAGAAATAGATAATAATAAAAAACAAACATTTTTACTTATAAAAAGATATAAATATAGGCTAATTTGACCATATTTAAATGGGTCAGAATTTCTTGGCTTAGGCTTGGCCCATTTAGCCTATGGGTCAAAATGATTTTATTTTTATGTTAATTTGTGCAAAAATTAAAAAAAAAATGTATTGCAGGGTTTTATTATATATATATATTAATGATTAATTTTATTAGCATTTTAATCACTTATATATATATATATATATAGAAGTTTTTTTAACTTTTTAAAATTATATATTTATATTGTACCTAGGGAATAGAAGCCAATGTCTTCAGGCCACTTATTGAAATTAAAAATATGATATGTAAAAATGTACTTTCTTTTTGTGCCTAGTATGCTACTATACTTATTTATTTTGAACTTACTAACTATTATAGAAGGAAAGGATATTATTATAGCTCTTAAGAACATGTTCGATTTAGTAAACTATGATAGGTTAGAATTAACATTTCTTTCACCATTTGCTATAATGGCTCTAGAGATTAAGAATGGAATTATTGACTCTAAGATATTATATCTATATATATGTTGTATACATATATATATTAACACATACTGTTATTTATAGGTTAGGATATTAATTACAGCCACTTAAACAAATAGCTTGATTAATTAAGACAAAATAACTGTATAAGAATTTAAAATTTAAATCTCCTGTTCTAACTAGTAGGATATTAAGGTTAAAAATATTCGAATCTTATAAGTTAACCTTATATGTATTATATAGGTCATCATATACATTAGGGGTGAGTGAGTATAAGATAGGTAGAGTATAAAGTGCTACTCGTGCCCTATCTTATAAGGTAGATTGTACAAAATTTTGTGTTCATAACCTACCCTGTACCACTTTATACCCACCTTGTAGTATATATCATGTCAAACCTACAGGATACCCTGTAGAACTTATACTAGAACAAAGCTATTTTTGGAGTATGGAAAGCAACTTAAATATTTTTTAATATTGATACTATTACTAATTGCTTTTACATATCAATTGAAGAATTTTGATGTATCATTTTTTTTTTGCTAATAATCTCATACTATCCTCACACTAATTTATATTAATAATAAATCATTTCAGTGTACAACACCATTAGAAAAAATTAAGTAACTTTAAATTTTGTGGACTTGGAAAAATAAAATAAAAAGTAGTGGTGTGAGGAGAATATTAGCACTATATCCATATAAGAATGCAATTTCTTTTTTAGGAAAAAGAAATAGGAAAAATAATAAAAACCGTAAAAGAATGAATAAATGTATAAAAAATTTATTGAAAGATTTGCATTTTAATTTAATTATCTCTTGATATATAAAATATTTTTCAGTTTGAGGATAATTAAATGATTGTAATACTATTAAAAACTAAATAGTAAAAACAATAAAGAAGTGTCACTACCTTAAATAATATTAATGTTAAAAAATTATTAGAAATAAATAGTACCATTTTTATTGTTAATAACTTAATATTATTTTATACAATTCTGATAAGCTAGGTATATGATACCTAGAAATTTATATCCTATATTTAATAAAGTACAGATTCTGTAGGTTCAAAATATAAAAAGCTCATACTTATACCATATCCTGTGAGAGTGGGTATCACTTGGAACCTACTTACTAACTCTTAATATCTATTTAAAATATACTTGATTGAGTAAAGATATCCTATACAATACCTACGTAGCCCTATTTTATTCTATTAATACTCATAAATCACTACACATCTAGCATATAAATGCTAGATAATATTGTGAAAAATTGCAGGTAGAGATGCTACCCACTTAGAGGACATCCCGAAAAGTTAATGTTTATTATAATTTATGCATTATATCATTGAAACGTTCTGGTTTCCTCCTTTTTTTTTTTTTTTTTAAATCTATTCGACGAGTTGTGCAGTAAAAAGGAATGAAAAAAAAAGGTCGAAGTAATTTATCCTTTCAATTATGACAAATCACCTCCAAAAACTTTGATAATTTATCATAATTGAAAACAAGCTCTATTACAAGAGTGTTTTTATAGTTCATCGATAGAATTATTATGTTATTAATCTAATTATTAAAATAAATATAATATTAATTATTTTATTGATTCAATTACAAATAGATATGATGTAAACTATTGAATAGTAACCGCACAACCCATCAAAATTAGTGGAAATTTTCCCTTAAAAAGTTGTACCAAATGACCAAAGAAGGCACACTGGCCAAAAAAAAAAAAAAAAGCACAGCCTTATTAATAAAGAAAGAAAAACGGGGCCAATGCCAATTCAAAATTAACAAAGAAGATAAGGTTACATATATAAGGTTGTCTGCCTCTCTTTCTCTCTTCTCTCTCTCTCTCCCTCTCTCCTTTTCTCTTCCCTTACCTTACCTGAATCCAACCCCCCAAATTTATATCCCTCTGGTTCTCTTCCCCCCTATCTTCCCCCTTCATTCAAACACACTAAAAACCACACACACACAGAGTGGAGACAGAGATTCTGTAATGAAATAAAACTACCGTCATCATCCATCTCTCATCACTAAAACCCTAAATTAAATAATAATAAAAAAACCCCAATAAAAATAACCGTAACAATAACAATGACTGTCCTCCAAGCTTCATTAATATCCAGAGTTTCCCCTCCTTCTCTCTCTTCTCCTTTCTATCATTCTCCTTTTCAACACCGTCCAACCTCTCTCTCTAACCGGAACCCACTTTCGCTCTCTTCTCTTCCATTCTGTGTAAAGTTCCAATCTTTATCACGCAGGCTTTCGACCAGGTGCACATTGAATTCCGAATCGGTTGCTTCAGGGGATACTTCCTCCTCCGGGGCCGAGCCAGTAGAGTTCGATACGAAAGATGGGAAATTTATCGAAAACGGGGAGAAAGTTGAAGTCTTGAATGGGGTTGGTGAAGTAGAAGAAGAAGTAGGATTACAGGGTGGTGACGTGGTTAGTGAGAATTTTGAGAGTAGTAGTGATAGCATTAGTAGTAGTGAGAGGCCGAGTGGGAATGGGAATGGGAATTTGGTGGTGGAGGAAGAGATAGGACGGAAGGGTAGAATTGGAATTGTGATGTTTTTGGCTGGACTTTGGGGGCTTCTGAAAAAAGGTATGAGAAGCTATTGGGGAACGGTGGCGGTTGGTTGAGCTGGTTGCCCTTTTGGCGACCAGAGAAGCGGTTGGAACGGTTGATAGCCGAGGCCGATGCCGAACCCAAAGATGCCGCCAAGCAAAGTGCTCTTTTGGTGGAGCTTAATAAGCATAGGTTGGGTTTCATTACACTTTATTTTTTTAATTGGTTTTAAATTCAATTTGGTTGTTTTGTGATATATATTTAGAAGTTGGACTCGAGCGGTTTATAAGTGAGAAATCTAAGCCCGTATCTACATGTTGGGCTAGACATATTTTTTTAGTACCAGGTTGGCTACTTTTTAATATTACCATTATAATGTAGTTGAAAAAAATATAATATGCGTGTATGAGAGTACTAGTAGCATCTAAGGTGTACAAGTTTGAGTGCGTCGTGAGGTTGAGCTGGATAGTATTCCTTTAGTTTTGAAAATTAGATTTTGATTTTGTGGATAGGTTGCTATCTAAGTGGTAGCTGAGTTGGTTCCATTATAAGGTTGCCAACTGGTGTTGGCAGAAAAGCTAAAGTTGCGAAGATTGAACTAGTAAATGCTGGTGTGTTCCTGGGAGATATATCAGAAATTATAATCTCTTTATTGAAGTTGGTATCCCTTTTTTGAGTTGAAAGTTGAAAATAGACATCAATCGCCTATTCCAATCTCAAAGTGGATCGTCCTTCCCATGATACTTATGTTTTGGTTTCAACAAACAGTGCCTTTTGATTTAAGTGGGTCGCGCCTATGATATTGAGGGGGTGCAAGTGCCACCCTATGACACAGCAAAAGGAAAAGAAACCCTATCTTGTTAATTTCGTTCATATATATGGAGAATTATGTTTATTTGGCAGAGAGTATCATCTTGCTTATAGAGAATTATGCTTATTTGGCAGAAAGTATCAGTTTGTTTATGGTTACTTTTGGCTGTGGTTAAATTCTCCAAAAAGTTAGTCTGCCATCTTCCTTACACTTTTTATTATAACATATAATTTCAGGAGCTTTTCTTTTTGATATTAACTTTTCTTGACGTTTCGTTACATAAAATACCACCGAGTTAATGTTGGAATTGACTAGAAGCTTATAATAACATGACTCTTCGGCTCTTTGTATTATTAATATCTTTTCAATAGCAACAATTTTTGTTATTTTTATTATGCATATCTTTTCATTTCTCAAGAGGCATATTTCATATATCGGATAGGACTTTTAGTGTATGATGTTGTGTTCTCATAACTGAAGGACTTCTATGGTCACGTTGACGGACTAGTTAGATTATCTTTCAACCATTAAAATGATCATAAGAGTTAATGCGATAGGTATTTCAGTAGTTTGATCATGGGTGTGTGTAAATTTGAGCCGTTCCAGTTAACCAAAAAAAAATCTGAGCTGTTTAATAACTTATAGAATCAATATCATAGGATTTTCCTATAACTTAAAGATTATAATTTTTCTAAATATTGTAACATTTAATATAACCATCACTATATCTATATAATCGAACAACTGTATTTATGCAATCTTTTGAGTATAAATTTATTAACACAATAATTACAATAATAGTTTGTATAAACATACATTTATTTAACATAATATATTTTAAAATGAAACTTGCGTATTGAGTGGGGTTTTAACTCTGTAATAGTAGGAATACTTTCTTCCATAAGTAGAATTGACTGAGCTGAACAATGATTAGCTCGTACTTTTTGATTGCCTTAGGCTCTCAATATGTTTTTATCTTTACATAATAACATAATTTTGGCTTTTTTTTACTTTTTGGCATTTCCTTTTTCATAACATTATTAAAATTTTTTACTTTCTTTGGTGGATTGTCACAGTCCTGAATCTGTCATTAAGCGTTTTGAACAGAGAGATCACGTTGTAGACAGTAGGGGAGTTGCAGAATACTTGCGAGCTCTTGTGATGACTGATGCAATTGCTGAGTATCTTCCTGATGAACAAACTGGAAAGCCTTCTAGTCTTCCTGCACTGGTAATGTAATATGATCCAATTATCTAATGGCATTCTTGTATATGCCTATTTACATTATCACTACCATCTATATTGAAGCCAGAAAAGCTCCAATTCTGTTGAATTTTCATATATATTTTCATCTGCTGTCCTTCACAGTAGTTCCGGTTCCTTTTTTAGTGAGATGCCTAGATTCAAGGACAAGATTTAAACACAATCTGGATTGGGTTGAATTGACTTAAGGATGTCAAATTTGGATCTCTGGGGTTCCCATGATAAGGAATGAGATTTAATAGTTTCTGCATTTAAATAATGGGAAATTAACTACAAATTGGCGATAAAATATATATGTACCAAACACTAAATTCAACCGGGGATTAGTTTTAAGAGTTAATATGACCCCAAATTCTGGAAATAAGCATTGAATGATTAAAAAAAATCCAATATGATGCATGGATCCTATTAATATAGGGGTTCATCACAATTAACTAGTTTGATTTATAAGAACTATTTGAACGAGGAATTCTCAAACAAACAATTTGGATGCTTTCGTTTAATGTTGCTCAACTTAAACTCTTTTGGTACCTATGTACTGATGTCAAGGAGTCTATATGGCAAAATTTTTTGAGTTTGAAAATCCTCGGTAACACATTATGGTCATGGTGTAAAATTTTTCTACTCAGGTGATTGTTTTAAAATAGGAAGTGGGGAATGGAATTTTTATTTCCTTGTGGTATGACAAAATGGCTTTTTAGGGGCCCATTGAGTACTTGTCCAGGTCAAATTGTCACATGAAGCTCAGGTCTGTCTGAAGAAGCTCACCTTTGTGTCCTAATACTGACATTGAATGGGATTGACCAATTCCACTAGTATGGGATATAAATTTCTATGGATATACAACCCTAAAAGACAACAATCTATTGAAGAAGCTTATGTGACAGTTTGTCATCTTGGAGGTCAATTTCAAGTTCACTACATTGGACAATTTGGTTCATACTAAAATAAGTGCTATCTTTGTAATGTGGAAGAGTATTTCAACCTAACTCTTCCTCAAGTGTTCAGTCATGGTGCTATTTGGTCAAAAGTAAACAAGCACATCCTGGGTTGGGTTTTGGTACATTGTGGTGATGCATATATGTTGGAACTGTTGAACTCAGTTGGATAACATAATGAATTTGAAAAAGAAAAAAAATCTGACATTTTGCCTAAAAATAATGGTCTCAGATTCTACTAATTCATGAGAAAGCCCCTTATATAAGTCTCTTGGCAGATAGGGACATGAAATTAAACTAATTAAATAAAGAATGTGATAGTTTGCATATCTAGGTTGCTGTTCAAATGGCAGGCCAAGCCATTTGAATGATATGGAGTTCATTCCAATGGCTGTTCGTGCCATTCCATTGAAGTTGGTAAGTAGCCCCCAACTTTTGAGCTAACAGTCACTTCATTGAATGGCTTGACATGGTTTTTGCATGAAGTATTCCAGACTTCCACCTTTTTTCCTGTCTTCCATTTCCAATGGCTGGTTCCTCACTTGCTTTGGCTGACTTGGGTCAGCTTCTTTTTGTTTCCCTGCTTCCATGTTGACATCTCAGATCATGACTCTCATCATTTAGTCCTTATTTGGTTTTGATAATTTTTGTGAAACATGCTTTGTGCTGACATGTCAATTTCCGGAATGTGGTTTAATAAATTATGTATTGTTGCATCATGGCACTGGTTGGGAGGGTATATTAATGAAAAAAAACACAAATTCATTCAGGAGTTTTGGTCACTTTTTAAAGCTAACTTTTCTAGATCATGAGATAACAGTCAATTGTTAATCATGGTCATAGTTGTCAAAATCGCGATTTTACTATCCACTGGAATGAATAGAATTGATAGCATCGTACAAAATTATGCAAAATCAATTAAATCACAAACATATAGAATCTTATATCTAAATTTATAATTCAACCTAAAGCTTGTACATAATCAACTTTACATTCATTTTAATTAAGAAAAAACATATAAAATCATAAACTCATAAAAACAGAATATTTAACTCACGATTTTGACAACTATTATGGTAGCTTTAACATTGATTGCCTATTAGCAATCTATTCTTAATGCTTTCTAATCTGGCTTGTTAGATAGTTGATTTGGTTTTGTTTTCAAACCGAATTGATACAGATATGATATCGATGAACGACTGACAGTTTTACTCACAAATTGACTAAATCGAATCAATACTGATATGATACTAATAAATTACTGATATAGATCCAATATAAATAAAAATCCAACAATCTAAATAGAATCTAATTCTTGAATCCTACTATGATATGTGTATATTAACAAAGATTTCTTTACACGTCTGATTTGTTTGCCACTGCTTGTCTAGTTGCAAGAACTGAAGCAACGTGCATCAGGAGAAATAGATGAGGCATTTCTGAGACCTGGAATATCTGAAAAGCAGCCATTGCATGTCGTTATGGCAAGTCTCTATATTATCCTTTTGAGAAGTAGTAATAGGAGTTCATTTTCTTCTAGTTTGTGTTTCTGAAATTTTTCCTTGATTACAGGTCGACCCCAAAGTATCAAATAAGTCACGCTTTGCTCAAGAGCTCATTTCCACCATCTTGTTCACAGTTGCTGTTGGATTAGTGTGGTATGGTCTTTTGATCTCTGCTACTCTTTCTTATGTTCCCTCTTCCTCTATCCCCCCAACCCACATGCCCCTGCAACAATCTGGATGGTGCAGAGTTGGCAAGTTGGTGTTGAGTAAACGAACCTTTGGTTTTTCAGGTTGATGGGTGCTGCAGCACTTCAGAAGTACATAGGCAGCTTGGGGGGTATAGGAACGTCAGGTGTTGGATCTAGTTCATCATACACACCTAAGGAGTTGAATAAGGAAGTTATGCCTGAAAAGGTATTGTTGATGATTTGCTCGGTGGTTGTGTTTGTTTCTGCTTTCATATGATCTATCATACTATGCGAAAAATGAATGCATAACTTAATATTGAAATGAATAAAGTCTCGGAGATATTGAATGCCCATGATCAAGAGGTGGAAACATAAATAACAACTCTTATAATTTTTGGAGCTGCACATCTTGTCCTGGGTATTAGGTGGTGATCTCTGACTATTTTGGGGATGTATAGTTGGCATGCTAGGTTATGGATTATTTATGGTTATGCTGTACCTGTTTCTTTCATTGAGAGTAGAGAATCTTTTAAATCAGCGTCAATATGGAGTAAAGCAGGAATGGCGATACCTGCTTACTTAGATTTTGCAACTTTTATGCAGAATGTGAAGACATTCAAGGATGTTAAAGGATGTGATGATGCAAAACAAGAACTTGAGGAGGTGGTGGAATATTTGAAAAATCCAACAAAGTTCACTCGCCTTGGAGGAAAATTGCCAAAGGTATATTCACCTCTGTCGTTGAATCTACTCATTCTTTAAAACCAAACACCACCCCTTCCCTCAGCTCTTTTCTGCCTTTAAGCATTTCTAACCTTAAGTTAATTTACTGCCTCATGGAGTACCAACTCTTGGAGGCAGGAAAAAGCTAAATTGTGTTCTATACAGATGTTTGAATAGATCTTTAAATCAATGGAATTGATCATAAATTGATTTGTCATCAACCCATTACCATCTTTTGTGGGTTCTGTAGTTGAGCTTTAGACATTATTGTTTACAGGGAATTCTTTTAACAGGAGCACCTGGAACTGGGAAAACTCTCCTTGCTAAGGTAAGTCATCCTTTGTTTGTGTATTGTCTTAGGTATTTTAGTTTAATGTTGGTTCGTATTTAATAATGACCAAGTTTAATTATACCACTCTGGATAAAGTTTAGTCATAGGTATGTTTAGGGCTGCAAGTTGAGATGGTATGGTGTTGGGTTCGAATTCGAGTGTAACTTGAAATTTCAAAGTTTGAGCTTGGTTCGAAATCGATCGAGCCTAAGATTTTATGCTCAAATTTGGCTCGAAGTAATATTGGATAATTTTGAACTCGACTTGATTAAGCTCGCTTAGGCTCGATTATGAAAAAATATATTTTTAATTCTAATTACAACTTTTGTTTGCAAGGAAAGGTTTTTGAATGTCTCTTTGGAGAGAGAAAATACTTTCTCCTCTCTCTAAAAAGAACCCCCCTAAGTTAGGGTTTTTTCTTCGTCTCTTTTACCCTTGTTTCTCCTCCACTACCTCCTCCCTTCTCCGGCCTCCTTCTCCCTTCTCTTCTCCTCTCTCTCTCTCTCGTCTCCCCTCTCTCTCCCCTCTCGGTCTTCTGTGTTCTGCTCTCTTCCCTGTTCCTTCTCTTTCATTCCTCTCTCTTAGCCTTCCCCACCTTTCTTCTCCTCTGCCGGTTCCATCTAAGTTTTCTCTTCCTTCCTCCACTGTTTTTCCTCTTCTTGTCTCTTCTTTCCTTTCCTTTTCTCTCTCTCTATCCTCTCCTCCCTTCTCCCCTCCCCTCCCCTCCCACCTATGTTTTCTCCATTTTCCTCCCTCTCTCCCCTCCATATTTTGTTTGCTTGTCCTCCTCTCTCTGTCTCTTTCTCTCTATTCTTCTCCTCTCTCCTCTTCTCTGTTTTTCCTCCCTTTCTTCCTTCCCTCCTCCTTTTTCTCTGCTCTTCTTTGCTCGTCTTCTTTCCCTTCTTCCTGTATGGTTTGTTTTTAGGCTCTTCTTGGTTTGTTCTAGCCATGAAGATATTTTTCCACAGCAAAAGAAGGTTGTTTTTCCATGAGTTCGCTTCTTGGGCTTTTTTATTTTTTTAATAGACTTGATGTTCCAGAATTTTATTCAAAACAAAAAGATCACAAGTACAAGGGTAGGGGGACATGTGTCTTACCTCCCATTATGCCAATACACGGATGAGGATACACAAAAAAAGACATAATAGCATCATAAGTAGAGGTAGTTACGACTCATTGTATCCATCCCGTGACTTGTCCATTGACCGTCTTATCTTAAATCCTTGCTTACGTGAAGAGCCATAAGCATAAAAGTCATATTTACGCATATGTGGGGTATAGTTGGGATCCTCCATTCGTCCTCATCATCTTCCTCTTCATCCTCATCCTCCTCTTCACTGTCCTCTCCTCCATAATTTTCTTACTTTCACCTGGAGTTCTCATCGAGTCCCATAAATGGGCTGGGAGGGGCATTCAAAATAGCCATCGCCTTCTCCATATCAAACTTCTGTCTAATAGGAGCAGCTGGTGAAGGATTTCCTGTTATCTCATTCTCTGAAGTCATTTCAGCTTCATCTGCTTCCACATTAGGAGATCCAAAAGAATTGGAAGGATTCGCTTCATTAACTTTCTCAACATCCTCTTGAATTGAATGTTTTCAATAACCAGCTGTGGTGTTGTGTTGGAGGGACCCACTTCATTAACTTAATGTTCCTTAGAAGAATTAGAATCAAAGAATCAACTTGGATTGCCTTCTGCTTATCTGTTTCAACGACACCAATTTTTTGGTACATATTTGTACTGGATTGTCTTAATTCCTAGATTCCTTTGTGCAGCTTTTGTCTTTTTTGGTGGAGGAGCTTTTTCATTCTATTTCACAACCGTTTCAACTTGTGGTTCCTTCAAAGGAGGGTCCTTCACATAGCATTCATTCATAGAGTGACCCATTTTATAACAGTAAGTATAATACTTTGGCATATTCTCAAACACAACTCTTTCAAAGAAACCATCCTTTTCATTGCCTATCCATATCCTCTCCTTGTATGATCTAGGAGCATCAACTTTAACTAGTACCCTAGCTACTGAAGGTCTAGTAAGATTTTCAGTTGGCTTATCAAAGCTTCAATGGAGTACCAAACGCAGACGCTAAGCAAATAAGATTGACTTTACAAAACAGTGGACAGGAAGATGGGGGCAAAGTGATCCATACTGGGGCAATTGGAGATCCTTGCATAAGATGAGATATTGGAGACCATTTCACTACTCACATGACCAAAGAGTTGATAGTCCAAAGCTTTTTCTCCCAAATTTGTATATATCCTCATTAAGAGATGGTCTAATAAGAACTTGTCTTTGGTTCAACGATCCTAACCTAACTGATCCGTTGAAACCTCTTGCCACAAATAAATCCTTTAAGTTGGTTTATTGCTGGCCTCACTTGGGTGAAAGAACCAATGAGAGCAAATTTTAGAGAAGCACATAATGCATACATTTCTTGCTCATTCAATATTATTGCCGGTTCCCCTCTAAAATTCATTGCTTTTTTGCCTTGAAGGATTGATTGAGAGATTCTATTTTCTCGAAGGATAGTGCCAAGAGACTTCTTAAGAAAAGTTGGTGAAGAAATGGGCTCATTTTTATTATCTTTGGACCCTACAGGTTGCGCCATGATGGTGAGAAATAATAGGGCCAAAAAATCCCAGTTGCAAACAATAACGCCCCATGACTTTATGGTCAAAAAATAAGATTTGATGCAAGAAACCACCCAAAGTTATCACCTTTACGAAAAAAGAAGTCCTGTGCTGATAAGAAAAAAGAGATTCGAACAATTTGGCCAAGGGACAAAATTTGTGTTACACACGGAGAACAACCCAACCTAATTGAAAAAGATGTAGAACAAAAAGAAAATGTATTTGAAGCTAGATTTTGTGATTTTTGATAATGAAAACAGTAAGATTTGACCAAAAACTAAGAAATCACAAAAATTGCACTTTTTTCGAAAAAGGCCAAATTAATCTGAATATGGAGTTTGCAATGATAAAAGAAAAGGTTTAATTGATACCAGAATTGTGTTTCGATAATATTTGGTAAAGATTGGAGGAGAATTGGCCTCCTAGAGGCCAAAAACCCCCAGAAGGTGAAAAGATGGGGTTAGGGTGTGAAAATTCTTAGGAGGCTTGCCTCTTGTCTACAAAAATCAATAGCCTAATGCTTCTCGAGCCTTGTCAGAGGGGGTTGTGGGTGGTTCCTGCTGAAGTTTCCAAATGTCTAGGCCGAAATCTAGCAACTTTGTTTCTGCTGGGGTTGTTCCGAGAGGTGGAATTAAGCGGGTGTCTGTTTCTAATAAGAGTAACAGTGACAAAGTGAATGTGGGCAAGCCAGTTAAGTCTTGTCTTAACTCCACTCAAAATGCAAACAAAGTAGAGGAAGTTGATAGCCGGGTTGGGGTTGGCCTTAAAAGAAGCCTCTTAGGGCCAGCCTTGTTCAAAATCTATTGCCTCCTATGTAGAGGTGATTTCTAGCTAGAAAAATCGGGCTCCAGTGAATGGGTAAGTTTCTACAGTGAAGGAAGACAACCGAAGATTAATGTGGCTTTAAATTATCATCCTCCTTCTCGTGTTAATGGGAAGATTCGGTAAACCACCCAAATCGTTCTCGGATATAAGGGAAATGTTATGCAAGAATACTTTAATTTGGTATTTTTTGGGCAAAAGCCCTTCTTTCTCTTTAGTACAGTATGTAGCAAAGGCTATATGGGGAAATGAAGGTCTTATTGATGTCTTATTGAATGGTTATGGATACTTTCTGTTTAAATTCAATGATGAGTTTTCTTTGCTTAACGTTTTAAGACAAGTATGGTTTTTTGCCAACAGCCTTTTGGCGCTTGAAAGATGGCAAGTAGGTATGGTTTTGAACCGAGGATGCCCAAGAAAAATGCCAATGTGGGTGAAGCTTTAAGGAGTGCCTACCGTGTTCCTTCACAATGAAGGTATTAGTTATGCGTTGAGTGCTATTGGGAAACCGCTTCAAGTTGATAGTGTGACGGCGACTAACTCATGTTTGGTATGCTAGAGCTTCAGTAGAAATGGAGGCGGATGGAAAATTTAGAAAAGATTTTGATATAAAATGTGCTGGATGGATTTATCCATAGGGTGGATGTTGAGTATCACATACTATCATCGAGATGCTCTAAATGTTGTGTCTTTGGACATAGTGATGGAAAGTGTTATGATGTTGCTGTAGAATTGCCTTTAGGAGAGCCATTTAATGTTCAGCGGGAAGCACTTATTGAGACACCTCATTTTCCTCGACACCACCACAAAACCCCCCCCCCCCCAACATACAAGTCCAGGGTAAAGGAGTGGCATTTAAAGATAGGGAAAGGGATATTACTGCTGCTTGGACCAATCACTCTAGGTAAGGTAAATCAACCATGGCTGCTAAGCTTTCTACCAAACCTTTTGAAGAGAGTAGCTCATTCATTGGTAGATTGGGCCTACTAGGTGTAGATACTTATTAATGGTCAGATTCCAGATTAAGATTCTCATAGGGCTAAGGAGTTTGGGTTTTTTGGCGATAATTCTAAAAATGGAGAAGAATGTTTATCTTCATCTTTTGTACCTCCGTCAAGAGTTAGTGAGACACTTGTGGGCTCTAGTCAGGATATTAAATCAGAAAGTGGCAGCTCTTGATCCTGCTTAAATGGTTTTAGAAAGCCTTGAAGTTAAAAAGAAGAAATTAAAAAAAAAAGAGGGCCTGGGAGAAGAAGCTTAGGGAGGTGGAGGAAGAGGCGTATCCTCATCATCCCCTTGTTGACAAACATAGTCCTCTTCTTTTCTTGTATATATGATAATTGGTTCTTGGAATATTAAAGGTCTAAATGACCCAAACAAATGTAAAGAAATTGTGAATTTTTTGTAAGCAGAATAGTTTATCTCGTGTGTTTATTAGAAAAAGGTCAAATCTCATAATACTTAAATGATTTGGAACTGTATTCTTTTGGATTGGCGCCTTCTATCTAATCGGAATGGGAGACTTTGGGTTGGGTGGAACCCTTTAATTTGGGATGTGGAGGCCAGTTGTTTTCCAACTAGTTGATCTAATTTTGTTGCAAGCTACTTAGCAAGGATTTTGTTTGTTTGATCTTTTCAGTATATGGAGCAAATTAAGTTGAGCAAAAGAGAGGTCTTTCGAAGGACTCGTTGAGTTTGAAGAATACCATAAACGGCCCTTGGATGACTAGGGGGGATTTTAATGAAAGGTCTTTCGAAGGACTCGTTGAGTTTGAAGAACACCATAAACGGCCCTTGGATAATTAGGTTGGATTTTAATGAATGTAGGAGTCTAGAGGATAAAATTGAAGGAAATGTTGTTTTTTCTAAAGTAATGGAGGGCTTCAATGATTTTTGTTATCAAGTTGACTTGGAAGAAATTCGTATAGATGGAAATCATTTGACATGGTCAAATCGTTGCTCTTCCAATCCTATTCTCAAGTGATTAGACCATGCTTTGGTTAATCCTTGTTGGGTCTAGCAAGTTCCATCCTTGGAAGCTCAAATTTTTAGCCCAGGTTTGTCGGATCATTGCCCCATTATCATTCATTTGAATCTTGATAGGGGCTATCCGTAAGCTCTCCTTCAAGTTCTTTAATTTTTGGGCTAAGCATATGGATTTTTTATGTACCATTCAAAGAGTAGGGAATATAGATATTGTTAGGACTCCTATGTTCCAAGTTGTCTCTAAACTGAAATTGTTGAAAATAAAACTCAAGGTGCTTAACAAGAAAGATTATTCTGATATTCAGCAAAGGACTTTGGAGGTTAGGATTTGTCTCCATGATTGCTAGGAGTCTAATCGCTCCAATCCTAGTATGGCGGATTGGAACAATGAAAAAAAATGCTTTTCAAAAAATACTATCTTCTTAGTGTAGCGGAAGAATCCTTCCTCGAGCAAAAGTCTGAGTAACATGGCTAAAGCTTGGTGATCACAATACAAGCTTCTTCTTTAGGTGCTTAAAGCAAAGCAATCATAGAAATGCTATCCACTTTATTGCAGATAATAGTGAACAACGTATATCTTCAGAGGATGAAATGAAGGATTTGGTGGTTAATTATTTATGAAGCTTTTTAGGGAGCCGTCAACTTCTAATCTTAACTCCAAAAAATTAATCTCTTTCATTTCCAAAAAAGTGTGCAGAACGGATTGGGGGGAGCTTATAAAACTAGTGCCAGATGATGAAATTAAATCTACAATCTTCTCAATGGGTCAAGACAAAGCTCCTAGACTGGATGGTTACAATGTCAACTTCTTTCGGTTAGCTTGGGACATAATTGGTAAGGATTTTTGTACAGCGGTTAAGGATTTTTTTTCTACAAGTAAGTTATTGAAGCCATAAACTTCACTGCTATTTCTTTTGTTCTGAAGGAGGAGAATCTTGCAAATTTATGAGATTTTAGGCCTATCTCTTGTTGCAGTACGATATACAAGTGTATTTCCAAGATTCTAGTGGAGAGGTTAAAAGTGGTACTCCTTTACCTTGTGGGAAAATAGCAAATGGCTTTCATCAAGTGCTATAGGATTGTAGACAATATCTTTGTGGCACAGGAGCTTGTATGGGGCTATCATAAGTAAAATTTGGAACCAAGATGTGCTATTAAAGTAGATATAAGGAAGGCATATGGTAATGTACAGTGGAGTTTCTTAGAACAAAATTTGAAGATTATAGAGTTCTCTCCACAATTTATCATGTGGGTTATGTAGTGTGTTATAGCTGCTAAATTCTCTATAAATATTAATGAGAATTAGTGGGTTTCTTTCCCTAGCTTCCAAGGCTTACGACAAGCAGACTCGATCTCTCCTTAACTTTTTGTTTTGGTGATGGAACTTTTCTCATGTATAATGCGGGATGCTAGATAGAAGAATGGATTCTCATATCATCAGAGATGTTGAAAAGAAAAGCTTAATCACCTTTGCTTTGCAGATGATATTATGATCTTTTGTAAAGGGGATATAGGCTCTAATTCCTTAATTGAAGATGTTTTGAAGGAATTCCATGAGTTTTTAAGTCTTATGGCAAGCCAAGAAAAATGCAACATTTTTCTTGGTGGTGTGCCTCAACAAGAAAAGGTGGTACTATGCTAGACGTTGGGCTTTCAACAGGTGATCTACTTGTTAAATACTTGGGAGTTCCTCTTTCATCTACAGAACCTAACAAATCTACTTGTCAATTTTTAATGGGAAGATTTAATAAGTGTGCCAATCACTGGACAAGTAAAATTCTCTTACGTGGGCCGCCTCCAACTGGTGAAAAGTGTGCTTTTCTCTAAGTTTATTGCTCTTCTATTTTCACACTCCCCAAATTCATCCTAAAGGATTTGACTTTGAAGATGAAGCGTTTTTTTTGGAATGGAAGTGATTAAAAGAAAACAGGGGCTAAGGTGGATTGAGACATGGTATGTAGACTTAAAAACCAAGGCGGACTTGGCATTCTTGACTTGGTTCTATGGAATAAGGTAGTTTAACTCAAACATTTATGGTACCGTTGCTTCAATAGAGGTTATTCTCTTTGGCCATATTGGGTTTGTTCCGAACCTATTAAAGGTAAGAATTTTTGGTCAATGAAAGTGCTCTCAATAGCTTTTTGGTCTTGGAAGAAGTTGTTGTAGCTTAGATATTGTGCTTGCAATCTATTCAAATGGGAAGTGGGTAATGGAAATATTATGTCTCTTTGGTATGATGAATGGCACGGAAGCTTTAGTGGATTGGTTAGGGGAAAGAATAGCCTACTCATTTGGATACCTTAAAGAAGCACGCCTTAGTTGTATTATCAATAATGAAGAATGGGATTGGCCTATGGGAGAAATTTGGGAGAGGATCAAATTGGAAGTGGGTAGTAGACTGTGGACTGTGGCCAAATATACGTAATGAAGATATAATGGTATGGAAAGATAATCTTTATAGACAACCTTCAATCAAAGAGGCCAACAATTCCTTTGTAGGGGAAGGAGCAAAGGTGTCATGGAGTAGCTTTGTATGGTTCAAAAAGATAGCCTTTGGACATTCCTCTATTATGTGGTTAGTAACACAATAAAAGCTCTTGACTATAGACAAGCTTGTTCTATGGGGTATTATTTTCAAAACTGCTATTTGCTTTGCTTTGAAGAGGAAGAGTCTCATAACCTCCTTTTCATCAAGTGTGCCTTCGTTCAAGAAATTCGAAAGAGCTTAAAGGAGGAAATCCTAGTTAATGATATCTCTCCTTTGGATGCTAATACTTTAGAGCATCTTTTTAATTCTGTTGGGCTTTGATTAAATTTTTCTTGAAAAATTATCACTAGTTTGGTTATTCATTTTGTTTGGAGGGAACAGAATTATCAAAGAATAGGCATTAGTTCCAAAACAGCTAATGAAGTAGCTAAAGTGATTCTTAGTTATTTTTTTCTAATTAATAGTACTCATGCTTTGTAATGTTAAGATCTCAATCTTAATGCCTTTTTGTTTTTTGTTGGTGATATGCTTGAGATTTTAGGTCTCTTGTGAATCCTATAGTATCTTTTGTATAGGTCCTTTTGTAACTAATTTTTTTAATGAAATTTATTGACTTTATCAAAAAACATTTATATTTTACTTGAGCTTGATAGAGTTAGATTAGACTCGCTAACTAATCGAAGTAAATATAGAAAGCTCAAACTTAGCTCGATAAACTATTCAAGTAGCTCGAGTTCCATCTCAACTCGACTATTTTTGAATCAAACTCGAGTAAATATTGAACTGAACTCAAGTAGTTTGCGAACTAGCCTTGTAGCCATGCTGGCAATGTTACCACAGAATTTTGCTGCTGGTATAGATTTCCCTTAGATCTTGCTTTACTTTTAGCATATTTAGCCTAGATTATTCGCTTGAAGTTTATTTGGAAGCTATCTCTGTTGTCTACCAAATCTCACTGTTTACTTTCTTCTGTCTCAAAGGCTATTGCTGGAGAAGCTGGTGTACCTTTTTTCTACAGAGCAGGATCTGAGTTTGAGGAGATGTAGGTGTTGTTGATCCATTAAATTCTATCAAAAAACGTAGTTGGGATAAGAGTTTGGGCTGTGATCTCATGTTTTTGCTGAAACGGAAGGGTCCTTCATGGATGATAACATGTTGAACTGTGATAATTGTTGAATTTAATGAATAATGTGCTTTATTAATTTGCATATATCATCTTTATTAATGTGTATGTATCATCTTTCTTATTTGTTAAAATTTGCATATTATGCCATGGTCTGGTGATCGAAATTATGGTCTAAAACAATAGAGGTGATTCTAAAGTTATAGCCTTTCATTGAATGCTTGATGGTAACTAGCAGGTGAAAGAATTTCATGACAATTATTCCACTAATTGTGGAAAGGGTATCTGGGATGGGGAAAAAGATGAATTAATCATTTGTAATCTCTTCCTTGTTGCTGATACTTATGAGCATTTTATAACTGAAAAGAGTTATAAGTAAAGCAGATTAAATACGGGTAAGTTAATTTTAAATAAAGCAGTAATGAAGTGAAGTTAAAATGTGTCATTTTACTTTAGCCAGTCTATTGTCTCTTGAAAGGCCAAAAAAGAGGGTGTGTTATAATAATACTACAAAACCATTTTTTATCCTGTTCATCTTGATAAGACTACTATTTGCCTGAGTGTTATTGTACACGTAACTCCTATGTTAGGAGGATGCTCAAGGGCAAACATCAGCGCTAGAATATTGTTTAATTACTTCACCTTTTAGGCAGTAATGCAATTTTTGCGGGATTCTTAAGAGTTTAGCACTGGTATATTCATTACATGGAGAAGAATGTTCTTGTGCAGATTGCTTGATGTCTTCTTTCAGTTCTCAATTCTGCATTTACTTTCAAGCATTTGGCATATCATGTTATCACACAAACCTCAGGGTTTTAATATTCATCAAGTAAATGTCAGGTTGTCAGTTCATTTATGTGCATTCCTTGTGTAGCTAATGGATGGTTCATGGAAAGAGGTAATGTAATACCATTATCTGAAATTAGGGGCTCTACATGGATTCATTTTCTTGCCTTTAATTGCATGGCATTAATGAACGATGTACGCTTATGGTAGAATGGACTTTATTCCTGTTGAGATGTTCTTTATATGCTATCTTGTGGACTTGGTATTCCAATTAGAAATTTTGAAGGTGTGTAGTGAAAAATGGGAAAAAAAAAAAAAAAGATCTTATTTTCTTTCTTCACAACTTTGCAGGTTTGTTGGAGTTGGTGCTCGCCGTGTGAGGTCCTTATTTCAAGCAGCTAAGAAGAAGGTTAGCATTCCAAAGACATCTCTAGAGTTGACTGTAAATTGTCTTGTTTGCTGGATTGCTTTTTACATGAGAAGGGGAAAATGGTATAAAGTGGCCACTAGCTATATAGTGGGGGAATTGAATGCCTGCCTAATGCACTAGAACTATCAATCTCCTGCCATTCTATGTGGTTGCTATACTTCTCTTTATACTTACCCCTGGTATATGACATCTATTCTTTTTGATGCAAGAACAAGAAAGCTGATTTCTTGAAATATTCTTTATCCCTTTTGAGCCTAGATGTGCTGGTTCTTTTCTGCAGGCACCTTGCATTATTTTTATTGATGAAATAGATGCAGTTGGTTCCACAAGGAAACAGTGGGAAGGTCATACAAAGAAAACACTACATCAACTGCTTGTTGAGATGGATGGTTTTGAGCAGAACGAGGTATGTCTGCAAATTCTTCGTTGCACTCATACCCTTCTGTCCCTAATGAGTAACATGCTTTTAACTGCAGGGAATTATATTGATGGCAGCTACAAACTTCCCTGATATTCTTGATCCTGCTCTAACAAGGCCTGGTAGATTTGACAGGCATGTAAGTTGTCCTTCCATGATGCTTTGCTGAATGGCCTGCTTATGAAAATGATTTCCATTCGTTTTTCTTTTTTTTACCCCCCTGAATCAGTATGTATGTACACCTTAGTGGGATTAGGGTTAGTTGTTGTTGGGACCCCCTCTGTACTTCCTACAGTATGGGAAGCGTAGTTGTAGTTTTCCATGCCTTCTATAGTCTGAATGCAATACAAGATAGCAACTTGATTTTCCGACAGACTTCTGATGCCTCTGTTTAACAACTTATAATCATGCCACAAGGTGGATCCCTTACAGTGCTTGGAAGAAACTTCATCATTGATTTATTACTCTATCAAGGCATTGAAGCCAGATGTGTGCCAAGGCAAAAGGGCAAAAATTGGAAAGAATATGTGAAATCATGCAAAGTCATTTCCGAAAAATGAGGATCAGTTTGCGATCATCGTGCAGTATTAAGTAGTCAGGAAAATAAAATCCCCATTCTTGTGTTCAATGAATCATTTTGTTTGATGTCTAAATAATTCAAGAGCTGCATCAGCCATCTTGGTTGCTTTCTCCTGACTTGGTCTCTCATGTAGCAAATTGTGTCCTGTATCTTTTCTTAACAATGTTTTCGCTTAAATTATCTGTTGAAGAATTTCAATGTTCAATGTGTAGGGAATAGCAAGGGGTTGATTAGCATTTGCTTTATACATATATAGCATCCGTTTATTTGTGGAATCATAATACTAGTATAGTGCAATATGGAGGGAGGCCAACACTGACCAGCTTCCATTTTTAGATCGTTGTTCCAAGCCCAGATGTTAAGGGGCGTCAAGAGATATTAGAGCTTTATCTGCAAGATAAGCCATTGGCTGAGGATGTCGATGTTAAAGCAATTGCACGTGGTACACCTGGTTTTAATGGTGCAGGTATTTTTATTTTTTATTATTATATACATATATATATATATTTATCTTTGATGACCTTTTCATTTAAAGGTGTTCTCTGAGTTTTCAGTATTTTCCAATGACAACCCCATGTTTCATTAGATCTTTCGAACTTGGTGAACATTGCTGCCATTAAAGCTGCCGTGGAAGGTGCAGAGAAGTTGACTTCCTCTCAACTAGAATTTGCTAAAGATAGGATAATGATGGGTACTGAGAGGAAATCCATGTTCATTTCCGAAGATTCAAAGAAGGTATCTGTAATTGCAGTGTCATTGATCACTTGCAACTAGGAATTTCAACTGTTGCATTCGTCTCAAATTTAACTTTTTGTTCTGATGATATAACCATTGCATTGTCATCTAACTCTACGAATCAACTATTTTCAGCTTACTGCTTATCATGAAAGTGGCCATGCCATTGTTGCCTTTAATACAGAAGGTGCACATCCAATCCACAAAGCAACTATTATGCCTCGTGGGGCAGCTTTAGGAATGGTTACTCAACTTCCATCAAGTGATGAGACGTCCATTAGCAAAAAGCAATTATTAGCACGTCTTGATGTCTGTATGGGAGGAAGAGTTGCTGAAGAGCTTATCTTTGGCCAAGATCACATTACGACCGGAGCAAGTAGTGACCTTCAAACAGCCACAGAATTGGCCCATTATATGGTAATCCATGCATGCTAGTAGAATATAATTGTCTTATATGTTTTCCTTCCTTTGCTAAATTTGCGAGTGTCATTCTGCAGGTATCAAGTTGTGGGATGAGTAATTCAATAGGTCCGGTTCATATAAAGGAGAGACCAAGCTCAGAAATGCAATCTCGTATAGATGCTGAGGTATTGCTTTCTGAATGACTGAATCTCTGAGTCCTTTGTAACTAACTTCTGCTTTGAACTTACAATTGTGCATTATGTTGATCTTGATTAAACCTTTATCTTACACAAAGCTGATTGTCAATATAATTGTTTCTGTATGATCAAACTATTCTTATATATATTATGGAGCTTGTATCCAAAAGATAAAATTTTTAAGTGTAACTTCATGAAATTTGGTTTGGAATCATGAACATTTTAAATATTAGAATTTTTCATTTTCTGTGGTGGTGGGTGCTTGCCTTAGGTTGATGCTGCATTAGGGGTTAATGATGGTGGTTGTTGGCCACATAGATTGGCAATAATTATGGAATAACTGTTGAATTTTTATGTTTTCCACATTAAATAGCATCTTGTCTTATTTGAGATTGTTTATCCATTACCCAAGAACATTCTTCTTCACCTGTGAAACACACACTACTGGTTAGTGACAAGTTTAAGAATGGAAGAGCAGAACCATAGAATATGTCATTTATGGTTGGGGGTATGGAACTTGTTTATTTTTCCCCCTTTGTTCATTTTCAAATCCTGCATCAGTGCATTTGCCACCTGGGCAACTTTATGGGAAAAACTGAGTGGTGGTCTATTATGCATAAAGAACTGGCTTCTGATGTCTATTCTTTTGAGCATTTTTTGCAGGTTGTGAAGCTGCTAAGAGAAGCATATGATCGTGTGAAGGCCCTCTTGAAGAAGGTTTGATTCTTGTTACCTCATATATTCCTGCATGAAGATTACACACACACACACACACATGTATGATAGATCCCTCTTCATGATGTTATTTTACTGTGAAATAGAGATGACAAGCAATGATTTCATATGATGTGGTTATGACCTTTGTCAAAGTAGTTTTAAGAGATTTCATGTTGCCCATCTTTTGGGCAAGGAAACAATGTTTTAATGTTTCTAAATGGAGGCGTTTTGACACAACCGGAGGAGGAAAATTCAACCAAAAGACAAGAATCAAACTAATGTAGAGTCCAAAGATTAGAGCTTACCAATTAGGAAGAACAACTCTAGCAATCTCCACAATGTACTCTTTTGAATAGGTAGTTCCCCCAACCACCCCCCCCCCCCCCCCCCTTCTCTTCTACACGATACTCCATCTATTTATATGGTTGTGACTAACTGGTAACTAACAACTGTCCGCATCATCTAGCTACTGTCCACGTCAACTCCTTATAACAAACTACTAACTATTACAAGTATTTCACAAACTAACTCACTACTACCAGAAATTCATCCACACTACTCTACAAACTCAAATACAAGCTATTTATTCTTCATTCTCCTACCATAGACCTGTACCATCCGTCTATTTACTCTTGGTAACATATCAATACCCCCATCTTGAGCAATGTCCTTGTCCTCAAGGACAAATTCTGGAAACTGGACTTCATGGCAGCTGTATCCTCCCATGTAGCATTGTTGACAGAAGAATCAGACCAATGAATAAGCACTTGAGGGATTTCTAAGCCATCCCGAATTTCAAATCTTTGTCATAAAACTTGCATGGGATACGAGTCTTCCTCAACCAAATCATTCAACATATCCTCTGGCAAGTCGTTTAATACTGGAAATGTTCCATGTGATGCTTTCAAAAGTGAGGTGGAAAAAACTGGATGAATTTTGCAATGAGAGGGTATTTGTAATCTATAAGCAACTTTGCCAACTCTTCCTACAATCTGATAGGATCCATAGAAACGTGGAGTTAACTTAGAAGTGGATTTAGCTCCCATTCTAGTTTAAAGAGCAGCTCGTAACTTCAAAAATACCAATCTCCTATCTTATACTCAACATCCTGTCATTTCTTGTTAGCAATAACACAATTTTGGAGCTGAGCATGCTCCAAATAATGCTGCAAACGGCGTAGCATGTCATCTTGAGAACTCATAGCCCGACGCAAATCCAAATTGGATACTTCTTTATCAACATATAAGGGTAGAGCAGGAGGAGTTCGGCCATCTACAATTTCAAAGGGTGTCATACCCGTGGACGAATGGAAAGAAGTATTGTAAGAAGATTCTGCCCAACTAATCCACATGGCGCAATTATGAGCAATTTTCGAAGCAAAACAGCGGAGATAACATTCCAAAGATCGATATAAAACCTCCGTTTGTCTATCCGTTTCCGGATGATATGTGGTATTAAAATGCAATCGTGTACCTTGCAATGTGGATAGCTCCTTCCAAAACCCGCTAACAAATAAAGGATCTCTATCACTCACAATAGTCCTAGGAAATCCATGCAAACGAACCACTTCTTTCATAAATACTTCAGCCACAACCTTAGTCGAATATGGATGTTTCAATAGCATGAAATGAGCATACTTTGAAAAACGATCAATCAGCACAAAAATGACATCAAACCCTTTTGACTTCGGCAAACCCGAAATAAAATTCATGGAAATATCCTTCCATATGGCATTTGGAATAGGAAGAGGATTTAATAAACCTGCTGGAGCTAAATTTTTAACCTTATTCATTCGACAGATAGCACATGAATTCAAAAATTTAGCTACATCACCCTTCATGCCTATCTAATAGAGATGTGCAATCAATCTTCGATAAGTCTTAACGAATCCAGCATGGCCTCCAACACAAGAATGGAACTCAAAAACAGATGGACCCAGAGGAATGGAACTCATGCAAAAATAGATGGACCCAGTGTGATTTAGAAGGAATGACTAACCTATTGTTGTAATATAAGGTGTTGTGTATTAAATGAAATCCCTTTCTAGCCTCATTTCCACTTTGCAACAACTGAATTTTATTGGATAAAAAAGGATCCCTCATCACATCCTCATGAATTGAATCCATATCAGTCCGTATTGGACCAGAGACTCCCATAAACCTGCAGTTTGATCTTCAAATTGCCTTGATAAAGCGTCAGCGGCCCGAGTCTCCTCCCCAGCTTTATATCGTATATCAAACTCATACCCTAATAACTTGGCCAACCAATGTTGCTGATTCGGTGTAGTAATTTGTTGATGTAATAAATGCTTCAAAGTCTTTTGATCCGTTTGAACTACAAATTTCCATCCAAGAAGATATGGGTGCCAATGATTAATTGCCAAAACCAAAGCCATAAGCTCTTTTTTATTATGTAGACTTCATCAAATTTCTATTTGAAAGAGCTTTACTAAAATATGCTATCGAACGGTGGTTTTGCATTAAAACTGCACCTATGTTTGTGCCCGATGCATCACACTCTATAACAAAAGGTTCATGAAATTTGGGTATAGCTAAAACAAGGGCACTTATCAATGCTTGCTGTAGAGCTCTAAAAGACTCCAATGCTAAATCATTCCACTCAAAAGCATCTTTCTTCAATAGGTTTGTAAGAGGCTGAGCTATTTTCCTGTAATTGTGAATAAATTTACGGTAGTAACTTGATAGTCCCAAGAAACCTCGCACTCCTTTAATTGAAGTAGGTACTGGCCACTCGAGAACTGATCTCACCTTCATTGGATCCATAGCAAGCCCTTCAACCGAAATAACGACCCAAATACTCCAAGGATGATTGTCCAAAAATGCATTTCTTTCTATTAGCAGTAAATTGATGCAACTGTAATAAATCTAGAACAATTTTTAGATGATCCAAATGTGAATCTATATTATTGCTATAAATAAGAATATCATCAAAAAACGCCAAGACAAAGCTCCTCAATTAAGGTCTAAATAACTCATTCATTGTAGATTGAAAAGTGGCGGGAGCATTTGTGAGGCCAAATGGCATCACTAAAAATTCATAATAACCTTAATGTGTCCTAAAAATGGTCTTAGGAATATCCTTTGAGTATACCTGAATTTGACGATAACCCGCTTTCAAATCAATTTTAGAGAAGATTGTGGCCCCAGTCAACTCATCTAATAATTCATCAATTACTGGAATGGCATATTTATCCGAAATAGTAGCTTCATTTAATGCTCGGTAATCCACACAAAATCTCCACGAACCATCTTTCTTTTTAACTAGAATAACCGGACTTGAAAAAAGATAAGAGCTATCTCTAATAATTCCTGCTTCAATCATTTCCTTGACCAACCTTTCAATCTCATCTTTTTGAACCTGAGCATAACAAAAGGGCTGCACATTAATAGATCCTGCCCCTTCCTTTAGAGGAATCCTATGATTAGTAGGTCGTGAGGGCGGTAGAACCTGTTTAGTTACAAAGACGTCTGAGTACTCCTCCAATAAATCAATAATCCACAAATCTTCCTGCGTCAAACTCAATACTTCATTTCCATTTCTAACAACTACAACAGATTACACTCATCGCCTTCACTCAACTGTTTCAAGGACTTCAATGAGGCACTTGACTTTTGCAAAGTTAGATCTCCACATAAACAACTTCCCTAATGTGTATAGGAATTTTCATTGACGTAAGATTTCAATCAACTTTAACTTCACCAAGAGTACGCAACCAAGCTACACCAAGAATAATATGAATTGCTCCCAGCTCTAGAACATAGCAAGAAACATTAACTTGGATTCCATTAAGTTGCAGAAACAATCCCTTACTTATTCCTCGAGATTGAATATCATGTCCATCATCTGCTTAACCAAAAATGGTGAAGTTGGGCTAACTTCCAGTTGCAATTTCTATACTAATTTGTTGGAAACAAAGTTATGACTAGCTCCATTGTCAACTAGGACAATAACATCATGGTGCAACAATTCACCGCGAAACTTTATTGTCTTAGGCCCATTAAACCCATTCAAATTTGGGAAAAGTGATGGTCTCTGCATTACGTTTGAAATCTTCTTCATCAAACGAAGCGTCTTCTACTCCAAAGGTTCCTTTTGAACTCATCAACTGTTCGACATTATGCTTCACTGAAGAATTTCCGTTAGATCCACGCATTGTCTCCTTTCCATGTTGATGTTTCAAAAGATCTTGAATCATAGATTGGATGTTAGCTATTGAGCTATCAATAGTTTCGACCTTCACATCACTGTCACGAATTTGTTGTTGTAATTCGGACACACATCTACGCATTTCTTCGCCAATCTCTTTAATATACTTCTCCATTGAGTCTAATCGAGTTTCCATCCGAGTCATGATAGCGTTCCTTGTGAATTTCCCACAGATGGCGCCAAAATTGATACAACCGGAGGAGGAAAATTCAACCAAAGACAAGAATCAAACTAATGTGGAGTCTAGAGATTAGAGCTTACCAATTAGGAAGAACAACTCTAACAATCTCCACAACGTACTCTTTTGAATAGGTAGTTTTTCCCCCTTCTTCTACATGATACTCCACCTATTTATATGGTTGTGACTAACTTGTAACTAACTACTGTCCACGTCGTCTAGCTACTGTCCATGTCAACTCCTTATAACAAACTACTAACTATTACAAGTATTTCACAAACTAACTCACTACTACCAGAAATTCATCTACACTACTCTACAAACTCAAATACAAGCTATTTATTCTTCATTCTCCTACTATAGACCTGTAACATTGGTCTATTTACTCTTGGTAACATATCACATTGTGGCAGCTGCTATCTAATCTGGAGGGAATGGAGTGATAAAGATGAGGAAACTAGTGCTTAGAAATAGAAAGCATTCTTAAACGAATTATTGTTTGTACCTCAACAGTGTGTCATCTTTAGTTGTATTGATTAGAAAATGGGTAGATACACCCTTTTAAAAACCTCTTGCCTAAACTCGCTTAATAGTTCAACCCACAAGGCTAGTAGCAAGTGCTGCATCATTGTAGTTTGCTGAGGTTGTCTTTTTGGGATCGAAACTGTGTTGCATCTTAATCAAAGGGAGATGAATAAGTCATGATATCTGGATCGTTGACCTTTAATGCTTGTATTGTAACATTAAATTGGGATGAGTGGTAAAAAAAAAAAAAAAATGGTTGTGCATATGCTGTTTGAAAAACTGTATTTTTGCATTTATTTGTCTGTTACTATTTTGTTTTGGTTGGTGTTACTTGCTAACTTTTATTGGTCTTTCAGCATGAGAAGGCTTTGCATGCATTGGCAAATGCACTTCTGGAATATGAGACACTTAGTGCGGAAGACATAAAGCGTATACTCCATCCTTATCGAGAAGGTAATCTGATCGATCCACAAGAGCAAGTAGAAGAAGGTGAACTTGTATTAGCATGAAACCAACGCCAGTTCAGATTCGGTGAGGTCAGGAAAGAGCATATGCGATCAGCAGGGGTAATGAGAGTGGTACTTTTGCTGGAAGGCCTGTTCTCATTTTGGTGGGGGTATATAAGTTGGTTCTCGTACTTTGTTGTATACTAGAACTGTAGGGGCAAAACTTAATATAGTGTTTAGATGATTCTACAGGTAATTGTTTTTAGCAATTCTTTCTTGATAAAAGGTGCGACACGGAGCATGTCATGTTATCACTATGTAAAGCTATCCTTCTTTTAACTCAACAGTCAAGAATAGCAACTTCATGTACCATTTATTGAAACGCTGCATAACTGAATATATAATCCCCTTAGAGGGTGAAATTTTGGAAGTATTTTACTTGCCAGCAGAGATAAAATTACGGTAACGAGGTTGCTTTCTTTATGTGGCACTCGTTTTGCCAGCTTTCTCCCTTCTACCATCGGTTTAAGCGGATATTCTTTTAGCTATTAGCTTTTTGCAATCTTTGAGATAAGTAGGGTTGCAAATGGATCGAGTTATTTATGAGCTATTTGAACACGGCTCATTTTAGGTCTCGCTTAACTCAGCTTAGGCTCGTTTAGTTAAACGAGCCGAAGGCTAGCCAGCTAGACTCGTTAAGGGCTGATAATAAGGTTTTTATCATAAATTGACTTTCTCGGTTCCATAAAAACTATTTTTTTTCCCTATTATGAGTAGTTTTAATTAGTTAAACGACAAAACATAAAAACAAAGACTTTGTCTTCTTACGAAAAATAAAGAGAGGACTTTCTATCTAATTATTAGACCCCAAGCTACTTATTTAACTGCTTTTAATAATAACTTCATGTACAAAAACTGGACATCATGAGCAACTCAAATGAAAACAAAGTCATCAAG
Organism: Combretum micranthum; assembly: GCA_024138025.1. Lineage (NCBI taxonomy): Eukaryota > Viridiplantae > Streptophyta > Magnoliopsida > Myrtales > Combretaceae > Combretum > Combretum micranthum. The sequence goes on from JAMXBD010000744.1 coordinate 364,374, forward strand.
AGCTGCTAGAAGCATCACTAAGCTTCAAGTCATGTGATATTATTTTGTTAGTAAGTTGTTTAAGGAGTTACTTAATATGTCATATCGGTTTTTTAAGCAATTCTCTTTTTAAGTAACTTTTCATTTTATCCATGAGTTATTTAAACAAAGTTTCTTCATAATTTTTATTACTTTTTGTAGGTCTCATATTATATTTTCATTTTTAGATAATACTTTTAATATTTTTCTTACTATGTTAAACAACTATGGAAATAAATTAAATTATAACTTTTTATTTGCATATGGTAATAATGATTTTTAATTTACTTATTAAAAAACATAAATTTCAAAATATAAATTATTTTAATTTGATGACTATACAATAATTGATTTAGGAATAATATTTAAGATAAATTAAGAAACACGATAATTTAATTTAAAATCAATACAAGCAATATACAATTTAAAATAGTACAAAACCAACACTTGGGAAAGAAAAAAAAAAGAATGAAAAATCAACATACAATTAAAGTAGTCAAATATGACATTTAAATATCTACTATAGTGGATTCAAATTGCTCCAATATATGTTCAATCAAGTCAGTTTGTAATTGACGTTGTTTTATCTTATCACATAGTTGAATATTGTTTTGGATGTATATTGCATTTTCCGCAATATAACTGTGAGAAATATGAAGAAATAAAGTTGCTTTGCAGGGCAATGGTGCCTCTTGAATGGCCATATTTTCATTTAGGTTAAAATGATCATTTTTTAAATGGTTGAGAATTATATGTTTCTGACAAAGTTAGAAAAAGTAAGAAGGAAATAAAGTTGCTTTGCAAAGCAACGGTACTTATTGAAGCATCTCACTTTTTCCGTAAGAATTGTGCCTTTTAACTTCTTTGTCTCATTCTATGAGTTAAGTAATGTCGATAAAGGTAGTCTAAAGCCTCATTAGAAACATACAAGTCAAGCGAGGAAAAATCAAGATCCTCCAACATTATAAAAAAAAGGAAGAACTCATCACAGATTTATATGTCAGAACTTGATTACAAGAACCAAACACATAACATCTATAGAGTGAAGACCACAACACAACTGACCAGAAAAGCCATAAATGCATCAACACAAACTAAAGATAAGAGGAGATTAGGGACAAAGTTGGATCTAAGTTGTTGATGATTTGGTTTCATTTCTCGATCGAGGTGAAATTTCAATCTAGATGGGTTTGGTGAAAATAATTTATTCTTTGTTGTGAATTAGGTGAATGAATTAGGATTCTTATAGATCTTGATTGAATGGTATGATTTTGCAGATTTAATGATTTTGAAACTTAATATGTAATTTTTTTTGTGTTTAATTATGGTATCGAGGTTCATTTATCGGTTTTGTTTTATTAAAAAAGTTTTCATTTAGATTTTGATTGTGTTGGTTTAAGCTGACATTGCTGTTTTTGCATAATCTTATGTTTTTTTTCCCTTTATGTAAACTATTTAATCTTATGTTGTTACAGTTTTCTTTTTTCTTTTTAGGTTTTTCGTTAGATGTTTTTGGTTGAGATTGTTTTCATGGTCGAATAAAGACAAATTAGGTTTTTCATGTAAACGAGCTAAAAACAAGTCTAAGCTCGAGCTTGCGAAACCTTAACAGGCTCAGTAAAAGTTCGGCTTTGCTCAACTCAGGCCCATCAATTTATTAAACGAATTGAGCTTGAGTCTTTAAAAGTCTAGCTTAGCCTAGCTCGTTTACACCCCTAACGATAAGGATGCCATTGGAAGTTGTAGACACCCCATTTTTGCCTATTTAAGGCTTCGGTTTATAATAAAAATTAATATTATATTAAGTCCACAAATTACAATAAGGAAAAAAATAATAAAAAAAGAAAATAATTTTTTTTTAGGTTGGATATAATACTAATTTTAATTTTAAATTTTCTAGACTCAATTCAATAGCCTATATGACTTGGTTTATTTAATTGGGCCTACTCTTGAAGCCTTAAATAAAATTTCCATGCAAATCAAAACTAAGGCACAGGCTGATGGTTTGATGACAAAACACACACACACACATACACAGGAGAGGTCGAGATTTGAATCTCCGCAGAAGCACAGATTTTATTTTTCTACTTGGCGAGAATAACACAAGCATCCGCGCGTATGATGTGCGTGCAGTGAACGCTGGCTTTCCTACGCGATGGAGTAGATTCAAGCTCATTTTCTACACTTTTTCACTCTGATTTTCATCAAATTGATGGAGGGAATTTGAAGAAAACATTGGCCCTAAAGATCATGATTTGGTGTTCAATTTTTGATCTAAAGTTTACAAAAAACTCATTTTTGCACGCGAAACAAACTTTCGAATTTTGAATTCAACCTACCACTTAGCTTCTAGAAACACTTATCTAAATTCGTGGTCCTCCATCCCGATGTTCATTAAGCTCAAAAATTAAGAAAAAAGTTCAAGAAGCTTGACTTCAACCGTATCTTATTGTTGGGGTTGTTGGCCATATCCTACCTAACTCAACCCCTAAACTGTATAAATAAGGGTCAAGTTCTTTATTCAAGACATCAATACCATCATAAAACATCCATAAAACACTTTTAAGCTTCGAATTAAGCTTTGAGTATATAGGGTTTTGATTTTGAAAATATTCCAATTACTCTTTATAGAGGTTAAATCGGAGTAAACTAAGGCTACAATTGGATTCAGGGGTGGTGAAAGCTTTAGCTAGTAGCTTTCCACTTTGTCTAAAGCTTCTTACCATCTCCAACGAACACCACCAACTGGAAACCAAACCACCAACTTCCAGCCAATCTCGAGCCAAATGACCACCACAGGATCACTTACCATCCTCCACTTGAGTGTTTCGACGCGATCGTAGCCACCCAGAACTGCCAGATCGACGATTTCAATCATTGTCGGCCGCCTGCTTCCATCCAAACCAAATCCAACTTGAAACTCGACTCGAGTTCGAGATTCGACTCGAAATCTGAGATCCGACCTGCGCCAGGTGAGTTAGTTCGTTCTTTTTTTTTTATATTTATTCACTTTTCTTTTATTTTATTTTAGTGGCTATAAAATAAAATAAAAAAGAAACCCTTTTTTATAAATAAAATAAAAGAAAAATATTTTTTTAAATAATTTTTTTGGGAATATAGGATTTTTTTCTATAATAATAATAATAATAATAATAATAATAATAATAATAATAATATAATGTGAAAAAAAACCTTTTGACACATAAATTCTTATATTCTTAAAATAAAAGAAAAATCAACTTGATAATTCATAGGGCACACATAAGAAAATTCATTTTTATGAAAATTGAAAATTCAATGAACTTAAATTGAAAATAATTCAAAATCTAAAACATAACCAACAAATTAAAGTTTTCAAAAAGAAAAAAAACTACAAATTATCTGATCCCGATTAGCAGATACGTAGGCACTTCCGGGTCACATAAAAAATGATTTTTTTTATTTTTTAATTAATTCATTATAAATATTGTAAGCTTTGACGATAAATTATAAATATCATAGTTTTCAAATTAGTAAAATTTTTGAGCATAAAAGAAAATAAACTTTAAATTAAAAATTAAGGTGGTAACCATATAGTTTTAATAGGATAACCTCCGAATCCAACAATCTCTAGTTTATCAAATTAGTTTTAAAATTAATTTTATCGCAGACTAGTGGCTAAGTTCGGATCAACCAGCCCATTGATCCCAACTTACAATTTTTCCCAATTCGATTGGGTGGCAACTCCTTAAAGTTTTTTTACAAAATTCAAATTTATTTTAATTCCTAGTAGAGAGTTTATATCAAATGGGTTAGGGTTTGTTACAAATCGTATTAAAAGGGATAAAACTAGAAATGAAAAATCCAGACTCGACAACTTGGCGACTTCACTAGGGATGTCTATTCTTAAGAGGGTTAGCTACTTAAAATTCATGGATTTAAAGTTTGTTTTTTTTATGCTCGTTTTGTATACTATTTGCATAATAATCAATTTGTAAATAGTTGTACCAATCTTTTCTCTAAGTGATGCAGATAAAAAAAAGGAAATTTTGTAAGTAACCTAATAGGGGTCCTTGATACTTTTTGGGGGAAAACTTGTAAAATTGCATGCTAGATACGGTCAAAACCAGGTCGTCTTAGCATCCTAAGTGGGGAGGTTGTTAGTAAGATCCGAGGGTTGTGGCTTTTCTATCCTCTGGTTCATGAAATGACCTTCAGTTCGGTATGTTATTGATCCACAACGTACCGGGTTAGGGAACCCTTTAGAACCTACCAAATATTGCATTCATTTTTCACGGGATGACGACTATAACCTCATGGTGAATCAACAATATAGAAGTTGCATTGTTTTTAAAAAAAAAAACAAAAAAAAAGAGAGAGAGTATATTTCCCTATAAATAACGATATAGGTTCTTTTTATGTAAATACTTTGTGCATATGACTTAGAATTTTTGTATGTATTCTAAAGTTAGTGTCCTCTAGGAAATGTTGTCCTCAAGCTTAAGTGCCAGCACCAACCTTTGGTCCCATCTTATCAAAGAACATCATGATGAAGCCTATAAGGATCCTATGCCTTTGTTGGACCAATGGATGGTCAGTCTCAATCCCCTCTAACAATCATTCATCAAAGATAGGTTAGGCCTGATCCTTCATATGCCAAGGGTCTACGTTCCTTTCACCATGCTTTGTGTCCTGACCCATTTATGAGAACCAGAAGAGGCCGCTTTCTATCTAGGTCAGCATATCCTAAGCCCAACCATAGAAGAATATGCCTGATTGTTGCAGCCCCCTCCTACCTTTGAAGGAATATATGTTTCGGACCTTGGTCAAGGCCCAGTTCGTGTTATTTCAAAGTTCTTGGGTATAAAGAGAGGCCCAATAATTGCGTCCATGAAGACTTGTAATGAGCATTGCATTAGACTCTCCACCTTAATGGATTGGTTTGGGGCCTCTGAAAATTTCAGGAAGAAACGTGATATCTTTTGTGTGCTGTTTGATATCTGGGAAGACAATAGAGTTAATGCTTTCATTGTTGTTGCTTTTGCAACCATCCTGTTCTCACATGGAGACCTGTTCATTCACTACCAAGTGGTGGAACTAGTGGCTCAATACTTAACTAGCAAATCCTATGTCCCTTCCTTGCTAGCTAAATAGATCAGAAGCTTGATCCATGTTAAATCCAAAGGCTGGGGTAGCTTCAAAGCCAATATGCATTTGATGATAGTATGGTTTACCACCACACAAGACATTATGGGTGCGATTTGGCTAATGGGGCCTTTGTCAGTACCAATTATCATCTCATTCAGTCTTTCATTGAATGAGTCTATATCGAAGATGATGAAAACTTTTGGAGCTTAATTGATCTCTTGGAAGACATGAAGCCTAAAGACTACCTATGGCAAGCTCATTAGTTCAAATGTCCGCCTGCCATATTAGGTTGCAAAGAATACCTTGTGGTACCTTTGGTTGGTATAATGGGATGCACATGATACTACCCTTCTAGTGTGGTAAGACACTATGGCATGCTGCAAGATATCACCATCAAGCCGGAACTGGAATGAACTATGGTTGATTACTTAGATCTAACCAAGACCCTTGCTGCGCTGAAAGCTAGGGTTGCATATGTCAAAGCTTCATGGGATAATAGGGAGATTAAGTCAGTTTATGAAATAGAGCCAGAAAATAAGGAAACTAAGAGGTACAAGGCTACCCAATGATATATCTCTAGTTAGATGAAGAGAAACAAGTACATCCATTATGAGACTTCTGATATCTTGGAACCAGCACCACCTGAACCGAATCTAGAAATGGCTGCATACATGGAGACTATATTTGCCTATATGGAGGTATACTACCAAGACTTCTGAAGAAAGGAGCAGAGCATGGCTTATGAGCCCTAGCAAGTGGGAAGCAAGATAGTGGCCATAAAAGCAGAGCTGAGAGATGCTAAGAGGAAGATTAGTGCATTGGAGGAGCGAATTTTCTTTCTAAATAAAGTTAAGAGATTAGTTTGACAACTGCAATGTAATGCTTTGTCTTGTATTGAAAGAGAGAGGACGGTGATAAATGTAGTAATAATAAACTTTTTTTTTTCCACATCATAACTCCAATAAATGGTTCAAGATTCACCACAAACTCTTAGTCGTCATCCCCTCTTGCATTCGTGTGCTGCATCCTTGCATTTGTTTTTACATATATTACTTGATCGATTTCAGGAAAAAAAGAAAGAAAGAAAGAAAGAAGTTTTTCAAAATGTAACTAATGAATTTTGAGCTAATCCAGGTTGAAAAAGATAACTCCTAAGCAAAAGGGCCAAATTAGAAGTCTCGTTGTCATTAGGTCTAAGTCCAAAATGGCTAGCAACAACAACGCCAACAACACTATTGGCAACACAGATTCGGATGTTGAACAAAAGATCCAATCCCTTGAGTAAACTATGCCCAAGATGGTCGAACAAATGCAGTTTCTCACCCAAAATATGGGGCTACTTTGATCACCTATTGAAGGACATTTGGGAACTTAAAAGGGGGTCGATGGCTAGCCTATCGAAGAAGAAGAAACACACTATGCGCCCTAAATGTCTGGGCCTAACCCTAACGAATTAAGAAAGAGTTAGAAGCTCAAAACAAAGAAATGGAAAAAAGACTTGTCCTTCAATTTACTGAAAAATTGAAGGCATTCGAGAAAGTTGACGGGTTAGAAGCTCAAAACAAAGAAATGGAAAAAAGACTTGTCCTTCAATTTACTGAAAAATTGAAGGCATTCGAGAAAGTTGACGGGTTTGACCAAGCTGGAATCACGAGCCTGCCCGTGCTCAAGATGGCACTTTCCCTGAAAAATTTAAGGTGTTAGGCTTTGAAAAGTATGGCGACACGACATGCCCCACACTGCACACTAGGCTCTGTGTGAGGGAGATGAGCCAATACGCCCAGCATGAGCAACTAATGATCTAGACTTTCCAGGATAGCCTCACAAGACCGATATTAACCTGGTATACCCAACTATACCTCAATGAGATTGATACTTGGGACAAATTAGCTGAAATGTTCTATAATCAATAAAAGTTCAATATTGAAGTCCTCCGTCCATGTGGGACCGTAGCAACATGAAAAGGAAGAAGAAGGAGACTTTTAAGGAACGTGTCCAGCAATGGAGGGCATTAGCAGCTATGATCACCACACCTAACCATGAGAAGGACTTGGTACACTTTTGTAGATACCTTAGAGGAGCCCTTTTTCTCCCATTTGATTGGGCACACTTCAGCAAACTTTTCGAGATAGTGATGGCAGGGGGCAGGATTGAGAGTCGCCATAAGCAACATGTAGGTAGAAAAGAAATAGCTAAGTGTAAGGTTCAATAGTAAAGGGAAGGAGGCTACTTTAGTGTGGTCAATTTACCCAGATCTCTAAACTTGTGTAAAGATTCACCATTCAGCCGACTTCTATTAACAACCAAGCATCTGTCCAACCTCAACAACAACAACAATCTTAGCAGCTTAATAGATTCAACAGAAGACAGCTCACCAGAATTCTAGTACCCTTAAGTTAGGTACTTGTATGGCTAAGGGCTGATAATTAGATCAATTTTAAGACTCCAAGAGAGGGTTACAAGTAGGGGCGGATGTAGGAACATATAATTAAGGGGGTTGGGCCTTAATTAAGTTAATCTTAAAATTATTTATTTATATTCACTTGCTATTACAATTATATTGCATTTTATATATTTATGAGAATTTCATAATGATTTCAATGTGATATTTTTTTTAAAAAAACATCATGAAAAAAATTATTCAAACAATAATTAAAATAAATCATAAAATATATGTAGATATAATATCTATTCAATATTTCATGTTGATTTCTTAACATTGCATGTAGAAAAAAATAATATTACTAAATCAAATTATAAAATTAATGTGCAATATGATTGCTTTTAGCATAAATTGATCATAAAAAAACATGTAGATAGGATAGTTTCCATTAATTCATATACATTTTAATAACATTAATTGAAGGAAAAAAGTTACTAAATCAAATTATATAAGTACTATGTAATAAGATTCAATTTTAATGTGGATAACAATAATTATTATTTTATTATAAAAGAATTTAATGTTATTATTTATTGTGAAAGAAAAAGTTAAAAAAAGTTAGTGTAAGAGAGAGAGTGGTTAGTGTAATAAATACATGTTGAAAAAGTAAAAAAAAAAAAAGTACAACAATGGGATTTGAACGCATGACCTCTTAGATGTAAAAAAAGGCATTTAACCACTACACCATACTCAGTTTTATGTCATTATTGTCTCTTTATAATATATGTAACATATAATTTCTTTTTTTAAAATACATTTAAAAATTAATTTTTTCTGAGTTTAGGGTGGTCGGGGCCCCCATTACAACGCCAACCCCCCCTGGTTATAAGCCAAAGAATTATAACCCCTGAAATGTGACTACCATTTGGGGCAAGTTGGTCATTCCACTGATGGCTGTTGGAGATGCAAAGTTGGTCCAATTGGACTTTGTGGAAGCTCCAACTCCCAACATTAACATAAATCCATTCTCGAGTCATGGGCCCACTATTAATATGATTACCATAGAAGAACCGGAGTCGACTGTCAACTTGGATGAGTTACCTATCCCAATCGAGCACGTAGCTTGGATTCTTCGCCAAAGAGGATACTTAGCTAATGTGAACCTAAGGGATAGGACAAAAATGAAGCTCGCCCTTTATAACTTGGTTCGAACAAGCCATATCACAAGAGAGGACATTCAAGAGATGCTTGTCCTTAGACCTCGAAGTTCTAGTACTGAGAAGGAGTTATAAGCCAAGCATTAGGTAGGGGATCCTACAATCAGAATCCTAATGTCTCCCAGTGGGTAACAATACTTGGTTGATTTGTGGATTGAGCCTAAGGCCTTCACCAATATACCGGCAACATGATGAGGCCCGAAATTTGAAGAGGAAGATAAGACCCTACTAAAGATAGCAGATCGCTTCATTAGTATGATAGGGAGCGATCTAAAGCCAGTGGTCATAAAGTGTTATGAAGAACCATAGATAACACCAATGGTGGTGAAACCTAAGAATTATGTCTTCCATGTGCCCATTGCACCATCAAATTACAAAGCTAACCCGTTTGATTATCGAGTTACTAACCAAGCTTTTGAATACATGATAGGAAGGCTTGGTAAGGCATATGAGCCAAGAAAGGAGAAAAACCTAACCAAAGAATTCCTTCCCCAGAAGAAAGGCCAAGAGAAAGAAGAAGAATAAGAAGAAAAGGATACACTTGCGAAAATCATGAAAGCGAGTGAATATAGGATTGTTGAGTAGTTGACTAAGGTTTCGGCCCAAATTTCCCTAATGGGTCCTCTGTTGATTTTTTAGACACACTAGGAAGCACTATTCAAGGTGATTTAACAAATCAAAGTCCCTGAAGGTATTGCTATTGAAGCTTTGGGACATGTGGCTAATTTGGTGTTTGCAATGAATAAAATCTCCTTTTCAATTGAAGATTTGGGGGAAGAAGGCACTCGACATACAATAATTTGATTGTGGCCAGTGTCTTCATTGATAATGGGTCATCTCTTAATGTTCACCCATTAGCCACTTTGAATTTATTGGGTATAGACACATCTGATATAACGCTAAGCTGGTGAAATAGATTTGGATGTCGTCATTGGTCCACAAACATTCACCATACCATTCCAAGTCTTGGATATATCAAGTTCATTAGACTTATTGCTTGGGAGACCTTGGATTCATTTGGCTAGGGAAATTCCATCAAGCTTACATTAGATGGCCAAATTCATTTTCCAGGGGCAGATTGTCATGGTTTGGGCGGAACAAGACCATTCTATCTACAAGGATACCACTACCCCCTATATAGGTGAAGAAGGATCTGAAGACTTTGGTCTACAGATCTTCGAGGAGATCAATATGCTGATAAAAGACAACAAAGGAAAACCGAACCAAGGGCACCAGAAGGAAAGACACACAATGACATTTAGGTTGGAGTATGTCCCTGATGTAGATCGTATCAACTCTTAAATTTATAATTCCAATTAACTCTTACGACCTAGTTAGGCAGTGTACCTATCTATAGTTGTATAGGGTCAACGGATATCGTCCACAAGGATCTTTAAGACAATTACTAGAATTAACCGGTTTTCCACTATTTAGCAAATCTAATTAAATGCATTTATTACTAACAACTACGATTCACTATTTAACTAATTAATTCGCAATCAATGTATATTCACAACCTTAATAATTCAACAATCACAAAACAATACCCTAGACCTTGATACACCACTAACCCTATCAATCTTATTGATAACCCTCATCAATGCAGCACGTGTTCTTGAATTGCAGGAACCCTAATCTCATTAATCTCTTTCTCAAGATAATTAAATCCTAACCCTATATGTCTAATGGAAATCTCTTCCTCATTAGATGCATATAAAGATTGCATTAATGATCACAATTCCTCATAAAGATAAATTCTTGATGCAAAAGATTCATGTAATCTATCTCTAGATTTACATTCAAACCCTTCTACTCATGCTAGATCTTTCCTATTAATTAATCGTTCGATTCAATTAACAATAATCATACAATAATCTAATATTGCGCATATACTAGATTAAGACAATCAAACAACATGAATAGATTCAAGAACAAGAACTTCATTCAACAAATCAATTCAATCCACATTAGGGTTAAGGTTTCTCAAAATCTAGGGCATATAGATCTAAGCTTCCATTGTAAAATAATTACAATTATAAACCATGGAAGAATAAACATAAAACATGATGATTACACCCTTTAACCAACAAGTCTTGTGATGGAAAATTGTTAGGAGTTCTTCTTCTTCTCGCACGTCTTCTCTCCTAGGGTTTCTTCTCCTCTATTGTGTGTTTTCAACAAAGAGTGGTTGGATCTATTTATAAGAAAATGGATTTGTCTTCTACACGGGCATTCTACACGGGACGTGTTCGGGGCCGTGTTGCTTTCTCATGTCAGCTATTTCCTCGGATTTGTCACGATTTGGAGTCCTACACAAGCCCGATCACAGCCTGTGTTGCGAAGTCGTGTATGTTCCATAAAGCATTCTGTCCATTTCTTATCTCTAATATAAGCATCCAACATAGTTCGTGTTGCTTCCTTATGTTTTTTACAATAGCTTGCTGTACATTTTTCAAGGCCAACACCGGCATTCAACACAGCTTGTGTTGAAATCTCATGTATGCTGAAATTCTTCACTTTGCACTTTCTTCATCAAAACTTGTTGTAATTCATCAAAACATCTCCATAATGCTTATTATCTCCTCTTAATCCTGAAATTAACATATTACTCAATTCAGTATCCTTTTCTACAATTATTCACATAAAAATCACTATAATATCATACTAAAACCATGTGAATAATTAGGGTATTTTGTACTTATCAGTCCCATCCAGGATGGAGGAGCGAGGAATGAAGAGGAAAACAAGACTAAGAAGGGGTGAAGAGTGGTTGAAGACCCTATGGAATTTCCTAATATACAGGAGACATTCCTAAAATCGACTTATGTTCATAAGCCAAATTTAGCAACAGTAATCAACTCCACAGATGATAAACCAGCAGGACCATCTTACGGCTCCTGACCAATCCAAAATTTGAATAATTGGTTCTCTATTCCCTTATGCAACTCTAGGGTTACTTTTGAGTAAGGGTTGAACCAACGAAGTATTTACATTTTTTATTTTCCTTATCAATTGCTCAATAAAGAAATCATATGTACTCAATGATCTATCTTAATGAATAAAATACAATGATTTTCTTTCTCTTCATATCTTGTGTCCTTACTTTTTCCTTTTCTTTATTTTCCCTTTATTCAAATCCAATGATAACGATGAAAGTAAGGGATATCTCACGCTGGTAGATAACGAAAATAATGATATAATTCTCGAACCCACTGAATCAATTATCGAGGGTAATATTAGTGATAACGCAAGGATACAAGAAAGTTGACAAAAATATGAACACGATAGGATGGATATTGATGAACCAATAGAAGTGATCCATTTTGGGACCAAAGAAAGCCTTAGAAATCTCAAGATAGGGACCGCTTTACCTAGTGACCAAAGAGAAGGGGTGGTATCACTGTGGGCTAATTATTTAGACATATTTGCATGGTCTTACGAAGATATGCCTAAATTGGACACTTCCATAGTAGTTTAGAAGTTACCCACCAGAAAGGATATCAAATCGAGAAAACAAAAGTTAAGAAATTTTAGACTTGCTATCCTGTTAAAAATCAAAGAGGAAGTGAAGAAACTCTTGGATATCGGTTTCACTGAAGTATCCAACTATCCTGAATGGGTAGCCGATATAGTACCTATCCGTAAGAAAAACAGGAAAGTCAGAGTATGTGTGGATTTTTGCGACTTAAATCAAGCCACTCCTATAGACAATTTCCCTTTACCCCACATAGATGTCTTAGTAAATAATACGATAGGAAACCATCTCTTCTCATTCATGGATTGTTTCTCAAGGTATAATCAAATCAAGATGGCAGAAGAAGATAAGACTAAAACAACTTTTATTAGAACTTGAGGCACTTCTTGCTATAAGGTCATGCCTTTTGGTCTCAAAAATGCCAGGTCAACATATCAAAGGGTAATGGTAGCGCTATTAAATGACATGATGCACAACGAAGTTGAGGTATATGTAGATGACATGCTTGCTAAATCAAAAGAAGGAAAAGATCATGTAGTAGTCTCAAGGAAGCTTTTTACTAGGTTACGGAAGTTCCAGTTGAAATTGAACCCATAAAATGCACGTTTAGGGTAACCTTTGGCAAACTACTAGGATTTTTGGTTAGTTGAAAAGGTTTTGATCTAGATAAGGTCAAGGCTATACTTGAGTTACCCCCTCTAAAGACAGTCAAGGAGCTTAAGGGCATTTTGGGACGATTAAACTACATCGTTTCGTTCATATCATAATTAACCGACATGTTTCGTCCTTTATTCAAGATGCTAAAGCAAAATGCCTCTATACATTGGAATGAAGAATGTGAGGAAGCCTTTAACCAGATTAAGCAATATCTAACAAACCCTCCTGTTGGTCGCCGTTTATTCCTGTATTTGACCATACTTCCCAAGTCAATGGGTTGCATGATGGGGCCTAAGGATGAACATGGAAGAGAAAGAGCCATCTATTATTTGAGTACGAAATTCACTGAAGGAGAATAAAGGTAGTTTAAAGAAGGAAAAAACTTGCAGTGCTGTAGTCTAGATCATGCATCGGCTTAGGCAATATACCATATATTACTCTGTTGAATTGCTCACAACACATGACCCATTTAAGTATTTGGCTACCAAGCTTGCTTTGATTGGAAGGATCTCAAAATGAAAAATGTTGTTATTAGAGCTTGACATTACATATGTGAATTGACGTTCAATGAAAGGACAAGCACTCGTAGATCAACTTGTAGAAAACCCAACTCGACAAGACAATGTAGAAGAACAAGTCTAATTCCCAGGTGAAAATGTGTTAGTAGCAAATTCAGATGAAGACTTAGAAACATCATCTACATCCAAATGGAAGTTGTATTTTGATGGTCTTGCTAATGTATATGGGTGTGGAATTAGGGCAGTCTTAGTGTCCCTCGATGGTGGTCAGTATCTTGCATTAGCAAAATTAACATTCCTATACACCAATAACGTAGCGGAATATGAAGCTTGCATCATGAGCCTCAAAATGACACTGGACATGATAATAGAACAACTTGAACTGTATAGAGACTCCTCATTAATAACCTTTCAAACTTGATGAGAGTACAAAACTAAGGATGCAAAACTGATACCTTATAACCAAGACTTGATTGAGCTAGCTCAAAGATTCAAGGTATCTCATTTACACATGTGCCAAGAACTTAGAACTAGTTTGTTGACGCATTAGCCATGCTAGCATCAATGATCCAAATCACTGAAGGCATGGAGATCCAACCCTTAAAAGTCCGAATTGAAGAAGAGCCGTCTCTCAGCCTAAATACTGAAGAAGTCTAAAAAAAGAGAACCATGATATGAGAAATTTAAAAAACTTCTCCAAACAGGCAAATACGCTGAAAACGCCTAGACAAAAGAACATAAAATGTTGAGATGATTAGCGAGTCATTTCCTGCTCAGTGGAAACATATTATATAGGAAGTCATTCGACGCCATGCTTTTGAGGTGTGTGGATGAAGCAGAGGTAGAAACATTGATGAAAGAGGTCCATGAAGGGGTATATGGACCTCACATGAATGGATATATGCTCGCTAAGAAGATCATGAGATTGGATTACTTTTGGTTAACCATGGAATCTGATTGCATTAAGCACATTAGGCATTGCCATTTTTGCCAGATATACTCCACAAAAATGAATACACCTCCTAAAGATCTGCAATCACTATCATCACCTTATCCTATCTCAATGTGGGAGATAGATATCATTGGGCCGATTTTACCAAAAGCTTCAAATGGCCATAGATTCATATTTGTGGTCATTGATTACTTTACTAAATGGGTGGAAGCATTCTCATACAATAGTGTTACCAAGGGGGGTAATTGTAAGGTTTATCAAAAGAGACATTATCTCAAGATATGGGGTTCTTGAATCCATCATCACCGATAATGGCACTAACCTACACAACAAATTGATGACAGAGTTATGCCAGCAATTCGGGATCAGACATAGGAACTTTACCTGATGCCGACCCCAAATGAATGAGGCAGTTGAAGCAACCAACAAGAACATTAAAAGAACAATAGAAAAAATGGATGTTACTTACAAGGATTGGCATGAGATGTTACCATTTGCACTCATGGCCTATCGTACCTCCATGGGGGTCTCAATAGGAGTAACCCCATATTTGTTGGTCTATGGCACTGAAGTGGTCTTACCAGTTGTGGTTGAAATTCATTTCCTTAGAATTCTAGTGGAAATTGAACTAGATGAGGCAAAACAAGTAAAGAAAAGAATCGACCAGCTGAACTTAATTGATGAAAGTAGATTAACTACCTTACATTATGGTCAATTATATCAACAAAGGGTGATACGAGCTTTTAATAACAAGGTCCGACCAAGAAGTTTTAGGGAGAGGGATCTAGTTTTGAGGAAAGTCTTACCAAATATACAAGATCCTAGAGGGAAGTTAACTCTTAACTATGAAGGCCAATACGTGGTAAAGAAAGTTTTGTATGGATGCACATTGATTTTGTCACATATGGATGGTCCAAATCTGAGGGACCCTGTAAATTTTGATGCAGTCAAGTTGTACTACGTTTGATGAGTCAATGAAAATTCTATCAAGTTCAAAAAATTTGTTAGCTTCTTTGTCCATGTAGGATCTAATTTTCGTTATCTATCGGCAAAAATGATATCTCTAATGGTCGTCGGCATTAGATTGGTCATTGACTATCCACCCTTTCTTCTGCATGCTTCCCTTACGCTATAAAACACGAGTGTAAAGAAAACAAGAGATAATTGAGCAATTGAAATTCTAAATATTATAATACTTTGTAATTTGATCTTTCTTGAGGTGATTGCTTATTGCAGGGGAATTGATGATGAAAATGGTAATTTGTGGAAAACACAAAGGAATGTCTGTCACCATAAGCATCGCAAGTTTGAAAAAGGATTTACACTCTAAAGAGTTTTACCATGCTGTGAGAATCTTGCAGAATTGCTCAAATGGATGAAGCCGAGTGACAATTAGACTTCACTTATCGGTCTGATAGTTTTGGAACTTTTGTAAAAGCTAGGTAAGACATTTTTCAAAATTAATAGGAATATATATATATATGTATATATCATAGGCTAGGAGCATGCTAGCACCATATCTAAGCCAAATGCCAGCTCAAGGAGCGTGTTTGTATCAAGATCATAGGCCAACTCAAGGAGTGCTTATCCGAGTTAAGTGCTAGCTCAAGCAGCGCGTTTGCACCACATCTAAACCAAATGCTAGCCAGCTCAAGGAGCATGTTTTGTATCAAGATCATAGGTCAACTCAAGGAGCACTTATCTAAGTTAGGTGGCAGCTCAAGGAACGCGTTTGCACTACGTCTAAGCTAAATGCGAGCTCAAGGAGTGCATTTGTATCAAACCATAGGCTAGCTCAAGGAGTGCATATCTGAGTCAAGTGCCAGCTCAAACGAGCGTGCTTGTATCGGACCATAGGCCAACTCAAGGAACGCTTATCCAAGTCAGGCACCAACTCAAGAAGTGCGCTTGCACCACATCTAAACCAAATGCCAGCTTAAGGAGCTTGTATCAAGATCATGGGCCAGCTCAAAGAGCGCCTATCCAAATAAGTTGCTAGCTCAAGGAGCATGCTTGCACTGCATCTAAGTCGAATGTTAACTCAAGGAGCGCATTTAAGTTGTTTGTCCTGAGTCACCGAAGGAGTACGGTTAAGGGAAGTTTGTCATTTGGTCATAGTCTTCAGTGGATCAAGTGCATGAGCTCTTTACTCGCCTTCCACTTCCAAAAGCTAAAAAGGGGGTCTCTCTTTTTATCTTTGCTGCAAAGTTTATCAAACATCACCACAAAAAGGGGCAGTTATAGACATCAATTTTTGCTTATTTAAGGCTTCAATTTATAATAAAAATTAATGTTATATTAAACCCATAAATTACAATAAAAAAAAAAAAAGGCAAATAATTTGGGCTTGATATAATACTAATTTTAATTATAAATTTTTCTAGACTAATTTCAATAGCCCATATGACTTGGTCTATTTAATTGGGTCTATTCTTGAAGCCTTAATTAAAATTTCCATCCAAATCAAAATCGAGGCACAGGCCAACGACCTGATGATAAAACACACACACACATACATAGGAGAGACTGGGGTTCGAATCTGTGCAGAAGTGCATATTTTATTTTTCTGCTTGGCGTATGTAACACATGTACCTACGCGTATACAACACGCACGTCGTCTTCCCCAAGTGAACACCAGTTTTCCTACACGATGGAGCAGAATCAAGCTCATTTGAGCCCTTTTTCATTCCGATTTTCACCAAAGTGATGGAAGAGATTTGAAGAAGACATGAGATACTACAATTTTGGATAAAAGACTAGCTCTAAAGATTATGATTTGGTGTTAAATTTTTTATTTATAGTTTGTGAAAAACTCATTTTTGTGTGCAAAACAAAATTTCGAATTTTGAATTCGGCTTGCCACAGTGCCACTTAGATTCTAGAAACACTTATCTAAACTTGTTGTCCTCCTTCTCGATGTGCATTAAACTTGAAAATTAAGAAAAAAGTTTGAGAAGCTCGATTTCGTGTGCGTCTTATCGTCGGGGTTGTTGGCCATATCCTACCTAATTCGATCCCTAAACAGTATAAATAGGAGTCGAGTTCTCTGTTCAGGACATCAATTCCATCATAAACATCCAAAACACTTTTAAGCTTTGAATTAAGCTTTGAGTATCTAGGGTTTTGATTTAAAAAATTTTTCGGTTACTCTTTATAGAGGTCAAATAAGAGCAACTAAGATTATAGTTGGATCAAGAGGAGGTGAAAGCCTTAGCTAGTAGCTTTCCTCTTTGTCTAAAGCCTCTCACCATCTCTAATTAACACCACCTTCGGCCACCACCTACAAGAAACCAAACCACCAACTTCCAGCCAATCTTGAACCAAATGACCACCATAGGATCATTTACCATCATCCACTTGAGCGTTTCGAAGCGACCACGACAATCCAGAACCGCCAGATCGGCAATTTCGAGCACCACTGGTCATTTGCTTCCATCTAAACCAAATCCAACCCAAGTCTAAGATCTGACTCGAAATTTGACCCAAAATTCAAGATACGATTCGGACCAAGTGAGTAGGTTCGTTCCTTTTTTATATAATATTTATTAATTTTTTTCATTCATTTTAGTGGCTTAAATAACATAAAATGAAAAAACCTTTTTTATAAATAATAAAAAAGAAAAACTTACAAAACAATAAAATAATTTTTTAATGGGAATATAGGACTAGTTTTCTATACCTGTGGTAATAATAATAATAATAATAATAATAATAATATAATAATAATAATAATGTGAAAAAAACCTTTTGACACATAGAAATTCTTATATTCTAAAAAGAAAAAAAATCAACTTAATAGTTTATAGGGTCACACATAAGAAAATTTATTTTTATGAAAATTAAAAATTTAATGAACTTAAATTGAAAATTGAAAATAGTTCAAAATCTAAAAGATAACCAACAAATTAAAGTTAAATAAAAAGAATTATGCATTGTTTGATCTCAATTAGCGGATACGTAGGCGCTTTTGAGGCGACATGAAAAATAAAAAACGTTTTTTTTATTTAGAATTAATTCATTATAGATATTTTAAGATTTGATGATAAACTGTAAATATCATAGTTTTTAAAATAGTAAAATTTTCGAGCATAAAAGAAAATAAATTTTAAATTAAGAATTAAAATGATAACCATATGGTTTTAATGCGATATCATTCGAACCCAAAAATCTCTGGTTCATCAAACTGTTTTTAAAATCAAATTTTTTATTTTTTATTTTTTGTTTTTGTAGACTTGTGGTTAAGTTAGGATAAACCAACTTATTAATCCTAATTTATAATTTTTTTTCCAATTTTGATTGGGTTGCGACTTCTTAAAGTTTTACAAAATTCATATTTCTTTTAATTCCTAATTGAGGGTAGAGTTGGGCAAGTGGGTTAAACGGGCCAATCCGGCCCAGCCCACTTTGGCCCGCGGGTTAAACGGGCTAACAAATTTTAGCCCATTTGATAAACGGGCCAAAATTTATAACCTAACCCAACTCATGCGAGCTAGTGGGTTAAATGGGCCAACCCACTAACTTGACCTGTTTAATAAATGTAATATTGTTTCTCCAACAATAACCAATGTAAATTCACAGCAAACTATAAATTATAAGTCATCGTCCCACATTTGCCATTTGAAAAAAATACTATGCAAAAATCTAACACGAGATAATTGTCATATTTTTCCCACATCACTCATGTCCTTCTGTCGACAAAGAAACCACAAAAAAGGATGGACATTACTCATGCCTCTAGAAAGAAAAACTTCATGTACAAATGTCAATTCCATAAGTTAAAGAGCAAATATCAAAACCATTGAAAAACACATATAAGATAATAATAAACAAAATACTCCCAAAATAATTTTTATTTGTAAAACATAAACCATAACTCAAACCCAAAAACCTCTAAACATCATTCAAATGTTACAATTTTCACATAACAGTGAGTCAAATCTCATATACATATATGATTTGATAATTTTATTTAATACTATAAAAGATACATGCATCAATTTATAAGTCTCTCGAGAAGAAATCAAATTAAATTAAATAAAAAAGATTTATAATTACTATATGTAAGATATTGAGAGATTTATGAACAAGTAATCAAAAAGATGAAGAAGAAAATAATCATACTAGTGGACAATGATGATTGCCGATTAGTGAAGCAGACAATGAATCAATGACGAAAAAAAGTGGGACACGAGGAGAGGACTCGACTGTGTTGTGTCTATAGAAGAAAAAGAGGAGGCAAGGCAGGTGCTATCCGTATGTTATGTTGCTTTAGGGTTTTGATTTAAAAGTTTTAACTTTTAAGTTTTAAGTAAAGCAAACCTATTTTATTAGAAAAAAAAAAAAATGGGCCAACCCGGCCTGTAATGGGTTAACCTGCTTTAACCCGTGGGTTAAACGAGCTGGGTTTATTTAGCCTGCTTTTAAATGAGTTGAAAAAATTTAACCCTAACCCATTTTAAAAACGGGTTAAACGAGCCAGCTCGCGGGCTATGGCCCATTCGTCCAGCTCTAGTTGAGGGTTGTATCAAATGGATTAAATTTTAGTACAAATAGAATTAAAAGACATAAAATCAGAATTGAAAAATCCAAGCCTCAGTGTTTTTGAACCATCTTAAAGGTAAACTTGTTTCCTTGGGGTATTGCGGGCAGTTCCAAGGATTGATTGTACTCAAAAGGACTAATATTAATGGAAATTCCAGGCTCGGAATCTTGGCAGGGGCAATTCCATTCAAGACACCATGCCGTGCACCATCTACTTAGAATAGGATATGTTAGAAAGTGGCATGGGCTTTTTGTTGATGAACTTGTCTTTGTTGGCTGAAGTTGAAAGTGATATTAAGTTTGCGAGGTTGATTCCATTATTTGGTGAAAGGCAGGGATTAACGGTTAGTCAAAGACGTTCTTCAGTTTATGTTCTTTGAAATGGAGGCCTTTCAAGACGTTTTAGATGTCAAATAACAAACTTATTCAGGAAAAATACTTGGGGTATATCTCTTAACAAATGGCTTGAGAAGATTCATAACAAGTAGAATGGCTAGAAACGGAGAATTATATCATATGGGACGACATAGAATCCTCTTCAAATTAAAGATCAATTGAATTAATCGAGGTATATTTATTGCTAATAATGACAAGGGAATTTGGCTTTAGCACAGCTTGTGTATCAAAACAAAGCCTTTATACAGGGCTCAATTTAGGAAGGAAATAGCAAGGAAACGGATAATATCCCTATTATGGAAAGATAAATTTAATGGCTATGTAGTTATGGGAAAATGGCAGCTATATAAATTTTCTAGTCTGGTAAATGGACGGACATAGAAAGAACGAAGGAAATTACCCATGGATAGTGAGGCTGAGGGTGAGAGTCAAGCCTGGAAGGGTGAAACAGAATAGGATAAGAGGAGAACTCTGTCTCTGAAGCAACAGACACTACCGCTTGTTAGCAGAACCATGTGCAGATCATGGATCCAATCCACTTACACTACATTGATGTCGAGCAGAATTGCTAATGCCATGCATGATGGTGGGTTTGAAAAGGTGCTCAATCTAATTAAATAAAAATGGATCAGCTCAGGTCATGTGTTGACCTACTAGAAATAGAATCATGTAAAAGAAATTTTATTCCAAAGTCCAATATCAACTTTTCTACACAGCATCAAAGATTAACAACAATATTATTTTCCTATGAAACCAAGCATAAGTTTCTATTCAACTCAGTGATCTGCCTAAGAATTCATCCTCGTGGTCTCACTGTCTTAATCTTCACAACTACACCACAACATTAAAGCAAATGTACAAGCATAATCCCTAACCTCAAGCTCCAATGAATTTCTCCAATCATGGAGGTGTTTCTCAAAGCTCCCAAAACTTTGAATCCCCACCTAACAAAAATGTGATTTTTGGCATAAGTATAGCGAGAGAAACGACAGAATAACCTAACCGACTCTGATAGTGCATGGAAGGTAGAACAACAACAACTCCCGGTATATCTCCAAATCCATGGTGACCCAAGATCTCACATCATCGCAGCCCCTAATTTAACATCCTATCAATAGGCTCAGTCCGGTCCTGCACTGCCAGCCTCTCTGATACATCAGCAAGAGATTTGAGATTGCACTTGATCAAGGCTTCCACAAAATAACAGGTCTCGTCCTTGGTGTTCCCATCAGGCACATCCACCACAAACGACTCAATCACCAAAGTTCCAGGTCTTCCATCAATAATTTCTGGATGGACAGTGATAATGGAAGAATAATTCTGGATATAATCATGTATTGAACCCCCCAAGAAAAAAAAAAAAAAAATTAGAAAGCTTGATGCAAGCCATTTTCATATCATGTCACAGATACAATATCAGCAGCAAGAAAAATCAATATAACAAGTTATTGTGCTTACAAAACATTTTGTGCACCACAGGAGATGGTGTTGAGCGAAAAAGCTATTAAAAGAAAAATATTTAAGATACTACACAGGCTCACACATCCACACTCCAAGCTAGATGATAAGAATACATGTAAAAAAAAAAAAAAAAAGAGTCATCACAAGGAAAAATGGTCGACATACCCTCAGTCTATGATCTCCACCAATAATCCGGATGCTCAAAATATGTTCGTTATCATCAAGAAGTTCCAATCTTTCTGTGCTTGTAGTGGCAGGAAGTCCTGACTTCACATCAACTTCTCGAAGGCTCCCAATTTCAAGATTACCACGCACAATACATCTGCTGACAAATGGCTTGTACTTTTGCGGCTGGTCGAATCTCCTCACCAAAGACCACACCTGAAGTAAAACCAGAGGAGTTAAACATGATAAGGCCGTTTTTCAGCATTCCACTCCTCTCAATAACATACTGCACCCACCAGGCACTGCAGTAGTAATTGTATTCAAGATAAAGTAAAACTCAAATCAGTCAATGGAGGCATCAAAATCATCTTAGAACAAAGATGAATTGAATTCCAAAGGGTATTCATCACCTGAAGATTACTCCACTTCTATATATCCAATTCTTTTTTTTTTTTTAAATCTGAAATCCATGCAAAAGCCACTAAACTGCCTGAGTCTGATTCATTGTTTGTTTGAAGATTCTCAAGAATTCCCACATAGCTCATTAGGCTCTTTACTTCAGAAAGGTAGCTCAACCACAAATACACAACTAATAAAAAAATTACTACATGTTAACATATTTATCCACTAATATATTTCGATTTTTTTGTGTCATCTCCGACCAAACCAAACCCCTAAAATCGAAATAGGAAAATGAGGGAAAAAAAAATTTATCATTAGATCAACACCACAAACTGAGATAATCGATCGATCAATCAAAAACTCTTACAAAAACAAGATCAAAACCAAAATCGAAACCAGCATAAAATGCTAATCCTAGACCACATGCAGCAGTATACTCCGAAATTCTTTCTAAACAAGAAAAGCCCTAACTTTAAGCACGAAGCAAATAACTTTTTCTTATATTGAATTAATCAAACTTGAGCCACACACAGAGCTTCAATCAGTTTGACAAGGTATTTAAAAAAAAATCAACACGAAAACGTCAAACACCTTATTACCAAAAAAAAAAAAAAAAAACAAAAAAGAAAAATCAATTAGAATGATATTACATTTTTTTTTTCTTTTTTGTTGGTTGCGAAAAAATCGAATCAACTGATAAATGGTGAGAGAGAGAGAGAGAGATATACAAGATGAACAGGGGCTTTGATATGCTTAAGGAGAGCAGAAGTACACTGTTTCTCCAAGACCTCATGCCTGTGATACCTTCTCAAGTATTCCTTCTCGTTTCCATTCCAGCTCACCTCAATACTGTTATCTTTCCCATTCATCTTCTCTCTCTCTCTCTCTCTCTTGTTAAATATTAAAACTTAATCCAATCACACTGATGATGATGATGATAATAATAATATTAACGATGAGAAGAGTTAGAAGAAGAAAGAAGGCAATCGGGGAATTAATAAAAATTTAAAAAGAAGAAGAAGAAGAAGGAGAAGAAGAAGAAGAAGAAGAAAATTGAAAATATCTCGGATGAGAAATTAGAAGGAGGAGGGGGTCTGTTCAGGTGTGTGATGATATTTTTTAAGGTTTCACGAGAAAAATCAAAATAATAGATTTGTGAAACGAACTATAACAAATAACACCTCACCGCCATTACCCTATATATCTTTATCTATACATAATATAAGAGAGAGTAGAAGTTCTTTAACTAACTCTACACGACTTACATTACCCCACATTTTTTTTAAAAAAAATAAAGAAAAAACACTTAGCCTCGTATGCATATACAGCACAATCACTTATAGTCTGTTTGTTTTGGCTTTTTTTCAGTAGGTATAGACACTTTTTCAAACTTTTTTTATAATAAATTATTTATCAAGAAATAAATATAGATAAAAGAAAGTTGACAGTTCTCATCAAAAGATCAAATAGAATAAATATAGATAAAATTTAGATGTAAATCGGATATATTTACACATATCATTTTAAAAAAGATACAGATACAGATGAAAAACAGACAATTCAAATAATTAATTTAGTATTTCTCTCACTATTGCCACCTATTATTACTAAATAAAAATTTTAATTCCTATAAAAAAGAAAACCTATAATACACTACTTTCTCTCATACTTACTCGTTTCTCCCTTCCAATTCTTTGTTATCTCTTCTTCTTTTTAATTTTTATGAATATTTATTTTTTATATCATCCACTCTTCTCTTTTTCTCTCTTTTCTCCGTTTCAATTTTTTAAATAAAACCATTCCCACTTTCTTTTTTAATTTTTACCTAAACATTGCGCGTGCGGTTACTTCATTATATTTGATTTTATCAATTTTCTATCTCTTTAAACATGTATTTGGTATTTATTTATAAAAAAAAGAAAGAAAAGCATATAGATGTTTGTGGGAAAATATTTTAAAAAATATAAACCAAATTACTCATGTAGAAATCATTTAGACAAAATACATATACGAATGAAATACAAATAAACAACAAATAATCTAGCTAAAAGTGGTAAAACAAATAATATAGACCCTTCGACTAATAACTAAAAGAAATTTAAATTTTGTAAAAAAAACTTTAAGGAGTCGCCATCTGATTGAAATTTGAAAAAAATTATAAGTTTGGATCAACGAGTTGGTTGACCCTAACTTAGCTACTAGTCTGCGGAAAAATTCAATTTAAAACCAAATTTAATAAATTAGCAATTTTTGGATTCGGAGGCTACCCCATTAAAACCATACAGTTACTGTTTGAAATTCATAAATTAAAATTTCATCCTTTTAATGTTAAAAAATTTATCAAATATCATGCATTTCTAAATTTACAATTTTATTTACAAATTGATTGCAAAATCATTTAGTATTTACAACTAACTACTTAATTCAAAATTTACAAGATAATGTGATAAAACAATTTTTTTTTCAGATTTTATGTTATCCCGAAAATGCCTATGCACTAGCTAATCGGGATCAAACAATACGTAGTTCTTTTTAAGAAAATTTTAATTTGTTGACTCTTTTTTAGTATCTCAAATTGTTTTCAATTTAAGTTTCTTAAATTTTCAATTTTAAAAATAATTTTTGTTTATGACCCTTCAAGCTATCAAGTGATTTTTTCATTTTAGAAAAAAAGATTTTCTATGTGTCAAAAGGTTTTTTTTTTATACATATATTAATACACCTATACTACTTATTACAATTTTATTGTTATTATTAAAATTGCAGGAAACTAATCCTATGTTAATTTATTTATTTATTTGTATTTATTATTTTTAATCATTTAAATAAAGAGAAAAAAATGAAATAAACTTACCTAGGTTGCAAATGGTGCACGGGTTGGAGATTGGGGCAGTTCAGGTCGGACTCGAGTTACATCTCAAATCTTAGAGCTAGTTGGTTGAATTTTGGAGAGTGGCGACGGTGATCAAAATCGCTGATCTGGTGGTGCTGGACATGATGGAGGGTGTTGAATAGGGGCAGGAGGCTACAAGGAGAAGTCCAGTGGTGTTGGATTAGATCGATGGTGGCTGTAGATAGTGGTTCGAGCTCCTACAGTGACAGTCGACCGCGACGATAGTTGCCAATGTGATCTTTTGATGATCTGAGTTCGAATCGAGGTCTTTAAGTCAAAGAAAAACTTTCCTTAGACCTTCTTTGTTCCTCTAAATTAGTTGAAAGCTACTCGAAAACTTAAAATTGAAGTTTTAAACACGATCCCTTGATTTTCAAAGACTTTCCAATTCGAGTTTTTTTTGAAGTGATTCTTTGGTGATTTGGTTATTTCTAATGCCATGAACGAAGAACTCAACCCCTATTTATACAAGTTGGGGATCGACTTAGGTGGAATTCGATCATTAACTCCAAAGACAAAGCGCGCACAAATTTGAGCCTCCTAAGCTTGATTGGATGCCTTTTGCAACTTTCGAGCTTAATTATCTTTGAGGAAGAGAACAATGTGTTCAAATTGACATAAAAACGTGCTTTTGGAAGCTAAATGAAAGATCAAATTCGAAATTTGAAAATTTTTCACGTGTGAAGAGATATTTTTCACAAACATTTGATTAAAAAATTGAACACCGAATCACGAGTTTTAGGATTACTTTTTGATCCCAATTCATCAAATCCCATGCCTTCTTCAAATCCCCTCCATCAATTTGGTGAAAAAAGAAGTAAGAAAGGGTAAAAATGAGCTGAAAAATGGTTGCATCGCATGGAAAAAATTGAGTACTAGACTGTGGAAGATGGTGCGTGGCCACGCATGAGCGTGTGTAGCTCAAGCGCCAAATTGAAAAATATTTGTTTTTTACCCTTATGCGGGTCGCTTCTATGCATATGTATGTGTTTTATCATTAGAGCGTTGGCTCGTGCTCGGTCATAATTTGCGTAGAATTACTACTTAAGGCTTCCAAAAATGGGTCCAACTAAATAAGCCAATTCATATAAGGTATTTAATTGCATCTAAGAAAATTTATAATTAAAACTAATACTATATCAATCCCATATTACCTTTATTTGTTATTGTTTCTATTTATTATTATTTTATTATTTTTATATTATTATTTATATATATTTTCAATCTTTTAACTATTATTATTTTTATTGTAATTTGTGGGCCTAATATAATATTAACTTTTACTATAAATTAAAGCTTTAAATGGGCAAAAATGAGGTGTCTATAGTTGTCCTCTTTGTGATGATGTTTGATAAAGACTTCACCACAAAGATAAAAAGAGACTTTATTTTTGCCCTTTGATGTTTAGGGAAAACCTGAAGGTAGATAATGAATCCTTGCATTTGATCCATTAGGGGTTATGATTGTACACTTTTGTGCTTAACTTGATGAACCTGAGAGTCATTTCTTTAAGCTAGAAAGCCATGGAAAGGATAATCACTTATTTCGAACAAGCAATCTTAAGAGATAGGACAGTGCTTCTTCGAGCATGTGATCTTAAGAGAAAGATTTAGATAATGTTCTTTTGAACAAGAAATTAAAAAAAAAAAAACTAGGACAGCGTTCCTTTGAGTAGGCGATCATAATACTTGACTAGATGATACTCCTTTAAGCAAGAGATCCTAATACTTGACTGGACGACGCTCCTACAAGTAGGTGATCTAAAAATTAGGACAACGCTCTTTTGAGCAGGTGATTCTAATACTTGACTGGATGACGCTCCTACGAGTAAGTGATCCAAAAACTAGGAGAGCGCTTCTTTGAGTAGGCAATCCTAATACTTGACTGGACAATGCTCTTATGAGCCTAATACTTGACTGGATGATGCTCCTACGAGCCTAATACTTCACTAGATGATGATTGTACTAGCATGTGATCCAAAAACTAGGACAACGCTTCTTCGAGTAGGAGATCCTAATACTTGATCAGATTACTCTCCTACAAATAGGTGATCTGAAAACTAAGATAGTGCTCCTTCGAGTAGGCGATCATAATACTTGATTGGACGACACTCCTATGAGTAGGTGATCCAAAAACTAGGATAATGCTCCTTTGAGTAAGCGATCCTAATACTATGATGGGTGGCGTTCCTACGAGCAGGTGACCCTAAAACTAGGATATTACTCCTTCGAGTAAATGATCCTAACGATTAAGGAGAAATGATGATTCATTATAGACTTGATTTGGAATGCCCTTTTTTTTTAAAAAAAAAAGTGAGTCTTGAATTTTTTTTTTTCAAATAGATTTTTTAAAAAATAATTTGCTAACAAATAAAGAGTCTCATTGATTTCAAAATTGCAAATAAGCAATGGTCTCTCTCTTATTGTTTATCTATTTACTTCTTCCTTTAAAGATCATTTCTTGGTAGCCTCTTCCCATTTTGAGGGGCAGTAACCTTCAATTTGAAGATATTTGACTTTATGATTCTAGGGCAAATGAATCCTTATGCTTCTCATTATTTCCTTAATCTTGCATCGGATTTCTCATGCATGATGTATTTAGTCAAAGAGGACTTTCTCATACTCTCTTTGGCTTCTTTTTCACACATAGCTCAGATTCCAAAAATCATAGTCTGATTTCTAAATGGCATGTCTTGGTTAATCTACCAGGTCTTTTTCTTAAGTTGTAACTTAGATTTTTTATCACTAGCTTGTAATAAAAGAGATATCATGTGTAGGCTATTTAACAAATTTTATATTCATATCTCTTTGGGTTTACAAGTTAAGAACCATTTTAAGATAACTAAAGTGGCTTGCCCTAGTGTTAAAAGTAATTTTTATTAAGCATAATTTATTTCTAATGATTAAAAGAGCCTCCATAAGCTGGTAGTGAGTGGGGTCGCAATTCTTGGGTGTGATGGAGATGGGTTTTAAGTAGTACGTGTATTTGGGTTTTGAAGTATGCTCATTCTCCTTATTTTTGGGTTTAAACACTTTGATTTGGCTTTTCTTCATCCTTCCCTTTTATTTTCTTCTTGCACCTTTTCTCTTTTTTTTTTTCAACCTTTCTTTTCTTTATCCTTATTTTTAACATTCTTCTTTTTATATTTATATTTATTTATTTTTTGTTGGCTTTAAAGTGTTTAACTTATGTGTAGCTTCGTGTGTGAAAGTTGATGCTCTCTTTTCATTTGAAAAGATTTAAATTATCTTTAACAAAATTTCAGTTTTGAATTGATGCAACTGTGACAAGCATAAATTAGTTAATCAATGTCTCCTGATTAATGACCCTTATCTCCTAGATGCCCTATTGTGGGGTATCCCATTATGAGGGTACTCTTTGATAGGGTTTAACTTTTAGAAATCACTTCTTTAAAAAGGTCCAATGGGTTAGTGTATTTAGATTATCGAAATAAATGTCTGGTATTATTTTGACCTACTTACCAAGTTCAAAACAGACCTCCTTTAAGGAATGAGTCCTTTTCCACCCTTTAATGTCACTCTGCTCTCGAGTGTTTAGGATTTGTTTTGCCTCTTATCATTCTAGACTTTTTAAAATAATGAGGTATGATTCTTGGTTTTCAATCATCCACTTTTCAATTGCCTCAAGATAATTTACTAAATGCCCTTTTTATATTGGGTTTATATTTTAAAAATTAAGTCCAAGAAATACCCCTAATTAGTAAATTATCAAGTCCTTTTAGTTGCTCCCTATTTCTGATTTCTTTTCATTTATAATTCGACTTTAGCCTAAAGTGAGTGATCATTAGGTCTAGAACTCAATGGATCCTTACCTGTTAGCAAATTTCTCCTCTTCAATCTCTTTTTATTATTTTTTTGAAAAGCTTTTTTACTAGAAAACTATTTTATGGATGGATGAACTACATCTTACAATCTAAAGTGAGAATTCATTTACAAAGATGATTCTTTTTTTTTTTTTTTGAAAATTTCAAATTAAAACCTATTTTATAAATTAAACATTTTATTTTACTTATTTTTTTGTAAATAATTGTAAAAAGTAATGATGATGCCTTTTTTTTTTTAAATATTCACAAATGAAGATTGACATTTACAGAATGATAGACTTGGGTTTAAAGGAGTAGAACACCTATAACAAAGTGATTCTAGTTGAAAAGGACCTATAACAATCTAGAATAGGAACTAGTTTAATGGATGATCGAATTATGTATAATCTACAGATATTTACAAGTTTGCTATACATTACATTACAATGTTTATATACATGTTTTATGCTATGATTTGTATGGTCTATAGGGAATTTTTTTTCTTAAAGAAATTTCATTTATTTGCAAAAAGTGAAAATAATTTATAAATAAATCTTCCCTTTTAATATATATCACAAAGATGTGTACTGTTTTACAAGGGTAAGAAAAAGAAAGGACTATTTTCAAGTAATTACAAATAACAAACCATAACTTACAATGTAATTTTTTTTATACAAGATATAAATATACACAAATCATTGTTACATGTTATACATGCAAATCACACAGATACATGTATAGGGGTAAACAACTAATTAAAAATGGGGCAATTTTGATATTTTTCATTTGAGCTACAACTTTGTTTTTTTTTTTCAAAAAAGAGAAATAATTTACAGGGGAAGAATTTTAAAAGGGGTTTGAATCTGTAACTCTTTAAGGTATGCCCCATTATTATTTATTTGCCAAACCATGTTCATGAATGTAATTAGGTGAGTTCAAAATGTTCTCCAGTCTAGTGGATCGCAGATCAACACTAAACCGCAGTGGGAGGTCATTTCATGAACTAGAGGGTGGAAAAGCCACAGCCCCTGGATCTTACTAGTAACCTTCCAACTTAGGATCTTAAGATGGCCTGGTTCCGATCGTATCTAGCAAACATTTTGATAAATTCTCCACTAAAGTGAGCAGGGTACCCTTTTGGGCTGTCTCATAAATTTTTTTTAATATCTGCACCACTTAAATGGAAAAGTTAGTACAACTATATACAAATTTTACAAAAATGAGCATTAACAGAAATAAACTTTAAATTTAAGAATTTTAAGTGGCTAGCTCTCTTAAAATAGGCATCCCTAATAGAGTCACCAAAATGTCGAGCTTGGAATTTTCATTTCTGGTTTCATTTCTTTTAATTTGATCCATATTAAACCTGAACCCATTTAATACAAACCCATGACTAGGAATTAAAAAAAAATTAATTTTGTAAAATTAAAAGAAGTTACCAACCGATTGGAATCGGGAAAATTGATAAGTTAGGATCAATAGGTTGTTTGATCTTAATTTAACTACTAGCATGCTAAAAATTTGATTTGAAACCAAATTTAATGAACCATAAATTTTTGGATTCGGGGGGTTACCCTATTAAAATCATATGGTTACCACTTGAAATGAAAAAATTAAAATTTTATCCCTTAAATACTTCAAAATTTATAAAGTATGATATTTACAATTTAATCATCATATTTTGCAAATGAAAACAATATTTATAATAAATAATGAATCAATTTAATATTTATAAGAGTAAAACAATTTTTTTTTTTTTTTTTACATCTCCTTGGAGGTGCCTACGTGCTCGTTAATCGAGATGAGACAATACGTAGTTCTTTTAAAAAAATTTAGCATATTGGTTATTTTAGTATTTTAAACTATTTTCAATTTTTATAAAAATGAATTTTTTGTGTATGACCCTACAAGCTGTTAAGCTAATTTTTTTTTTAGTTTAGAAAATAGGATTTTCTAAGTGTCAAAAAGGATTTTTTTATATTAATAAATTCATACAACTTATTACAAATTTTTTTCATTTCATTTTATTTTTTTTGAGATTTTATCACTTTAACAAATTTACAGAAAACTGATTCCATATTATTTTTATCTATTTGTGACTTTTCTTATCATTTTTTATTCATTTTAACTATTCAAACTATAAAATAAAAAAAAGAAAAAAATAAATAAAAAATAATAAAAATGAACTTACCTGGACGGGTCGAAAGCTGCATAAGGGTGAGGGTTTGGGTTGGATTTAGGTTGTCAGATCCGTATTGGTGGCAGGCGACTGGTGGAGCTTGGAACCACTGATTTGGCGATTCTGGGTGGCACAAAATTCATCAGATGAGGAGGAATAGTCCAAAGGTAGTGGTTGATCTTGAATGTGATTGGGAGCTTTAGGTTCAAAGCTTGCAAGGTAGCAGCGGTGGTGGTCCTTGGTCAGAGAGATTACCAGCGTTTTTGAACTCCTTTGAACCTATCAAACACTTGCTTTTGATACTCTAAAACTTCCTGCAACCTCCAGTTTGCTTGAAATTACTCAGAAAACTCCTAAATTGAAGTCTTAATTTAAGAACAATAATTTCCAAGAATTTCGATTTTGAGATTTTTTGAAATGATTTGTGTTGTGATTGTTAATGTTTTGATGTATGCTAGGTATTTATAGACATTTAACATGCTCATTTGCATGCTCAACTACTGCTCATCTATCCGCTCACCTACTCTGAAATTAACTAAAATTGTAATGGGCTTAAAATATTTAATTTTTCTTAAGTGGGCAAAATTTGGGTGTCTACAAGTAGATTGGTGAAAGAACAAGCGGCTTTATGTGAATGGAAGCCAATTCGAAGACATAGCTCATTCGTTGGTTATACTTACAATTCAAGTAGATCAAGTGGAGTCATCATTGATACAATTCAAGGGGTTGCTCTTGGATTAAGTTGCACCTAGGACAAAATGTATTGACCTAGCACATACTTAGCATATTCTTTTACTTAGAACAAATACATTGACTTGGAACAAATATATCGAACCTAGCATTTTTTGCAACTAGAATGAACATACACTAAACCTAGAACAAAATACACTATTTGGGATACTTCAACTTGTACACAAGTCGCTGTACAAAAAAAAAAAAAA
This sequence comes from Combretum micranthum, assembly GCA_024138025.1. Classification (NCBI taxonomy): domain Eukaryota; kingdom Viridiplantae; phylum Streptophyta; class Magnoliopsida; order Myrtales; family Combretaceae; genus Combretum; species Combretum micranthum. Next base: position 396,522 of record JAMXBD010000744.1, read on the forward strand.
AAAGAGTGACTTGACCTAAGAATTTCCCTAGTTTAAGTAGAGCCATAGGTAGTACTTTAAGAACTTCCGAACATTGATAATGATTGAATGTTCATTTATATAAATTAAATATAATGTTCTCACCAAATGCGGATCCCAACTTCAAAATGAGAAAGCAATTGATGGGATTGAAGTGGATAGTTTTGGAGGATGTAATATACAAGTAAATAAGTTATAAAGAACGATAAAAGTATCAATTGATATAAAATAAGAAAGTTTTAAGGTCAAAAACTAAATATATTGGTATTGTGATCACATGGTAGAGACATGACAGAAAATGGAAATTGATAGATTGTATATCGGGTTCAACGTCGCCGGCGTAGGATCGAGCACTGCCGGTGCATGTGTCTGTGGCTTAGGTAGCATTGAGCCAGTGTTGATTTTGCAAATTATGAATAGAATGTTGTATACCACCAACTTTTGTATATACACTATTGGCTTTGAGGTGTACATTACTGGCGTACATGCCGGCATACATTTGAAGAGAAATGACCCAAGATGAATGGCAAACAGATATACCGCATGTGTTAATATCCATACCGTCGGGCTTGGATTTATGTCGCCAACGTATGTTATAAAAACTGCTAGTGTACGTTTACAAAGGAGAAGAAAAGTTGCATGAGTTTCCTTATATCCATCCTTTGCTTTCCATATCAAACACACTTCTAAACCTAAAAATTGCCCTCCGCGAGTGTTCATATCACCTAAAGGAGATTTGAAAGATCGAATTAAGGTAATCAAACTTATATCTTTTCTTTAGGATTTTTAAGATTTATTGTTTTGTTTTTTTCTATTATTTTGAAGGAGAATTTGAAGAAAATCCTTGTTTTCTTGGAGATCTAGATATTGGGTGATTAAGAAGGATTAAGGGTCAATATTAGGTAAGTTTGGATGTTTTTCACCTCTATAATTATATGGAAATGTTTTTCTGTTGAATTTATGGTGTGAATTATGATGAATGGATTCTAGGGTTTGGAAAGATCTATTAAGGAGATTTGTTGTTCTGGAGGAGTTTTATATTTCGATTAAGGAGAAAGGTATGGATTTCTATTTCGTTGAGATTAGGGTTTTAGATAAAGTTTGGATTATAATTATGTAATGAAAATTGTATTTTGAAATCCATATGTTTATGTGATAAGGGTTTTGGTGATTTAGAGTCTTGTTCTTTAGAAATTGATTCATGTACAACCTTATCTTGGTTGTCGTATGTGCTTGTAAGATTAAATCTGCTTGTTGTATGTGTTGTAGGTTTAGAATTCCAAATTAACCTAATTTTATCTGGCTTATTAAATTGTTTTGTTGCTTGTGATTGTCTGCGGTTAATAAAGATGACACAAAGTGTGATATTAATGCTGGTAACTTGATGATCCATATGTGGCACTGTCTTGAGTGGAGTTGCACTTAGATATGATTATGGTAGATTAGGTTTTAGTAGTATGGCCGCGGCTGTGTGAAAGATTCCTAACACCAATTTATATATATATTATCTATTTTCTATACTGTTTGTTTTATGGAGTTATGAGTTACTCTAGATTTGGAACTTGATGCATATAGTTTTGAATTGTGTTGTTTGCCGGCTAATCACATATAATAAATTATGTTACATTAGAAATAGTTACATGTGATTATATATGTTGTGTGTGCATATGCATTTGTATATGGTTTGGCGTATTGGGTTTTTTAGCTCATTCCATCATTTTTCAGGAACATGAGAAGATCAGGTGATTTATGATCTACCTAGTTATGACATTTTGTTATCATGGGGATGGTGATAGTGAACTTGACTTTCTTACTAATGACCAATAAACTTTGGATTTCTGGAGATAGGAAGAAGATTTGAGATTTTATGAAGTTTTATTTGATGCTGTTATTAGTTTTGAAAGATTTTATATGTTTTATGAATTTAAGATTTCTTTATGAGATTTTCCTTTAAGTTATAAGTTTGAATTATGTTGGTTGTGGTTTATGCTAACAACGTTATTTAGATATTTTGTTATTGATAGTATTTCAAATAGGTACCCTTATGTAAGTATTAGAGGTTATATTATTGTATATATATTTGTGGATTAGAATTTCATAGCCTCAGCGTGTTCTTATAAAGAGAAAGACATGTGGTGGGTTGTAATACTTTCAGATTAGGGCGTTACAGAGGATATTTGGTATATCCCATGGACAAGGGTGTGAAGCCAAAGACCAACAAATTTATTTTCCTAATTTAACTGGTTTAATCGAAATTAACTATAGCATAGTACTGATCCATGCATTTAGCCCAAGTCGATATCAATGACTTAGCTTAAAAAAAACTTATTATAATTTTAAATATATATTCATTTTATATCGTAAATTTATAAAATATAAATTATATTATACTTTCATCTCTTTTTAAGGTATATGTCTTGTACATATATAATAACTAACTTGGTTCAACCCCTAACCCCTAGCATGTCTAGGTTAAACACCCGGTCAGATTTTGACAACACTGATTATTATCTTTGAATTTAGGTGTTTGTCTAACTCATCACCCTGGATTACTGATTACTATGCATATGTGATGTTAAATATTCCCCAACATCGATGAGCCCCCATAATCACCTAAATGTATCTAGAATATTTCAATACAAAACTCTACTTAGGGATAGTATCGTATAGAAATCATCGGGATATCACATTAAAAGGTAGTTTAGGTTCACTAAATTAATTAAGCATGTAAGCCCTTGAATTTTTTTGAGAATGGTTTTTGGAATACCGAATCGAAAACCTAAAATTTGACCCAAGTTGAAACTGAACCTTAATCAATTTCGATCACGGGACTTCATAAGAGAATTTTCAAAAACAAAAATAGAAAGTTCAATAATCGTTTGATTCGAAAGTCCGAACATGAAAAGATCCACCTATCTGATCCCTGAGTTAAACACCTCAATTTCTAGGATGAAGCTGGATTAAACCCTAACCCTAGTCAAACCGGAGCTTTAAAAGTCAACAAAGACCAAGACAATCAGACAATTTCAACTCCAGCAATCCCGCGTTCTCAAACCCTAAAAAACGAAATTAAGTTAATGGCTTAAAATAGTTTTTAATAATATAGGGTAACATAAAAATATTATATTTGCGAATTTCGAGTGTCCTTCGGACTTAATCGGGATCAGTTCTCGAAAAGCGTGTCCCGGAGCTCTAAATAATAAAAATATTCCAATAACACCAAAAGACTTGTAATTAAACAATGATTTCAAAAATATCAGTTTTAAGATTTTTTCGATAACAAAAAATAACAGATATAGCTCGTTTGCGTATTTTTATTACTACTGGTATTTTATATGTCTAGTCTACTATTCATAGTACTATTTCTACTATTCATTACTATTTCACTATCTCTACTTTTTCTTACACCTATTTCTTACTACCTACATACCTATTTTCTTACTTTTTACATTTCCAATACAACTTTATTCACATCAAACTTTACACATTTTTTTTTCTTTACAAAAATTAGAAAACAAATAATTTTTTCTCTCTCCTCTCCCTCTCAAAACCGCCACCCCCCCTCTCTCTTCTCTATATTAATTTCTTTTTAATTTATTTTACTACATGAAAAATTCATTCCAAAAATTCTATAAATACCCCCTTCTTTCTTCATTCTTTCACACACTCATTTTACATAATAAAACTCTACCAAAATACTCTCTCAAAATCTCTCTCCAACCATTCTCTCTCAAAATACTCTCTACCAATTTCTACTCTTCAAGACGAGAATAAAAAAACACAAAACCCATTCATCTCTTTTCAAACCTTCCATTAACCCTTAAATAAATTCTACCTATATTATTTATCATGTTCATACAACTTAGCATGAGGTTAGTGTATGTTTCTTAGACTCATATGAGTTAAAGAAGCAATAATATGTTCATGTTTTGTTTTTGTTTATGTTCCTATTTTACATTATGTTATTATGTTGTTGTTATTATTGTTATTATTTTTTGCTCTAATCTAACTTATATAATATTATGTATACTATGTATATATATTTATTTAGAGCATATAAGCTCATTATTATTTATTTACTTTCATGTCTTGTAATTTATTTATTTACTTGTTTTATGCAATTTATTAAGACTAGTCTTTCTAGTCTTAGACTTGTCCATATCAAGTCAAAACAACTTTCTTTCTTTTCTTTTGGGACTAGTCATTCTTAGTTCCGAGTTGCCTTGATGAAGCTAAGGCTCTCAATACATGATCGGGATACCTTGATAAAGCCAAGGTTCTCAATGCTTGACTATTTTATTATGTTTATTTACTTACAAGTATTTCTTTCTATCTTATTATGTATTATCTTTACTTTTACATTGCTACATAATCATATTCATGCATGATTAGAATGTTGTTGTCTTAAATAAAAATAACAATTTGTTCTTTCTTAAACAAAGAAAAGTAAACTAGAATTCTTAACAAAAGAAATTTTTAACAAAAAGATCTAAGTTTGGTTTTTAAACTCTTTTCATAATATAAGCTAATCATAAATTCTAGAAGAATTAGTAATGTAGATTTCTTCAAAATAATAAAAAGAATTCTTTTTTTTTTTTTTTATAAACCAAACTAAATATTTCATAAAGGAAGAATTTTTAGTATTAAAGGATTTTAACTCAACCATACCTTTTATAAAACTTAAATAAGTTCACTATAGACTTTGAAAATCACATAATATGAAAGTATCTTCAAAACTTAAATTTTATATTCTTTTCAAAATTAAAATGAAATTTTACTAAGTTCTAATGTTAATAATTCTTTATTAAAAAAGCTTTTATTATAAACTTGCCTAAGAGAATTATTCTACCATTTAACAAATATTAAGAATAAAACAAGTTTTTCAAACCAAGATAAAGTCAACTCACTATTTTAAAAACCAACTTAGAAAAAATAAAATTTGCCAAGAAAGTAAAGTTTTAAAGGTATATATATTTTCTAAAGAAGAGAAATGATATAAAAATAAAAGGAAAACATACATTCAACGCAACTTCAAATATTTGACCACATCAAAAACTTAAAGGATATTTTGATAAACTTATTTTTCAATCACTAGAAATAAAATTAGTAGATAACTTAAATAACCAAATTTTTGAAAATGAATTTACTTTTGGAAAGTGAGGAAATAAAATTGTAATAGGAAAACATTTACTCATAAGCACTCAAATATACTTTTCTAAACAAATCAAAAAGGAGAAATTCTCAAAAGTTTTATCTTTTAAAACCATCAAAGACAAATTGTTTATGAAATATCAATATTGAGACAACACTACAAAATCATGCATACAATGTGAGTATAAATATATGTTCAAAGGATTTTTCAACTATATATATATCCATATATTTTGCTTAAGGATTTTTGAGTAAAGTAAAGTTTGGAAAAATAATATTTTGTAAACTATAAATTCGTAACTATTCTGTACTGTAGTATTTTCCAACCCAAATGACTTTTTATGACAAAAATGACCATAGAAATAGATAGATCTTTTTAAGTAGGTAGAAAACGGTATATTATTTGTGCAATTCCAAGTTAAAATTGACCAAGTTATGGTCATTTTAAGTTGGAATTACCTTCTATACAAATTTTAAAGATCTTATGACATAGTTTTTAATAAGTACCATAGAATCAATAAGAAATACTCATTATGGGTATTCTTCTTGATTATGTGATCCCGATGAGGAGTATTCATACCTGATTAATTATTTTGATTAGTGGATTTACCGATCGACTATCCATAAGAAAGATAGATCCTAATGGCCAAGTGAGTTTATTTCATACCTTTTATGTACTTGGTTGTGCTTGTAGCTAGAGGCACTAGAAGTAGGAAAAGATGAAAATGAATTATGTATGACAATATTAGTTAAAAGAATATTAAGCATATCGAGACATGAATCATTGTTAATTAACTTATGTTTTACTATTATTCTGTTGGAGTGTATGCAAATTCTGTGATCACCTTTAAATTACTCTAATAATATACCATGAATTATATTAATCGATTCATGCATATCACATAGTTAGTTTCATTGCATGAGCTGCTATACTCGATGGGACAAGAGTATAGTAGCCGGGTATGCAGTAGCCAAAAATCTGCAAGATGGGCGATTAGGAGCCTGAAAGAACTATTTTATGATGGGCGAGTAGGAGCCTAAAATAAATTATATGAGTTGGATTTTAAGATGGGTTTTAAAGAGCTTGAAACACCTAACCCTGAATGGAGGGGTAAATCCATTCAAACATATGATTTTTGGTAGATCATATGTATTGCTTGATCACTTGCTTGATGCATTCATATGCTTGTTTAATAACTTATTTGAAACTATTTATACAAGTACATTGATTCAGGAATATTCTCACTAAGCTAGTTATGCTTATACTCCGATAGACCTTTGTTGTAACAGGACTATATTTTTTATGCCCGAAGACTTCATATACCTAGGAGGGATGATGTTTTAGAAAAGCTTCTGGGAATCTTTTGAAGATCTTAGGTTAATTGTGAGCTTCGAAAATTTCCGATTTCTGATTTCTTAAATTGTCTTGATAATTTTAATTATTATTTTGATTATTTTATTTTATTTATCAAATTGAGTATAAACTTCTTAATAAACTAATTTTTCTTTATTCAAATATGAATCTACTTTAAACAGTATTAATTAAAGATTTTATTTATACATTCTTTGTCCGAAAGTTGTCTGAGTATTTGATCTTATACGATAAAAATATTATTCGATTTACTATTATAATTTTAAACCGTGCTATTTTGTTTAATTCGGATATTTCTTATTTTTGATTAAATTTTTCCGAGACAATTAGTCAACAAATAATTTAGCAAGATCCATGTTGTAATCAATTTATTATTATATATATATATATATAAGATTAAATTCGGAATGGATGTATCTGACATTTTTTTTTTGTTTTGTTTGACTTTAAGCTCTCTTTGTTGGGAGATATATATATATATATATACACATATAAAGCTGCGGTTTCTTCTTCTTCCTTTTCCGTTTTGGATTTTCTCTGTTTTCTTTCTTTCTTTGTTTTGATTTCTTTTCCTTTTCTTTCCTTCGTTCTTCTTCTTTCTTCTTCCTTTCGGCAGCAGCGGTCCGAAGATCTTAAAGGAGTAAGTTCTTCTTTCTTTTTCTTTCTTTGCTGTCTTCTTCTTGTTCTCTTCTATTTCTTCTTCTTCTTCGTTTCACCCACATCACCGCACCACCACAACAACCACCGCACCACCACCGCACACCACCGCACCACCACCGCACACCACAGCACCACCACACACCACCGCACCACCACAGTACACCACAGCACCACACACAGCCACCACACACGCACCACTGCTCACGGACAGAGCAGGGTGCTCTGCCTCCACCGAGCATCCACGCTCACCACACGCGTGCTGGAGGGCCGATGGGCGCTCGGAGCAGCGCTCGGAGCAGCGCTCAACGAGCGCCTAGCCTAGCGCTCAAGGAGCGCATCTGATGTCCTCCAGCAGTGCTAGCGAGCGCTCACGCGAGCGCTCCAGCAGTGCTAGCGAGCGCTCACGCGAGCGCTCAAGCTAGCACTGAAGGAGCGCTTAGCAGCGCTCGAGCAAGCGCTCCAGCGAGCGCTCGAGCAAGCGCTCCAGGCGAGCGCTCCACGCAGCAGCAGCCACGCTGCTCCTCCTGCATGCAGCAGCCCTGCTGCTTCTCCTAAGTATGTATATATATATGTATATGTTATATATATGTAGTTAGTATATGTATATATGTATATGTATAAGCTCTTGTATGTTATATGTTTATATATATTTATACATATATATACTATATGATATATTATAATTCTTGCTATATATATATATTTATGCTTCATATATATAAGAATTAAATTATTAATATAATATAAGTATGTTGATTTATTTATTCTATAAGATGTTTATATATATATATAGACGTAAATATGGTATATATTATTATTATTATTATTATTATTATTATTATTATTATTACTACTCATATTTATTAAATTATTTCCTTTAACCTTTCAATACGTACTTATATATATATATATATATCTATATGTTTAGTTACTTATGTTACTTGATTAAAATTTTCTTTATCCTTAATAATAATATTTTTATTTAGTTATTATTATTATTTTGCTTATATTTCAAATAACTCTAAAATAAATAGTAAACCACCTTTGTACGTAAAATCAAAAGTAAATCGAATTAAGTTAGCTACATAAGGTTTTTAGTACTAGCTTCCGGAAATATAGAAAGTCTGTAGCATAGATATATATATGTATTAGATGTTTTTAGTCAATTCTTATAGTATATTTCTATCTTTAATAATATTCAGGTGATTCTGACTCTGAGCTTGACCTGCCTGTTGACTATTACGACTGACAAGAAATATGGACAGGTGAGTATATTCCTATGATCTCTATACTTGATTGTGGTTGTAGAATAGAATTAATCAAGTAATAAAATATTAAGGGGTTGGGAAATAAATTGTGGCTGTTGTTACTTGAACTGGTTGATAAAATATTATAATTATATTCTAACCCATTGGTTGTTATAGAATAGAAATGAAAGTGTATGAAACTTGTTTGCACGCCAAGTAAATAAATATAAAACAATATGGCATAATAATTGAATACATTCATGCATAGCATTTATGCACGTAGAAGGCCATCACCACTACACCTTGACCCGAATGGGCCACACTGTCCCGTGAGGACGGTGAACATGGAGGACCGAAGTGGTATATACCTAGTGTGTACCATGGGCCTTGTTCTAGGGGAATGGGAACTAAGTCGTCCTGGGGAGACGGCCCTTCTCCTAGAATCGCGCCGGGTCATTGTTTCGGATTTATTACTTCATTGGGATGTTGTTATATGTATATTATTTTGATATATAAAAAGTTTTCTTGAGAAATTTGATTCTCGAAGTATATTAATCTGGGTGCTGATGAGTGGATGTACCCTAACCCCAGATTCGGAGGGCGTAAATCCGAATATGTATATGGTTACCGGTTGGCTATATATATTTGTCCACTTGATTGATTGCATTACATATGTTTGAATCAATAACTTGCTTGAATGGTATAGAGTGAGGAGTATAACTCGCTGAGCCTGTGGATCGCTCACTCCCTTACAGTTTATTGTCACAGGATTATATTTGGTACCAGTCAGGACGAGGCTACCCTCAGGTTAGCTCCTCTTTGGATTCAGGGTTTTGAGGGAAGGATACGAGGGTTGAAGAGAGTTCCTTCTTCTTTTTCCTGGGAGGGGTTTCTAAATAAATTTTTGAAACAGGATTGTAATATTTATAGGATCAGTAATCCAACTGCTTTATTATATATACTCCTAATCTATTTTTCTTTTAATGTCATATTTCTGCAGTAGTTATTAGTTAGTTTTGAGGCTATTAGTTGTATATTATATGGCTAATCTGATACTATCAAACCCATTGGTTATCTATTCAGGATACGCTTCTGCACAATATTTATGGCTTTAAGAGATTTATGATTTAATCTTAAGCCGGGTATTGTGTATGGCGGAACTGTCCCGTCTAAGATACCCTCGGGGCGTGACAGTTTTGGATTGGTATCAGAGCGGTGTTTAAGCATTGGCGCTTAATCAGAGCTTAGAAGTAAGAAAACAAACCTTATTGAGAGATGAGTGGGGTACAACCAAGTGGGTAATATATAGTAATTATAGAATTATATTTTATAGATATATTATGGCAAAGAAAGAACTAAGTTAGTTTTTCTTCTCTTTTTCTTAATTTTTGTAGAAATCCTATCTTCAAGTCCGGGATGAGTGGATCGCTTTCCGTCATCAACCTGAGGAGAGTCTGATTTCCTATCGTCATCGACTTCGTGTTCTTTGTGAAGATCTTGCTCTATACGGGAGGCCAAAGGATATAGATACAGTTATTACTTGGTGGCGAGCAGGATTGTGGGGAGGTGAATGGCACGATAGGATGCTTAAGCTGCAGTTTCATACATCCGCTGGACGTCTGACTGATGTTGAGACTATGTATGTTCTTGAGGAGGTGGCACTTCTATTTGGACATGAGGGAGTGCCATTTGAGGATGTGATATTCTTAGTTGGCCCTGGGACACCACCCGACAGACCTGACTTTAGGACTTGGGTGCAGATGAGTCCAGAGTTAGCATATGCTAGAGATTTCTGTAGAGATCACCAGGCTATGATGGCTGCCCATCATGCGGGAGTCTTTTCAGCATATGCACAGCGATGGATACCGACTACGAATCCACCACCAGAGGGACCTGATACAGGAGGATATTCCTTAGCAGCATCAGATGATCTTCCCACCTTATCAGCACTGGCAGGACAGATCGTACCGACGTGGGACTTTCCGTTACCACCGATACCTCCGCCTTTATGGGACCCCCTGCCTCAGTCTATTATGGACCCTGTATATCAGCCGATATGGGAGCCTGTCTCTCAGGTTGGTGTTCAGATAGAGGTTGAGACACCTGAAGCTGTTCAGTAGGCTTGGCAGTTTGCCGAGAGTGTCATGTCTCCTTTGGAGTCGTTGCCTATGACATTTCAGGAGCTTTCTATTGAGTTATTTCCTGCCGGAGATGATAGTTTCCCTTTTGTTCAGGAGCCTTTTCCGCCACCACAGGATGTTGGGGACCTGGCTTTTGCAGGGGATGCAGCTATTGTTGATGTTCAGCCTCCCATGTCTACAGATATTATAGCTGACCCTTCTTTACTTGATACTTCGGGTTTCTTTGCTCCAGACGCTCAGGACAGTTCTTCTAGCATCGCTTCTTCAGACAGTCCACCTCGGGTTTTGTCTCCAGTAGATGGAGAGTGATGATGAGCACAGCCCTTATAGTTAGTAGTAGATAGAAGGAATAGTCGGAAATGATTTCACTTTTGGTATGTATAGAAATCATCCATGATTATTCCTCATAGTTAGGGTTAGGTTGCTATTAGGGTTTTGATGTAATTTTGGGGGAATTCTTTTTGGGAATCTTATGTATCCAAGGTTGACGGTGTATTGACTAGATGATATCTCCCTGTAGTTTTCCTTTGATGTCTTTTGAGGATAGGAAAACATGTATTAAGATTCCATGTAAATAGTTATGTGATCTTATGTATATAAGAACCACTTGTAAGAGTTGTCCTAAAGGAGGCAACTATCTTATCAGTGTATCTAACTTGACTAAAAGTTAATAGAAGTATAACTTTTGCTATTTTCCTTGTACGATTATGTATATAATGCTAATACTTTATTGAAATTTTGTTTTAATAATATATATAGTTTATATTTATTAATTATACGAGAAATTTTTCTTCTTCATGTTTGATGTACAGACCATCTGGAAGAGGTCGTGGACGACCCCACGTCGTACTCATGTTTTTCATAGAGTTCCTGAACCTCAAGCAGCTCCACCCGAACAAGATGTACCACCGCCGCCTCCAAGGCAAGATAGATCTGATGAAGTTTTGGCTGCCATTGCTCGCTTGGCAGATATAGTTGGAACCTTAGCACAAGGAGGTCAGCAAGCCCCAGCCCCAGCAGCACCAGTACCACCACCCCCGGTGATTCCAGTAGCTCCAGCAGCACCAATACCACCACCCCCGGTGATTCCAGTAGCCCCAGCGGCACCAGTACCACCTCCAGTGATTCCAGTAGATCCAGTTCCATTGCCTCCATTACCACCAAGACCATATAGGAGCATGCTACCTGAATTTATTAAATGCAACAGGTACTTTGATGGATCCTACGGCCAGCCAGATGAGGCCGAAGACTGGTTAGCTCAAGTGGAGAGGTCTTTTGCTGCGTTTGAGGTACCGGAAAATTTGAAGACTGAATATGGTACCTATATGCTCAAATTCCGTGCTCGTACTTGGTGGGAATCGAGAAGAAGAGATTTGGTAAATCCAATAGCCTGGGAAATTTTTCGACAAGAATTCCTAAAAGAGTATTTTCCAACAAGTTTAAAAGTGCAATACAGTGCTAATTTCTTGCATATTTCCCAGCAAGGACGCCCCATAGATCAATATGAAACTGAATTCAAAGTTATTACAACATGCCCCTGAGTCCTATCGAAATAGCGAGGAGTTAAAAATGCAAGTGTTTCTCAGTGGGTTAGATGAAGACATGAGGTGTAGATTAGAAGAGTTTGGAGTTAACACCTATCAGGCTTTGGTGGAGAAAGCTCGGGTGTTAGAAAATGCTAGAAAAAGAAAAAGTATGCATGAAGAAAAAAGGGTGAATGTGTTCGGAAGAAGACCATTTGAAGGGCCGAGATTCAAAAATAGATTTAAGAAACCCATGTTTCAAAGGCCCTACTCTGGTAAAAAGAGCAGAAATAGTCAGGAATGATTTTCATAAAAATTCAAAAATTTAATGAATTTAAAGTGAAAAGAGTTCAAAAAATTAAAATTGATCAACAAATTAAAGTTCTTTTTAAAAGAACTACGTTTTGTCTGATCTCGATTAGCGAGTACGTAGGCACCTACGGGGCGACAATAAAAAATGAGAAAATATTTTTTGTTTATCATTTTGATTATTTCTATGAAATTTTTGAGCAATAAAAAATATAAAAAATATAAAAAGAAAACAAAAAAAAAATGTGACTTGGAAATGTTGTTATGTAATATATTATTTGAGTTTTTGAGCATGAAAAGGATAAATTATAAGTTTAAAATTTCAAAAGTGGTAACCATTTGGTTTTAATAGGTTAGCCCCCGAATCCATGATATCTAGTTTAAAAAGTTTGGTTTTTTTTAAATCAAATTTTCGCAGACTAGTAGCTAAGTTAGGATCAATCGACCCATTGATCCTAGCTTTTTTTTTTCCGGATTTATATCGGGTGGCAACTCTAAAAAGTTTTCAAAAATTAAAATTTCTTTTAACCCTAGTCGAGGATTCATGTTAAATGGGTTCGGGTTTAATGTGAATCGGGTTAGGAGAAATGAACTAGATAGTGGAAAAATCCAGGCTCGACAGTTTCCATCTCTTGTAATTTAATTTCCAAATTAATGCAAAGAAATTTGAATTTAACAACATAAAACTTACTTGTAGCATGGGATTGTTTCTTTTCTTTACTTTCACCAATCTACTTGCATATAATTTGATTATATGTGCAAAATCACATAGCCTGAATTAATAGATGCATTATATGACCATTGTAATTGTAATATAAAGATAAATAAATTATAAAGAAGGGTAAATATGTCATTTGATATAAAATAGAGGGTTTTATGGTCAACCCTAAAGTTTAATTAATTTTTGTCGGTTGTTGTTTTGTCGGTTATCAGATGTGAGAATGAAGATGAAGAGACTTTATTAAACATGAAGAGACACTATTAAAGATGAGGAGACATTATTAAAGATGAAAAGACATCATTAAGATGAAGAGATGTCATTATTAAAGATAAAGAGACGTCATTAAAGATAATGAGACATTATTAAAGATCAAAAGATGTCGTTATTAAAGATGAAGAGATGTGATTAAAGATAGACATTTATTCCTTATCTTCTATATAAACTAGTCTTCCTCGTTCTCCATAATATCCCTAAACCTAGAAAATCCTCTCTACAAGTCTATTAGTGGGCATTGGAGTTTCAGGAGATGAAATCAACGTAAGTGAATCTTTTTCTTTGTCTTTAGGATTTAAGAAAGTCAATCAAATTCTTAGGGTTTTTCTATTGAAATGGAAGGAGAAAGTAGAGAACATCTCTATTTGGCTTGGAAATCTAGTTTTGTTGATCAAAGGAGAATTTGAGATCAATCTTAGGTAAGTTTTGAATATTCTTGATCTTTATAATTACAAAATAATGATTTTGATTGCTTTGATATGATCTATATGAAATGGAATCCTAGGGTTTATAGGATTTGTTGGAGAAATATCTTCTATTGGAGAATTGTTGGATTGAAATCAAGGAAAACAAGGTGTGGATTTGATATTCTTTGAAGATTAGGGTTTTGGATTATTTTTGGATTAAAGTTTGTTTATGGATAAGACATGTATTGATATTATGTTGTTTATGTGATCAAGATTTTGTGGAATTTGAGTTCATAGTTCTGTTCCTTGAGATTGATACATGTACGACCTTACCTTGCTTGTTGTATGTGTGTATAGGTTTAGAATTGTAAATTGAATTAATTACTATCAGACTTATAATTGAAAAATTTGTTGTTTGTGTTTAGCTGCTGTTAGTAAAGACCACGCAAAATGTGATACTAACGCTGACTTAATGGACATAAATATGGAGATAGTAAAATTTATTAAAGAATAGATGAAAAGAGTTTGATAATGACTAATATAAATAAGAGAATTATTAAATCTTATGAAAGGTATGAAGGTTCATATGGAATAATAATAAGAAAGCGATGTGAACATGGTGAGCAGATTTATTACAAGGATAGAACATGAGATTTAGCATCGTGTGAATTTGATGGATTTGACCAATTATTTAGCTGTAGTTAATAAAGCAAAGATAGTTGAACAACGATTAAGTAAGATAAAAGGTCGTGAGATATCGAAAAGTCAAGTCTTTTTAGGTAAGTGCTAGTATCAAAGTGAGACACAGATAATCAATGGATTAATATAATCAAGTGTTGGTGTAAGTTTTTTATGAATCTCTGGATCATCGTATTTGTATGTTGTGAGTATGTTGAATGTATGCTGGAATAGTTGTTGATAAACATACTTTTGGGAATTGGAGTTTAAAACACTAGATGGGGATTAGTTTATATATAAACTTGAAGTGCATCGTACTCTTTGCAAAGAAAGTGGAGAAGAATCAAATTGCTAAATTGAATTTGAATAAGAGTGGAGAAAATTCTCATATTGTGGTTGAAAGCATATATAAGCTGAAAATCAGTAAATTGAAGATAACACACACATATATATATCTCAGTATGATGATGAAGGATTAGAAAATATGGCCAATGAAATAAGAGAAAGATAAATAATGCTATTGAGATAAGATGACATAATTAAGGAACTGGGCAGACAAAACTTTAAGAGTAAAAAGATGAATGACTAGAGTTGACCAGAAGGATTTAGTGGTGTAATTAAGGGGCATGAAATCCTCATAGATTATTGACAAATGGGTTGTTACTTTGTCAGATATGGTATTGTAGACATGAAGCTATATGAGAAAGATCATGTTGAAGAATAGATGAAAAGTATAATGATGACTAGTATAAATTAGAGAATAGTTAAATCCCATGAGGATATGAATATGCATATGTGGAATATCTATTGTAAGAAGGAAATATGATCTTAGTGAATTGTAAGATACGGGAAATCTATGAATGGTGAACAATGATGACATCTACACTAATCAATGATGATGAATTTTGGGACGATTCTTAAGAAAATCTATACGAAGATATAAATCATTATATAAAGAGGCAATACAAGTTTGGAAGATAGCTAGATTAGCACAATGGATAAATGAAAGTTGTGGATTATCTATAGTGTTTAAAAATGGTGATAAAACTAGATTAATCTAGTAGAAATGTAGATGTTAACATCACATGAAATAACAGGCCAATGTGAGGTTTGATCTTTAGAGTTAGGAATGAAAAATGTTTAGTCCCATGATTTGGGCTTTCTAGTTGTTAATTGAAGCATTATAAAGTGAATATGTCCTAGGTAAGTTTTAATGGAAGTAACGATAATCAGAAATAAGGTATGATGATTAAATAGTGGCAATGAGTTGAATTAAATTTTCTACAATACCATATACAGTTGTTTTGGAAGAAAGTGATGGTTAGAGTTTGAAGTTAAAAGATAAAAGTATTCAAACAAACAAAAAAAGTTTTGTTGAGAAATGGAATGAATAGGAGTGGAAGAATATAAAACCAGGCAAAGAATAATTATCTATTATTGATGAATTAGATGGTTTTGTGAGAGTGATAACTATAGATCTAAAGTGCACTAGGAAATCTAAATATCAAAGAATTGAATTAAAGATTTTGTATAAGGAAGTTTTTCTATAGACAAGATGATAAATGGATGCAAAGTTTATAACAGACATTGCCAAAAATTTGGAATGATAATCTTGAAGCATATCATGTAGATGTGGATGAGTGTACCAAATTTATACAATGAAAGTATGAGTTATGGATACATTGATTGAATTGTGGTGTAGTCGATAGAGATAATCAATTGAGAAACAAGAAAAGGAGTTTTGGAAATAGGAGAATATGGTATGAGAAATCAACGGCTGAACAGAAAGCAACTAAATGTCGAAAAGGAGATGGAAGCATAAATAATTTGGTTGGAAACAAACAATTTAAGGAGTTATAGAAATCCAGATAGCTTTCAAGGACGAAAGTTTTTTTAGGAGAGGAGAAATGTAATATAAAAATAAATAAATTATAAAGAAGGGCAAGTATGTCATTTGATATAAAATAAGAGGGTTTTATGGTCAACCCTAAAGTTTAATTAATTTTTGTCTGTTTTTGTTTTGTCAGTTATCAGATGCGATAATGAAGATGAAGATATGTCATTAAAGATAAAGAAACATTATTAAACATGAAGAGACGCCATTAAGGATGAAGAGACGTTATTAAAGATGAAGAGACGTCATCATTAAAGATAAAAAGACGTCATTAAGGATAATGAGACCTTATTAAAGATGAAAAGATGTCGTTATTAAAGATGAAAAGATGTTAATAAAGATGAAGATGTGTGATTAAAGATAGAAAATTATTCCTTATTTTCTATATAAACTAGGCTTCCCCTTCTCTAAAATATCCTTAAACTTAGAAAATTCTCTCTATAAGTCTACTAGTGTTCATTGGAGTTTGAGGAGATCAAATCAAGGTAAGTGAATCTTTTTCCTTGTCTTTGGAATTTAAGAAAGTCAATCAAATTCTTAGGATTTTTCTATTGAAATTGAAGGAGAAAGTGGAGAACATCTTTGTCTGGCTTAGAGATCTGGTTTTGTTGATAAAAGGAGAATTTGAGATCAATTTTAGGTAAGTTTTGAATATTCTTGATCTTTATAATTGCAAAGTAATGATTTTGATGGCTTTGATATGATCTATATGAAATAGAATCCTAGGGTTTATAGGATTGTTGGAGAAATCTGCTCTATTGGAGAATTGTTGGATTGAAATCAAGGAAAACAAGGTGTGGATTTGATATTCTTTGGAGATTAAGGTTTTAGATGATTCTTTGGATTAGAGTTTATTTATGGATAAGACATGTATTGATATTATGTTGTTTATGTGATGAGGATTTTGTGGAATTTGAGTTCATAGTTTTGTTCCTTGAGATTGATACAAGTACGGTGTCGCGACCCTATGTGGGGCCTAGTAGGATTGCCCTAAATCGTCATATCACGTGTGCACCCGCAACATGAGGATCGCCTTGCAAGTCAGAGTTTACAAGACTCTAATTAATTATCCTCTCATTGTATTATACATATATAAATTTATCATGAAAATAATTTATTGGATATCGAAACTTCCATAGATCACAAGACCGCAGAGAATCAGATATCCTACCAAATGACAAGATAAGGTAAACCTAGGTTTAACACAAAATATAAACTAGTTTAAGTTAAGAAAAAGACTACATTTTCATGTTTATTCTCTCAACTAGGTTTAACCTATCAAATTCTTAATCTTCTATCAGTCTCGTACAACTTGATCTTTGTCACGCTCTGCACTCAAATCCTATCCCATCCATGTATTCAACTTACCTGCAAAAGCAAACTGTTGGAGAGTCAGCTACAACTAGCTGAGTGAAGTATACCCTCGCTCCATACCGTTCAAGCAAAAGCAAACAAGTTATTAAACAAGCATATGCAATGCAGACAAGCAAATGAACAAATATATATGGCCAACCGGTAACCATATATATATTCGGATTTACGCCCTCCGAATCCGGGGTTGGGGTATATCCACACATCAGCACCCGGACCGCTACTACTTGGGAATCAAATTTATTCAAGGAGTTTTTCATATATAAAAAATAATATACATATAACAACATCCCATTGAAGCAAGATATCCTTAACAATGACCCGACGCGATCCTAGGAGATGGGCCGTCTCCCCAGGACGACTTAGTTCCCATTCCCCTAGAACAAGGCCCATGGTCCACACTAGGTATATACCACTTCGGTCCTCCATGTTCACCGTCCTCACGGGACAGTGTGGCCCATCCGAGTCAAAGTGTAGTGGTGATGGCCTTCTACATGCAATCGTGCAATGCATGATCAATATTATAATTATCACGCCAGTAGTCATTAAGTCCATTTATTTAGCGATCAAACAATTATCAGACACTCGCAAAGATCAAAATGATTAAACAACACTCAATACTTAACGTTCAGAATAATGTATAGTATTTTCAACACAGATAACAAACACGAGCAACCACAAGTGTAAATTTCCCAACCCCATACTTGAATAATTTAATTTATATTAACAAAATATCATACTCTAAACCTACAAGCACAAGCAGATATGAAGGTCATCGGAATATACTCACCTGTTTATCCTTGCTTAATGGTCATAGAAGTCTACAAGAACACTTGAAGACGGATCTGTCTCCCCTGAGAATCGAGATAATAGATACCCCATTACTATACTCTTATTCATATAAAGAAACCTATTGTGTCTTTGTATCTTAAACTCGAGTTTTAGCATTTCTTAATCTAACCTTAACACATAATTAATCATTTTGAAGTTTGTAAGGGCTACGCTTTGTAAGTTAACCTATAAAATTCGTATAATCTTAGTTTTCTTACGAAAAGTATTTTGGATGTTTTCAAATATCGAGGTTAATCACGAAATCTTAAATTGGGCATATTATACTTGTTTTAATTTAGATTTTTAGCATATGAGTAGTCATTGGAAAACTTATCGAATGTAGTTTTTAATTGTCAGGTTAAACTAATCATTTTGTATATTTTTCCTATGTTACTTTAAGGGCTCGAAAGGTATCATAATATTGCCTAGCTTTCTTGTTTTGTATTCTTAATTATTATTTCAAGTTCGATTCCTTGTTTCATGTTTATTTCATCAAGTATTAGTGATTAAACTTAATTTAAGTTCATTACTCTACTTTTGAGTTAAAGTATACATATTTATACTTATTTTCATTTTGATTGTCTTGATCTTATTTTAAGAATATAACTCTAGTTAATTTGATTATATCAACTGATTTTTATGATTTTCATTAATCTATACTTTATATCCTTATAGTCTTATAAGCGTTGAATTTTATATTTAGAGTTACGGAATTCTTGATTAAGTTTAATCTTTAAATTACAATTTGTATTATCTTGATTTTCTAATTTGCAATTGAATTACTTAAGTTTTAGTTTAGGAATCTTATTCTTTTATATGTGTTGAAATCTTCATATGTCTATATAGGTTTATTATTGAGTTTATCTAATAGATTTAAAGCTAAATATCTTTTATCTATATAATACTTAAATCATATCAAGTTTATCTATTAATATCCTATTTCTGCGTATGATCTGAATCTTATATTTGTATATAAGTCACATATTGAAGTTTAATTACATATCCAATTTTCTTATAGGGCTAAAACTTTTATAATAGGGTTCTACGGTTTTCTAAGCTTTTATTTTCTTCCTTAATTCCATTTCTACTCATGAGTATATGTTGTGTGTACTTTAAATTATTTAAACTTGTCATAGAACATCTCTATTCTTTTTAAATGTTGGAACTACGCTATAGGTTTACTTAACTTAATTCTAATTGTTTCTTTAGCTAAGTTTTACTTCATAAAACATAACGTGTGTTTATATAAGTTAAGAATATATATATATATATATATATATTAGTGTACTTGATATTAAAATCTTAATTTAAGTTTTATTTATGTAAATTAGACCTAATATCTAGTTTTAACGGTTACATCTCAATCTTAACGATTTATCTTTAAATCATCATTTGTTAACTGATATACTTTAAAGATCTAATAATTCAATTCTAAACCACTAGTTATTGTCTTGAATTATATTTATCGAGATATTACTCGTTTTGGAAAATTACTATTCATTTCCCAGGAGGTCACCATCCTAGGTCATGAGCACGCTTTTAGTGTTTTGAGAATTTTTCAGTATTATACTACAGATATCTCTACAGTAAAGGTTCTATATTTTTCTTACATTGTTTTCAAGTCGAAAACTAAATTCTAAAATCTACGGAATCGGATAGATTTAGGTTTTTCACCTACACGATTAGAATTTCCAGATCTAATAGAATAAATTAGGATTTTAGTCTATACAATATTAAAATATTTAACTTTCATGTTTGTGAAATCAGAATTTTGATTTGGGCTTTAGATTAGAAGATTTTGATCAGTTATTGACCCTATCGGGTATATTTCAACTCTAGCGATTTATCTCTAAATTTCTATTTACTAATAAATAGACTCTAAATATTAATTATATAAACTTATAATCAATTTTCTATCATCTAGCATTTTTTAGTTATCAATTGGTTATCTATTTGATAAACGAAATGTAATATCAACTAGTCTAAATACACATACTAGCATGACATAATTTTATATTATTATCTATATATGCATGTAAATATGTATATTTATAATAAAAACTAATATTAAAACTCTTAATATTACGAAAATTTCTACATACCGAATCATAATAGTAAAATTTTAGAGTGACCGAAACCTAACCTTGTGTGGTCTTGAATTGAAGAGCGTATCGCCACGATCACAACACCACTTTCGGAATTGGAATCGGTTGTTGTATGTGAAAGATATGAGCTTTTGAAGATCGAAGGAGCTTCTAGATTCCTTTTCTATTATTTTTATTATTTTTTTTTTTCTTTTTCTTTTTTTTTTTTTTTTTTCTTCTTCTGGCCGAAGAAGATTTTTCTTTTTATTTTTTATTTTTTATTTTTTTTATAAGTCTTCTGGGAAGACTTTTGCCAGACGCGGAGAGAGAGAGAGAGAATATGGAGAGAGAGGAGAGATGAGAGAATGAGAAGAGAGAAAGAGAGATTTAGAAATTTATAGGAAAAAATTGACGTGGAGAGCAAGCCAATATGAGAATAGTAGAGAAGTTTTAATTTTTGGGTTCTAATTAACCCATATAATAAATATTCATTCATTATTATTTTTAGATGAAAATTTATGTATCTATTATATTAAATATTCTAAATATTATAGTATACTTAAAATTTTTAAATTAAGATTTTTATTTTGCAACTTTAATATATATTATCGTAAATTATAATTTATCCTTTAAGGATTTAAATTATTAATGTTTTGGTATTTTATGATCTGTTAATAATTAAATTGTCTTTAATTTGACTTTATTTATATTCTACTATTATAAATTTATAGTGTTTATCTTTTATTTGTATCTTTTAAATTATTTTTGGGATCTAATTTATTATTTTACTTATCTTTATTGGTTTTTAGTTTATATATTAATCATATTATTATTGTTATATCTTACGAAAGATTTTTCTTTGATATAGGCATAGTTTATGCTTATATTTTTATTTTAATTAAGTCTTTTATTGTCCATATTGGTAATTACCAATATTTAAATTCAAGAAAAGCGGGATGGTTTCTCGAACATTTTCTAAAATTTCTACCAGACATTACTATCTATTTAACAATTACCAAAAATTAAATAGACGTATAATTTAGGGCGTTATATACGGCCTTATCTTGCTTGTTATATGTGTGTGTAGGTTTTGGAATTATAAATTGAATTAATCACTATCAGACTTATAATTGAAAAGTTTGCTGTTTGTGCTTTGTTGCTGTTAGTAAAGACTACGCAGAATGTGATATAATGCTAGCAACCTAATGATCCTTGTGTGTCATTGTCCCTAATGGAATTGCACCTAGAAATGATTCTAGTAGATTAAGAGTCGTACTAGCTTAATTATGGTACGTAACGATGTATAGGGAGTACCCAACATCACTATAATATGTATAAAAGTATTTTATATAAAGAGTTATTTTCTTTGGGGTCAGGAGTTATTCCGAGTTTAGGATTATTTGCAGTTGATCCTAAACTGTGTTGTCTGTTAGACTAATCAAAGATAATAACTTGTGTTTGCTGTATTAGTTTAAGGTTGTATGTGAAACTTGTATATTGCATGTTCATGCGTATTTGGTTGTGGTATGGTGTACTGGGCGATTTCATTCATTTTTATCTTTTTCAGGAACTAGTGAAGATCAAGTTTATTATGATTTATTAGGATTTGATGTTTTTGTGGATTATGGGTAGGACAATAGTGGATCAGATTTACCTGTTGACATTTAGATTTGCTGGTTCAGAATTAGACTGCTATGAAGACTTTTTAAAGTTTCTAAACAGTTTTATGTTTTGATTAATAGTTTATTAAGACTTGTTGAGAAGTTATGAGTTTGGATTATGTTGGCTATGGTTTATGCCAAAAAGGTTATTTGATGATTTGTTTTTGAAAGTATTTTTAAATAGGTACCCTTTTATTTGAGAGTTTGAAGTTTGTAGTATATATTTAGGGATTAATGATTCATAGTCTTAGCGTGTCCATCTATGTTAAGGACACATGGCGAGTTGTAATGCCATCAGGTTAGGGGATTATAGTAACAATCTATACACGCTGTTACTTAGAACGAAACGGCAAGTCATGATATTGGTGATATTCTTTCTTGAATTATTCTAGGGTAGTGGAGACAAGGTTAAGAGAATAAGAAAATGCTCAACTTCATGAATCTTATGGTTGGTGTGTTTGAAAATACAACAAGCTAAAATTGAAGAGGGAGCGAGGGGTTTTTGTTGAATTGAGTTTATTACCAATTTTCAATTTTCATCCCAAATATAAAAAAAAAATTATCAACAAGATATGTAAACAATAAATAAAGTGCTAGAAATGTAAATAGAGAAGAGATAGAAAATTGATCTTATAAATAACATGGAGTTCGGATAATATTCTTCTAATACATCAATCGAGAAATTTACAGCACTTTTATTAATTACAAGTAAACAATGCTCATAAAGAGTTCACTAAGCTTTACAGAACAATAACATACATACAATAATTATAAGAGTAGAATAACATTTTGAAGCACTACTTAATCTCTCTTACTAATAGTAATTGCAAAATTATGTACAAGAAAACAAAAGTTTTTGTAATGAGATTTGTGGGTGTTCATTCAATGAAATTTACTAATTAAAATGATATAAAAAAAAACAAAAGTTTCTGTAATGAGAGTCGTGGGTGTTCATTCAATGAAATTTACTAATTAAAACGATATCAAAACTATTATGTGTGTTCCATTTCGTACATAACTTTCCTTTCTCGGAAAAAAAATAGACTTGTTCCTCATTACCCAACGTTATTTGTGATATAACCTTTTAACTTCCCTTTGTCTTCCTTCTCTAACTGCACAGGTGTAATGCTAGGCTAGTTATACTTGTTCATCATACGACATTCGTATTTTACTTACTTTATTTGATGACATAAGTCAAGGATGATGGAAAGTTTTTTCAATCCCTTTAATTTTTCAATTTTTCATGTTCAGTGACAAACGGAAGTGAGAAACAACAAGAAGCAAAGAATATGTTACGGTTCCAAGACCCATTATAGTAGGTACAAAATAAAATGATTTAGTTATATTAGCTTGCTTATCGTGCCAGCCTTACCAGATAACTAGCAACTTGGGCCATTGACTGTCGCTTAAGTAAGTCAGCTGCACTCCCTTTTAACTGCTGGCCTTATGATCACACTTTAGTTTCGTCCATTGATTGCTCCTTTGTCTTGCCCGTCTTCCTAACTTAGATTTTGTGTGAGTGCAAGGTGTAATCTCGATAAATGTTCTCTTGTGATTAAATTTTCACAACTAAACATGTATGATTAAATTCTAGGCAAAACCTGCAATGAAGCTCCTTTGATCTAGTCATGCCATCTCACTACCTTTGAACAAAAATCAGTGCATAATATAATCGTATCTGTTTGTATCGTTTTCGAGTCATTTACATGTGGTTTTCGTATCCTTTTCATATTTTCTTTCTGTAGTTGTGTTCCTAATTATACTGTGTTCATAATTATATTTCCGTGTTGCTTTAGAAATTATCAGCCTTATAGCACCTAATTCCCATTTAGATGGTAAGAAATACAAATTAGCATGCTACATAGGCCTTGCATATACCTTAATTAGTTGACCAAAGATATGATCCCAGTCCACCATGCTAGTTGTGCTCGATAGCTAGCCACCTCTCTGGTTGACTGCCACCTAGTCCTTCGATTGACTACCTTTGTTCCATTTTTTGGTGCTTGTCATATCATACCCGAGCTTTCTCCTTAACCGTTTGTTTGATGAGTAGTTATTCAGTTCGAGAATCGTGGAAAAATTCAAGAAACAAACTCATAGAGAGAGTCCATAATCCTAAAACTTAGGAATATTAATGTAATCTTCATAGTATTTTAGTTGAAGGAAGCATTCATAAAATTACTTAACACTATATCGTCTTGACTTGGCTTATTTATAATCATAGATATCCTAATAAGCTAGATTAAGTGAAGACTTGAGTCTAAGCTACTTGGTTTAGGTCCTGATCGGTAATTCTTTTTTTTTTTTCCCCAAATAAATTAGATTCATCCAAATTAAAAATTAAAACTTATAAGAAAATCAAGCCTAAGAAAATTATAGCTTTTAGTTCATATTTACTTAAAATTATTAAGTATATGTATTTATTTATACATAAACATATCTCATTTAAGTTGAAATATTAATGATGTCGAATTATAGTAATATTCTAAAAGAGGTTAAGAATGAAGCAGAAGTTCCACATTATTTAGAGGTGAGATCAACTCTTTGTGAACTCTATACAAAGCAATTAGATATGTTTTTTTGATTATATATTTTGTATGTTGTTATTAACAATGTATTAAATATTATTTTTATTTTTTTTATTTTCATGATAAATGATTGATATATTATCTTATATTTCTTTTTTGACTTGTGTGGACATAAGTCTAGATCTGGAGGGATAGATGATTGATCGTTGGACCACCTATCTATTTTTCTTTGATCCAGATTTAGCTCGCGGGACGTGTATATAACCCTACTTATGACATCTAAAAGTAATACACTAATTGTGTTGTTATCTGCAAAAACATCGAACTTCAAAGATTATAATGTCAACCCCGATGCATTATCATGTGAATTCCAAAAATTTCCCAACATGTTCCTCCTACTTCCATTCCCAGCCATCAAACAATGGCGAAGTGAATGTACGGATTTTCAATGATATCTGTCAAACGATTGTAAATCTATTACCTGAATTTTAACTAATATGTAAATATTGACACTACTAGATATAATATTAATCAAATTTTAAACTATCAAATTTACTATCTTATCATTAATAATATTTTTAATCAATGGTTTTTCTCAACTTCAACATTTTAGGAATGATAGTCATAGAAAATCTGAAAAATAAAAGTTCAATTGTGTAAGGGATAGGGTGATTTGTAAATGTTAAATTTGACAAGTAAATGTATTATTGGATTTGATACTTGTTAGTATTCAAACCATGCTATTTGCCTAGTGTGTTTTAAACGTGAATAGGAGCAGGACATTGGAAGAATCCTGTAAAACCTTATCAAAAGACCTAGCATTTTATCAATCAAATATATTTTGATAACATTTTTAGTAAGTGATTAAATTAACTGCTAATAAATACATTCTCCAATTATTTCCTAGATTCATGGAGATAGAGAATAGCATATAAGTCATCATGCTTGCATAATTAACATTTGAGTCTCCAATAATGATTCTAATAATTACATATCCAATTTGTGCAAAAAAAAAAAAAAAAAGGAAAAGAAAAGGAAAACCTATTGGGCTAAACTAAAGAGGGGACAAGTTTTGTTTATTTTTATCATATTTTGATCATTTTTGTATCATATTTTTGTCACTTTCAGATAAATATCTATCAAGAAATGGATACCGATAAAAAATTAATAGTTTTACTTATAAATAGACCAAATAGATACGATACATATATGATATAGATAAGTTATAGATATTGATTTGGTATAGATATGGTCCCAAAAAAACCAAATAATCCAAGTAGACCCTAAATTCACAACAATTTTTATCTTTTTTCAAAATTAATGCTTGAGCAAAACAAGATAATAACAATAATAATATGAAGTAATATAATTAAAAGAGATAGAAAAGAGAAAATAAGCTTGAGTTTTAACATGAAGTTTGAACTACCGTTTAGTCTCATGGACACCAAATGTTTCAATTGAGGACTTCTGTCATTCCCCAAATAGGGTCTAGAGCGTCAATAGTTTCGTCATGTATAAACACTGCGTTATATGTAAAGGCTACCATTAATTAAGTGGGTTTTTAGCAAATAATTTTATATTTGAGAAATAGTTTATTTAGTTTTTGAAAAAAAAAAAAAATATGCAACGGAAGAGTAAAAATAGTGCTAAAGACCGATGATTATCCATATAAGGCATTTGATAAGGATTTATATAATCACACTCAAACTAAGCTTTCAAATGAAAATATAAGTTTGAAAAAATAGCTACAATTTTCGTGTAAGAAATACGTATAATCCAACATCTTAGCTACTCTACTTGTCGACAAACTAGCTTGTACAAATTTGTGCCGTACCAGTCACACTTAAAGCATCAAATTGTAATTTTCATCACCTGAAAAAGTAAAGGAATGAGTGGAAGCCCAGTATACAGTAACACAAACACACGATATGGATACACACCTACACTATATGCAATGCAACAACAAACAAAGGTTATTATTTTTTTTGGCCAAATTAAGGTTATTATTTAAATCAATTCAAATAACACAGGATAACTCACACTCCAACAGTAAGACTCAAGAGAAATCTAGGGGTCCTGAGTAGTAGCAACTACTCAAGGGGTTAATAGGTAGCTCGAATAATTGTATCTCTAATAGGAATCACTACAGTAATAGTCTCATCTGGGGTTCACAGCCATTATATATCTCTACTTATCTCAATCCATACTACATTCCAGCTCAATCGGTTCCATAAACGTGAACCGGATTGCATTATTTTCTCTCTGAGTCTAAGTAGATATTATCCCGATACTGTTTGCCCTATTAGCTTCCTGCCAAGCCACCAACGATATATAAATAATAATGATAAGGGTGGCCTAAGCGCTTAACTATTATGCTAGCATTGCCAAGCAAGGTTATCTCTCCTCAAACCAAATTAAACGACACAAGCACAAGTAACAATCAATTATGAGTTCTCTTTAAGTTTTAGTTCATTTAAGATGCATAGCCAACACAAACAACGTATAAGTCACTGCGTACCTATCATCAAAATTGTAGTTTGGCAGCAATTAGAGGATAAGTGAAAACATAAGGTAGACGTAAAAAAATCTGTTTAAAAGACGTTCCATATAACTAATAAGTATATAATTCAATTATCATTATTATCTTGATTATTCTATCATAACTAGTTATTGATTAAAGTAAGGTCATAAATATGTGCATACATATGACCTTAGTTGATATCTTGAATCGAAACCATGGTAGGATAGTGAACTTAAGAAATTTTGAATTAAGCCCACAAGAATAATAGATCGTATTTCTTATTTGGAAGTATTGGGCCTTTAGGAGTCCTATGATATACCCAATTTGAATATTTCTCACTCTTACATTGTTTTAAGGTAATGGCCCTTAGGAAAATTATAATTGAGCCCATTAACGATATATATATATATATATATTAGTTTAGGTGGCATTGGGCTTTATTTTGGATTTAGGTCTAATTAGAGTAATATTATTTATTGGACTTAAGAATTGTGCTCAAGTCCAATTAAAATTAAATTAGACCCTAATTAGCTATTAAGCCTTCTAATTTCCTACTTAGGCTAATTAAGTGTATTTTGGCTTATGGGCCCAAGAAGTATTACATGAGTCAATTAGGTAATTAAATACTTAGAAATCGATAACGGGCTTAAATAATTTAAATTGGACCCAATTAAAATAATTATAAATCCTTGGGCTGTATTTGAAAGTTTAAGTCTATAAAGTATAATTTAGCAATGATTTACTTGAAGGCCCTAAAGCTCTACAAATTGTCGATATAAGTAGTTTAGGCCCATAAATGTTGAATAGGTCAAAATAGCTAAACTCAAGTATGAGGCCCTACTTTAGCTAATGACTAATGAGTTAATTTTAATAATTTTAAGTCCATTTATATATTTAGCTCAACTACTTATATTTATGTAATTTCGGTATATCAAATGATTTGAATTTCCTCATTTAGTAAATTATTTAAGCAAATTTTCAATCTTATTAGGTTAATTGAGTTCTATTTCGGAAAAAAAAAAAAAAAAAAAAAAAGATGAATCGCCTGGAACGCATGTACAGGCTTACATGAATTTAATCCAGTTTGTCAATTTGATGGTTTTCATCCTGCATGGGAATTCTTTCGGCATTTCAACACGTAATTTATAATATATTGATTTAACGTATTTTATTAATTAATCCAAGCACAAACATGTATGCTTCTTAGTTAAATTCACATCCAGAGTTGATCAAAATTAGTTAAATATATGTTTAGTTTAATTACATCTGACCACCTTGATGTATATTTGTTGTAGATACCTCATTTTGATATTTATTTTTTGTCAAATTATTTGTTAATCTTAGTATACATATAACTAAATTAAATAAATTTTTTGCAACTATAAGTATTAAAAATTAGGAATGAAAATTAGAAAAATAAATCAAATTAAAGAAAATAAATATAATGGATGTAATATATATACGTAATATGGTATTATAATTTAAAAAAAAAAGTTACTATTCATCGTCTTCAATCTCCGACTGCCTGATAGGCCATTTTCGAGCTCGTTTTCGGCTCATACCAACAAATTAAATTTTTCTAAAAGAACTACGTGTGGTCTGATCCCAATTAGCAGGTATGTAGGCACTTAAATGGGCAACTTAAAATATGTAAAAAATTATTTTTGTGAATTTATTTGATTTATTAGTTTAAATTAGGATATATGAATATTGATAGAATTTGATAAGATTTGATTAATTTGAATATTTCGAGTTTTTAGATTATATATGATTATTGATGGAATTTGATTAGTATTTTTGTGCATATTAGACATATGTTTAGTTAATTAGATCCTGGTAAATAGTTTAGATTTTGAAATTGGGGTTTAAAAGAAAGCAATTTAAATTTGGAAAGTTAAAGTGATAACCATTTCGGTTTTAATAGGTTAGCCCTCAAACTTAAGTTAATTTCTGGTTCTCGTTTTCAAAATAATTTTTTCGCAGATCAATAGCAAAACCAAAGTCAACCTACCCATTGGTTTTGGTTTATTTTTCTTATCGACTTTAGTCGAGTGACGACTCCAAAATATTTTAAAATTTAAAAATTTCTTTAATTCATAGTTGAGGATTCGTATTGAATGGGTTAGGGTTTAGCACGAATCAAATTAAAGGAAATCGAATCGAAAATCGAAAACCAGGCTCGACATTTCTAAATATTAGAATTAGTATAATTTATCAAATCAAATTAATTAGTACGCCTATGCATCAGTATATATGCAGGCGACTAACATAACATGCTTTCCTTATATATATGTCTGTGTGTGTGTGTATTATATATTAAATTAATCTGACATAATTTCCTACTTAAAATGTAGGTCCAGCTTAAATCCAACATATACAATACACATCAAAATTAACTTATAAATCCCAGAATTATTCATCAAATTTTACAAATTCCATTTTTAATAACAATTAGATTATTGACATTTATTGATCAAAGTATTTACTAGCTGTACAAGACCTGGAATTTTGTACTGTTTATTATGTCATTCTGTTAGTGTCCCTTTCTAAACATTCTAAGATCATGGACACCATAAATAAATGCATGAGGACAACTTACAGAAATCACCATTATGTAACCCAAATACACAAGACATCCATTCTTCATACAAGTATATATACATACATATATATATATATATATTCGTTTAGTTTATTTAATTAATACTTATTAGGAGTCTAACGTTCACAAATTAACAAACATATATTGAATGCAATGGCATGCTGGTCAACATGAAGAATTTACGGATTCAACAAATATTGAAGCTATTTTATTTATTTATTTATTTAATTCTCGCTATAGCTTCCTCTCCCTTTTTTTATATTTAATAATAACCCTTTTATTTTAATTTTTTTTTTTCTTTTCTGCTACTTATCAACATGCTGGACAATTTAATATCATCAATTTCACTGCAACTACTGGAATATTCCTTCATACTTTTGGGCATATAGGAAAAGGAAAAGTCACCAGGACAATGGAAAAGAATTGTGTATTTTAATAACCTACATTAAAATCAAACTCAGACGACGTTACAATCCAAATTTCATCAAAATTATATATATCTATATGTTTTTTAATATTCAACATGTTTATTAAATCAAGATTAATTAACAAGGTCAAATCAATAGTTGGATAAAAGCTTAAATCATTGCATAAAATGAAATTCAATAACTAAGTCACAATCAACGTACATATCAACAATCAATATAAATCTACTTACTAGAATGCAGAATTTGATTGGTAAATCTTCACTTCTTCTACCCAAATATATTGTTGAAACTTATTATCACAACATCAAAGTCAATCTTCATACAAATCTCCAATTATTACCTAGAATTTCAAAAGAGAATTAGGGATTGGTATAATTTAGTCAAAATAAAAGAAGGAAACTGATAGGGTCAATTATGTATCACAGTGGATAATTTTTAGAAGATTCTGAGGTGGCATTATGGATAATTATTACATTAAAATCATACTAAAAAAAAAGGAATGAATGAGCATACTTGGATTTAAGGTTATAGAAGATCATTTGGTAAAAGATATGACCTTATGAAATAACCAAATATCAGGGAAATAATAATAAATATGTTTTAATTATTTAAAGAGGGACAAGATAGTGCTAAAATTATTAATATTATCATGGATTATGGAGAGGACGTTAGTGGTGAGGATTATCTAGCAGACTTCAAGATATAAAATGTCAGATTGCAGGAGATAGAGACTCCTATCATATTTTGTGATTATTATTCCTGTATCAACTAGCATGTTAGGGCATGGACCCACCTATTAGTTTATATATATGTGTGTGTGTATGTTTAGATGGATTCTGTAAGCCATCCTTTGCTATCTGTGTGTAGGAAGTAGGAATTTCTGTATTAGTTATAATGAAGTACTTATGTTGTAACTGTGAATCTGGAGCATTAATATGTATGTGCTGGAAGTGTAAATGGTATATATTGTGATTATTAGTAGGTTTTAAGCCTTTGCGTGTCTATATATTATATGAACACGTGGTAGGTATAAGTGCCCTTGAGATTAGGGTATTACACCTTATCTCTAGTTTCCTTTGAAATTAATTACTAATTCAATTACACTAATTTATTTATCTATACTATAAAATTTGCCTAGACTATTTAGTTAAATCATCTAAATTCAAAGCTAATTGAGGTTTTAATTTAGTTTCAAAAGTTCCCATTTTGCCACTAACTAATTAATACTTTCCTAAATTAGGTCGGTTAAATTTAAAAATATTTCAACTTCACACCATACTTTATTGATCACTAATAATATTGCTCTCAAGGACTACACACAAGTACCACAACAAAAATCTCACGCAAATAAATCACTCAAATTATTCCTTTTTCATTATATATATGATAGACATTATCCTTATTCTTAATAGCTAATTAAGTCTAAATTATGGTTTATTGACATGATTTGTAGTGGAAGTGGTACTTAGTTGATATATATATATATATATATTCGTTTCAGGTCAAATTAGAGCATATTAGAGATATTAGAAGGAATTAGAGGAGAATTTTATCAAGAATGAAGCAAAGTAGCAAAAGTGGGATAAGAAATGTAAATCACGGCTGTGATTCTAGTTGAAGAAAGGAAAACTTGAAGATAATGTTTTGTAAGGGCATTTGTAAGGGTGTGATTTGTGAGATCAAGAAGAAAAGTTCGACTCTAAAGGATTATAAGGGCATTTGTAAATGTGTGATTTTTGATAAAGTCTTGACCAGAGACTTATAAGGACATTTGTACGGGCGTGATTCATGAAAGTCATGATTAGAGGCTTGTAAGGAATTTGTAAGGGTGTAATTTTTGAGAAAGTCTTGATTAGAGGCTTATAAGGGCATTTGTACCCTTGTAAACATCAATGTGATTGAAAGATGACTTTTCTTGAATTTTCTTTAAATAGTATGAGCAAGGGGTACCACTTATGATAAGTCATCTATCTTGACTTATAACCTTTGAGAAAGTATCTTGACTTATAACCTTTGAGAAAGTGAATGAAGTATAAAAGACAACGTACCCATTTAGAAAGGAGAGATCATATCTAGAGAATTCCATCAAATTAATTTTCATTTATTGTATC
This sequence comes from Combretum micranthum, assembly GCA_024138025.1. Lineage (NCBI taxonomy): Eukaryota > Viridiplantae > Streptophyta > Magnoliopsida > Myrtales > Combretaceae > Combretum > Combretum micranthum. The sequence goes on from JAMXBD010000744.1 coordinate 429,053, forward strand.
TTAGGAAACAATGTAGACATCTTCTCCTCCTTGCCTAAGGAAGGGAGAGAGTGTAAGTGTTTGTGAGTGTGTGTATGTACTTAGTTTATTTGTTGTTTCTTGAAGAACTTGAGAAAGTCGAAGGAATTATGTTGCTTGTGTGTTATGTGCAAAACTCCAAATCTTCATCTAATTTTATTTTTTCTACTCTATTATCGTTAATCTTGTTTACTTCTTGTTTTATTACTGTGTATGAGTAGAGAGTATGATTTGTTCATTGAATTAACATGAATGGTTCTTAAATGCATAATTTATGCAGTTGTTAATTAGGTTGGTAAGTTAAATTGAATGAATCTAGGAAGTAGTGTGTGCACAACACAATTCTTAGTTAGATTTCTTTGGAACACATCAAGAGAGTGGTTCCACTAAATAGATCTAATTTACCAACAAATCGATCATAGTGATAGAGATATCATGGCAAGATTTTTTGCACTTTCTATGAGGAATTTAGTATAACATAGTCCTTAATGCAACCTTTAAGTGGCTATTAAATTAGAAGGAGATTCCAATTAAGCACATTTATGGTTAGGTATGAATGATTATGAGCAAAAACGTTCGTATAGATAATGAATTCCAACAAATAATTAATGATTAGAAAGCTAGTGGTTGAAATTCATGCTAAGGAGATGAATAAATTTGATTCTTAATATTGTGTTCTGTTATTATAAAGTGTTAAGTAGTATAACTTAGTATAGTTCTTAGTTGTAGATTAATAAGCATTGATCTAAATGATTCCTTAATCGATTTGCTAGATGATAGGAAGATTAGAGCAGTACTAGTGCTTGAACACGTTCACTATGGAGATGACCTTATACTCTACTCCGTACTACTAAAATGATAGGTACACTTGCCTATAAAGATTGAGTTAGAGTAAAAGATTAAGTTTATAAATTTTAAGACTTAGTAGCTCTACAAAGAGGCCATCAAGTTTTAGCACTGTTGCTGGGGAATAACATCATCATTAGGAAATCTAAGTTTCTTGTGCATTTAGCCATTTTTGTTAACTTTCCATTGTTATTGCTTGTGTTATTCCATTCCATGCTGTATATTAGTGTTCTGTATGTTTGTAGAGTGACATGTTCTTGTGCGTGGTTTTAGGTCTTGATGTGTGTTTACTTGTGTAGTTTAGCTTGAGTTGCTATATTCTTTGATGTGAATTGATTTGTCTTGTTGAGTTGTGGTGATTGTAGGTACACCAATCAAGGAAAATAGAGGATTACGTCATGAATTGTATATGTTGGACAAGTTAAATTCATGTAGTAAGCATTCAAAGACTTTAAGTGTGGGGAAAAGTAATCAAGCATAAAATTTTAGAAGTCACGGGGTGTGACATGTGAAGAACAACAAGTCATGCTGATCTTCACGCCTATGACAACGGAGGAAGGGTGATTTCAAGGATGACTAATGGCTATTAAGGGCAACATCACACCTACAAGGCTCATTTTAGTTGAATGCTTCTTCCACCTTATATACACGATCATTCTATAAGCTGCTTCTATGATTATGATTAGACGCAACTACAAATATCTCAGGGGAGTTCTTCTGTTCTCAATTGTTTTAATTTCTTTCTTTATCATGTTTTCCTTTGTTTTAGGATTATTTGAGATAGGGACAATGCCTTCAATAAGTGTGGGGAAGGGGGCATGATTACATGTACGATGAAGTCTGCTGAATGAGTGTCTACATATGATTAGAATTATCAAATGTTCCCTAAATTAAGTTGCTAATAGAGAATTTGGTGCTAATAGATGATTTTAATGAGATTTATTGATGTTGAAAGTAGTGACTTCCATGTTTTTCATGAATATTCTTTAATGATAAAGTTAAGATTGTATGGTGATACCTTAGTAGAGATGTCTTGTTTACTAATTAAACTAGGAATCTAAGTTTACAATGGCATATGATTATGCGTAGGGAGTTTAGTTGCTTTTATATTTATTAAATGAGAAAAGAGATTGACATGAGAGTTAAGGTAAAATAGCAGAATCTTTAGCGCTAAATTTCAAATAAAATTAGTCACTTGATGTTCTCTTCTTTATGGTTTTATTTGCTCTAAAAAAAAGATATATTGAAAAGTGGTTGAGGTTTGAAGGGGTCTTTAAAACCTGGTTGCCTAAGGTCATTTGATCTAGGATTGATTGACTAAGGATGTCACTTATCAATCAAAATGCTCAAAAAAAAAAAAAAAAAAAGACAGAAAAGTGTTCAGCAAGTCTTATAACCCAAACAAGCAAGTTTGAGGGACACTCTTTTCAAGGGAATAATGTCTGTTAACTTGAGTGACAACCTCGGGATTATTGATTGAAAGTTTGCTACATGGGTTATGAGATTCTTAAAATGCTGCACTTAAAGCAAAAAGGGAAAAGAAAGAATAGAGAAGAAGTAAACTTTAAAAGGGAGAAATTCAGGGTATAGATGGATGTGCATACTTTCATTAAGGAAATATCTAATGTCCACAATGCTTGTGTGCATAATCATAAGAAGCAACTAAGTTTCTCTTGTCATTGTGATCATGTGTTCACGCTTACTTAATTTGTGAGGATAACTGGTCTAGTAGGATTAGCCTTGACATCTTAAGTTTTTGATAGAATCATGAGAACGTTTACTTATAGTCACTCACTTTTAGTGTTTTCAATTCAGCACCAAGTGATTACCATGTTTTTCTAAATTTATATCAGCTTCTTGTTTGAGGACAAGTAAGGCTTAAGTGTGGGTATATTTAATAGGCATCGTTTATAATTAAGTCTAAATTATGGTTTATTGACATAATTTATAGTAGAAGTGGTACTTAGTTGATATATATATTTATTTATTTCAAGTCAAATTAGAGCACATTAGATATATTAGAAGGAATTAGAGGAGAATTTTATCAAGAATGAAGCAAATTAATAAAAGTAGGATGAAAAATATAAATCATGGCCATGATCCTAGTTGAAGAATGAAAATTCAAAGACAATATCTAGTAAGGGCATTTGTAAAGGCATGATTTATGAGATCAAGAAGAAAAGTTTGACTCCAGAGGCTTGTAAAGGAATTTGTAAGGGTGTGATTTTTGAGAAAGTCTAGATCAGAGTTTGTAAGGGCTTGATTTCCAAGAAAGTCTAGATCAAAGGCTTGTAAGGGCATTTGTAAGGGCGTGATTTTTGAGAAAGTCTTGACTAAAGGCTTGTAAGGGCATTCGTAGCCCTATGAACATTAGTGTAATTCAAAGATGATTTTTCTAGAATTTTCTTTAAACAGTACAAGCAAATTTTACCACTTATGATAAGTCATCTATCTGGACTTATAACCTTTGAGAAAGTTAATAAAGTATAAAAGACAATGTACCCATTTAGAAAGGAGAGATCATATCTAGAGAATTCCATCAAATTAATTTTCATTCATTGTATCTTAGGACACAATGTAGAAATCTCCTCCTCCATGCATAAGGGAGGGATAGCATGTGTATGTGTAAGTGTTTGTGAGTGTGTGTGTGTATATAGTTTGTTTGTTGTTTCTTGAAGAACTTGAGAAGTTGAAGTTATCATGTTGTTTGTATGTTGTGCGCAAAACTCCAAATCTTCATCCAAATCCAATAAAGGAGTTTTACTTTCTCTACTCTCTTCTCTGTTTTATCATGTCTATGTTTTTGTTATTGTTAATCTTGTTTATTTCTTGTTTTATCACTATGTGTGAGTAGAGAATATGATTTTTTTATTTGAATTAACATGAATGGTTCTTAAATGCATAATTTATCTAGTTGTTAATTAGTTCGGTAAGTTAAATTGAATGAATCTAGGAATTAGTGTATGCGCAAAACGATTCTTAGTTAGATTTCTTTGGAACACATCGAGAGAGTGGTTCCATTGAATAGATCTAATTTACTGATGAATCTCTCATAGTGATAGAGATATCATGGCGAGATTTTTTGCATTTTTCATAAGGAATTTAGTATAACATAGTCCTTAATGTAACCATTAAGTGGCTATTAAATTAGGAAAAGAGTCCAATTAGACACATTTATAGCTGGGTATGAATGATTCTAAGAAGAACATTTATATATATAATGAATTCTTGCAGATAATTAATGATTAGAAAGCTACTGGTTGAAATTCATGCTAAGGAGATGAATAAATTTGATTCTTAATGTTGTATTCTATTATTATATTGTGTTAAGTAGTATAACATAGTATAATTCTTATTTGTAGATTAATAAGCATTGATCTAATCATTTCCTTAATCGATTTGCTAGATAATAGGAAAATTAGAGTAGTACTAGTGCTTAAACACGTTCACTGTGGAGACAACCCTATATTCTACTCCATACTACTAAAATGATAGGTACACTTACCTATAAAGATCGAGTTAGAGTAGAAGATTAGGTTTATAAATTTTAAGACTTATTAGCTATAAAAATGAGGCCATCAATATAATGTCACACTTAAGGCATAACTTGCACTCTTATTAATTCACATAAACTATTCTAGAATGGTAGTTTACAATGAATTTGCAAAAGTAAAACTCAAGGACACTACTTTACACTCTCATAAGAAAGTAGCAAATTAAAGTACAAGAGACAAATTCAATAATGAGAGTAATACAAAGGATTAATTGCAACTTAACAAGCATAAACAACTTCACCTACAACCTATATTTATAGGTTCTTCAAGAATTTGGGCAATTATCATTTTTCTCCCATTTTTCCCTTACATTAATTACTTCAATGTTTAGTTTTCCAGATGCTAGTATCCAAGCGTCATCCACTATCGTTCAAATGCCATAAGGAAACCCGCTGCTGTCTTCATTTAATTTCCTTCTCATTCGCACCAACCTAGATAAAACACCTCTATCGTCCACATGTCGTGCCTTAAGCACTTTACACATGGTTTTAATCATGTGAAGCATAATTACCATCTAGATGCCAAGCCTTGGAATTTGGATGCTAGCTGTAGTCACATGATAAGCTTTTCTAATTATGCTAACATCTAAATGACATGCTTCAATGTTTGAATGCCTGTTACAATGCAACAAGTGTTAGTGATTGTTTCCTAAGCCAATTACTGGATATTATCATTTTATATCTATTATTGATACAAGGGAATTTCTATTATATTGTTTGCATGTCTACTTTATGATAGGATCCATAAATAATTTAATTATTCTAAATGTCCATAGATACTTATTATTATGGCAATGGTAATGAATTAAATCTAGTATGAGTTTTTTTTTTTTAATAATCATGAGATGTCCATTTGTATGAGGATACAAATCAAACTCATAAGCACATATTAAAGAATTATGTACTAGATTAACCCACTATGAGATCACTATATGGATTAGTGTTATAAGTGATTGTTGCAATAACAATGTCAGCATATCCTTAGACCTAAAATCACTATAGATTCTAACACGAGGAACATTATGATTCAACTCAATAAAACGTTGTCGTTAACTGAATAATGATAAAGGTTATGATTAGGCATAATGTGAATCATGTAGAAGAAGTTGAGTGGTTAAAATGGCATTCGTCCCTCTTGTTATGGGAGAGATATCTTTGGGCCTCTCTATAAGTGAAATTGAGAAATGCATGATCGTGCTCAAATAAATTGATAGTGTGATCAATTTCATTTATTTTGTCAGTTTACTTAGGGATCAAGAAATGATAAGATTGAATAACATAAGGGTGACACTACCCATGTGACAAAAGGATAGTGACATAAGGAATGGATCATGTAAAAATTGGATCACCGATCTTTACTTAATTTGGGTAAACATAATATCTTTCTAAAGGCCACTTATGTTTTATTGACTAAAAATCGTTTTGGGTCAATGACTAGCATTAAGTGAACCTACAAGGTCATATAAAAAAAATGAGCTAAAAGGATCATGAACTAAAATAAATCTGATGAGAATAATATATTTATTATTCTTAAGGTAAGAATAATAAATAATTATAACTTGTTGAGAACAATAATTTGATAATCCCTAATTAGATTAAGGATTCTTATGTTCATACCTTAATTAGATTAGGGGCACTAATGTCATTATTCATAAGAATATCGACATTAGTATAAACACAACATAAGAGGTCTCTTTTAGGGTTAACAACATATATATTCAACATTAGACCGATAGAAAAAATATGTAAACCCTAAAAGAGAGAAAAAACAAGAGTCGTAAAAAGTTTTTGCCGATTTGATCTAAAAATGTTCTAGATTATGCTAGCACGCGAAAAGAATCTTTTGAAGGCATGGTCATTCGTATGGATACTGTGGAGGGAATTGCAGAGTTGCAGTTCCTACATATCTGATTTACCAATTGGTTGTGGATTTGTATGTAAAGGTATAATTTTCAAACTTATTCCCCCTTTTTGTTTTAATCTAATCAAAACACATGGATCCTATTCTAGGGGTCTTATTAATTTTTGCTGTAATATTTTAAAAAATAAATCATTCAAAACCCTACAACAAGTTCCTATAAACTCTAAGTAAACACAAACACAAACAAATTATATCACAAACATATTCATAGAAAACATGTTTTTCCAATTAAGTGTAACTTTTTATATTATTTGTATAATTGTGCAACGTATTTCCTTATTAAAATCTAATTTGAATTTTCTTGTTCAACAATTTGACCTATGTATGAATTTGCAAGCATAAAATTTATGCTTGTTTGAGTAAAACCAATGGGATTCCTTAATATCATCCTAAAGGATTGTTTGTTTTAGGGGAAATTATTTTCCAAAATTTTTTTTCTTTATTTCATTTGTTTGTTAGGTCAAAAACGTCTATTTCAATGGAAAGTAATTTTTCGTGTAAGGGAAACTTTAACGCTAAACTCAGTGGCCTTCATGTCCTCACTAGAAACTGATATGCTAAGGCTCAGATTCTATTAAATCACAATAAGACCAAAATTAACTCCAATATCTCACATTAATTAAGATTTCATCATACCCATTAATGTGATCAATGAAAACATCTAAAAAACTCAATTGCATAAGCTCAAATCCAATTTAGAAATGTTATATAAAAAGTATCATAAAGTAAAAGATCATAATGAAAGTTTAAACTTCAAGAGTCTACAACTCTAGCTATCTTGAATTCTTATTCATCTAGTAATTAGCTAGAAAACTGGCTTCACTGTCATCTTCCCCATAATCCATGTAAATGTCATAACCGGTTAAATAAAAAACCATTAGATCATCACCTGTTCCTAAAAAAGTAAAAAGGAATGAGCGTAAGGCTCAATACACCAAACTATAACCACATGATATGAACAAGCAACAAACAATCACATGCAACATGGTAGTATATGCATCATTCACAGTTTATTATCTTTTGATTAGCTAGGTAACCAACACAGTTTAGAACCATTTGCAAGTAGCCCTAAAGCCGAAGTAACTCATGACACCTTGACAAGAAGATATGTATATGCATATATAGATACTTATATATAATGATGTTAGATACTCCTAACACCCTAGGTACCATACTCTCACCACTTCTAAACTATTAGAATCCTCTTTATGTGCAACTCGAGTTGGGACAACAACACACACAGATTATCAGGGTACTGTCTTAGTAACATCGGTACTCCTAGTCCGTTAAACTTAGCTAAGCACAAGCAACAAACAATTTAAAGCCAGATATTGTTAAATTTATTTACAATTTCTAAGCCTACACACACAAGTAACAACTAAGGTAAGGACATATTTGATACAATGCTTGGAACAATTAACTCAACAAAGCCAAAATCACTTGAACACATATAACAAATATTAACTCAAAACATGATTTGAATAAGAAAAACATACTTCTAAGGTTGTCCTGCCTACTAAACTATTAAGAACTATAAATACTCTAGGTTTAGATATACCTTCCTACTTAGGTTTAGGTATACTAGATGTTAAGCTAAGGGTTTAGGTATTTAAGAAGGTCAAAATAAGGATAAAAGCAAGATTACATCATCCCTCTATTGATCACACCCATCATGGAGGTTGTAAAAGGCTTGAGAGACATAACGCCCTTGTCATGCTTGTTATGAGGGGTATGACTGCCATCATGGCCTTTGTTACAGCTATGATTGGCCAAAGCTCATGAATTTCGAGGAGATCATGGCTCGTGTTGTGGTCATTACCTTTGATCGTACCCCACTTTACTCTAAAAACGAAAAACTCCAAAAACATCCTTTTTCTTGATTTTAAACCAGAAAAAACTCCAAAAACATCTTATCAACCTATAAACATTGTTGTAATTATGTTACCTAAAATCAAATGACTTTCTCCTCTTCTTTCTCAAGCTGCAACTACCTTAAGCAACCAAAGATTAAGGCTTTCTCTTGATTTTTCCAGAATGTGAACACCTTGACACTAGAAGCAAGGTTTAAGGAAAGAAAACTCTTAAGAATACTAAAGGACAAGAAAAGATATTAACTTACCTTGAATTCTAGCCTCTTGATGGCCCTTCAATGGATATTCTCTCAAAAGAGCATTTTAGGGCTTAAGGATTGTAGGTGTAGCTACTAAGAGGAGAAAGGCACGTAGATAAGCTGGGGGCAGATATTGTTATATTTTATTATGAAAGACTATTTTTCCCTCTCATAAAATAAGATAAAACATCTCCTTTCCCTTCTTTATAAATTATTTTATTTTATTTCACATTATACATAAAAATTGATTTCAAACACTGAAAAGTCCTTTCACAATGAAAAACATATTTACTTGCTAGAAAACTTCCTTAAAATAAATAAGACCTAAGAATAACTAGGATTTACAAAAGAAGATGTTGTTTGTTTGATGGGAAATAAAAAAAAATAAAGAAAACCAAATATAAAATATTTGAGTGGTTGAAGCTAAAGAGATACTTTAGAGTAGTAGGGGAAAAAAAACAACTAAAGTGAGAGAGTTAGAGTCGAAAACATATTTTCGACACTAAAAGGAAATAAAAGAAGAAGAAAAAGATAAAACCTTGGAAAATTTTTCTTCAAAAGAAATAGTTGTTAATAGCATACTTCTATCTCTTTGCAAATAAATTCTGAGCACATCTGGTGATAAGAAATGAAGGTGAATTATCTCATAGTTATGGAATACAGAACCTACATAAAGAAAATGCTTTTAACGACTATTGATACAAGCTATCTGGGAACTTTTACAGTTTTATCAATGAGATCATCCAATCATTCATTTGACTATTGAAATAAATATACTAATTGGTATATATATATTAAATATTTTAATTGTGTAATCACAATTAGATATGAATTTGAGTTGTTAAATAGTTTTTGGGGTTGGTATATCAAAAGTAATGATGAGACCATAGAATTTTTCCAGACTATCTTATGTGGAGAAAGAAAGTTTCATTCATTCTATTTGTAACTAAATTCTTCTTAAGTTACTTTATTTAAAGTTTCCTAATATTTACTCCTTAAGATGCTACTATATATAATCAATACTTAAGGGTATAAGAAAAAAAAATAATGTTATAATGATGCTACAAACTATTTTAACAACTTAAACAATTTTAACCATTAATTTATAACTTAGCAAACTATGAAAGTAACATTAAAAGATCATATCTCTCTTATATTTCTAAACTTTCACAATGTGGTTATTTCTCTACATGGAAAGATGGATGATTTCAAAATATTTTTACATATAGCTTTTATTCAAATCTTTTAATCGTTAAACATTAGACTTTTTCCTAAATTAATGGAGAATTAGTTTTCTATAGGAATGAGCAAGGATTACCATGTTTAGATAAGCTTAACCAAGCTTGTATTATTAAAGATAAATTGAACAAGCTATCCTCACATGTATATGAATAAGATTTGCTAGCCAATTGTATTGACAGAATATAGTTCTCAAGATTATTATTAGCAAAACTCTTAGGAATTGTCATCTATTGGTTTTATTGTTTTATTTTGGAGAGTTATAATGTCTTAAGTGGACAGATCTTGTTATAGTGAGGCCTTTGTTTTGTAAGCAAAGATATAAAACCTAGCTATGAGTTTGAGAAAATAAAGGGTTGTATGCGAAATGGTTACAAGAGTTAGACTAGAAAGCACATAGGAATATTGTGAAGGACATAGTAATTATTGTTCCTATTAATGATTGTAAGGATTGTCAAGCTTGCTTTTTGGAGCCCACATACACTTAAGGCCCACTAAGCCAATTCTTATTCTTTTGAAACCCTACTTGATCACTCACTTTCGACTCTTATCTCCTCCAAATCCTTACTCAGCTAATTGCTCTAAAACCCTAGTTCTTTACTTTCTCTACTATGGAAATGTTGATTGATTGCCTAACTCTCTCTATCTCTCGTGATTATTTGTTTGTGATAATGTAGGTAAAGATAGCAATGCCACTTGACATATTCAAGCTAGTCAGGCTCCTCAACACAATTGTTTCTTTCTCAAAATGGTTTCATCGATACGTCTTTTCCTTTTTCTATTTAGTATTTATACATATTTGTACATGATGGTTAGTTGATTGTTGTTTTGTGACAATCAAATCTAACTAATTCTATTATGAAAGCTATTATTTATTACTAAAATCAGATCTATTTATTTGGCTGCTTTGTCTTCTATTGTTTGGGTTGTAACATTTTCCTTCCATCTTGAAAATAACTTTGTCCTTAAGGTTGAAAATCGATATCACTTGTTATTGTTGATCTATTGAAAATCAGTGATGATGTTTAACACCCCCAATTGAAAGATGTTCGATGATATGTTTCAGAGGAATGTATATTCTTGGACTAGTTTGATTTCTAACTATATGGAGATTGGATTGGATGATGAAGCGTAAATGCTTTTCAATTGATCGTTATTGAAAAATGTTGTCACTTGGACAACTTTATTTATGGGTTATGAAGCGTATTGCATTCTATACTTGGTGTTCAGTTTTCCAGAGATGGAATCTAATTACTCTTTGCTTCACTTCTAGCAATGACCTGTCTAGAGTGGGTTTGGGTTGGATTTCAACAAAGTGCTGCTTTTGGGTGAAATAAGTTGGTTTAGTTTTATTTTTAAATGCCACATGTTTTGCTTGTTAGGAATTAATGTTTTTTCTCAATGGAACACTATAGTGTGTAATACAGGTTAACTCTTTGTCAAAAAACTATTTTACAAGTTACTTAGTTGCAAAAACCTAAAAACACATGTCACTTATTTATATTTTTCCCTTTTAACATGATAGAGAAAATAAAAAAAGAAAGACATTAATAAATGAAAAGTATGTATCGAATAACGATAAAGATCATTGCCATTACTGGTCATGGATATCAATGGGAAATTCTATGGTCTCTCATTAATTTTGATGGGACCAATCCTGTTATTAATTTTGATGAGACCAGTCCCGTCATTATCTAATGACTTTTACCATATTCAACCGTGATCAAACCACTAAAATAGTCAATATTCTAATTACTATATTAATTTTAACGATTAGGTGGTTGACTGGATAATCTCGTTGATGGGACTGTAGAAGCTTTCGATATCAATTAATATTATACCGCCAAATTGATTGGTAACCCATAAATTTTGGAAGGGGCATGTTTGGGCATGCAAGCTTTCAACTATAGATGCACTAATTATATCGGTAACATTCTTTGAACGAGCAAAATCTTATTTCATCTCAAATTATGGAATGGGTACAAGGTTTAAATTATGGGTATATTCTAAAAGGGTAAATTGGCGCCGACCTTTTCTGAAAATTTTAGAAAATGTATGAATCTTCAAATTTTTCAAAAGTCAGTATTTACACCTTTTAAGAATAAGTAAATTGCATGGATCTTCCTTGAAATTTTTGAAAGTTGTATAAAACTCCAATTTTTTCAAAAGTCAACACTTACACTTAAGGCTATGCATGCAAGGCAGATTACGCAGGTCAACCCATTTAAAATGCAAAAAAAGTGAGTTAGGATAAAAATTTCAATCTGCTTTACTATGTGAGTCATTTTGGCCTGCCTTTATAACCCGTGGGCTAAAGCGGGCCAACTTCCTTGCGAGGCGAGTTGGCCCACGAACCTGTACAAATTTTTCTTTATATATATATACAAATATAAGCAAACTCATGAAAGTTACAAAAATAAAAATAAAAATCTAATTATAGTAAACAACTATATGTAAGTATGTTTTAAACAAAATTTAACCACATTAAAAGAATAAGAAAATAGAACATTAATGTTAAATAATAATTGTTTTAACATAATCTTATGTTTATCTTATAATATTTTTCAATTTTTTTCTCTCATATATAGATATTATTTTTCAATTATGATTAAAAATAACATTTATATTTAGTGTGATTAAATTGTAATGTCAAAAATGAAAAAAAAAAAAGAAAAGAAAAAAAATTAGCTAGTTGGCTGATTAGCCTGCATAACCCACCAACCCATACGAGGTAAGTCAAAATTTTTTACCTGCTTTATAATGCGGGTCAAACAGGTTGGCTTGCTTAACCCGCGGGCTAAAGTAAGGTGAGATGGGTTATCTTACTTGACCCATTTGCACACTTTACTTACACTGCTAAAAACTTATCATTACATATAATATGTTTAATTAGTAAGTATTTATTTTAAATATTCAATAAGGAAAACCTTTTTTTTTTTATATCTTTTTTGCTCTGTGAACCTTGCATCTAAAGTGCAATTCTAATAAAAAAAATTTTCAGTAAAAAATAGTGTTACCAAGTATGTTTTAACATAATAAAAAAACTTTTCTATATATTTGTTTTATGTTAAAGTACAACTTTAAAAGAAGAAAAGTGAAAATTAACTTTTTTTTTTCTTTCCTAAAAAAATTAATTATGTAAAAAAATTAATAAAAAATTTTAATATTTTTAAAAAAATATTTTTGATTAAACATATTTTATATGTAATGACATGCTAGCACTAACTAAGCAAATTTTACATGTTATTATCACATCATTTTTTTGGCTGTAAGTATTAACTTTTGAAAAAAATTAGGGGTCCTCGTAATTTTCAAAGTTTTCAAGAGAGGCTCATATAATTTACTTGTTTTTAGGGGATATAAATGCTCACATTTGAAAAACCTAGGGTCCATGCAATTTTTAAAGTTTTCAAGGAGGTTTGTGAAATTTACCCATTTTAAAAATATCTTCTCTTATTCCACTTTATCCTTGTATTTGAATATTTAAAGATGTATTTTGGAATCTCTATATATTACTATTTTATTTTCAATAACAATTGAAGGTGTATGGGTTCGCTAAGATGTTAGGTATGTGTAGCTTACATAATATTCTACACGTCATCTTATAGGAGTGACATGAAAGAGCAAATAAGATATAATAAGGAGAGAAATGAGAAGGATGAAAGAGTAGATAATCTTAACATGTATGGCAAATGGAGCAGTTAACAAACTCTATTATTTCTACCATGAGAGATGTTGGATTCTTAATTGCATCTTTATTTGATCTTTTGAGATGGCACTCCAAGCATGATGGTGTTTCTCTTAGTTTCAACCCCCTTTAAATGAAATGAGGCTTTAGATATTTATAGCATTTGGTTATTGATATCGTCCATTAGATCGTGCTAATAATAAGTGGTTGGGATAAATCGGTAGTGCAAATGATCCCATATCCAAGCTTAACATCTCGGATCTTCCTTGATTATTTGAAAATATATGGACTTAACTCTCTATACATTGTCACCTTAATTTTAAAAGTTATTTCTAAGTTAGATTTGGGCTAAATCCCATGAATCAATCTTACTGTTTTACAAAAAATAAAGATAAGCTTGAATTTAAAATTTTACATAAATTAGGAAAATAAAAGAGAACAATTGGTACCTTTTTTATGAAATTTTTTTATGCATGACCTTATTTTTAATTTATTATTTTTTGGTTTTCATTTGTTATTTTACTTAAGGGAAAAGTTATTATTAAGGGTCTACATACAGTATTTAGAATTCAAATGATTAATTCTAAAGATTAGAAGTTTAAGAATACAATGAGGTAAAGAGGAAGTGTTTGTAATTTAATAGTAAATAAAGATAGTACTAAGCTTTCAATTATAACATTTTCAAATTTTACTCATCAATGTATAGTTAAGCTACACTTGTATATTCGAATCGAAAACCAAAATTCTTGATAGGTATAATCTTTTCCTTATCAATATAATAGATTTTAGTATAGAGTTGTTTATTGAACTTAATTGTAAATCAAACTAAGATATGTGTGATTTGTCTATATTACAATTTGATCAATTGCTCTATATGAATTAGATTCAAATTAAGGAGTTGCATCAAGCTAAATCATTAAACCAATTCAAGCAAAATAACCTTTTTTCACCCTAAACACCTAACCCTAAATTCTTTCCCTTTAGTCTCTATCATCGCATTTTACTTCAATTTAATGCATTTACTTCTTACTCTTATTCCTTTTCTCTAAAAGCTAATGTCATCAACATCAACAATGAAGACCCACCTTTTACATCACTACTTATAGCATTTGACAGTAGCAAAGGAAGCACACCCATAATCTGGGTGAAATATTTATTTTGTTGCTACACAAACTTCATGTTGTCTTAAGTTTCAGTAAATGAATAGTTAAACAAGTGATGCTATTGGAAAGAATACTAAACAATCATTATAAGGTGATTTGGGCAATATTTAAAATGGGTTTAATAAATCGATGAAATTATTTGAAATACAATGTAATCAAATCGAGAAACACTTAAGGAATAGAAATTGAATGATGAAAATAATTTTTTCACACACTTTCCACATGGCCTATTTAATTAACATTGTCATGACTTTAAGTAAGAAAGGGAAGGGTGAGAGTGTATCCCATGCTTTGAGACATGTGTCCTCACACAAACTTCCTAACTTGGTTTTGAAATATTCCATTATGGGCATTTCTCATAGAATTGCCACTAGGGCTAGAGAAGAATGCAAACTATAATATATGCAAACTTTTAAGGAGTGTACAAAGAGGCTTTTCATACCAATACCAACCTAGCACTAGCACTAAAGCAATTGCAGATTGCACTAGAGTTAATATAAATGGTTTTTGTTGGTTGGTGTTGGGTGGGCCACCAGAAAGATGGAGATGGAGATTAGTGAGTTAACATTGACAGGGTCAGTGTGTAGTTGGTGCTACATCTGCCCAATTACAATGCACATAAAAATCTCTTCCATTAACTACTCGAATTCCTAGTATCATAACCATTAAGTATAATTGATTTCAATAATTGATCTTTAAAACTGTAATTTTTTTCAATAATCTTTTTTTCGGTAAGTACCTTTTTAATAAACTCTTAATGACTCGTTTATCAAACGTTTTCATGCATTCATAGCCAAGAAGACACCTCCTACCCTCCCTATATTAGCAAAAAAGAAAATAATATTATTAACTTAAAAAAATTACAAAAATACCACTAGGATAAAAATAATCCTAGATTTAGGCAAGTTGAACTCATCACTTAGAGAGACGAGATTGTAAGTGGCCGATCTTGTCTCTTAAAGTGGTGAGATTAGTTATACTAAACTAACCTTGTCTCTTGAAGTTACAAAATAACAACCTAGTTTCTTTAGGAGACGAGGTTAATTAAGTATAACTAACCTTATCTCTTGAAGAGACGATGTCACTGTAGAAATGTTAACCTCATCTCTTTAAGAAATGAGTTTGACATAAGTAGAATTGCAACACTAGATGCATTTTCATATCAAATCCTTGATACAACAATTTATTGATGCTATTTTAAAGTGTCAAAGTCATGTACAATCACTTATATTAACCTAATATTCCTTGACTCAATCAATCCTCTACCATCAAGAATCAACCGCATCAAACTACAAAAATTTAACCAAAATAGCATTCCCGCACCTAATCCTCCACGAACAACATAGTAAAAAAATAATTAAACACAATATAAGAAACGTTTGTATTAATTTATAAGTCATTACATGATAAGTATATATACCTGGTACGAACAATCATAATAAAACATAATCACAAAAAAATGATAATCTCTACTCCTACCTGTTGCGCCTTCCTCGCCTCTGTCTAAAAAATGTACGTACGACACACCTAGGCTGATCTAGACTCCACTGGGGATGCTCCATAAATGCATCAACTTGAGTAATTGTGGCATCTCTATCTGTATCATGTGTACTGTATTGGTGAAATTGAATAGGGAATAGACCTACCTAAGTGAGGCCTTCCCCCATATCAACTGGCAGTGTTGGATGCCTATTTTGTGGAGCTTTGCATTCAAGGCCTCAGGTATAGGAGTGTCTTGTTGATGTAGATATGAAGATGATGAGGGTCTAGGCCCATCAAGCTAAACATGCAGGGGGAAAGGCTTGCCCTAATATCTCCAACCGGTCCCTTCTCTCGCTCTCAATTTTCGTCCTTACCCCCTCTCTAGACCCCCTCCTTGCCTCGTATGTCTCTTTGAGACTTGCATCTCTATGTTGGATGAGGCTGTGAGGTATCTTCATTACCATCGTGATTAGGGTGGAATGATTCTAGTGGCGGATGCTCATTAATATTGAGCCTCATGAACTTATCCACTACACGAATAACCTCTCATGCAGCAGGTAGAGTGGCATCTGGTGGAAGCATGTTGGGTACCTGATATATGAAATTTGTCTATAATTAACAATAAACATCAAGATCAAGATATAATGAATGAAAAGTAGGTCCATATATATCATATATAAACATTGAACTTACCATATATCATATCATTGCTCCTGTACAACTAATCCATTATTTGATGATCACAAGATACCAATCTAAATAATCTGCAGATGTATCAGTAGGGATATCCAAAATGTCTACAATGTGATTACATTGGTCATCCCGCTCTGTGATCCACCTAACATGCTTATTACCTAATTCCACTTCATATGTCCCCTTAAGTTTAGGTCATGTAAGGCTCTCATGTGTGTGTGAGGGGGGGGGGGGGAGGGGGGGGGCATTTGGATCTCTTGGAAACCACGAAATTGTCTTAGTATCTTTTCTGGATAATAGTGCTTAAAAACATAAAATCACACTAGAAGAACGTGTGTACGCCATGCATCACTACCAGATCGACAGTACTCCAGGAAGACATCCATGATAGGAGCGTATGGATCCTAAGTGACCTGTTTATGAAATAAGTTGGTAACATATAAGTCAAATAATGCATGTGTAAGTAAAAGACCATAATACTATATATAAAATCACACCTGTCTGGGGACCTTTCCATCAAAGGATCCCCTATACTAGAATAGTAGGTGTATAGGGCACTATGTGAGATCGAAAGAGGCTCCGCAAGAGCTAATGAGAGGGCACCCCTAATTAACATATGTGATTATTCGATATATACAAACGATGCATGGGAAGTGCTCCCATGCCCATATTTGTAGCAAAACAAGGGGTCTTGCTATGTTGTTGGCATTAATGTGGGATACAATGCATAACTACCTATACAACCATGCCAAGCAAGCTACCTCCCATGCATACTACCCTGCAACTTGAAAGTCCTTAAGTAATGGCAGGTACATAAATGAACCAGATTCTATGAATTATCCCCAACTATGAACCACCCAAGTAGTAGAATGTAGGCCTTGGCATGGTGTTGGATGGTCGCATCATCTACATCATTTGGTAATGTGCCAAAGTGTGTATCTAACCAACATATCTTCAAGCGACCACCATCTATCTCATGAGGAGTAGGTTTAAGTCCAAGCAAACGATGGCACAAACCTGGCCAGTCCACTTTGTGGTCCTACTAACTACATGCCCATCAATGGTAGGCCTACGAGAACTACAATATCCTGTAATGTCACAGTCTACTCTTCGGTTGGCGTGTGAAATGCGTAAGTCTTTGATCACCACTACTCAACCAAGGCTATGAATAGGTGTTAATCAAGATATATGAATTGTAGTTGTGTGGTACCTAGAAAGCTTGATTTGAACAAGTGTCGAATGAGTCACTCGTCCAGTTCTATTAGTATACCATTATGTTGCTTTAGCTTGGCTTCTCCCTAGCAACAATGCAATATGACATTCTCCTGCATTATAATACAAGATTTAAGATAAGTATAATCAAAATATGGCAAGAAAAAAAGTTAGCAAAAGATATTACCTGAACCTCCATCCTAGCTTCCGTTTGTGAACAAGCTGTCTAGTATATACAAATTCATCTAGCATCTCAGATCCATCTGAAAGAAAAAGTTGTACACAATGTTAGCGAAGACACAAGGCATTCAAAAAAGATGAAACATCAAATATTATAATTAAGTATTAGTGTAATAGGACAATTTTATAGTTGCCTTCTTAATCGTCTTCCTATTTAGGCAAATCTTGATATTGTGCCCTCATTGGCCATATGACTCACATAAGTAACTTCGTGGCCCCTCTCTAATATCCATATTATTCTAGAATCATTTCTCCTTCGGCTTGCCCTTTTTCTTACATGATGAGGGAAAGGATGCCTTGTTGAGATGTCAAGACACAACCAGCTCACCTTATCTGCTGCTGGTATGAATGAATGCCCATATACCCTTAGCTGGTTTTCCCACTTGTACTATTGTCTAACATATGCAACACAATCCATATGCATGATCTCCATCAACGTCATTACATGTGAGCATGGAATTTTGCCACTTTTGGTATATACACCTTCTTAAACTCAACTTAACTTTTTGTATGTGATCTCCTTTCTGATCATACATTGTCGGTCATGGTGCAGTTAGAACTTTAAATACATGTTCAGGGTAATCGAAACATGTAACATTATGGGCACTTGACATGTTGTTCCACCTCTCAAATTTCTTTGCAGCATAATTTGTCAATACTTGACCCATCATCATTGCATCAATTGCCTCTTACCTTTACCCATTGAACATAGAATTGCAATTGTAGAAGGTTCTCTTAATGAAGGTTGCCGTAGGTAGGCTTTTAGCATCTTTTAGAATAACATTATAATTTTCAGCCATGTCAGTGTAGCAAATCCAAACCTTACACCCTTATCATAGGATAGATTCCACATATGAGGATGCGACTTGCTGAAATATCGCAACATCCATGAGCTGGACTATTTCACTGCTTTAGAGTAACCATGAAACTCTCTTGCTTGAGTTTGGTAAGCCACCTCTTTTACTAATTCTTTGCATTCGTTACTCTGGGCCTTTGAATTGATGTTACTGGTTGCATGCCAAGTGCACTAGCGCTAAGGCCAGCCTCTGGGCCACACTATGTTCTTCCCCTCCATAATAGTGTTAATATCGACGTGGTGGTCGGAAATCAAGAAAATGTTCGTTCCTTCCTTAATGACATGTTGTGGCAATTTCTTAGGAGCCAACTCCATGTGTCATCTGCCTTTTCATTAATAAAAGTATATTCTAAGGGCACTATATGATTTGATTCATCCATTGCTACTACAATAAGGAGTTTGTGCTTATATTTACCATATGAGAAGGTACCATCGATTATAATCACTGGCCTGCAAAACATTAACAAAAATTACTTACTATACTAAAGGCCAACATTTCTAAGTTCATATGACTACTTTTTAAGAACATACATGCAGTGTTGAAACGCCTCAATACAAGATCCAAATGCCCTAGAAAAGTTTATCAAGAAAGATGCACCTTGCAATACAAGATTCTATAATTCTCCACTCAACCTTTGTTCTAGGATTTGCTCTTAAATGGCGTTTAGAAGATGTGGAAGCTCTACATATGAATCCTTACACTTGCCATACACCTGCTTAATAGCTTTGCGCTTTACCTCACAAATTCTCTTAAGATGGACCTTCATACCTAAAGTCTTTTAAGATGGTAATTTGGAGATCCTTAGCTCTCACGTATGGAGAATTTCGAATCTCCATTATAATAAACCTAGACATGCTAGTGGAGTCTAACTAGAAATGATCCTATCTAGTGATTTCATCCAAATAAGTGTAAGGCCCCTTATATTTTGTCATGGGAAACTAGCCCCCATGTTTCTTATAACATGTTTTAAGTCTCCACTTATAATCTTTGTTGTGGGCATCAATACATTTAACTACCCATGACCTTGGGTTCGAGTTCAATACCTTAAAATAATAATGATTTGATATATGTCACATCTTAATAGCCCTTATAAGATGATCTTTACTCTAAAACAACATTCTAACATTGAATTCATTGCTAAAGCTTCAATTTCTAGTGCTCATTTCTTACTCATCATCAAATGTAGCATAGCCACTACCTACATCTGCGGTGAAGAATTGCACTAGCACAGTTCTGAGCTTTGTACTGGATCAACATTTGTAGAAACCATAAAAAGGTGCCGGTCATTACCCTTATGCGGTATATGGGTAGTGGTTACCCACTTGGGCAAACCTATCACCCATTCATTTTCATCTTCATCTTCATCATAGTTGTCACTAGATTCACTTACTAATGAGTCTTGCATCGCATTAATATCATGCTTACTACTCCAATGTGATGCACCCATTTCAATGTTACCTACTTGGCTGCTAATTTTGTTTAAGTGGGATTAGGGTTCTCATCTGCCAGCACTTGATTGCTAACATTTCCATGAATGCCTATGTCTCCCACATGTGCCCATGGCAATTCCTTTTCGGATATCTAGACATGTATAGCTACTGACCCTTCTATATATACCCACATCTTTTATGCAGCATTATCATTAGTCACTGGAATCGCATCACAATGCAGTGTCTTATCTTTAATAGCAACCTTATGGTATGGCTCAACCTAATGTGTCAACCTATTTATCTTAAGGGATTTGTTCATATGTGGAGTTCCTACACACACTAACCATAACAATTGGCTGCCTATCATAACCAAAACCATCATTCTCTTCAACAATATTGCTATGGGCATATAGCATAAACTCAGTCTTATCCATTTTCACCTTTACCTTGCACGATTAAAAAAAATAATATTAACTGCATAAAATGTGGCAATAAGATATGAATTGTACTTCCCCATTATTGATTTTTTTTTATACTAATAAGTGAACATGTTATCTCGGCTAAATTCATTTGTAAGACAAATAGACACCTTTGGAAGTAAGGTTATCTATTGGATTTCTCATGAACATAAGTTTTTTTTATTTAATTGAAATAATCAATATTCAATATTAAACTAAGTAAATAAATGTTCTAAATTAGAAACTTAAGTAACAAGCAGACACACTAGTTACCACATTTTATAGACAAGCTTATAAATCATAAAATAATCAATTTAGCAACACATCATATCACTAACACCGCTAAACAAAACTAACCAGCTTGGTAGCTTGTTTTAATTCAATTTACAGTTTGAACTAAATCAAACAATGTGATAAGGTTTAGTTAACCTAATTGTTTAACTTTAATTTGACAAATGAATAAAGTGAAACAATTAGTAATATAGCGAAATTTCACAAGCCAGCTATTTATTTTATGTAGATAGTGGAAAGTTAAAAAAAAATAGAAAAGCAAGCGCTCCAGTTACCTTGTTTTATAGACACGTTAATCATAAAATAAATTAGTTTAGCAACACATCATATCCCTAACACTTGAAATTAACTAGCCTAGTAGCTTGTTCTAATTCAATTTATAGTTTGAATTAAATTGAACAATGTGATAAGGTTTAGTTAACCTAAGCATTTAAATTTAATTTAACACATGAACAGAATGAAACGATCGATAATATAGCGAAAACTTGCAAGCCAACTGCTAATTATATGTATACAACAGAATAGTTAAAAAAAAAAAGAAGCAAAAATGCTAGTTTCAAATTAGTAATATAACTTCAATATACGAATTTGTATATAAAGAAGCATTAGAACACATGAAAAAACTCAAATGATCAGATGGAGCAACTTATTGGAGTTAAATAGTAATTCCAAACCTACTACTAATTCCAAGGTGTTCGGTTGCAATTAACATGAATGGTTGCTTGGATGATGCAATGTGATCGAGATTGATCAAGAAGTTGTGTTAATTTGATCAAATTGATCAAGAAATTGTACTTGGTTCTTCAAAATTAGGGTCTACACGTGATAGAATTGGATTTTTTTTTTTTTAAATGTGTGAATGGTGGAAGAATGAGGAGGAGGTGGGTGTTAGGTATTAAGTCCAAAGGGAGAGCCCAACCCAAAAGTCTAGTCTATTAGGTGAGAGAACCCTCTAAGCTTAAGTATCATTCCATAATTTTTTATGGAACCGATGTGGGATTGTAACATTGCCCACCTCTTGAGAAGCCGACACCCTCGACAGCCTACTCTAGGTGGCCCACTTTGGATGGCTTTCACTCTATGTGGCTTCACTTTAGCTTTTGTTTCTAGGTAGCCCTTTTCCAAGCCGCCCCTTCCTAGGTCGCCCCTTCCACTAGTGTCAGTCTCTCAACAAGAGCACCAAATGTTAGATATTAAGTTCAAAGGGAGAGCCTAACCCAAAAGACTAGCCTATTATGTGAGACAACCGTCTACGCTTAAGTACCATTTCGTAATTTCCCGTGGAACCCATGTGGGATCGTAACAGTGGGTATATTAGTCCTGCTAATCTTGTCTCTTAAAGAGAGGAGGTCGTCCACATATGACTCCGTCTCTTGAAGAGACGATAATGCACCACTTCAAAAACCTCGTTTCTTGAAAAGACAAGGTTGTGTAAAATACAATGACTTTGTCTCTTCAAGACGTACAATAAATGCCAACACCTCGTCTTTTTAAGAGATAGAGTCAACCACTTATAACTTTGTCTCTTCAAAAGATGAGTTCAACTTGCTTAAATCTGGGATTACTTTCGTTCTAGTGGTATTTTTGTAATTTTAAATTAGTAATATTATTTTTCTTCCCCTCCATTATACAATCTAATAGAAGAAAATAATAAAGAGTAACTTCATAAATGCTTTAACATGCATTTGATTCATGGGTTTGACATCATTTTGACATATGTCTTATGTCTATTTCAACCAAACTATTTGTCAAAAATAGATACAGATAAAAAAAAAAGTTATTTTTGCTCATAAATAAACCTTACAGAGCGGATACAGATAAGATACAGATGCAGATCAAATACATATAGAATATAGATGAAAAGCAGATTGTAAAACAAAGTCACAATTTGTACACTAACATAAGAGATTCAAAAATAATTTTAAGTGAATTTAATAAGTAGTATTGGAGGTTTTATTAATTTATTTTTTATTTGTATCTTAAATTTGACGTTTTAAAATTATTTTATTTGCATTTTCTTTTTCAATTTCATAATTATATGCATGAGAGTTGAGATAGGGTTTGGAAACGGGTATGGAAGCAAATTAGTTTTGTTTTGAAGGAGACAAGAAGATGTCTCTAATTTTTATAGGGTTTGGAGAAAGCACAGAAACTTTATTGCTTCACTTCAATAAATCATTGCATTGGTGCTCCACTAAACTTTTGATTTTAATAATAATTCTAGTTCTCTCTGCATTCTTTACGGTTACAAGATAGAATTTATATATATAGTTGGGCCATACGCTATCTTATTTGCTCACACAGTTAAAGTTTGTGTTTTGAATGTACATGAAATTAAACTTGGATTTTTGGTGCAATAATAGATAAAGAAATGAACTAAAGATGTTCGTAAATATTATCACCACTAGGCACTCGATACATGTTGCAACGCCGTTCGCCCATACGTCCAACACAATAAATGAAAGCAACAGGGTTAGAATAGATACATGTTGGCTATTGCATGCGCAATATATGTCCCCAGTCCCTCTATATTATTAGACGTCTCACCACGCTTTTACTTCATTCGATGAAAAACCATAACAAAAACATCTGTGTCGCACATATCATCATACTCCGAGGAAAGGAATCTTTTTCCCATGTATAAAGTGTCATAATCAAATTCCGATATGTGCCGGTACAAGGTAGGAAATTGAAATAGCTTCATCTTCATCATTAAACTCACAAACCATCAAGAAGCCTCTTTACATGAGTTATAAATTGATTGGTTACATAAAAATAAACTTCTGTTCTAGCTCAAATCCATTACATCCTTCCATCTTCAACCTATGCATGTCTTGTCTAATACAATAACGACTTCGACATAAACCAAGATCCTAAGTTTTAGCTTAGATTGCGTGTTAATTTGCCTTGCCATGCCACTAGAACATCATAGCATCTGAAATTCAAATCTTATTGTTTACATCGTCTTTAATATTTTTCATCTTCTTCTTCCAATACGATCATCTTTATGATTGTACCAATAGAATGTATTCATTCATCATCCCTACCCTTCTCCATCATAATTTACAATTTCTTAGTTCAAAATTGAATCTTATGAACTGAGCAACAACAAGGTTTTGGAGTGTATTTATGTATATAAGGTATCAAGTCAATGAATGTATTATTTCGCAATGTCCATTTGTAAAATATCTTCTTGTTAAAGCTTATCCTCTCTTTAACAACTACAATCCTAATATAACATTATGTAATTTTTTAATAGTTTTTTCCTAAAAAGAAAAGAATAGAAAAGAAAATCCTTGAAAAGTGACATGTTTGTTTAATCATTTTAATGCGTCCAACAACATAACATAATCCTGTTTGGATTATTAGATTTTAATCAATCTCGGATTAGCATATGTAATTCATCGGTATCATATTTGTATCAGTTCGGTTTAGTCAATTTATAAGTAAAATTGTCAATTTTTTACCGGTATCATATCAGTATCAATTTAGTTTGAAAATGATGCTATAATGATATTAACCTAGTGTACCCAAATAAGCTTGTTATGTTGTTGGACGCACTAAGACAATTAATAAAACATGCCACTTTTTGAGGATTATTTTCCTATTCTTTTCTTCAAAAAAAAAAAAAAGAAAAGAATTACATAATGTTATATTAGGATTGTAGTTGTTGAAGAGAGGATAAGCTTTAACAAGAAGATATTTTACAATGGACATTGTGAAATAATACATTGGTAGACTTGATATCTTATATACATAAATACACTCCAAAACCTTTAATTGTTCACTTATTTTAATAATGTGAACAATTAAAAAGATTAAAAGAGTAAGCTGAGGAGAGGACCAATAAAAAACATATGTTTAACATGTATACATGGAACTATAGCATAGCATTCAAGCATAAGAGAGAGAGAGAGAGAGAGAGAGAGTGTATGTATACATACATACATTTTTAATTTAAATGTATGTAGTGCATAGCATCAGTTGTTACGCCTAGATTTGGGTTAAGGCGTGCCCAACTGCCACGTATAACACTTATGTATTATACGTTAAGGCTAACCTAATCTATAGTTTATCGTGATTGTTGCTAAATAGATTTTAGATTATAAAATTGTTGAATTAGATTCTGGAAACAACTAGAATTTGTAATGAAAAAATAAATTTGTCAAAATGAATTCCAAACAAGCTACTTCCATGAGTAGACTATCATTTATAAATAAGTATCATATCATCATGTATCTCAAAATAAGAGTATCAAGTATCTTAACATACAAATCGTGGGCACATAGTTAGGCCTTAATCAAAATACAAGCTTTATATTAAAATTTCATTTTATAAAATGAAGATAATAATCCAACGATCCTAGTCGCTCTATTCATTAAATAGCTCCTCAAGATTCATGCAATCATAAATATCATCATCAAAGTCATGAACACCTGAAAAAGAAAGGAATGAGTCAAAGCCCAATATGATAGCAACAAAAGCACATACAAGATAGATACACATACCTATTCTAAATGCGATAAAACAACCTACAGTTTATATATTTAAATTAGAAGTGTAGCAAACAAGAGTGAAGTACTCACACTCCGGCAATATGCTGGGAACCTGGGGGTTCTAAGTAGCAGTAATTACTCAGGGAGTTGATATAGGCAACCTGAATATCTATATGTCTTATAGAAACATCAATTAAATAGCCTCGTCTAGGTGTTACAACCGTTACTTATCTTTGTCCATATTAGTCCATTATGATTAAGTGGAGAAACAGAGATCATATATTAAATTGCTTAATACAACTTCTCTCCAATACAAATAAACATTGCCCCGATAATACTTCCCCTATAAATTACTTTTTGAGCCATTGATAACCATCATTTTCCCAATATCAATGATAGGAGGTGGCCTAAGCACTAAACTACCATGTTGGCATTACCGAGCAAGATTGTCGCCCCTCGGATTAGGTTAAACAACCACATATAAGCAACAAGAAATTATTAGAACCATCTTTAAGTATTAATTCATTTATGACGCCTATCCTAGCATGTAACACAGAAGTCACTACATACCTGGTACAAAATCTATACTCTGAATAAACAAAAGATAAACCAGAAGATAAATCGGAAGACGGACTCTTGATAAATATCCATTTCAAAGATTAATTCATATAAGTATTTAAATCAATTATCAATTTATATGAAACTCGTATTAACTACTTAGTTTTCTAGTAAATATACATTTGAAACAACATATTCCTCTTATTATTCATGGTCTATCATACTATAATTATATTATATCTAATCTAATTACAAGTTAATATAGTCTTATAAGAGTTTACTAGTTAGATTAATTGCTAAATATGAGTTGTTGGTCTCTGAAGAATTTACTAAGCCGATATTAGTTAATAAATCTATATTATCTTAATTTAGCAAAGTTGGATAGAATTAATAAATCAAGTTCATTTTATATTTAACTTAGTGTACTAAAGTCATTTATGATAATTAGGTTCTTAAAATGGTAATTTCAATAATATATCCTATAATCAATCTAATAAACTTTTGTTAAGTGAGACAACTCATTTAACTTATAATTATTCTATTTATATCATTCATAATCCATTTTTACCTATAACTGTGTTAAGGAATCTAAGTTAGTTTCCTATTATGTTTATACTATCTTATAATGCCAGTTTTATAACTATTTTATTAAATAAATTCCTAAAATCATAATAATTAATTATTCATCTTAAAATTCATAATTTTTATGAAAACACATTATTTATATTTATTTGATTAGAGTTAATTTACCTTAAATTCCAATATTTCATTTCTTATAGAAAACTAACGTGTATCCTAATTTTAATAAATCGGTTTACTATCTTAAATAAGGGTTATTAAGCTCAAATTTTTATGTAATCTACCTAACACATTGTTTTAAATTTTCATGATTTAATTTTTCCTAATCTAATTAGTTTATTAGGGTTTTAAATTCAATTACATCTAATCTAGTTGGAATAGGAAAAACACTGATAACTGATTGGTTTGATCAGAATTGACCTTTAAGGCGACTGGTTCTTGACCAGTTCTTTATACCATATTAAAATAGAATTCTTAAGCATTCAAACCATTATTATTTCGCCCAAAAGGAAAAATAAAAAGTCACCGATTCAGCCTTATACATTCACGCTATCACTGCTGGTGAAACACTGTTTTGCCTTGTTTTGTTGTTTTGTAATTTAATTTTTAAAAATAGCACATGTACTTCAAAAATCATGGAAATTTCCAATATATATATATAGACATGTTTAAATACCAATTTTATAAATTTCACTAAAAAATAAATTCATTTAATATTTTATTTAAATTTGATAACTCAAACCATCTAGATTACCTATATATGCTTATAAATTGAATTTTCTAGCATATTTAAATTATTTAAAACATGTTTATTCTATATTATGTTATCTAGTATTTATGTTGATTTATATTTTACAATTAAAAAATCATATGTCATGACTTAAATCATCATCATCTACACTAATTTTTCTAAAAATTCCACCATATCAACATAAACACACACACTTATATA
The DNA here is from genome assembly GCA_024138025.1 of Combretum micranthum. Lineage (NCBI taxonomy): Eukaryota > Viridiplantae > Streptophyta > Magnoliopsida > Myrtales > Combretaceae > Combretum > Combretum micranthum. The sequence continues at coordinate 456,839 of JAMXBD010000744.1, forward strand.
TTTCAATAGAATTTATATTTGATATATATATTTATTTGATAATTTTGTTCAACAAAACACATCAATTCAACATATAACACACATATATTTATGCAGATATACATATAATAATTTCAATAAATCAATAACTATTATAGCATATTTGTTTATACATGGTCATTTTGGTTTTTATATACATGCATATATATATATATAAATAAATCTTGACTCTAAGTTTACTTTTAGTAATTTACATGAATCTAAATACTATTAACAGAATAAAGTAAATTAATTATAATTGCTTACTTGAATTAGTAAAATAAACCAAATAGTCTTCTCCACTACTACTAGTACTACTACCATGCTTTGATGATGCTTCTAATGCCAGTCCCCAATCTAATCCTTGATTTTGCCTTCAAATATAACCTAAGAATTAATTGAAAGAGGGATTAGACTTTTGGGAAAGAAATTGAGTAATTAGATGATAGAGAAATAATGAATATCCTTACTTATTGGATGCTAGATTTGAAGAAGAATTGTTGATGATTTCTATTTGTTTGAGAGAGGTTTTCTTGAGAGAAATTAGGGGTTGGGGGGCTACTGAAAATGGAGAGATATTAGGGTTTTCTAAAGGGGCATGTTTATATTATTTTATATTGTGTAATTTCTTCCAGGGTTAAGGGCATTTTAGTCACTTTGCTTGAATAGTTTAGGGGCATCTTGGTCCTTTCATAAGTGTAGAATTCTCAAAAATTGTTTAAGGCTATTTTGGTTAATTTACTTGTTCAATTCTCTAGAAATTAGGAAATTATAAGGTGATGATGGTGCATGATAGATAATATGGTGTTATGGGCTTTGATTTATGGCTTATGGGCTTTGACTTTCAATTGTGGGCTTATTGAAAATGGGCTTGAACTTAAGTTAATGAGCTTGAACTTTTAGATGATGGATCATGTTAGGGGCTTTTGGGCATAAGAATTAAATTTGAGAAGTAAGAAAGGAAAGTTTGCTAATTTGCGTTAGAAATTGAATTTAAGAATTCTAATTGAATGAAAATTAATATCTCACTTGAATTAAGGATTTTAGAGGCTTAGGAATTGATATTTGAAAGTAAATATTTAGTTTTAAATTTTTAAGATTTAAGGAGTTTGAATTTAGGTTAAAATGGCTAAGTTGGATATCTAGGAGTTTAGGTGGTTGAACTTATGAAGTTTGGTTAGTAGAAACAAATTATATGGATTAATATGCCCTGAAATATTTTCAAGCATATTAGATAGGGGTTAGGGGCGTTTAAGTCATTCCACATGTACCGAATTCTCGAAATCTAGGGGGTATATTTATTGTGTTCATGTTAAGTAGAATGATGTAGAAAAGTTTGGTATAAATTAGGAATTTATGTAATTGAACTTGAAAAATTGGTTTCAATTCGATAATTGAATGGAATTGAGTAGCTTGGTATGTTGGAGGTAGAAAATTCAAGTAGTTTGATTGGTTAAAATGAATATTTGCTGTATTAGAATCACTATTTTTAATTAAATCCATTTACTAATTCAATTATTTTAAATTTTTTAATTATATTCTATAATTTACAAAAATTTAATTCATTAAATTATCTAAATTCAATTATTTAGTTAAATTTAAAATGAGATCCAAAACTACCCAAAATTTTATAATATTCGATTATCACCTTCAAACTACACACAAATCTAAGAATCTGATCGACGCGGATTCATAATTAACGTTAATATACACACACACACACACAAAACGTGGTTGGCCGATTCAAGTGCAAGTTAAAAAGAAGAAAAAAGGAAAAACGAAGATATATTTTATATACCATAATTTTACTAATAACGTCTGCTCCTTCTTATTCTCTCATTCTATTTCTCAGTTAATTAAATATAAATCTATTAATAAATACGTCATAATCTCAAATAAAAAAAAAAAAAGGACGATATTTCCCGGCATCGCATTTAGTTGGGTCACGTGAGTTAGACATGTAGCTATTGATTTTGAGATAGAATAAATTACATGAATTTCTTTTTGTTTTTCTTCCTTCCATCCCTATAATTAGAATCGTGTCAGAACACGGATCCAATTACGTACTAAACCAAACCGAAATTTTCATTCTTTTGTTTCAGTTTGATTTGCATTTGGTTTCTTAGAATGAATTGAATTGAACCACAACAATAGTTCCAAAAATAAAAAAAGCAATAAAAATAAAAAGAAGAAAATAAAATAAAGAAAATTAGCGCTAGCTTCAGAGATACACAACAATTAAAAAAATAAAAATAAAAAATAAAAACGCCATAAAAAGTGATAGAGAAGAATATCAAGCACACATACTAATGTAAATTTAAATCTAGTTACAAGGTTCGAATGCATTTAATCACCTTGGATAATCCCCCTCCCACTAAGGGTGAGCGGGTGACCTTATTGTATAAGATACCCACCTAGATCCTACTCGGTCGGATAGAGTCCGGGTGGATATTAAATGTCACAAGATAGGCTATAGTATCAATTTTTCTAAACCTATTTTTATAAGGTAGGGTACGAATATGAGGTCTTCAGATCCTATACCCACCCTAGAACCTATACTATGCTATGAAAGATACAGGTTCCAGGGTATCATGCATCCACCCTATTAAATATTATATAATAAATAATAATATTCCATATGTTATTTTGCAACCACTTGTATTCAAGATTGTTATTTGTACACTACATTTCAAAAAGTTTTATTATAAAATGATTTATAGTATTTTATTTTAGAATGACTTGTTATTTTTATTTTAAAAGAGCTATGGTTGTATGTACAAACTTGAACTCCCAAATTATATAGAGATGTTATTTATATTATGATATGAATTAATATATAGAAGTAGTTCCAAAGTTTTCAATTTTAGAATTTTGTGCAAGTTTTATAATTTTGTTTAATATCATGTAAATAGGTTCCATGAGTATTTATTGTAGGTTAAAATTTGGTGGGTGTCAAATTGAACAAAATTATATTCCTACTCTCAAAATTTATATAAATTGTATATAGTAGTGAACAGGGTCGAATCCACAGGAATTGGTAAAAGTTATTTCTATTTAAAGATTAGATGAAGAAAAGAAGAAATGGGGGTTTTGTGAAATCAAAGAAAACTAATTATATCATAAGCAAGCAATCTAATTTAAAGGGTATATCAATATCAAGGTGTTCCTAACCAAATGTACCATTATGGTTCAATTCATAGAATTGATCATGGATGCAAAGATTTATGTTATTTATCTTAGATAAATTGGTTATGGTTATTAACAGACTCTAACAACCTATCTCTCCTTACTTTTTTTGATAATAAAAACAAACTCTTTGATTATTTCTCTTATTGATTAAATAGCCCCAAATAAGCTCTTAAGGTTTAATTCATCAATAGCATGAAGAACAAGAGAGATTACTAATTCAAGCCAACAAATCATAAGATGATCTATTTAGACTAGATTATATATCTTCATAACACAAATCAATTATCTATCATATAATCAATCATGTTATTATATCACCAATATTTGAACAATTACGGATTCAGCATTCTAATTGACAATATATTATCTCCTAACTGAACAATTGGGCCCTAATTTGTATCAATCAAGCAAAATAACAATATAAAAACAATCATAAGATATATAAATACTCAAAATAAGAGCAGATCGATAACTAATCAATTAGATCTCACAATTCTTGAAGAATCGAAACTTATAACAATCCTTTGGCTAGAAATTATGGACTTAGCTACTCATCTCCATGTAATTCTCTCTCTTTTTCTATGGTTTTTCAATTGTCCAAGAATGAATAATCAGATATGCCCTAAACACATTCTTATATATTAAAGATGGAATTTCATCCGTCAGAACAAAGGCCGATAGTTTCATCCTTACATCACCAGCCTACATTGCTCGCGTTCAATGTTAAATTATCTCTGAAACAAAACGCTGCCTGCTTTCTTGAAGAATTGTCATGCCTCCAGGGGTACTCTAAACGTGGCAGTTTGTCGTACACAATATTAAAGCCTAAGAATAACTTCCTTAATCACACAAAGGCTTCCATATCATATACAAGACGTACAATACATCAGAAGAAACACATCGAAGTAATGTAATTTACTTTGATAACAATTAAGTAACAAGCAAGAGAAATACTTAATATGAAACATAAATAAAGTCAATTAGAATTCTTAGGGGCATATCTCCTCTAATGTCTTCAAGTCTACATAAATACATATCCTAGAAATCTCCAACATATCATATTTTGCTAATAAAGAAATCACAAGAAAGTTAATCCATCCTATGTTTCCACTCCTTCCACAAGGGCTCGAAGATCCGCCAATGATTTCCTTAATGTATTGTCCTTGAATGAAGTCTCAAGCTACCTATTTTAATAAAAAGTATGGGAGTATAAGCTTACAACGAGCTTAGTGAGATGTTTCCTCATCATTCGCACTAACAGTCATAAACAAACAAATTGGTTAGTCAAGTATATGTTATGCTTATGCATCAATCATATGAAGAATACACATGTGTATAGTTATTTAGAACCTATACATAGAATGAATTTATGCCCTCTATATCAAAGGTTAGGGAATTATTGATGAAAGTCTTCTTGATCTTCTACTACTAGTCCTCAGGCACTTGCCCATAGTATTAGGTTGACATGGCTTTGAACCTAGAGTCCTATTCCCCGAGCGATGTTGATTCTCTACGAAGAAGCAGGGCACGTGTCCCAGCATGCTCGTAGCTCATCCTACTCTATGCGTAGGAGTAGCAGCCTTTCAAAAATGTGACTCAACGAATACTATGTGTGATTGTTTTCTGGTTAACACTATTCCGTATTATGATCCATTGAGGGTGATCAATCAATTTAAACACACATAGCAACCAAGCATATAAATAAATGAAGAGAGTCAAACAATAGTCTAGTGTTGCAATATGCTTAGCATTCACTTAATCACATAAACAAAAGAGCACATACCTAACCCTTGATAATCTCCAATATATATCCATTTTTTCTCTTTCTTATCATGCTAGTGTAACTACTTTACAAATACAAGCAAGATAATGAATTTATAAGGAAAACTCACTCGTCCATATTGCAATCTTCTTAGTCGTAATAATCTTAGGAAAGAGGAGTCTCGTATTCCTCGTCATCTTGACAAAAAAAAAAACAAAAAACAAAACTGGAATGAGTATTTCATAGAAGTTCTACTTAAACTCTTTAATTATATCTTGTTATTTTTGTCAAAATTCGTATGAAGGGAAATTCCAACTTAAAATGGTCATAAGTTGCTCATTTTAACTCGGAATTTCGCATATTAGATGTCGTTTTCTACCTACTCGAAAAATATATATATATATGTATTTCTAAGGTTTTTTTTATTATTTAAAGCCATTTGAATTCCCAAGTGAGTCAGTACAAAATAGACATGAAAATTATAATCCACAAATTGTAATTTTTCCTAAGTTTTACTTCACTTAAACACTTTATATCAACTATATAAATATTTCTACCTTTGAAAATAATTTAATATTGATAATATCTCATATTATATGCATGATCCTAGTGATGTTATCTTAAAATAAAGCTTGTAAACAATCTTTGTGAAAGATAGAGTTTTGTGGAAGGCCATTCTTTGACTTGTAATTAAAATTGCTATTTTATAAACACGTGACTAAACAATAAGAATCATAGTTCAATATACAATTTGAAATCTCAAAGGTCTCATATTTAAAAAGAATTTTATTTAATAATTTATTTTACAAGATATGGTTTTATTCATTGGTGGTATGAAACTCTAAGTATATTTTCTTATATAAATTTTCTTAAGTTTGATTCTTAAACAAAGCTTTAACTCTTAGATTTTATAAATATGAAACTTAATTAAAGAAAATCATGATTTTATATTTATATTGCATTCATGAATATTTCATTTTTATATTAAACTTCTTTTAACTAATTACTTTCCTTCACATGAATTTTATGTGGTTATGAAGAAAAATCATTATAAGTCTTATTACCACACGAGGAAAAATCAAATGAATGGCTTATTCTAAGTTTTTATTCTCATAATAACTCTTTCTCTATTAATAGTTTTTCAACATTTGGGTATTTAAGGGATTGTTGAAAGAAAACTAAAATTTTGAATTGTTACAAATAGGTGTCTAATTATTATAGCTATTATTTATATTTCCTTAATTTCAGAAAATGAATTTACTTTTTAAAACTAGGTTCCTTAAGTTGTATACCGATTTTTATTTCTAAGTGGATTTTTAATTAGTGGGTTAGTTTTAAACTTGAATTAGAAAAATTGTTTGGTTCTTCGTGTTTATCAAAGTGTTAGTGTAAATCTTATAAATAAGCTTTTAAGAAAAGTTTGCATAACAAAGAATTATCAATATTAAGATTTAATAATAAATTTATTTTAATATTTGAATAGAGAGTAATGAAACCATATAATTAAGTATTGAAGAAACTTTGCATAAAAATAACATTTAAAATTTATGATGAACTAATTTAAATTTTTGAAAAGGAGATTGTTGAATCATGATCATAAGTTTTAAATGGAAATTTATCCTAAGTGTCAAAAATTATTTTTATAGAGGGTTTAGTCTTATTTTTATAAAAAAAATGACTCCTTTTATTTCTTTGGAAAATTCCATGAAGACAACAATATTATAATCATGCATGCTTATGAACTTATAGCTATGTTGTATGATAAAAGAAAAATAACTCACATAGAATATAAGAGATATAGAAAATTAAATAAGCATATATTTATAGTCAAGTATTGGGAAGTTTAGCTTGCATTAAGGCTTTTCGGAACTTAGAATGGACCAGTTCCAAAAAAAGAGAAAAGAAAATGCATAAGAAAGCCTAAGGAAAAGAAAAATAAGAAAATTTTGGAAGTCTTAGATTTATGCCATGGCTTCCCGGACTTGGATTAAGGACAAGTCCCCATTTTCTATTTTCACTTGATTAAGGACAAGTTTGAGACCTAGATTAAGAACAAGTCTCAAAAATTATATTAAGAGCATGAAATAAATAAAAGCAAGAAATAAATGTTAGATTAGTGAGCATTAGACCCATATTAATATAACTATAACTGTATTTATACATATAGATAGCCAAATTAGATATCCCAAATATAATAACATAAACATAATATCATCATGATTTGATTATAATATAAATGAGACATGAGTTTCGTTTTTGGCATTATCATCCCTAGCTTTTATGCATCATGGAGAGATTTTATTCATGGATAATGCATGAATCAAACCCTAATATCAAATAAGAATGCATGGGGAATGTGTTTATCTCAAAGAGATGAAGTAAAGGAGTGTGTTTGAAATGAGAAAAAAAATGGTAGCAAAGGGAAATAATTTCCAGCATAAAAGAGAATGAAAAATGAAAGGAAAATGGAGTGGTTTTGATGAATTTTGAAATAACCATGAAATCTCCAACTTATATTATATAAGTGTGTTATTGAATTTATACATGCTTTTGATATGTATTGAATATAATTTGTGTTTATGATGAATTATGTGTTTTATTATTGTGTTAAAATATTCAAATACTCTAGAATTTATTAAACATTTAGTTCATAAAATTTAAATTGCATTAACATGTAAGAATTATATTTAGAATGTATTAAAATAAGTAAATAGATCCATGTACATAAGCCTCATCATAGCATAATTCTCTTACCTTAAAGGGAGCTTAAACACAACATTATTTAACCAAAGACAAGTTCATTAATTAGCAAATGATAAGTCATTAAGTCCCCTTGACCTCTTATGCCTCAAAAGTCAAAACTTGAGATAATATCAACTCAAATAGTGCAAAATTCGTGCACAATTTTCAGACCCCCTAAACATGCCTCCAAAAGTTTCAAAACACAATTTTCTTCTTCTCCAAAGCTCTCCCATGGATCTATATAGATAAGCCTTTCATCTTCTACAATTTCCACCATCAAAAGCATGCTAGAGAATCACAAAACCAAGGCCCAAAGTTCTATTGGTAAGTATGTTTTTCATGTCTTCAAAATATGCAAGTTCATTGTTTCTTAGCAATAGGTTTTAAGCTTAACTTGTGTTTGAGAACTTATATGCTTTGTTGGTTGTATGAGAAGTGTTTTGTTGTTATAGGAGTTAGCTGTATATGTAGTATAAGAGATTAGAAGTGTTGAGAAATGCAAATGGTTGATGACTAAATGTTGGGTGTAGTGATTTGGGGTTTGAAGTGTGATTTGTGTATAATGATTTATGGTGGAGAGTTTGATGTTTTGAGTTGGAGTTTATGTTGTTTGAATAATGTAATGAACATATAACAAACTTTGGGAAGTTTAGACAAAGTTTGAGAATTTTTTAAAGTGAACAAAGTAGTAATAAAACAGGGAAAATAAAAAACATTTTCGTATAGGCTAAATTTTGGTCGTACGCCGACATCTGGGGCTTCTATGCCGCCGGCTTATAGGCGGTGTTGGAAGCGAACAGAGTTAAATTTGTTAAAGCCGTTCGAACGCCGTCGGCTTTCACTGGAAAAGTCAGCCGACATTCATTTTTTTCACATTGTACGTCGGCTATTGGGAATCCAAAGCCATTGGCGTAGAGTGAGAAGCTGCCTGCGTACATGGATACGCTGCCGGTTTCTACCTCTCTGTAAACTTTTGGAAATTTGAATTTTGCATTCTGCACCCGCTCAAAACCGCCAGTGTAGAATGAAGGCAGTCGGCGTACCCTTGAACGCTGCCAGTGTTGGCAGTGTTGATTTTCAGAGTGTTGAATACCGGTTCAAAGCCATCGGCTTTGAGTGCCGGCGTATCCTCTGCGCTTTTGAATTTTAAAAACTTTCTTCAAAATTTTCGAAGTTTGATATATGATAAATAAAGTATTTGTTGAGTGTTCTATGCTATAATAGGATGTTTAAATGCTTTATTATGACTTTGTATTAATTTATTTGAATTTCTTTGATTAATTGTATTTTCAACTAGTTAATTAGTGCTTAAGCTAAGTGTGAAATTTAATATTGTTTTAAACAGTGATAGATTCTCGCCAGCTAACCCCGTTAATTCCCAAGCTATCTCAGGTACATAGTGACTTGCTTGTATGTTTGTTAGGATAAGCATACTTAAATTTGATATAAATTCTAAATGACTTAAATATTGCTTGAATTGCTTGTGTTTTCACCGTTGAATTCGGTCCGAGGAGCGGTAACTTATCATGATGCAATGATATGTTAATGTAGGAGCTTAGGCCAATAGTCATGATGCAATGACTAGGCTCGACAGATAATCGATAGGAAATGTAGTAACTGAGCAACATTTACTTATTCTTGAAAAGAAATAGTATAATTTAATTCAATGTTTATGGGAGCATGTGAATTAATTTATATTATGGATTGAGTTAAGTGAAGTTGGGCAACGGCTATATAACCTATATGGGATTATTTTTCTCAATGTAACGTTATCTAGGAGATATAGATATTCGGGCTATCTATATCAACCCCCTGAGCGTCGTGAGCATTACTCAGGATCCCCAGAATCTCATGGCTTGTCCCAGAGTTTAAATACTCTAATGATGATTTGATTAATGAATACTAAAGAAAGATAAATGAAACATTAATATTGCATTGCATTAGTCTAGGTATGAATATGATTGTCACTACGCTTTTGAGTGTTGTTGCTGTATACTGGGCCTTTGGCTCACTGTTGCTATTTTTCAAGTGATGATGACTGTTATGATGATATGGGCTATAGGTCGGATTGGGAGAAGTTTATGGATGAGTGGGGCGAGTAGGAATCGAGTGCAAGATGTCAAGGAAGAAAGTTTTTGAACAAGTTGTTTGGTTCAATTATGTATTTTGTATTTTGGATAGAGGCTTGTTAGTTAAGCCTTGTTTGTATATAAAGACTTAAAGTCTATTTTTCTTGTTTTGTAAAAACTTATGTAAGTTTTGTTGTGTCATGTGCTTGACATAAAATTGTAAATTATTTCCTTAAAAGTTCTATATGAATAGATTACTCAAGTAAGTAATCCTTTTGTAAAAAGTCTTTATATCAAGTTATAGTGGGTTAAACAAACAATTCACATAAATTGTTAGATTTAGGACAACCTTACATATAATATGAAAATATTATATGTGGTTGGAGACTTGACTTGCTAAATCTTAAGGATTGGTGGGTCGGGTCTTTACAAATTTGTAACGTATAAATGTGGGAATGAGTATCGGTTTATGTCGAGAATAGTTTGCGGATTTAAAAGAGAAAGATGGGTTAAAAAAGAAAAAAGAAAAAAATTCATGCTAAGGCAAATGTCGCGGCGGGGGGTGTTGTTTCACATGAAAATGGGAAGAAAAGAGAAAGGAATAAGTAAAATTTGTGAGAGTTATTAAATGGTAAGATGTGTGAAGGTGTATGAGTATTTATAGAGTTAAAAAATGAAGTTTTTCTGTAATAAATAAATAAAATTCATGGCTATAAGGTGTGGGGGCAGCAGCTGGTAGCTTCCTTAAAAAGGGAAGAAGAAAAAGAAAAAAGAAGAAAAGAAAAGTAGATTTGATGTAATATAGTAGTTATATGTTAAAAATTATAATTTATAGGTTATAGGTTATGTTTTGTAAGAAATGTGCATACAAATATAGGGATAGAATAATAGTTGAAATTAAAAGAAAATATTAGTAAATAGTAATGGTAAAATATCAAAAAAGTTATTGATACGGATAAAATACGCATATATAGATTATATCTAACGTTTTTATGAATCGAAAAATTCCTATATGATATTTATGAACATCTAAATATTTTTCTAGTGAAAATTGATTGTCAAAAAAATTTTTCCTTATTTCACGTATCGGTAGTCGGATATGGAAACTGATCTTGTAAAGGTCCGGAACGATCAAATTTTTGACGAATCTGATCTTTTTTGGTTGTATGACATTATTTCGAACTAGAATCTAAGGTTATTTCATTTTTACTATTTTAGGTTTTCGCATGTGGAATTACCGGATCTAGGTTCATTAATTTTTATTATTGCTCTAGGTTGACTTTAGGGTTCCAGTTTGACTTTTAGCTTTTAAGTTTTACTCGTAATATTATATAATCTAGGGGTTTACAGTTATACTATATTTTGGTTCAAAAATTTTAGTTTCTACTTTATTTTTTTGATTCATTTAATATTTAACAGTTCTTGGGATTGTTTAGTCGAGTCTAGGATAATGGGTTGACTCAATTTGACTTTTGGTAAAAATTAAATTTTTTATTCTAAAATTCATCGAAGGGTTTAAGGTTTTAAAATTTTTCATCGAATATTGCTTGATATATTGTCTTAATTTTTGTGTTAGAGGTCAAATAGGTGAATTGTTTAGCATACGGATTTTGAGTCAAACGATTATTGAATTTTCCATTTTGTTTTTGAAGGTTCTCATTCTTTTAAGGTTAAGAAATTTCGTATTTGATCTTGTTTAGAATTCAATTTTAATTTGGGTTAGTTTTTTAGGGTTTCGATTTCGGTATATAACTTTAGAATTATTTTCTAAGAGTACCAAAAAGTTAAGGGGTTTACAAGAATTTATCAGTGTAGCTTCAAGGTCGGTATCTATGCCAGTAGCTTTGATACAGCTTTAATGTTTTTGAAATTTTCGCCTTCCATCGACCTTTCTCTATGAATAGCCAACATACATTAAATTTGCGAAGGTTGGTGAAATTGTTTGATGTTAGCTGGTAGCTTTGATGGCAATGCTTAAGTTTTCACTACTGTGTACAAGCAAGGTTGGCTTAAACTTGATAGCCTTGAAATTGAATTTGCCGGCATACAAGTCTGTTTAAAGGGATGATGAATTTTGTTTCTACGCTGGCTGTGTTGGCTTTGTTTGTTGAAAGATGGTTCTTGTTTTTTTTTTTTTTTTTTGGAAAGCTAGCAGCCTTTAACGTCTAATGGCAGGCCTACTCGTTCCAATTTTACAAATTTGCATAAAAATCCTACAAATTGATTATATTTGCATTTTAAGTCCTTCAAGACTTGAAATATCACATTAAGCACACTTAAGTACCAATTTCCCATGATTTCTTTAATCAACAATAATTAAGCATGATTTGTTCAATGAGAAGTAAGTATAATCAAATTTTATCAAAATTCCCCACACTTGAACTTTTGCTTGTCCTAAAGCAAAATAAATAAGAACACAAGTGAGATCTGTCATAGAGAGTACACAATTTTAACTTTCACAATTTAAAGCATCTTTTCTAGCTTTTGACTTGCATTGTTAGTTATCGAGCCTGGAGTTTTCATTTCCTAGTTTACTTTCTTTTAATCCGATCCGTATTAAACCCAAACCCATTTAATACGAACCCTTGACTAAGAATTAAAAGAAATTTAATTTTTGAAAACAATTTGGAGTTGCCACCCAATTGGAACCGGGAAAAATTTATAAGTTAGAATTAATGGGTTGGTTAAGCCTAATTTAGCTGATAGTGTGCAAAATTTTGATTTACAAACAAAACTTTATAAATCAGAAATTTTGGATTCGAGGGCTAACCTATTAAAACCACATGGTTACCACTTGAAATTTAAAATTTAAAGTTTATCCTTTTAATGCGCAAAAAGTTACTAAAAAAAACTATAAATTGTAACATCTACAAGTTATTATTGCAATTTTAAATAATAATAAATCATTATTTACATTAACATTTACAAATAAGTACGAAATAATATTGATATTTACAACTTATTATCAATGCTTACAATATGAACAATAAATTAATTCAAACTAGAAATAAACAAACAAAAAAAAAGTTTTTTTTTTTTATATCACTCCGGAGGTGCCTACATACCCGCTAATCGGAATCAGACAACGCGTAATTCTTTTTCATTGATAAAAATTTTAGTTTGTTGGTTTATTTAAAAAAAAAACTTGAAATGTTGTCACTTTAAATTCATTAAGATTTAAGTGTTTTTATTAAAAAATTGAGTTTTAAGTGAATCCTAAATTTATCAAATTGCTTTTTGATAATTTTATGAAACTTAATTTTTCTAAGTGACAAAATTTTGAATAAGAAATTCAAATCACATGTCGAACATATCAATTTGATGCACATATAACAATCTATATCAATGAACTTGTATCACTATATTCAAACTTCATGTATTATTTGAATATTATAATCTTAAATCATAAAAATAAGAACCTTGTCCATATGAATTATAAACTTTAGTTAAATCAATGAAAATTTTATATGTTGTATCATAATATTGTAACAAAATGTCAAATATAATTTACATATGGTGAGACTCATGTATTTAAAAAAAAAATCAATTGAATATATTGTAGAAGAAAAAAGAAAAAATTAATTTTAAGGTGCCATCATGAACTCAAATAAAAAAAAGACACTAGTAGAACATGTTATGGTGAAAATAATATATCATCCTGTACATTAGGTGAATCATGAAATCAAACATACATAATGTTGATTTACAAACACCATACTTAACACAGGCACTGACAAAATCAAATATATTCATATGATACAAAATCAAAATTTTAAGGAAAGGAAAAAAAATTATAAAACTAATTCCACGAAAAGTTCAATTATTACCTGAATTTAAAAAAAAAAAAATCAAAATTCATAGTCCAGTGAAACACCACACATTGGTTGCATGCTTTAGCGGAATTGAGATTCACGTTTTTTACAAATATCAAATATCAAATATTCAAGTTATTATGTTATCAAGAAAACATATACATCGTAATGAAATTTTTAATGACAGCCTTTATATAATATAATTTTTTTAAAAAATTTAAAGTAATTCTAAGTCAGATATTCATAATCTGCACACAACCAGATTTATCATTATTATTTTTCATATGAACGAAAATTTTAAACGTTCAAATATAGTTTTAATATTATTGTTAATTACAATTATTATTAAAAAAAAAAAAGAACAAAACAAATGAAACTTACCTGGACAAAGTGCAAGCGAGTGACTGGGAGAATTGGAGGAGCGTTTTCTTTATTCCTTCTTTTCTTATTGTTGTTGTTGTTATTATTATCAAAAATAAAAGTTGGAAAACGTACCTGATTTACGTGCCTGTGATGAACGGATTAAGACGTCGAGGAATGGCTGGACTTCGAATTCAGAATGGGACATCGAATCAGAGTTGATTTAAAAAAAAAAAAAAGAGAAGTTAAACAAATGTTCAGACTCGACCAAGCTAAAACAAATATTCTGAGCATGTGAAAAAAAAAAAAGATAATTTGTCTCCTCACGGAATTGAATCCAGATATTTTTTATGTATAATAATGACCTATCCATATAAGTTGTTGGCCTGTGTCTTACTTTAGTTTGCACAAAAATTATATTTAAGGCTTTAAAAATGCATCCAATTAAATAATCTTAATTAAATAAATTATTTAATTGGGTCCAAAGATAAATTCATAATAAAAATTAGTATTATATCAAGCCCAAATATATTTTTAAAAATTTATTATTTTTTTCTTTCTTTTATAAATTTGTAATGACTTCTTTTTCTTCTTTTTTTTTGTAATTCACGGGTTTAATATAATATTAATTTTTACTATAAATTGAAATCTTAAATGAGCAAAAATGGGGTGTCTAAATTAGTGCCTACCGCTCTAACCATACTAGGATATATAATTAGATTACCATAATCAAAATTCAGTACCTAATCTAGACAAAACAAACTTTAATCCTAGTGTTTAGAAAAATAACCTTTTGTCCAAAAGTAAATACTCAGTCTAGTAAGGAAAAATACCCATTTAAACTTCACTGGATTTTAGCAAGCACAAAGTCTTTGCAATACAAAATAAAAGCATGTGGTATTTACTCTTTCCTTAGATTTTCTCCTTTTTTATTATCACTCTTTTTTTTTATTCATTGATTTTTCATTCATATTATTTTCGATTCATTTAAGCATTTTTTTCTCTTTTTTATTTCTTTTTTTCAAAGTCCACATATTGAACTTTTGTCTTTCCTCTCTTCTCGTTATAGTGAGTTCATTGAGTTGGCACATCCCGGGCTTATCACCCAAGTGATCAAGTTTTAATGAGACTCCTGCGGACTCTTCTTTACTCCAACATTCAAGTTTGGATACTCATGGCTCAATTACCTGAGTCAATGGATAAAGACTATGCTTGTTTCTTTCTTTTCTTTTGATATATCATCAAGATTAAGACTTTTTTTTTTTTTTATAAAGGATCACCAAGTAAAGAGTTTCATTTACCTCTTTTACTAAGGGTTAAAATAAAAAAGAACTTAAAATAGTATATACAAGAAAACAAAAGAGAAGGGATACCGGTACTTCCCCGGTTTAAAATCTAAAGTGATTGGAGTTCCAACCCTTATAGCACAAGAGAGAGAGGAGTCTTCACATTATATCTACCCTATCTGCAGCAAAGTAAAAGATAAAACAAACAAAACAAAACTACTTTTATTAAGCATAAGCTGCGTCCCATGGAGTGCTTGGTTTATAGTCATCAGCTAGGTTTTTGCATCTTATGCTTTTAGAGGCTCAAAAAGTCAAGATTCCCTATCTCTAACTCTAGGGTCTCCTTTAAGCTTTAGTTTCTCCTAGAAAACTCTAGCCTTTTCACCATCAAGTGCCCTCAATAGTTGATCAAATGAAATATCACTAGAGACACTTGTAGACACCTCATTTTGACATTCTTTCAAAATAAATACTTACTTAGTATATACATAATTAAAAAATTAATTTTTATAAATTATAAATGTAAAGCTAGGAATGAAAATTAAAAAAATAATAATAATAAATCAATTTAATATAAATAAATATAATAGAATAATATGGATAATTAATATAGTATAATGTAATTTCAAAATTCATAAAAAAAAAAACACTGTTCATCGTCTTCTAGCTTTGTCGCCTGATCCAAGTTAAAGCTTGGCTTTTTCGACCCTTTTTTACAAACCAAGCTGTTTCTTAAAATACTTGGAGATTTATTTTATAAAATTTAGTTGTTTTCATCAAGAAAAGGATAAATTTGAATTCGAAAATTAAAAAAAACTCGTTTAGTTTCAAAAAAATCAAAATCTGAGATTTTGTTTTTAACGTTAAAATCATAACGGTAATGACAGCTATTTGTAATAATTGACCTTTTTTTACGTTAATGACTATGAATATGTAATTCGTTTTTTTTCGGATTAAGATAAAAACCCCAATTTAACTCTATAAATAGAAGAAGAAAAAAAACGAAAAACAGGACACAAAAAGCAAAGAAAAGAAAAATCAACAAGCATTTTATATTCAAGAAGTCGAGAGCTTTCATTTCCATAAGTCAATTTTGTCAAAAAGCCTTAAACAATTGTCAACGGAGTAACTACGAATTCCGTTTTTGCTCCGACCGACCACCTCCGGAAGTTCGCTGCCATTGAAGCCGTTGGAATTCCAGCCGATTCTTTTTCCAAGTCGTCGCCGCTGCGTCTCTGTTGTTCTTCCTCCTTCACGCGCGCGTCCAGAGTTCATCGTTGCAGTTTCCATTGCGGATTGATTTCCGCGCGCGCATCCTCCCCTTCTAGAATCCATTCTGCAGTATAATAATAATAATAATAATAATAATAAATAGGAAAATAGAAATAAGAAAAATGAAAAATTAGTATATAATTATAATATTCAAAATCTATTATGAATATATTGTCTTTTTTTAAAAAAATAATAATAAAATAAAATAAAATATGTGAAATTAGTATTAGTTCGAATCATGATAGTATAGTCATTATAATATGTATATATATATATATATATTTTGTCAATGAATATTTGCTTTTCACCATGATGAATAGGTTTTTAAGGAAAAGTTTTATTATTAACATGAAAATTTTGATTAGACTAAAGTTTTAGGCTTATAATGAATTGTCCAATAGTGTACGAGATGGTATTTCAATGATCATATTAGACATGTATTTTGTGACAATGCATACATTTATGAAATTGTTTTATAATATTATCTAAATATTACCTATGATCTTGGTATTGATATAACAATTTTGAACAAGGCATGATATTGGATATATGTGATTCTTCATTCAATTAAAGTTTTTGGAATTATAATGGTGCATCGTATTGTGTTAAATCTTGTGAATATTATTCATGATATTACAAGTTGAGATATTTTTATGATTAAAGAGGATATATGAAATTTGACAACGTCAATGAATGTTTGTCTCATAAATTTGTTCTAAAAATATTAATTTGAAATTTAGGATTTAATTTGTTATGATATAGTTTTTGAACGTTCTATCTTTTTGCATAAATATGGTAATGATCTTGTTTTCTTGTGATAAAATTGATTTCTTTTATATATATCATGTTAGGTATGTGTTCATAGAATTACATTAAGATCTTGTTATGGATAATATAACTATAATCATGCCCTAATCATGAGGAATATATTGAAATTTTTTAGAGTTTTAGTTTTACAATATTTGAAATTGTGTGATCATGCATGATGATAGTCATTAATATTCCTTTTATACTATGATATAGTGATGACCTTGATTGAAATAATATTGAATTTTATGATTTCACCACATATGAAACCACATTGAAATCTTGCCCTTCATAATGTAATTTTAATGATATATAAATCTTGATTATGCCATGATATTGCTTTGTTGAAATTAGCTTGTTAAATATTGATATTCCTTATAATATTTTCATTTTTGATGATATGTATGATCAATTGATATGCATGATATATGGTTATGATTTCTTGTTCAAAATTTTTGTCACCTAGAAAAAATCCGATTTTCCATAAAATTGCTAAAACCTAACTCAATAGATTTAAGGTTCATGTAAAAAAATTTTTTTCATAAAATTAACAAACTTAATGAACTTAAAGAGAAAAGATTTCGAAAAATTTTAAAATTAACCAACAAACTAAATTTTTCTAAAAGAACTACGTGTGGTCTAATCCCGATTAGCGGGTATGTAGGCACCTAAATGGGCGACTTAAAATATGTAAAAAATATTTTTGAATTGATTTGATTTGTTAGTTTAGAATATATGAATATTGATAGAATTTGATAAGATTTGATTAATTTGAATTTCGAGTTTTTAGATTATACATGATTATCGATAGAATTTGATTAGTATTTTTGTGCATATTAGACATATGTTTAGTTAATTAGATTTGATAAATAGTTTAGATTTTGAAATTAGGGTTTAAAAGAAAGCAATTTAAATATGGAAAGTTAAAGTGGTAACCGTTTAGGTTTTAATAGGTTAGCCCCCGAACTTAAGTTAATTTCTGGTTCTCGTTTTCAAAAAACGATTTTTTTCGCAAATCAGTAGCAAAATCAAAATCAACCTACCCATTGGTTTTGGTTTATTTTTTTTTTTCAACTTTAGTCGAGTGGTGACTCCAAAATATTTTTAAAATTAAAAATTTCCTTTAATTCTTAGTCAAGGATTCGTATTGAATGGGTTAGGGTCTAGTACGAATCGGATTAAAGGAAATCGAAAAAACCAGGCTCGACAACACTAATGTATCTTGCTCCTTACACTTTCTAGCACATAGCATAACCTCCTCATCTCCTATTCTTAGCACTATCCTCTGTCCTCTCACATCAATGAAAGCTCCAGCTATGGCAAAATTTCGTTGACCAATAATAAGAAGCGATTATTCATCATCTTTCATGTCCATCACCTCAATAACATCCATAACAAAAACAATAGAGACATCACTAGGATATTTCATTGCATCATCAATATTAAATTTAATAATTTCACCATCAAATTCCATGGTAAGTGTAACATCATGTATATCAATTTTTGTCCTGGATGTCTTAAGAAATGGTCTCCCTAATAAAATCAATGACGAATTAAGAGAATCATTATTTTCTATATCAATCACATAAAAAGTTGCAAGGAAAACCAACTCATTAACTTGCACTAAAACACCTTTAGGATAATGAAATAGCCATGAATTTTCTAATTTATATTCTAATATGTTATTGAGATGATATATGATTTTGAAATGAGATATATGTGTATGAATAATATAATTAGTGCATGTGTTGAATGTGTGTCATCTTGTATGTGTGTAGTACAATGAAATTAATATTATTGTATTATATGTATTAATGTGTGCATAGTGTAATGAATGTGTGTATCTTTTGTAAATTAATATATATGTGTTATGTTTATAATTAATAAAATAACTTATGAATTGTTTAAGAATTGATGACAGAATTTTTACAAAGTTTAAGAATACTTTTTAAGTCTAAATTGAACTCAAATGCATTCCAAATTTAACCAAATTAACCCTAGGTCAAATATACCCCTAAGGTTAAACTTTGGATAATTATTGACCTTAAATTTAATCAAATAATGACTCTTTTGGCAGCCACATTTTTCCATCCGAATTTTCTTTCTTTTCTTTTCTTTCTTTCTTCTTTTTATCTCAAAACCCTAAGCCTTAAGCCAAATTGAATCGCAAGCCTTTGGATTCAAACATCACTCCAAGCCAAAGCTTAATCATGTAAGTTAATGCAAGCCTAATCCTTCTTGTTTTATTTTCTTTCTTATTAGATGTAAAACTTATGGTAGGATTAATAGATGCCAATTGAGTTAATTGATTTATGTATTGATATATGTTAGATTTTGCATTGCTACTATGTGAGTTTAGTTAAGTGTTAGAAAGTTGTAAGGAGTGTTGATAAGTGGTGGAATTAAATTGAGTATTTGATGTGTAGAATTGAAGTTTGATTGGTGTTTGAATGTTGTAGTTGGGTGTTTGATGATTAGAAGTAGAGTTTATGTTGTTTGGATGGTGTTTAGAGCATCTAACAAGTTTTGGAAAACTTAGATTAAGTTTGGAGAAATTTTAAAGTGAATAGGGTTTGTAAAGAAAATAGGGAAACAAAACATTTTCATATAGGTTTAATTTTGAGCGTACGTCGGCATCTGGTACTTCAACGCCGTCGGCGTAGAGGTGGTGTTACAAGTGATCAGAATCAATTTTTTGAAAGCAGCTTAAAACGCTGCCAGCTTTCGCTAGAAAAGTTTGCCAGTGTTTATTTTTCAAAACATACGCCGGCTATTAGTTTTTCATCGCCGCCGGCTTAGAGGCAGTGTGGAATGAGAACATAATCATAATTTTTAACGCCGGGCTTAAGGCCACCGGCTTAGGATCCAAAGCTGTCGGCGTACATGGATACACTAGCGGTGTTGTGGTGTTTGCAAGTGTTGAATTTTAGTGCATTGTACACCGTTTCAACGCCGCCGGCATTGAAGGTCGGCGTATCCCCTATACTTTTCATTTTCAAAAACTTTCTTCAAAATTTTTCAAATCTTGATATATGATCAATTAAATGTTTGTTAAGTATTCTATGATATAATAGGATGTTTAAATGCTATGTTGTGACCTTGTAATAATTTATTTGAATTTCTTTGATTATATGTATATATTATATATATTTGGAACTAGTTAATTAGAGCTTAAACTAAGTGGAAAATTCAATATTGTCGTGAACAGTAATAGATCCTCGCTCGGCCAACCCCATTAGTTCCCGAGCTATCTCAGGTACGCAGTAACTTGCTTGTTTCTTTGCTATGATAAGCATGAAATCAAGTTACTTTAAATTAAGAGAATTTTAATAATTGATGAGTGTCGATTGTCCTTATATGCCGTTGAATCTGGTTCGGAGAGCGGCACCTTGCTCAGATTAGGGGCAGGATATTTTCTCGTTATTGGATAGAATTATTTAGGAGATATAAGTATTCGAGCTACTTATATCAATCCCTTGAGCGTCGTGATGCGTTGCTCAGGATCTCCTAGTATTACAGGCTACGCTGGAAGGTGGGGCTGCCTGGTTTGTATGAACAGTAGGGACCACTCAGGGAGGCGGACGTGATACTAGATCATTGTTGTCCAAAGTTTGAATACTCCCGTGATGAATGACTAACTAAAGATTGAATAATAAATTATTGATTGTTGCATCTTGTATTTAGCTCAAGTAGGTGTGAATCACTTTGCATTTGTATTCATTACTTGTGTACTGGGCCTTTGGCTCATATTTTAACCATTTCAGGTGATGAATCCAACAAGTTTTACACAAGTATGGGGTATGGAACCGATTTCGAGGATTTTCTTGATGATTTGGAGGACTAGAGATGACCTTAGACTTGGTAGAATCCAATTTTTGTAATAGAATAGTTATGTTAGTCTTGTGGTTGTATTTAAGGTTGAGTTGGATTTTATATGTGTAATTTTGTTAAGGCTTGTAAGAAGGCTTTGGATGTAATATATATATATATATATATATACATACATGTGCTTAGCTATGTATAACTTAAGTTTACTTCTTTTGCGAAATATGATAATAGTGTAGTGTGTTTTGTTAAAAGTTTTGAAAAATTATGGTTTCTATTATATTAATTATGTGGAATTAGATAATCAATTCCTCAAATAATTCTTTCAGACAACCTTACATATAACCTTACAGGTTATATGAGGTTGGGGAACTATTATCGCCTATTTTAATTATAGGGGTGATAGCGGATCCTTACAGATAAACATTTGATCTATTAGCAAGTTGAACAATTACACTTGTTTCCTTTAATGGACCAACATTCAAGCACTGATAAACCTATAGAGGCATGATATTGATTGAAGCTCCCAAATCACACATTGCATTTGCAATTCCAACATTTCCTATTTTACAAGGAATAGTAAACATACCTGGATCCTTGCATTTAGGAGGAAGATTCCTTTGAAGGATAGTTGAAATGTTCTCACCTATATTGATGTTCTCATTACCTTTTAGCTTTTTGTTGTTGGTGCACAATTCATTAAGAAATTTAGCAAAGTAAGGTAATTGTTTAATTGTATCAAGTAAGGGAATATTTATCTCAACTTTGTGAAATGTATCAAGAATCTCCTTTTCTTCCTCTTCTTTTTTAGACTTTGCTAATCTAGAAGGAAAATTAGGTGTTGTCACCATTGCCTTAGGTAGTTCAGCTGTAGATCCTCCAATTTAATTGTCTGGATGGTGTAGAGTCAGTACCTCTTTTTTTCAGTCTTTTCCTCTAAATTTTTCCAATTTTTTTTTCTTGTTAGGTTCCTACAATTCTTTCATACTTCTTAAAGTAATTGCATTAGCACTTTTCTTTGGATTAGTAACAGTCTAAGAAGGCAATTTACCTTAAGATTCTAACCTACTCATAGAAGATGCAAGTTAACTAACCTAATTCTCTAAATTTTGAATGCTCAACTTTGTCTCGTCCTGAAATTGTTTTGTGTTAACAAGAAGTGATTTAACAATTTCTTCAAGAGACATACCTAAACTTGAAGAAGTTTATAGCGCTGGATTTGGTGGTCTGGGCTGAAACAATTGAAAATATTGTGGATTACCTCCATAACTGAAGTTAGGATGATCTTTCCATCCAAGGTTGTAAGTGTTTAAATAAGGATCATATTTCCTCCATGGTTGTCCTTGAAAGCCTCCTACTGCAATAGCATGCTCATGGGAGTCATCTTGAAGTGTAGGCTACATGTCAGTGGCATGGCCTGAAGCGGTGCAATTCCATAAGCTTTCACTTGTTGTGTATTTCATAAAGCCATTTGCTGGACAAGAGAGGTCAGATTAGAAATTTGATGTTCAAGGCTAGAAATACTTATTGTTACGCCCCAAAGGGTACCCTAAAGGTGACAGTGCACTGCATACGATGTTAAAACTTAGGAATGATGTTTCTTAGTCATACGAAAGCTTCAACACCATATGCAAGGTGTACTTTCACATCAAAAGGAGATACCGGTAGGATATGTTGTTTAAGATAGTAAAGATATAGCAATCAAGAAAATAATTAAACATTTATATTCATAACTTAAAGGTCAATAATCTAACAATATCAATAGGGCATTCCTTCGATAAATCTCCAAAAATAAACATAGTCTTATTCAAACAGATAACTGTAACTAAAAGATTTTAAAAAAAATCTAATTTAAAGACTTCGACTAGAATTCCCCCAAAAGCTTCCTAAAAGCATAAGTCCTACTCAAATGGATAAGGAGGTCTTGGGTGCAAAAACAATGATCTTGTAACACAAAAAATCTATTGAGGGGGTAAGCATAACGAGTTTGGGGAGATAATTCCTTATGCAAATGTACCTATAACAAAACTGTAACGCCCTAAAATAAGGACATTACAACCCGCCACGTGTCTTTCTCTTTATAAGAACATGTCAAGGCTAAAAATCTCAACCACAAGTATACACAATATAAAACTCCATAAACTCTCATAAAAGATACTTGTTTAAGTTATCTCATGAAACAAATCATTTGAAGAAAACATCTTGTTGGAATAAACCAAAGCCAACATACTTAATAATCCAAAAACTCAAATAAAACTTATAATAATATCAAAGTTTATAAAAAGTAAAATTTCAAAACTTCACATCATCTTCCAAGTCCATCTTTAAGATCTATAACATCTTAATTGTCAGCAAAATAGTCTACTCCACTAGCGTCCTCTCCTTCATCCACATAAGTGTCATATCTTGATATGTCATACATAACTGGATCTTCACTTGGTCCTGAAAATGATAAAAGAACGAGTGAAAACGCCCAGTACACCAAACCACAAACAAAATGCAAATGCCACACAACATATATATATGTATTTTCATGCATCTAATAATAATGCAACGAACACGATTTATTATCTTTAATTAATTAGAAACAATACAGTTTAGAACTATAGTACTCTAGTTCCAAACCTAGAGTTTCTCATGACCCCTGAAAAATAAACAATATAGAAAATAGGTAATTATAAATATATTGGTGTTGGACAATCATCCAAACATCGCGGCCTCTACCAAAACCTAATCTATCAGAATCATTTCTATGCATGAGTCCACTCGGGACAACCTCACACATAGATCATCAAGGTACCTCGTTAGTGTCACACTCTGTGTGGGCTTTACTAACCAAAGCCAAACACAAACAACAAAGCAATTTTATATGTTATATAAAATTAGATTAATTTGCTATTCTAATTCTGCACACGCAACAAACAAATCTAAACCTACAAGCACATACAACAAACAAGGTAATGTCGTACCTGTATTAAATTATAGGAACGGTACTCTAAATCACCAAAATTTATTTTTATAACACAACTCCTAATTCAACAGAACCTGATAAAATTCAAAATACATCTCATCAGATAAACCTAAATCCATTCATTTACCCAAATTTCAACATAATATCAAATCTATACCTTTTTCCTTAATCACAACACCAAAATCCTTCAATTCAACAAATCTCCTCAACCACTTCTCCAAACCCTAGAATTTCATTCAATACCATATATATACCAGAAATCAACAACTGCCATTTTTATAAAATCATAAAGTTTAACACTTTAAAATACTTACCTAAATTCAATTCTAAATCCTTTTAACACCACAACCAGATCTACAGATAATCAGGGTTTTCTCCAATCTCTCTTCAAACAATAGAAAATTCTAAGGAACTATAAAATTATACATCTTAAAAGAAAAAAATGGTTATTCAATTACCTGATCTGATCCTCAATCTTTCTTAAACACCCATTCTTCAAATCTCCAAGAAAATTAGAATCGTTTCTCTAATTCTTCTTCAAAACAAAAGAAAATCCTAAGATAATTCATAGATTGAAAGACTTTAAAGGAAAGATGTGATTTTGGTTACATAAATCCAATCTTCCAAGATGTCCTTTGACTAACAAAATCAAATCTCCAAACCCGATATGTATGTTTTCCAATTTTATCACAAATTCAACAATCAAACTCTAAGAAATCTAATAATCTATAAGATCTTTAAAAATAAAATAATTCGGTTACTTGATCTGGACTTCTGAATAGCAACTACAAACTCTCAAAGGATAAGAATCTAGGTTTAGGGTTTTGTTGGAGAAGAGAACAAAGAAAGAATATATAGTTATTTGTGACTTTTCATCTTCTGTCATGTGTCTGTCATGTGACCAAAATTGCATTAAAAATAAACTTTGTTGACAAATTTAACCTTATAATTTATATCAATGGACACTTTATCCTTCTTTATGTAATATTTACTTGTACATTACAAAAACAATCAAACAATTCCAATTTAGCAAACATATGCAATATAACACCTAAATGATCAAGCAAATATATACAACTATCTGATAGCGTAAGTAGAATGGATTTGCGCCCTCCATTCGGAGTTAGGGAATGCTTTGAATGGGTCCAACGACCTTTGCACGCGCATCTTGAGGTTCCAATCAACCGTACTACTAGTCTCTAGGTTTGCCTTACCCAGAGTGATTGATTCAACTCGGCTACAACATGAGGCCGTATTCCCCGAACACCCTAATTCCTCAAAATGTAGTTAGGCAGCTTACCTAATAAGTGTCTAAGGATCCTTATTATTCACATTATTTTGATATATTATTATATAGATTTTATGTGAAATATTAAGGAAAAAGATATTTATTTAGTCAAAATGTCAATTTTAAGGGTTATTCACTTTATTGAATGTGTTGTTGAGTTTTCTTGACTGTGTGAACTTTGAATTGATGGGATTTATGTGTTTGCATTGTAGAGGTGATCATGAGTACTATGAATGTCCTAATCCATATTATTATCCCTCTGACTTGTTTTATACAAATGCATTCTCCCTTGTGGCTTCTTATCTAGATTTTGCAAATATCGACCTTGTGACTCTCGATGATATTATTTGTGGGGAGAGTGGTGGTAGACATTGGACCTTTGAATGTCAAAGTAAGAGACCTATGTCACATTTTTCTCAACAATGACATTGCAACCATACTCTAGTCACATTGACAACATCATCTACCTCCTTGAGCCATACTGAAAAAGATCCTCAGAAAAAATCTATTTTGGAAAGGATCATTGATTTAAGATATGATGACTTACATTTGTTTGTTAAGACGATGCAAGCACTTTTTGATGCGGACACATGGTAATATTATGCTCCTGTTGTTTATAAACTCATAAGCTTAGAGCAATATTCTACTCTTCTAGGACCATCTTAAGAGTGAGCATTTAGGTTAGTTGAATATTTAGAAACTCTTGGGAGACATGAGAGAGTAAATAAGGACATAATTACAAGTCCCTTAAATGCTTCAAGAGAAATTGATCCAGATATACAACTTGAGGAGATAATAAAAATGAAGGATGAGTTGGTGGAGAAGGAAAGTGAAGTTATAAATCATAGGGTAAATCTAAACAACCATGAAAATGAGTTAGACTCTAATGAGGAAAATGATAATTATGAGGAACTAATGTGTTATATGTTAATTCTTTTCCTAATACTCTATTCCTTAAGAACATTGATCTTAAGGGCATTCCTCTATTTACCCCAGAAGAAGAGATATTTAAAGAGATTGAACATAAGATAGAAACTGATGATATCAAGTTCTCTCCATTTGTTGAGTTAAATTTAGAATTATGGGAGTGGGACACATCCCCGTGGGATCCAGGTGGAATGGTTAAAGTCGAGCTACCAACGTAAAACAAAGTTCTTCATGGGAGGCAGCCCATGTTCAACTTTGGTATGTTTAGTTCCTTTTTCTTATTTTTTTTTTCTTTTTTTCATCTCTATCCTTAGTCCTTACTTTATATTTTTGCAAGTACACGTGCTAAAATGTCAAAATTGTATGGAAGAGTTGATCCCTACAATGGCTTTATGCATGAAATTCAATTGGGTTTTCATTTTTACAAAATGTAGCTGAATATGTTCTCCACAACAATGACTTCTTCAATACTTTGCTTGTTGAAAATATCAAACCGAGGAAGTTTCAGTTCCTTTTCTTTGTTATTTTCTTTCTTTTTGTTCCTTCATGGGATTTATTTGATTTAGTAGACATTTAGGGCAATGTCTCATTCTAAGTGTGGGGAAGGGATAAATTAGGAAGATTAAGTTAAGTGGTCTGGTTATATACTTTAATGAATTATACACTTGGACATGAAAAAAAATTTAAAATCCTAAAATTGTACTCATTAAAATGTGAATTAGCATTCAAATGTTAATGTGAAAGTGATTTTATGTGCCTTACTCACTTATTTTGAGCTTGGTATACTTAGTTAAAGTTTTAGGATGAAATCTGGGCGGGCCAAATTTGCTTGCTATTAATGACTGAATCTAGAGTTGTGGAAGAGGTTGAAGTCCTTAGTTTTAAAGTTAAATGCTTATTGGTTAGTATATTTGTTTTTCAAAAAACTTGAGAGCCCTCCTAATCTTTAGTGAAAGGGGTATATGAAATCAATCAATTAGTGATTAGTCTTTAATAATCTCTTTGAAAAAATAAAGCAATTGTTGTGCTAAACAAAGGTTTTAAAACCTTAGTTAACATAGGCGAGCTTTGGTCCCTCAAAAGAGTGAAGTTTGACCCTGCTATTAACTACTCAATTTTCTTATACTCAATTGATTTAAAAAAAAAAAAAAAAAGAAGAAGAGAAGGAAAGAGCTGAAAAGATGCAGGTTAAAACCAGTCCCTCTGAAGGCTATTGAGAAAATTTTGGAGAGATTTCAATCAAAGAGGAAAAAAAATCTAGGGGAATGATGGATACCATATACTTTCATTCTGAGCTACTATGCTTGGATAGTTGAACGGTTTATATGCTCTCTGATAAGTGGTGAGATGTAACCAAGTCGCTTTGCTTTGTTTGATTTTGTGTTTCTTTTATGACTTAGAAGAGGTTATTAAATGGTGGGGATAATAGTTTAATTTACTTGGATTAATATTAAAAATTTAATTATAGTATACCAAGTACAAGTACAATTATGATAGGTTTGAGCGGTAGGCACTAATGAATCGCTATTGGGAAATTGAAAGAATGATATATTAAACTAAAATTTCTGATATTCTTGAGTATAATTGAGGATGGATTTCTTTGTCATTAATTGTTTGCTTGAAGACAAAAAAACAGTTAAGTGTGGGAAAGTTTGACGAGTGTCTAAAGACACTTATTATTCGCATTATTTTGATATGTTATTATATACATTTTATGTGAATTATTAAGGAAAATGATACTTATATAATTAAAATGTCAATTTTAAGGATGAAGGAAGATGATGAGCATAATGAAGATATTTGGATGAGTTAATCAAGATTTTGATGAAGAAATTGGGAAAGTGAAGATTTAAACATACATAGCTTTCTACACAAGCTGTGTAAAACACTGGTGTTGGAGTCAAAAAATGACCAGTAAGGATTTTTAAAGTATACAAGCAGGCTAAATAAGCTATGCAAGATACTTGTGCAGGAGTTGAAAAGTGACCAGAATCATTTTTGAAAGTACACGACTAGAGTACACATGCTGTGTTCGTGGTTATGTAGCCTTAGATTTCAACGTTTTCACCAGTTTTAAGTGTACACGGGCTCGAACACAAGCAGTGTAGGATGCTCGTGTAGGACTAATTTTCCCTTTTTCTATAAATAGCGGGCTTAACTCATCTTTTTGAGAATATATCATTATTCTTCTTCCTTTTTATGAACCCTAGAGAGAAAGCTAGGTATTTGAGAGTGAAGAAACGCAATAGCTTATTGGAAATCACAAGACTTCATCTTTAAGGGTTGTAATCATAACTCTTTACTATTTTTCCATACTCTATCATTGTATTTCTTATCCTATGGAAAAATATATTTCTTTTTACCCTAGATCTTGAGAAACCCTAATCCTGATGTAGAGATTGGATTATTTGTTAATGGAAGTTTATGTTTCTTTGAATCTATTCATGTGTTTATATTGTTTCTTGATTTAATATGTGTACAATATTAGATCATTGTTTGATTCTTGTTGATTTAATCGATGGATTGATTAATAAGATAGATCTAACATGAATAGGGAGGTTTAAATGTGGATCTAGACATAGACTACATGAACCTTTTGCATAAAGATTGAATCTTTCTAAGGAATCTTGAACAATAATGTAATTCTATATGTAATTAATGATGAAAAGCATTTCCATTAATCATGTAGGGTTAGAATTCAATTATCTTGAAAGAGAAGTTGATAAATTTAGAAATTCCTGCAGTTCAAGATATAGATAATTCATTTATCCATCCTTTGTTACAAGAAATTAGGATTTAGGGTGGATCAAGATAAGGAGTAATGTTTTTCTGATTGCATTACATTAAGAGACACATAATTAACTATTAAGGTTATTAATTAGATAATTTGTATTCATAATATCATCTCAATTATTAGGTCAAATAGTAGAGAAACAGTAATACTAGTACTTGATATCTAGATTCTAAGGATGGCACCGTATTAATTCTATTCTGCAATCAATAGGTGCACTGCCTTAGAGCTTGTCATAGGATTTCTATTGGGTTTATAAATTTTATAATTTGATACAACTGATTTGCTCTTATCATTACCTTTCCAGTCCTATGTAGAGGAGTAGTAGCAAAATGCGAATATGACTCTCTAAGTAATATGCATGATCAATTTAATTATAAGGGATTTCCAATTCATAATTAATCTTATTTAAGGCGATCAACAAATATTCGCACACATAGCATCAAACATATAGGCAATCTACCTTAATCAACCAATCGAGTTTCGATATGTTTATTGTTCATTGATCACACATAATGATTCACATACATCATCCCCATGATAATCTCACATGCATACCAAATTTTATCTTTTCCTAAAATCTAGTGTTTTATTCTACAAGCACATGCACTAATACATAAAATGTAAAGGAAAACTCACTCGGCCATGGCAATTTCTATCAATCGAAGTAATCCTTGGGAAAGAGAAGATCTTGGTCCTCGTCACCTAAATAAAAGAAATACCTGAAATGAATATTTCATCCAAGTTCTACATAAATTTTCTTATTCTATTTTATTATTCAGGTCATAAGAAATTCTAATTTAAAATGGTTATAACTTGCTCATTTTAACTCGTAATTTAGCATATTAGTAGTCGTTTCTACCTACTCGAGAAGATCTATCTATTTGTAAGGTTATTTTTAACATTTATTTCCATTAAGGTTCCAAAATAGGTCGGCACATATCTGATCAACATGTTCTAGACCTTAAATTTGCACTTTCCCAAGTTTTTCATCATCTAAATATCCTCTAACAAATAAATATATATATATAGTTGAAAAAACCTTTAATAGAATATATACTCATATTGTATGCAGGATTCTAGTGATGTTGTCTCATAATGATTTTTTTAAAACAATTTACTTAAAAAATTTTAAAAGTGAAGGTTACAAAAATCTTCTTTTGAGTTGATGGAAGAAAACTTAAAATTTTGAGTTTGTTACAAATGAGCACCTACTAATTAAAAATATTATTTTTATATTTTCTTGACTTCCTAAAAATAAATTTACTTCTTAAAAACTCAGCTCCATTTTATTTTCTAAGTGGATTTTCAACTAGTGAGTTGATTTTAAACTTTGACTTGGAAAAATTGTTTGATTCCTAGTGTTTATCAAAGTGTTGACATAAGCCATTTAATTAAGTTTTTAAGAAAACTTTGCATAACAAAGAATTATCAACATTAAAAATTAATAATATATTTATTTTGATATTTTGAAAAGAGTGTAATTGAACCATCATCCTAAGTCTTGAAGAAAGTTTCTTCTAAGTGTAAAAAATCATTTTTCTAGAGTTTTTAGTCCTATTATTATGAAAGAAAAGAACTCCTTTTATTTCTTTGAAATTTTTTTTGTTAAAGACAACAACATTATGATCATGCATGAATATGATCTTGTAATTAAAAAAATAATGCATATAGAAAATAAAGATATAAAAATCAAATAAGCATATATGTAAGAGCAAGAATGTGGAAGCCTTAACTTGTATCAAGATTTTTCGGAACTTAGACTGTACAAATTCCATTAAAGAAAAAAGAAAAATATAAGAAAGTTTAAAGAAATGAAAAAGAAGAAAAAATTATGAAAGTCTTAAATCTTTATTCAAGTCTTCCTAGGACTTAGACATGGGCATGTCCCTTAAGAAAATAATAAGAAAAATCATGGCAGTCTTATATTTGTATCAAGACTCCTCAGACCTAAATTATGGATAAGTCTCAAAAAGAAAAGAAAAACGTTTTGACTTGATGAGGACAAGTTTAAAACCAGAATGACTAAGCTTAATTATTTGCATGAAAAATAAATAGCAAGGAAATAAATGCATAAATTAAAATATTAGATTAGTGAGCTTTAGGCTTTAGAAATATATATATATATATATATGTATGTATGTATAACATACTTATACTTAATATCACATAGAAGGTTATGTTAGAAGCATGAATATAACATAACAAAAATTTAACATGGCTTAAAACAAGACATGAACATGATTTTCATTCCCTAATATAAGCTCATGGAGAGATGTTGAAATCAAAACATACATGATGTTCATGTTATGTTTTTATAAGTAAAGAGAGGGTGCAAGTGATTTACCTAAGTTTAAAAGATGGAAGATGGAGAATGGATGAAGAGAAAATTTGTGAAAATTGCTTGGGAGAGGGGAGAGGTGCTTATGATAAAACAAAAAGAGAGAGTTTAAGTTTTGATTTTGATAGAATTTTATTATGTGTAGAAGAAGTGTTGTAAAGAATGAAGGAAAGAGGGGATATTTACAGAGTTTTGGAGTGGAAATTAGAGATAATTAAAATAATTGGAAAAGAAAATAATTTACGGGGAAGAGAGACAGTATGTGATCGGCCATTTTAACAAAAGAGACAGAAAGAGAGATTAAAAATTGATTTTTGTAAAGAAAAGTAAGTAAAGTATAAGAGAAGTTTAGTAAAAAGTAATATTGGAAATATAAATGTAAGAAATAGGTTGCAAGAAAAAGTAGAGATAGATTAATAATAATGAAGAGTGAATAGTAAATGAATAGTAAACTAGAAAAATGAAATACCGGTAGTAAGAAAAATACTCGTAAACAGGCTATAGATAATATTTTTAGAAGTTGAAAAATTCTATAACTGATATTTTATGATTCCTCTTCTTATTACGAGTCTAACTATGCTGTTGGAGTATTTTCACTATTTTGCACACTAAGATCCTGATTTCAGAAACTAATCCCGTTCGGTTCCGAAACAGATGAAGGTTTGGCGAATTTGATCTTTTTAGATTATATGACATTATTTTGGAATATAATCTAAGGTTATCTCACTTTTATTGTTCTAAGGTTTCTAACACGGGATTGATGGATCTAGTTACTTTAGAACTTAATGTAGAACTAGGTTGTCTTTAAGGTTCTGGTTTGACTTTCATTTCTAGGGTTTACTTATAATCATCGTAAAATTTAGGATTTACAACCTACCTCCCTGAAAGAAAGTTTTTTCATCAAAACTTGATTAACATGTCTAATTCCTCAAATAGATTTGGGTATTTAATGAAATAGTTTTGTTTTTGAGGAAGTTGATCTACACTTATATGAGTAAAAGCTAGAAATGTTTTTATAAAGTTGTTTTGCTATTATAAATCCAGTTGTCTCTAGAATCCAACTTAAGGATTTCATAATTTAAAATTTGCTAGCAATGTTCAATATAAACAACAACTTTAAAGGAAGTCTGTGCATGTAATACTTAGGGTATTATATGTGGCTGGGGGCTAGGCTTGCTTGAATTTTAGATGTATGGCATGTTGGGTCCTTTCAAATGGAGCTCGTTAGTATTAGCTTCTGGTGACATGCCCTGGAGGCTACCAAATTGTTGAAGCACCCATTTTGGAGGTGCCACTCAACAATCCAGAAGCATATAAGAGGCACTCATGCTTTCCATAAGTGCTTACTAACATAGCAAAATGGAGTTAGGCTTTCCAATAAGGCATCAGGATATGTCTCCCACTCTATCTACAGTCATAACATACAAACATAAGGGAACGTCGTGTAGTTAATTATTGAAGAAATGAAGTAAAGAAAATACACTTACCTCCTCTGATGCCTGCTTATCAAGTGCATCAAGATATGCTAACACGACATATGTGGGATATCATGTAGTGTCACGATGGAGCCTCCATGTAGCTGCCAAAGGGAGTCCGGTCAAAACGTAAGAAAAAGTGATACGTATGGGAACCTGTCCTAGTCTTAAATTTGAAGCAATATAGCTGAACCACTGATCTCCTTGGCCTCCTTTTTTAAAGGCTTGAAAAGTTGCCTGTACATCCAAGTCAGTGCACCTGATCCCTAGCTATACTCACTGGCAGTATGTAAATCTACCAACAATGGTATGAACATTGCATGGACTAGCTTCCCAAACTTTCAGCAAAGAGGAATCCGCCAATCATCAGCAGTATGTATGCTCTAGTGTATTGCATGGTAGTTATCTCATCTGTCCTCCTGAAAATTGTCAAATAGTCGATTCATATAAATGTGGCCTCCTCTCCCACCAGTATCTCTTGGAGCGCTCCTAAATAATTCTAACATCAAATTGGTCCAAGTGAGGTTGGTGCTACCCCTGATAGGTCACCCATCAACCCACAGTGTAAGCTATACCTCCACGTCTTGGAGGGTGATATTAACCTCTCCAGAAGGCATGTGGAAACTATGAGTCTCAAGCCACTATCATTCAATAAGTGCAATGATGAGATGCCAATCAAGTTTAATATATGGAATCTAGCTGACTGCATAGAAACCAACCATCTATAGGTATGGAATCATGTGTGGATCTTCCTGATTCCCTCCATCATTATAATGTAGTTGTAACTTATGATGCCATATAGTCATTGTTAGCTGGCATATACACCAATCTCCTCTATCCTATAAAAGTCAGAATTGTAGAGTATTAGTCATTATCTATTGAAAATTATAAACAAGGTGTTAGAGTTGACATGTACTTGTGCAATCTAAATATCCTCTGACCGATGGATGTCTATTTACCCTGCATGATGAGAGTAAAATACGTTAATACTAACAAAGATTACCACAATGATAGCAACAACCATATTGTTAACACTATAATAATTATTTTTTGAATAAATGTTGAAATTATAAATAACTAAGCCTGTATATTTCTACATGGTCATGTTCTATGATTATGACCCTCTTCCCTACATACACTATAATTGATTCTATCAGGCCAACCACGAAGATCCATTTCCATCCTATATTGCTTTGTCCTAGGCTTGCCCTTTCCACATGCCACATTTCAATCAGGTACTAAAATTGGGAAGTTGGTAGGAGCAAGCTAGTTAATTCCATCACCAAATAGGAAGAAATGGGCATTATAAACTTGCAACAACTGGTTTAATTAATGTCTATCCTAACATAGGCTCTTGTAACTAAAGCATGTGAGCAAGGAATCTGATATATCCATCATTTGTTGCAGTCACATGCATGGTTAACAACGCCAACCTTTTGAGTTCATCCATCTCCTCTTAAACCATATGCCACACATCTGCTTCCTGTATAAATTTCAAAGAGGCCTATGTTGTAACGAAAGCTTGTCACTTGATGTCCATTACCTTGCTACTCCATTTGTTTAGCATTTTCACTACATGTGTAGTGAATATTTCTTTCTTTCAAATACCCACCATAGCCTCAGCATGCCTACTCTCCCAATTCAAAACACAGTTGTAGCAAATTTTTTTAATAAGTTCAACTACTGGTAAGCCCTAAGCACCAAAAAGTATAGAATTGTATGCTTTAACAATATTACTTGTCATGTTCCCAAAGGATAGAAACCATCATATGCAAGTATCCATTGCTCTTTTTAAAAAACACAAAGAGCCATCATGTTTTTTCCGGTTAAACCACTCAACTGCCTCTTCGTTCATGTTTACTAATAGTCGCATGAAATTCTCAAACATGCGAGGCTTGGTGAGGAACGCAACATAAGTCACTATATTCCCCATTCAATGATTCTTGTATACCTTATTGAAATTCCTCACTATATGACGAATGCAGAAGCAATAGACCACGAAAGGTGGAAGCCAACCATTCGGTATATCCTTGTATGCATGAATAATTCCTTTTCCCCTATTAGATATTAGGCATGCCATCTCTTCTCCAATGGCCAATTACACAATGCTTCAGTTTTCTTAAAAACCAGCTCCAAGCTTCCTTTGATTCTTTATGTGTCAAGCAAAATCCTAACAGGATGATCTGGTTTTCTCCATTGATGGCACAAGCTATGAGCAGAACACCTTTGTATTCCTCAATCGACAATGGTAAGTAGGACATTGATGGGGGCACATATGCACTTGGATTTAGATGAGCCGAGTGGACATGCTCAATGTGACTCCTCATGAGCATGGATGTCAACATTGACCTCGACTCATGTCTTGATTGATGCGTGCACTTGCAAGTCCAAACTAGTCTGTGAGGATAGATTCACATGTGGTGCACTTGACTAACCAAACATTTGCACAAACAACTCTTGGATCAAGCCAGCACCTAACTATTTTGCTTGTGCTAATAGATCCTCCACACTCTCATCATTAATGATTGATACAAGCACATAAGCAGATCCACTAGGCATGTAGTAATGGTGCCTGTGTGTTATTTCAATGCCTCTAGTGCATGTATCTACACCAACACTTGCATATATCTTGCTAAAAATTGTTCAAAACTGACATCCATTCTCATATAAACTTTTCTTAATGGAGGCCTATCATAATTTGGCCCATGCGAACCAGTCACAATGTTTCTATGGGCATATATCATAAAGCTAACAAAATCTATCATTCCAAACCTAAGAAGCCAATGCTCCCAATTAAATAACAATAAGAATTGAAAAACGAAGATTGGATGCAGTACATTATTTTCATTTTTTGTTTAAACTTTTTCTAAGGCTTCTTAGTTTTTCCCACACATTACTACATCTTCATACAATTTCCATCACTTTCTACTTGACATTTCACCTTATACTTTATATGCATGAACCAAGTAACTACTTCAACCATCGAATCTTCACATGCATCTAAACACACTATTACAATTAGTACTATCTAACACATTAATGTAGGAGACTACCAACAAAAGTCACAAAATTTGACTAATCTAGTTCAATGGAAAAACCTAGGGTTTCAACTATAGTTTTCACCACAATGACGTAAATGTGAAATAAAATAAGAAAAATAGCACAAGGAAAAGAGATGTTTACCTTCAAAATCAAAGATCCAAAGTTAGGAAGTGAATTGATTAGATATGTGGTGCCTCTAAGGCACTATGTAAGAGAGAAATGTGAGTATGTTTTAAAAATGTGAATGAAGTGAATGTGTTCAACCTAAAATTTTTTATATGGATACGTGTAGAGAGAGCGCACGTGGCATGCATACCTTCTTAGTTTTAGCCAAAGGTGCATGTGGTACCCATGCCTTTGACACATATATTCTAATTTTTTATGCCGTATTTTCGTACTTATTTTCAAAAAGAAAGGTATTTCCATGCAAAAGCCACACATATACTATGTCATAAGTGTAATTGTCTGTAGTAGCTCCTACTTTAGATTTTGATATTACTTGTCTCAAATTGAACGGTTAAGATTATGATATGTGATATAAAAATGACATAGCAAGATTCTTGTGAGTTAATGAATTGTTAGTATTTTGTCTAACTTCAAAATAATGCAATAAAAAATGTTTATATATTTTGACGAAGGAAAGAAGCAATCTGTAGGTGGTCAAATTAAAGCTTTTGTTGAATTCTCACTCTCTTTTCATATTTCCACTTGCTTTTTGTCTCTTTTTAACTTCTAACTCCTGCAGTCAACATTTATTTTTTCCAATTTGATTTGGATTTAGGGAAGTTACAAAATAAAGGCAAATCATGGCATGATGATATTGTTGTTTCATGCATAATCTAATGCTATTTGATAGGATGTCAACCTATATCTATATCAAGAAATCCATATATCTATATGTGTACAAATACATATAGTACTACTTACTAAGAGAATTCACACACACACGCATATCCTAGTGTCTAGGCCAAGCTATCATTCTCTTAAGAGTTGATGTTGCTTACCAAGCTTCATTTTAGAACAAACTTTGCCTATAAATGGGGGGGAAAATGAAAGATAGAAAGAAAGGGAAAAAAATTATATGTGGTTGTTGAATATACAACTAATATCATCCTGAAAAGTGAGAATGCCCAAATATTATTTTATTAGCCCATAGTAATCAAAATGCTACCATATTTTCAGGAAAGAGTATAAGGAAATATTTTATTTTGGGTTTTCTCCTTCTCTTAAGTGTTAGAATGAGAATGATATAGATCAGTTGGAAGATTTTCATATTACTAATACAATAATATATTTTATTTTGAGTCTAACAACTTATTATTACTATTTTTAATTTGAATTCATATTCCATAAGTTTTGGTTAATACTAGTATGTATATCTATCTTCACTTAATTTCTATTATTAGCTATTCTTAATACCAAAATGACAACCTAAATGTCATTGAGGATATCACATTTTGTATAGTAGAAAAAGCATGGGAATTCAAAAGTTTTCACAAAATCTACTATAAAAATCCAAGTGTAATTAATACAATGTAACAATAAATATGAACAAGGCTTTAAACATTGGAAAAGTTACATAACATAAGATAAATGCCTATGATGAAAGTCAAATGGATGATCAAACTTTTATTAGAACATGAATCCCATTCAAGTAATGCAATTACATGATGAATGTTATTGAAATAGTGCAAATAAATGATAAACTTTTTGTGCTTAACATACCATTTCACCAAAGATCTAATGGCGTTATACTAGAATTGTAATATTATTATGTATTTTCATCACTTTAAGAATGATTATCTTCTTTTTGTA
Source organism: Combretum micranthum (assembly GCA_024138025.1). Classification (NCBI taxonomy): domain Eukaryota; kingdom Viridiplantae; phylum Streptophyta; class Magnoliopsida; order Myrtales; family Combretaceae; genus Combretum; species Combretum micranthum. The sequence continues at coordinate 494,631 of JAMXBD010000744.1, forward strand.
TAATGAAAAAGTTTCACCTTCCATTTGAATTTGATCCAAAAAATTATCCTCTAATATGTTAATTTCATTAGAAATATTGCCTTTTTTTTCCCTTATGATGCAAAATCTATATTATATCAAAGATGAAGTTAGAGTTAGAGACTTGTATTAAAGACCTTATAGAGTAAATTAAAACTAGTGGCACTAAAGGAGTTCTTACAAACAAATTATTAACCTTAGCTCCCTTTATAAAAAGCTTAAGGAGTAAAAGCTACCTCACTCTCTCATTCTCCTTCCTTCCGCTATTGTCATGTAGGTTTCCCAAGTTAAACTCAAGGTAAGCAATCAAATTTCTTAGTTTGAGAGTAATAATTCTACTTTCTGATTTAGATTGCGAAAGGTTTCTAGCAATACATTCAAGGATACCAAGACAAATAAGATGAATTAGGTAAGAATAGATTGATGAATAAGTTGGAATGTTTTGAACTTTTTCTAAACCATTTCAAGCATTATTAAAGGGAAGTCATAAGAGTATGGTGAAGTGATTGTGAGAGGAGGTTGCAATCACCATTTACTCGTATGATTTAAGGTTCTAACATTGAGGAAATCAATGAGAAAACAACCCTTTAAGTACATAATCTTATAGTTGAAAAATTTTAGCTACAAAGTAGAAAATTAGTTACAATTATCAATGAATTTATTGATTCCATGATAAGTTTAAACAACAACATTGGAAGTGACGAGGTAAACTATGGGTAATTTTTTCGGATTTATACAAAATATGAATTAGGTATACTAATTAATTGGACTTATTGTTGAAATTGATAGATTTTAGATTTATAATTGAGAAAGAATTTTAGGATTATAACATATTGAGTTGAGATTTTGCTAGCCACTTGAAAAAATAACCAACTTTGAAGGTTGTTCTTGGTGGAAAAGAAAAAGGCGTCAACTTAATGAATAACTAGGTTGATTGAACATAGGCAAGTGAAAACTAGGTTGTCTGAATTCAAAATTAGGTCAATCAAGTTGTTTCTATATGACACCTGGTTAATGTATGTTGATTAGTCAATCGGTTTAATTGAAAATGAGTTTAGAAGAATAAGAATGTGATCTTTGAGTATAGATAAATTATTGATTGACTTGTCTTATGTGCAGTCATAGGAATTTTGTCAAAATTCGTGGATAATTCAAGTTGGTGAGCAACATCCATGTATATAATATATTATTGCTTATCATATGTGTGTAGACTTGAATAAGTAATCTAATCACCATTTGAATATTAATTTTTAATGTGTTGTTTGTACTAGCATTGAGATTAGTAGTAATTCAAGATAAACTGGTTATAGATTGAGTATTTGTTGCTTACAATGAGATAATCATTGAGATGGAAAATTTGGTAGTTTAAGTGCTAGACTACTACAAATGGGTAGACAAGTTGCTGAAATGGTTAATTGCTTATTAGGGTCTGGAGTATGTCTTTAATAGGGAGAAATCCAATGGCTTTGTGAATGATAACACAATTGGGCTTTTGACACCATCTATAACCCAAAACCTTGATACAATAGATTAATAGGACTTTCCTCTTATAAACTCTTTATACAAGTCTCATATTTCCCATGTGGGATTCTCACACTTACATCCTAACATTACTATTGTACAAATGAAGAAAAGAAAAGAAAAATCTATAAACAAGTTACATTAACAGTATGGGACATTAGTATAGAATAGTTGCAATAGATTAGATGTTTGGTAGTTAAATTAGTGGTTACTTTAATATAAGGCAATTTATATTAGCATTGGGATCAAATGATACAAGTACGTATACATGTAAATATTCTCCTGTAGCTAGATTAAAGTAAACGAATTAATTAGATTTGTGATGTATGTTATTGACATTGTGTTAGTATATTATATGGGTATTGTGTACATCATATCATCTTTTTTGAGTATGCTATGCGGTATATCTGAATTGGGTGTTGCTCCTGATCATACTTGGAACTTTTCTTTCTTTCATTTTCTTTTTCTTTTTTTCTCTTTCCCCAAGTCCAATGCAGATCTCTGTTATAACTTGTATTATAGGAGTGACACGGATGATGCATACACAAAGATTAGGAAGCGTGGAGGACTTAAAATCGTTTGAAAGACTTGTAAAATGTCTATATAATATTTTATCGTGAGACAATCGATGATATTAGTAGATAATTGATTTTCTTCTAATATGATTTGATTCATGATATTTGATGTTGATTGATTATTCAATATAACACTATTCTAATTTTTCTTTTCGATCAACACATAGGCAAGTGCATCAATGAACTATAGCACAAATGATAAGAAAGGATCGTCTCACGAGGATCAAAAAACTACTAATAATTGCTCCTTATTCTATTAACTACCCTAAAGTATATTAAAAAATTATGAATTACTAATATTACTATGATTTTAATTCTTATTTTTATCCTCTCAAGAAATGCAGCAACAAGACAAGTCAATCTTTATCAATCAATTCATCTAAACAATGGTTTACCAAAAGAATATCACTATATTCAAGTTCCCAATATATTTTTAATGACTATTCATGCCCAATTAATCCATAAGATTCCTAAAATAGATTAGGATCTCTCTCAAGATTACTAATCCCTAATCACTTAAATCTACCTATTCGAATATCTTCTAATTAGTAACAATTTAAAGATTGCTTTATTGAACTTTGAATCTTTTAATAAAATTGATTTTGATGCAGAAGACTCTTGTATTCCTATATCTAGAAATTCAAATAAGTCTTTCTAATTATGATAGATCTTTTCACATAAAATTTCTCAATTTACATACATGAAAACAATAATGAATTAACATCCGAGAAATATCAATTCATGAGACAATACAATACTCATAATAGACTTAAAAAGAACATGAAACTTTCATTAGACTGATAGTGAGCCAAATCATATAGTGACATACATCTTGGGGTCTTTGTTGTTTAGACGATAATCTCCTACTGCTCCATTAGAATACTATCAAGAACACTATACATCTATGATAAATAGTACAAATAAGGATGGAGTATACCTATATGGAACAATCTTGAACTCTCTTTCTTGTTGCTCTAACTTCTCGTGAGATCTATGTTTTTCCAAGAATCTAATTCTATATTTTTAAGGTAGAGAGAATATTAATGTTCTGTTTTTTTTTTCTTTCTTAACTAATTACAAGCTTATATATTCATAGTAAAAGTCAATAATACACATAGATCTCAAATAAACTTTAATTCATTAGATATATCTTTAATGTTGATAGAGTTTTTGTAAAATGTACGAGGGGAACACAATATGACCTAATTAGTCATGTATCTCTCTGTTAGCTATGACTGTCGAATTTAGTCTAGCTGAGAAGGACCACGACATGTGCATGACATGCCCTATCCAACCATTCTTCTTACTAATTTGCCTATCATCCTTAAGTTTTGCACAGCACAATTGAAACACGATTATCTTTATCGCCTCGTGTTTCTCTCTGATACTTCAATGACTTGAAATCCTAGAATTACATGAAAGAAACACGACTGCCCTATAGTTTGTCGTGTAACTCTTTGTCTTCAATTCTCCCATTCTCCAAGAAAGCACGACAAAAATACAATTGATAGTATTTAGTCGTACTTCCAACTGAATTGATTCTTCAATTTCAATCTAAATTTCAATAGACAGCTGAATATATTTACTCATGTTCTTCATAAATCTTTGACATTTTTTTCAACTTTAAATCAAAATTTGATACAACTTGATAAACCTTATTCCAAAAGTTCTTTTATCATCTTACACCTTATAAGAATAGAAAATTAACCAAGTTAAATACCAAATCTCAGTAATAATTTATAAAATATACATAATAACCTATTAAATATAGAATAAAACATACGTATCAATATTGATGATGTGGAATAACATTGTGGTTTGAGAGTTGGATGAATGAACATTATGGGAATTTATTTATGGATTTAAGTTAATGATTTATGTGAGCCTTGCTTATCCCTGAGTCAAACAATGGGATGGAGTTATCACATTTTGATGATCTCTCATTGAATAAGTGAAATTAAATTAAATTAGATATACCAAAATGATACTAAAATTATTTCTTTGTCAGTATAGACACATATGGTAGCCAAAAAGTTGGGATAAAGCCAGCAATAGTATCGAAACATTTTAGTTATCAAACTTGAACAAATTTTCATTGGGATGACATTGTCTTTCTTCGTTAAGCTTTTTAATTAATTACTTGAACTTTAAAATTGTTAGCTACATTATCTAACTAAACTTTTAAAAGTCTGTATACCAATTGTGTTAACTCAATCTAAAACTATTTGTTAATTTTTTCTTTTATTCAAATATTTTACCAATTATAGACAACCATGTACCATAACAAAGGTATTCTACTTATGATACAGAAATAATATCTTATAAGATGGATTTAAAATAAGCGACAGTCCATAATTACTAGAAAAAGAAAATCATATATTCTTAGTGGAGTGTCTTTAATTATCAGAACAAGTGCTTGGGACCTGTGATGGTCCGTAATTGAATGGCCAATTCAATATGGATATAAGATAAGTACTGTAAATAAAATTGAAAACTTCCGTCCCCAACAAGCAGATGATTATGTTGGGGGTCTGACTAGTGAGGAGTCAAATAAGGAGCTCGTGGATGCTTACAGAGCACTTAAGTCAGGTAGGATAGATCTAGTATTACAATCGAATAAGCTGATCATGAAAGCTTGTTTGGATCAATTGTAACAGCTGCAGACGGTATTCAAATACAACAAGGTGAAAAATGTGGTGAAAAAGAAATTGTTGAGGATAGAAATATATTTTGAACTATGACAGCTAGACGAAGGAGACTGGTTTTTTTGAAGTCATTGTATGAAGAGTGTATGAAGATCGGAGAAACTTAACGCAGCATGGTACCAAAACTGCCATACGAGTGTTTGAATCTGTTGATCAAAGCATCAGTTTAAATGGCATGCAAAGAAACCATACCTCTGCAGAAGAAATTCAACAACACAAGTGCAACTCTCTGGAAACTTGAATGCCAGTCTCATTTGCAGTAAAGCAAATGAGATTGGCATTTCTGTGATCCAGTGTTCTTAAATCTAGTCATTAAAGAAGTATCATCAAAGACAATCCGTGAGGATTTAGCCAGTATTCTTCCATCAACAAACTAAAACATGGTTTCATCATTTAGGAAAATGCAGATGCCATAAGATATAAGACTAGGAAAAGGTACGAGACATTTGCCCATTGAACATGTCTCCAGATGCCTAAAAGTTAAAAACACCCTTTAAGGAGCTGCCAACATGGAGGCATGGTACCATGAGTATACTTGCACTGCTTGCTTTTTAATCCCCATCTGACACTGAAAAATTCAGTAACCAACAACATAGAAGGTATTTGAATTGACGGAAACTGCAATTTCCATAGCATCTCAGTAGCTTTCGCAGAAGAATGATGACAGCTTAACTATAGTGAGCTTATATATTGGGAAGAACTCTCTGCTGTGACCAAATCATACACCCAAAAACCAAAAACTTTGGACCATTCTAATCCTCTGTAGCTATTCCCGGTAAGGAGAAAACCCCAATTTTTACAGTACCAATCAATAACCAGATTAACAAATCAAAACCTTTCTCATCTTGGTGTGTCAGCAATCCCATTCACAGAAAGGGATTTGGGGCACCTAGGGTTACTGAGCTTGTCTATCATCTAATATCCTCAGTGATTTTACCATCCTTGAATGAAACACCGTTTGGGTCAACTCATGCAACATCCTTCATGATGCTGTGGACCTTTGTGTCTGGAGCTTCCTTGACAGTTTCCTGTAAACTTAAATCTTCAGTTCCAGTTCTCAACTGCACGAGTTCCACAGGGATAGCAGCTGGGTCCAACTCCCGACAACCCTTTGGAGCATTTTCAGCTTCATGGCCAGTGAGCAAATAGTTAGGGACCTGATGAGAGAACCGAAACATTTCTTCTCTTGGAATCTTCTTGGCCACCTTTGGGTCTACATGCTTATAAAAAACTGTCCTAAAACCAACAGCCTTTACAAGAGGGATAACAATTACACCATGTTCCTCACTGTAGTTTTTGAGAACTTCCACCATGTCATATTGGTATATTTCTTCATCTGAAGTGTTCTCATCCCAATCGGGGGACCAATTCCTGTAAAGAGCCCACACCTCTCCCTTTCTGGGAAATATGTAGATGCATCCACGTACACCTTTTGACCAGACAACCTTGTGAGAAAAGGAGTTTAAAGTTGTACTAGTTTCAGGTCGGGCAGTCCTGAATTCTCCACAAGTTTTCGTAAAACCTGTTCCAATCCAGTTCAGAAGTCCAAATTCAATGGTGGTCTTTGAATTGAGCCAACTGATGAGAATCTTAAATGGTTTTACAGACATAACCTTCTGGATTCTTGCATAGAAACGAGGCATGCCATCTTTGTCATCATATGCAGCCCATACTTGGTCAACCTCAAAGGAACTTTCGCTTCTGTCCAGGTCAAAATTATGAAAATCAGGATCTGGAACATTCATTGACATAGGAGAGTAAGAGTCAGTACCCCTATCCACAGCAGCATATGTTCCAAAAGTATGCCCACCATCCTCATCATCACAGATCACGGATGTACCGCACTTCACATTTGATGGCCCAACAGCCATCTTGACATCAGATACCTTTTCTCGCCCTCCTTTATTGTCTGGTTTACCTTCTTTAGTAGCCGAACTCCACTCCGTAAGTTTCCTTTGTATCACTGTCCGTGCCTTCTCCATCAACATTTGTTGCATTTCCATAAATGACATCTCTCTCTCACTAAGACTTCTAGTGCAGCAAAAAGAAGTCTGGGCGCCTTGCATTTGATAATAACCATTTTTTGATCCATGAACGTTTCCAGGAGCATTTCCAAGTACACTTTGATTTGCCATGTTACTTCTGTAACTAAAATAATCATCAATCTTTCTTTTCTTAAAGGAGCTCTCTACTTTGAGAGAACAATCCTCCATCCTGCTAGAAGAATCACTGATGTTTTGGCTATGGTGCTGCAGATTCTTGCCCATCTGGCTGGAAGGTGAATATGATGGTCTGAAAACATGTGGAGGTGGTGATCTTTCTATGGCCAGAAATGCCTTCTTACAGTTAGGGCATAAGAGAGTGTTATTCAGATAGATCCTAAGGTATTCATAGTGAGTCTTGCAAGAAGTGCAAATGGTCCAAAATGTATTTGAATTTTGGTAAGGACTAAAAGTTTTGGCTTTGTTCACCATAGTGCTGTTATGTCGAGTACCTTGGCTAGAACCACTACTACTTCGATGGACGCCATTCATATAAGATGGCACTGCCGGATTATGATTGGGAATCTGAACCTTTTGCTGAGCAACTCTTGAATTCCTCTTGTTGTTATAAGCTAATCTCTTAGATCTGTCCGATAAAAGATTCCAAGCTTCTGAAACCAGTTTAAATGCACCATCAGCTCCAAGATACTTGTTTTTATCAGGATGCAACAAAAGAGCTAGCTTTCGGTACTGTTTCCTAATCGTTTCATCACTATCCCAAGGGTTTACACTTAGAATGCCATACCAATCCGCCTCTCCACAAACTTTGTTTTCAGCAGAGATGTATACATCAAGTATAGTCAGCATATGAGAAAGTCCCTCAAGTCCCGGAAATAGATTTTGAGCCTTCACAGCAAGTCTTTTTGCACCAGCATAATCTCTCTCTATAAATTTTCTCTCAGCAACTTCTTTAGCCTTCATGGCGTCATCTTTGTTGCACTCCATTGGTCCGCTACTGGTCTTAATCTGTTTGGCACTCCCAGATTAAGAAAAGACAACTAAAGTACCATGTTGGACCAGGAAACTATCCCCATTTTAAGACATCTCTTGCTCATGTGAGTCTTAACAGTGGCAGCATTTTCCTTTTGCTATGAGTTCCTGAGAAGAAAAAAGTTTTTAAGTTAAAACTAATCTCAGAAGTTCATAACGTCGGAGAAATTGAAGTTAGGAAAAAAATAAAAATAAAAATAAAGATAGAATAACATCTAGATCTGACCGAGCAAGTTTTTTTATACCAATCAGCTGAACAAATCCTTCAGAAAATGCATGACATGACTTAGAAGAAGCATCCTTGAAAAGAAAATATTAAACACTACAGCTGGATGAAAAATAAAGAAGACAAAAAAATGTTAACGCTGGGAGGTGGAAGAGTTAAAGCATGATAATTTGGCATTTGAAATCCTACACGAGTTCAGGGATCTAATAGTATTTCCACCCAGCTGCTACCCACTTATTTCCTTTTAGAAAGACATGAAATTGAATTTAACATTTTTTCCTTTCCTCAAAGCAAAACAGAATGAATAATTTACAAAATTTCTCTTTTCAATTTCAATTTCATAATAATAACGGCAAATAATTATCCAATTCATCTCATCAACCACTCAGAACCATCATAAAATAAATAATATACAAATTAAAAAAGAAAAAAAACCATTCACACAAACTAAAGCTAAGACGCTAACACAAATGCAGCACACAATAAGACTCTTAGAATTACATCAAAAGGGTTCGGCTTTTTTAATATGAAATTAAAAAAAAAAAAAACCCAAAAATCAATTCACGAAATTTATGTTGTTGGCTATAGATCCACAGTATCACAAATTCAAACAGAGTTTAAAACCACAACTTGAACCCATAAATTGAAAAAAAAAAATGAATCTTCGGAAGTAATTTCATCATCCTAGAAAAAAAACCCCAGAATTAGTATGAAATTAGACTACTAGTGCAAAGAAAGAAAGACAAGGCAGAGTTATTTTAAAAATTTGAAGAAAATTGAGTTGAGTTAGTTTTTGGTTACCCATAGTAGAAGGAAGCTGCTGCGAGTGAAAATGCTGGAATCTAATCTTGATCTCAAAATAAAATCACCATCGACGTTGAAATTGAAAGTGAAAGTGATTCATTTTTTTTTTCCCCGTTTTCTTTTTCCAAACAAACAGAAATATTGAAGGAAGTAAAGGGAAAATTAAAAAAAAAAAAAAAAAAAAGGGGGCAAAGCTGAGAATATAATTGGGCAAGACCATCGCAAAGGGAATTTTTTTCATTTATTTATTTCAACCTACAAACCAATTTCCTAACCGGGGTTAATCTTTAACCCTTGAGATGGGTTAATTTTATTAAAACCAAATATATATATATATATATAAGAGATGGGTTTTAAGGAGATAGTAAAATCTTTTGTAAAGTTTTGCTCATCTCTATTTCCTACTATTTATTTTTATATATAGGGTTATAAATGAAACAAGTTTGCTCATAAATTACTTAAATTTGACTCAATATTTATTCAAATTTCATTTGAGAACAATCAAGTCGAACTCGACATCAAGTTATTCAAATAGTTTATCAAGGTGAACTAAAACTTAATATGTTTAACTCAATTAACTCGTGAAACCAATCGAATTCGAGTCGAGTATAAATTTTAACCGAATTTGAATTGAGTTTGGATATTAATACTATTTTAATTAATATTAAGAATATATTTTCTAATAAATTGAGATTATATGAGCTTAATAGAATCGAGCTCAAAATTATATGGTTGTACTTCAAGTCAAACTTGAACTTAAAATCTTAAGCTTTGTTGATCTCGAATCGAGCTTAATTTTGCAATTTTAAGTCAAACTAGAATTCAAGCTCAACACCATACCATCTCGACTCTATTCGTCTACAATCCTAATCATATATTACTATATACAACAAAAATGGCTTAAAAGATAAGAATCAAAGTATAAATATTAGCTTATTCATAAACCTATATACTTAATAATATGCATTTGTATACTTAATAATATGTACATGCCCATGATCTTTACACAAAATATCTCAACCTAGAGATCATCGCATGTAACACAGATAATTAAATAACATTCTAATGAGGTAAGCCTATTAATTAGCTCTCTATATAAACTGCAAATGATATATCAAAATATGGTGAGATAATTCAATTAACCAACTAAAATTTCGTATCTCTCTAGGTCATTTCAAACTTCACCTTCATTAGATAAGAGCTTAACATTAGGATCGACAGGCAAATTAAGTGATTTTGTTCCTATCAAACTAGTACCAACATTCGATCAGGAAGCAAAATTTTAAGGAAATATTTTATGAAAATGTCAAATTTAATACTTAAATTTTGCATAAAAATTCAATTTAATACTTGAATTTTACATGGTCAATTTGATACTCAATCAACATTTTTGTGATTATTTTTATTATTTCACTATTACTGTTTGCTCTATTTCTTGATATAGAAGAAATAGCCTATCAGTGTTAGATGATATTAAGGCATTTGTAAAAAATTCAAATGATATACTACATGTTCTACGTCTAGAAACAAAGTAAACGGTGTTAAGGATGTAATAAAAATCACCACAAAAAATATTCATTAGATTTTAAATTCACCACTTCAAAATTAAATAATTAATTAAATTTTCATAGAATAAATAAAAGAAAATAATAAGGAATAGAAATTCATCTGATTAATGATCCTCAAATCTAAATCTCAAAGTATGCTCCACTACTTTTAACCCTAGTGATTTTTTTAACAATGATAGAAGGCTTTAAAAATCATTTGATAAAAGACTCTTCTAAACACCCACAACAATGTTTTCACCAGGCTAAGTATAAGCAGGGTAAATTACAAACAAAATAGACCACGATACAAGCACAACCACATTAGAGACCTTACATATCTTTGACTTCAAATTAATTGAAAACAAACTTTCTCCATTTGCATAGGTGTAGACATAAGTTTTTTCCAAGCCATGTTCTTCATCAAACATTACATTTCACGCTAAGTGTGTCTCCAGGCTTTTGTAGATTAAGTCACCAAATAACGCTCAATTTACTCTAAGAAAAATCCGGAACTTGATCTTTTTTCCTAACTTGGTTTAAAATTCAATTCAAAACTCTTAAAATCAAAATATAAACCATTTGTATGCAAAATTCCTTCAAAATACTCATAATTTTTTTAAGCAATATAAAATTTTACCTATAAAATATGTATAAATATAGTTGATCAAATTTCTTCACACTTGAATTTTTGCTTATCCTTAAATAAAACAAAAAGCAAGTCTTAAGATTGCAATCAACTACTTTAAAACATAGAGTGTCAATTAAATACCTAAACTTTTCCCATATTTACAATTGATAACCTAAACTTTGTAAAAACTTTACAACTAATTATCTAAATTTTACCTATTTTTGAAATTAATTACCTTAACTGCATATTATAAGTACCCCTAAAAAGTTTATAGGCAATAAATTAGCACTTTTAAACTTCAAATAGTTCTTTATTCAAATAAACAAATTTTAGGAATAAATATGATATCTGTCCTTCAAATGGCTATAGATTTATCCTTGTATTGCACACTATTTCACTGACTTACACAGTACACCAAGAAATTTACTTTGGAGCAATTCTCTTAATTAGTCAAACTTTTACCCAACTTTACTACCATGCTTTCAAAACACTTAAACATAGAAATGCATGTTCCACAACTCAATAGCTAATCCATGTAACTGAAGTTGTCTACATTATTTAAACTATAGCTAACAAACTCAAAACTAAACTTTATATGTACTAGGTAGGAGGGGTCCTTAATATCTTATACACTTATCTATAATGTATACACTTCCCATTTTCATCTTACTAAGAAAAATAATATAAAGTAAGTGCAAGTTACATTGACGTTAGTAATGGCGATGCTAGAAAATACTAGTGATAGTGTGGCCAAATAACAATAATAGTGATCTTAGATAATAGCGATGATAATGAACATGACAGGATAGTAGTAGTGATGGCTAGACAAGATAATGATACAGTTAAATATCGAAAAATGAATATTTGATAAATTAATAATTTTTAGATAATAATTTCTTTCGATCTCGACTTAAACTAACGCACTAAATTAACAATATTTTTAAATGTATAAAATAATAATTTATAAGGAAATTTTTGAGGTCTACTGAAAATATAAATTAATAATTCATCAAATACATAAAAAATTTCATAGAAAGTTCATAATAAAGTTAAAACCGATGAGTATTATATTAATAAAATTTGTATTCTATTTACTTAAAATGTTTTGTAACCCTTTATCTTCAAGAATATTAACTTTGAAAAACTGTTTCTTCTACATATCCCTTCATTATAATTTTCAAGATTTACCACAATATTATTATTTTTTTTTGTGTTATAAATTTTTTTTTTTTTATATTTGTGCATTATGACTTTTCAATTTTTTTTATATATACACTATATATGCATTTTGTCAATACTTTTTTTTTTTAGTTTTCATTGAGAAAATATATATTATTTGGAAAAAAAATTCTGAAAAATATTAAAAAATCTTTATAAATTAATAAATATTCATTTATCAATAAATTAATAATTTATTCATTTATCAATAAATTAATATTCTCTATAAAATAATATTTTTATTGGTCCTAAAAGTATTATTTTATACAAGTTTTACCGTATAATGTCAATGGTACAAAGTGGTGGTAACATGATGATAGCTATAGTAATATTTTTAACTATATAAGGGCATAATTCTGTACTTTTATTCTAGTCTTAGATCAACGGTACAATAAAAGAAAATGAAATGAGTAGAAATTTATTCTCTACAATAAAGATTTATGGGAAGTAAAAAATTGAACGTATATTTTCCAACTATTCTATGTAATAGTCATTTCTTCTTATTTAGGAATGCAATTGGGGCGGATCATTATAGGATACTTGATTCACTGAAGGCCTTATAGGGTCTTGAGATGATTTGAGAATTATTTTAGAACTTTATAGGGTTTCAGGTTTTAGATTTGACCCAATAAAAAAACTCGATCTGACAAAAATAATATAATAACTTTTTTGAAAAATAGTAATAATTTTATTATCACATATCTAAATAACTTGTCATTTGCCTTGCTTATTAATAAGTTTATTTTACTCTATTTTATTCATAGGAATTTTAGCTTAATTTGATACATTTCTAGACAAATTCCTATAAATATGGTGCTTTTATCGTTTAAATGTTGCTTTTCAGCTCCTAAAATCAAAAGGAACAGAAACAAAGTGATTTGAACCAGATTGAAGCAAAATAACAACAATCTTGCAAAACAGAACTTGATGAAGCCCTATAAAAAGGCCCATTAAGGGCAAAATAGTCCATCGCGCCCTATATTGAGCCCTCGACATCACCCTCGATTTCTGTTTCGAGCTGATAAGCCCTAAACTTTATAAAAGAGCTTCTATCATGCCACAATATCGAGCCCTGGATCTACCTTGCAATTGCAGCAGGACAAAATCACACCTTTGAGAAGAAAAGCATAGCTTAGGTCGAGCTCATGTCTCGAGCCCTCGATGCACTCAATTTACCCTGCGTTTGAATCTAAACAAAACTCAAGATTTTTGACAAAATACCACAGCTTAGGTCAAGCCCCAACTTTATAATAAGATTCAAGTGCTTGACCTACCTCACGAAAAGTTACCTTTCAAGCTTACAAATTAGATGCGTTCGTGTGAAATAAAGAACAAATTCTATTATAAAGAATCTACCACAAATAAAATCATCATGATTTATGTACCTATAAAGAACTGACCTCACCCCGATAGTTAAAATAGGTGATTAAGGATCTCCAACCACACATAACCTGTAGTATTATATGTAAGCTTATCCTTAAAGAAGTGTTTGAATAATAGTTTGTCTAAATCTTCAAAGGAACGAACTTGAAAACTATTGACTTTTAAAACTTTTAAGAAAAGCATAACATCATCATCACCACATTTAATAAAAGATATAAACTTAAACATACATAGTTAAGTATAGATATTACAAACAAAGCTATAACAAGCCTTATACAAAAGACACAAAAGATAGACAAAGCTATAACATCTATTACATATATCTAAAGCTACATTAAGCTAGTTTATTGCAAAAAGGAAATCCATCAAAGTTCATGGTCAACATCTAATCCTCAAGATCATCCAGGAAGCCTCAAAGTCCGTACCATAGCCCATGCTCTTAAAAAACTCATCACTATCATCATCACTTAAAATAGATAAAATATGAGCCAAAGGCTCAGTGCGGAAGTAACAAAAACACAAGCTTAATGGCATACAAGCTTAGGCTACATGTAGATGCCATAATCATTAAGTTATTAGATAATCTTTAGCTAGCTAAACAACACTGGAGTATTTAAACTCCTGACAATGGGTGCATCTAGGAACTTGAGTAACGATCTCGATGCTCAGGGGGTTGATATAAGTAGCTTGGATACTTATATCTCCTAGATAAATCTATCCAATAAAAAATAAGTAATCTCATTTAAGGTGCTTAGCCGTTTCTCAACTTTACTTAACTCAATCCATAATATCACCTAATTCAAATGTTCCCATAAACATTGAATTAAATCATATTACATCTTTTTAAGAATAACTAAATGTTATACCAATACCAAACACTCTATCGATTACCTGCCAAACCACTTATGAAAGTCATTGCATCATGACAAAGGTGGTCTAAGTGCCTAAACTATCATACTCCCAATTTGACCAGGGTTCCGCTCTTCGAACCAGATTCAACGGTATAATAGAAAATCATACAAACAATTCTTAAGTTTTATTAAATTAAAGTAAACTTAAACTATGCCTATCATAAGAAAAGAATCAAGCATGTTATTGCGTGCTTGTACTATGAAGAGAACCAATAGAAGCGCTCAAATAAAGATCAGTAGAGGAACTCAAAGGAGTATCTATCACTGCTACAAGGAAATTCAATTCAAATCAATATAAACACTTTAGATCATACATAGAACATAACTAATTCTAGGCTTAACACTCATGGGAATTTAAATGAATCCAAAGTAAGATCATAACATATCATTTATACATCTAACAAACTCACACAAACCCATAAAATCATCACAAAACTAATTAACAAGCTAAAGAAATGGTTTGAAGAAGTTTTGAAAATGGAAAACCGCAGGGGATACACTGGCCTTTAATGCCGACGGTGTTAAGGCGGTATAATCTGCACAAAAAATTCTACGCTGGCCAACTCTGGTAGTGTTAACACAAACGTCGACAGTGTTGTGGTCTATATCGGCAGCATTGAGCCGATGTAGACTGCAACTCAACTTTATCCAAAAATCTCAGAGTTCTACAGGGTCGGTCCATGCTGTGAATACCCCCAACACCGGTAGTGTTGCCGTGTACACCGATAGTGTTGACTTATATACCGGTGGCATTGAGGTGACATATACTGCAGCACAGATTTTCAAAAAAATTGCAAACCTCACTATTTCGAAAATACACTTTTTGCCAAAGTTTTCATTTCTAAACTTCATTCAAATACATTTCCAACACCCAACCTCAACTTATATGTATTCTAACTTCTTTTAACACACAAAATCTTCACTTCAACATCATCAAACACTCATATCCACCATTTCAACACAAACCATCATCCAACCCTCATTAAGCCAATCTATTATTCTCTAAACCATCTTAACCCTACTCATTTCTAACTTTATGCACTCCAACACTACTTGTTACCTATTTAGCCCATATCAACAACTCCTATATCATCAAAATCCTACTTCATCTACAAATAACACACAACTCCTTAAGAACTCATTTCATCATGCATATTCATTATAACACAAAACTCACATGTTTAAAGAAACTTAAACAAGAAAATGAGTTTTTAAACAAGTATAAACTTATCTTAAGAAGCTTTGGCTTGTTGAGGAACACTTGAACCTAAGAACTTGTCTTGCTATGAGTTTAGGTGGTATTGTTTAAAGAGACAAAGGAAGAAAGTTTGGGAAAGGATAAGAAAATTCATATGGAATTTTGGTCTGATTTTCGGAGAGTGTTTTTGACAAAGTATGGGGCTTATACTTACCTAAATCTTGACTTTTGGGGCAGCTGAAATGGAGGCTTCATTTTCCATGGGTTTAGGCTTGTTTTAGGTTAAGAATTAATGCATTTGAGACTTATTTTGGGTCAAATTTTCTGCTATGTTTAGTTATTATATAAAACATATTTAACTTATTTTAAACTAATCTTCATATACTTCATTACACTTACAACATCACAAACACAACACCACTTACACATAAACATTAGCATAAATTATTCCACACACAAACTCATACTAACACTAGCATATTCTATGTATTGGCTTTCACATGCTCATAAAATTTACTATGTAAAACAAATAAAATATATGCATGAGAATTTAATTAGTAGTAAAATTAGGTTATTTCATTCTACCTTCCTTCAAAAAGTTTCGTCCTCGAAACTTAGCTTACCTCATTTATTGCTCAAACAACTCTAGCTACTTGTGTCTCATTTCATTCTCGGGTTCCCACGTTGCTTCTCTATCTGTTTGTCTGGTCTATAGAACTTTTACAAAAGGAATAATTTTCCTTCTCAACACTTTGTATCAGAGCAGTACTCATTTATTTAAATTGAGTGATCTTTTCAAATGGCTGAAAACAATATTGCTATTAACCGAGCTCCATATTTTGATGGCACAAATTATTTATATTGGAAAATGCGCATGTCTACTTACATAAAAGCTAATGACTATGGTTCTTGGCAGGTGATTGCATTTGGAGATATAGAAGTGACTATAACTGATGATGCTAGTTTCACTGATGCTGAACTAGAGCTTATAGAGAAGAATAATAAGGCTAAGAATCTCCTACTTACAACAATAGCTCATTCTAAATTGTATTTAATTTCCTCTTGTGAAACTGCAAAAGAAATTTAGGATACTTTATCCAACACTTATGAAGGAACCAATACTATTAAGGAAACAAAGATTAATTCTCTGTTACAACAATATGAATTATTCAAAATAAAACTTGATGAGAAAATCAAAGAAGCTTTTAATTGTTTTACTGTTGGGACAAATGAACTAACCTCTATTGAAAAGAAAATGGATGATTTTGATCTTGTCAGGAAGATACTCAGAATATTGCTAAAGTCATGGGATGCTAAAAAGACAACAATTGAAGAAGCCCAAGACTTAAACAAGCTCACACTTAGTCAATTGAGGGAGAAGCTGCTAGCTTATAAATCACATCTCAATACAACATAGGAAACCGAGGGAAATTCAAAGGAAATAGCTTTTAAAGTAAGAAAAGTCACTAATGAAGAAATTGATTCTGATGATGACAATAACGTTGAGAAGAGTGTTGGCATGCTTGTAAGAAGATTGAACAAATTCCTTAAAGGTAAGAAGTTTAAAAATTACAATAACGCTAATATTGTTGGTCCTAAAAGAATAACCAAGAAGGGGGCAGATTGGTTATTAATAAAATTTTCACTTTTAAAAAATTCAACGAAATTCACACAACTTAGTTACTAAAACTATAATGGCTTTAAAACTTACTTGAAAACAATAAACTTAATAACCAATAACTTCAATAAAAAATTCGGATCAAACAAGTTCACTCAAATCCACAAAAGATCAAACAACAAGTTCAAAATTAAACTCTCAGTTTTACTCTTGATTTAGTCTCTGATTAGAAAATGAACTTCCAGTTACTCTCCGATTTAGTCTTTGAGTATAAAATGCAGCAAAACCAAACAATTAAAAAGGCATGAAATTTAAAGAGATAAGAGAGAAGAGAGTGTAAAATTGATCTATAGAGGTTCCGCCTCAAGCGTCAGTCCTCTCTTCCAGCACCAAGCCGGGGACCCGGTATTCCATACCAGTGTGTTCCACTATCCAATCAAAAAATGAGAATACAAGCTTGTTCAACTATAATGAACTTCAATCACTCTGCTCAGCCTATCTAGCTTCACTCAAGCTATTTACTGATCTATAGAGAAAGAAAGTCACTCTCACTCTTTTTACAATCTCTCACAAGAAAACTAAAGCAATGAGGAATAAAGAAATAAAGATTTCCTCTCGGATTAGTACAATGAAGACAATATAGAACAACAATATTTGGCTCAATGAAATTCGAAGCTTTTTATGCTTGTTCTTTTTCACTTATTTTCTATTTGAATCTCTGTTTGTTATATATATATATATATATATATCATTCATTCCCAACGGCTAGGAAAAGATAAACTTCGTTCCTGATATTTCTCCTTCACAACGTTTGCTTCCTTTGGATAAGATGAGAAATTGAATGTTGAAGATGATCTTGTTCCTATTTTTGTGCATCTATTGGAGATACTAATCTTGTTGTGAATGGGTCTTCAAAATTTGAACTTTATCAATTGAAATTATCCTCTAAAAATAACGTAGCAGAATCCCTTGAAGATAGGACAAAATATCATTGTTCATCTTCTTCTTCAAATTCAAAAAATTTCAACTTGTAAAGATAAACTTGATTGTTGATGAAGATCCCATAAATTTCAACTACTTAAGGATAAACATCCTTTGATATGGTTCAATTTGAAAAACAAATTTGTATCATATTTCTTTGTAGCCATAAATCTCATGATCCTCAAGCACTCTAGCTGTCTTTAATTCTCTTGATTTTAAATTCTTCTTGTTGTCTTTAATCTTTGTGATTTTGGATTCATTGTCTTGTCTAAAACACTCCTAAAATACAAAGATCTTCATTATGATAGTCTTAACTAATTTCGAAATTCATCTTGACTGTCTAAACTTGAATAAGCTATCATGAATTTAATTTGCTATCAAAACCTTAATTTTCAACAATAAATCCTTAATCCAATAAAACTTAAATCCATATGGATATTTACACTAACTATGTGGAACATAATTGAATGTATTACCTAAATACATTCAACTTTGGAGCTGTGTCATGCCCCATAGGGCACCCTAAACGTAAGTCCGCCACATGCCATATAAGACCCACGAATTACTACCTTAGTCCTTGGGAGTCTTCTATAGATGTAAAGCGTCCTTTTACGGCAATAGAATACTTGAACTGATGAGTTAAGGAGTTTAATTTGGCATTCAATAGCATTAGAAAAAAAAAAAAAAAAAAACATATGTAATTAGTTACAAAATCTAAGGAGCATTCCCCCGCAAAAGAATATCTTTTAGAGGTCTTTTACAGTCATCTAGAGTCTTTTGGTTTTCTACGGAAGTCTAAACAAGATTGAATACAACTTCTAAAGAAAACGCCTAGCTCCTATACCTGAGCTATAGGTTGCCTCTGTCTAAGCCATATGATGTAAACCCCGGTTTTCCTAGTAACCAAGTAAACTTCAAAAACCGAAAACCAAAACCCTAAACCGGATTAGTTTAAACTTGTGAGAGAACCTAGGAACCCTAGATCCGGCTTTCTTTCGATTTCAAACTAAAAGAACTTTGGTAAAATAATTTAATGTAGAATATTTTTTAAAGTATAATTCAAACCATAAAAGGTTCTAATTTCGAAAAATTCTCCATTCCGGGCCTTCACAAGATCCATTACGGAAAAGCGAGCCCCGGAACTAGAAATTCGAAAAAATATTCCGGAATACTCTTTAGAACCAAAATTTAATAAGGATTTAAAAAATATAAGTTCCATAATTTTTCGGGTTATAAAAATTACAGATATAGCATTTTTCTCGTATTTTCTTTACTACCGGTAAAGTAATTATCTTGTTTACCATTCATTACCATTCACAAGTACAACCTACTACACTCACAAGCCATACCCTAGTCTTACATCCTTACAAACACTCAATTACATTTTCTTTCCAATGAAAATTTGTCTTTTAAAAATTATTACGAATTAAGACTTTTATTACATAATTTACAAAACAAAATAATTCAAACTCTCTCTCTCTCCTTTCCACTCCCCAAACCAGCGCGCACACCCCCTCGCCCCCACCTACGCGCCCCCCCCCCCCCCTCCAATTTTGCCTCAAATTGTTTTATTTTATTTCCTTTTTATAATTAAAACAAACCCTAATTTACTTACTATAAATAATCTTTTACATTCTCTCTCCTTCATTTACTTCTTTTGTTTCAAAAAAATTACACAACTCTCTCTCTAACTCCCTCTCTTGCTGTGACACCCTCCCACACACCACACTCACTCACTTGAGTTCTTTTCTTCTTCATCTCCCTTCTATTTCAAGTTTTAGGTGATGAATCCTAAACCTTTCTATCATTAAATATTGTAATGGTAAGATTATTCATGGGTATTTTCACATTTTTGTCCCCATGAGCACTTGCTAGGGATAAGAAAATACCACTACATGAATATCAAGCTATCACAAGAGTAGATCTTGTGTTTCAATGAGTTTTTGTTGGAATATCTTCATGTTCATGCATATAATAGTAGAATAAAGTAGAGATCTTGCATAAAAATCCATGTTCATGCTTTTAAATTTCATTTCATGCATCATAAATAGTATATCTAGTATTTAGATGTTCATGTTATACTTGACATTCATGATCTCATGAATATATTGTGTTTTAATGCATTAATACTTATAAAGGTTTTGTCTTGTATATATAAATATGGTAGTTGAAAAATCTTTAAGTAGATAAGAGAAGAAACTTGAAAAAGAAAAACTTTTGTTGAAATGTTCACATGAAAAATTCGTATGAATTCAAAACCATGCTTTAAAAACCCTTTTATCAACTCTAAAACTTATGTTTTATATGAAAAATGAAGGGTATAGGTGATAGATATCATTAAGTGATGATTTTTATAAGTTGGAATGAGATTTGATAAGAGGAATATGCAAAACAAAGAGTAGAAACAATATAGGAAATTTTGAGTTACTACTTAATTTAGGAAATTCGTAATTTTGGATTATTGCCATAAAAATACCTATTTTCTAAACTCAAAATGAAATTTTTATTTAATAAATTAAGTCCTTAAGGGATAGGTATAATAAAGCCTTAAATTTTAGTGTATTAAACAAGTTTTTCCCGAAGAAATCATTCAAAAACTAATAATTCCAAAAGTTCAGATTTTGAAATAAACCCTATTTGAAAACATGTTTACAAAGTATGAAATGGGGATTTTTATGTAGAAATGAAGGTATCAAGTAATAAATATTATGAAGGCTCAATTCTAACAAAGATAACTAGAAATTCCTAAGAAATAATCCCAAAACACAAGTGAGTTATCAAAGTTAGGAAACTAGTTTTCTTAAAAGTAGTTGTTCTTGAAGTCTTGCAAAATGAAGAGTTCTAAAATTTTCTTTTAGTAAACATCATCAAGATCATGCATACATTAAACTCATAACATGCCATTCATGATAGGAAATCATTAATATTGCATGTATAATTGATTTATAAAGTAGACACATTTCAAACATTAGCAAAACTATTTTCGGAATTGGAAAATCGTTACTGATCAGAACAGTCCTACTATTTCGTGACCTAAACATTTTCAAAACTTGAAAATAATATAAGAATTAGATAGATATTTCGAAGTAGATAGAAATTGATATATAATTTGCGAAATTCCGAGTAAAAATGACTAAGTTATGGCCGTTTTAAGTCGGGACTTCCGCTGATGACAAGAATTACGAATTTGCTAAGTTTTGATATATAGTTTGGATTAGTTAAGTGATAAATACGTATCACGGTATTTCTTCCTTTTTAGCTGACCCTGAAACCGATGATTCTCTACCAGGATTATTATTACTAAAAGACCGGTGATCCATGGCCGAGTGAGTACCACTTCCGATTTCAAATACTGTATATGGTTGTAATGATAGTTGCACTAGATATTTAGTAAAGATAAAATGGATATGCATGATGGGGATGAATGAGAATTATATATGGTTATTGTTGATATGAGAAATTGAATTTAAGAATATCGAAGCCTGGTGATTAACCATTGCTTGTATAGATGAATTAGGATTGATTGTCTGCGATTATTGATTGATCACTTGAAGAATTGGTATAATTGAATATTCGACATTGAAAATAAATATGGACTCATTCATATCATAAATGGGGATGGAGCTTTAGCATTGGTTGGTTGTCCGTGATCCTAAACGGTATAAAAGTTGATTAATTATGATCCATAAACGAATTAATGAGTTGGTAATCATGATCCACAAACGAATTTATCAGCTGGTTGACCATGAACCTAAATGGCATATTGAGTAGTACCGCAGTATTCGTTAATCTGCTAACCAGGATGGATGGCGCAAGTCCATCCACATATGATTTCCGGCTGGTCATATGTTTGATGATTTATATATTTGATGCATATCACTTGTTTGATTAATCACCTATTTGATTGATGTGTTATAATTGCAATAATGGAAGTTCTCACTCACTAAGATAATGTAGCTTACATCTGTCATGCCTCGAAGGGTACCCTAAAGGTGGCAGTCCGCCACATACAGTATTAAAGCTTAAGAATGATTTCCCGAAGTCATGCGAAAGTTTTCAACACCATATGTAAGGCGTCTATCACAACAATAAGAGTCACCGGTGGGATGTATGGTTTGAGATAGTAAACACAGCATACAAGAATCTAAATAAACATCTAATTTATCATTAAGAGAATATAATTCTTACATCATCTTAGGGGTTTTTCCTTTATAATTCTCCAAATAATCATAATAACAACTTAATCTTTCTCACACTAACATCATAAAACTTTGAAGGATGATTAACCTAAGATCTTCAAAAGATTCCCATAAGCTTTTCTAAAACATCATCCCTCCTGAGTATATAAAGTCTTCGGGCATAAAAGATGTAGTCCTATTACAACAAAGGCGTATCTGAGTATAAACATAACTAGCTTGATGAGAATATTCCTAAATCAACATACTTGTATAAATAATTTTAAGTAAGTTATTAAACAAGCAAATGAATGCATCAAACAAGTGATCAAGTAATACATATGACCTACCGGAAATCATATGTTTGAATGGATTTACCCCTCCATTCAGGGTTAGGTGTTCCAGGTTCTTTAAAACCCATCTTTAAATCCAACTCATGTAGTTTATTTCAGGCGCCAACTCGCCCATCTCAAAATAGTTCTTTCAAGCTCCTAATCGCCCATCTTGCAGATTTCTGCTATTGCACACCCGGCTGCTAAACTCTTGTCCCATCGAGAATAGCAGCTCATGCAATGAAACTAACTACGTGATATGCATGAATCAATTAATATAATTTGTAGTATATGTTTAAAGTAATTTAAAGGAGATCACAGAATTTTGCACACATTCCAACAAAATAATAGTAAAACATAGTTAATTAACAACGATTCATGCCTCGGTGTGCTTAACATTCTTTCAACCAATATTATCATACATAATTCATTTTCATCTTTTCCTACTTCTAGTGCCTTTAGTTACAAGCACAACCAAGTACGTAAAAGGTAGGAAATAAACTCACTTGGCCATGAGGATCTATCTTTCTTATGGATGAGTCAATCGGTAAATCCACTAACTAAAATAATCCTCCGGGTATGAATACTCCTCCTCGGGATCACCTAATCAAGAAGAATACCCATAATGAGTATTTCTTATTGATTCTATGGTACTTATCAAAATCTATTTCATAAGATCGTTAAAATTAGTATAGAAGGTAATTCCAACTTAAAATGGCCATAACTTAGTCATTTTAACTCGGAATTGCGCAAATAATATACCATTTTCTACCTATTCGAAAAGATCTATCCATTTCTAAGGTTATTTTTATCGTCAAAAGCCATTTGGATTAGAAAATATTATGGTACAGAATAGTTACGAATTTATAGTTTACAAAATATGATTTTTCCAAACTTTACTTTACTCAAAAATCCTTAACAAAATATATGGATATATATATAGTTGAAAAATCCTTTGAACATATATTTATACTCATATGCATGCATGATTTTGATAATGTTGTCTAATATTGATATTTCATAAACAATTTGTCTTTGATGGTTTTTAAATGATAAAACTTTTGAGAATTTCTTCTTTTTGAATTATTAGAAGGAAAAACAAAAATATATTTGAGTGGTTATGAGTAAATGTTTTCCTATTATAATTTTATTTCCTCACTTTTCAAAAGTAAATTCATTTTCAAAACTTTGGTTCTTTAAGGTATCTATTAACTTTATTTCTAGTGATTGAAAAATAATTTTTTCAAAATATCCTTTAAGTTTTTTATGTGTCAAATATTTGAAGTTGTGTTAAATATATGTTTTCCTTTTATTTTTTATATTATTTCTCTTCTTTAGAAAATATGTATATCTTTAAAACTTTACTTTCTTGGAAAATTTTATTTTTCTAAGTTGGTTTTCAAAATAGTGAGTTAACTTTATCTTGGTTTGAAAACTTATGTTATTCTTAATATTTGTTAAATAGTAGAATAATTTTCTTAGATAAGTTTATAAGAAAAGCCTTCTTAATAAAGAATTTGTTAACATTAGAACTTAGTAAAATTTCATTTTAATTTGAAAAGAATATAAAATTCAAGTTTTGAAGATACTTTCATATTATGTGATTTTCAAAGTCTATAGTGAATTTATTTAAGTTTTATAAAAGGTATGGTTCAGTTAAAATCCTTTAATGCTAAAAATTCTTTCTTTATGGAGTATTTAGTTTGTTTATAAAAGAAAAGAATTCTTTTTATTATTTTGAAGAAATCTACATTACTAATTCTTCTAGAAGTTATGATTAGCTTATCATTTGGAAAAAGTTTATTAAAAACAAAACTTAGATCTTTTGTTAAAAATTCCTTTTGTTAAGAAATCTAGTTTACTTTTCTTTATTCAAGAAAGAACCAATTTTTATTTTTATTTAAGACAACAACATCTTAATCATGCGTGAATATGACTATGTAGCAATATAAAAGTAAATATAATACATAATAAGTTAGCAAGAAACATTTATAAGTAAATAAACATAATAAAATAGTTAAGAATAGGGAACCTTAGCTTTATCAAGGTATCTCGATCATGTATTAGGAGCCTTAGCTTCATCAAGGCAACCCGAGACTAAGAATAGACTAGTCCCAAAAGAAAAGAAAAGAAAGAAAATTTTTTTGACTTGATATGGACAAGTCTAACACAAGAAAGACTATCTTAATAAATTGCATAAAACAAGTAAATAAATAAATTGCAAGACATGAAAATAAGTAAATAACAAATGAGCTTATATGCTCTAAATAAATATATATATACATAGTATACGTAATATTATATAAGTTAGATTAGAGCAAAAATAATAACAATAATATCAACAACATAATAACATAATATAAAATATGAACATGAACGAAAACAAAACATGAACATATTGTTACTTCTTTAACTCATATGAGTCTAAGAAACATACACTAAGCTTATACCAAGTTGTATGAACATGATGAAGAAATATAAGTAAGATTTTACCTAAGATTTAATGGGGTTTTGAAAAGAGATGAATGGGTAATGTGTTTTTGCTACTTTTCTTGAAGAGTAGAAATTGGTAGAGAGTGTTTTGAGAAAGAATGGTTAGAGAGAGATTTAGAGAGAGTATTTTGATAGAGTTTTGTTATGTAAAATGAGTGTGTGAAAGAATGAAGAAGGAATGGGATATTTATAGAATTTTTGGAGTAAATTTTTGATATAATAAAATAAATTGAAAAATAAATAATATATAAAAAAGAGAGAGGGGGCCGGCGGTAACGGGAGGAGGAAGAGGGAGTGATTTGATTAATTTTTATATTTTTGTAATGAAAAGAAGTAATATGTAAGGTTTGATGTGAATAAAGTTGTATTGGAAAAGTAAAAAGTAAGAAAATAGGTATGTAGGTAGTAAAAAATAGGTTTAAGAAAAAGTAGAGATAGTGACATAGTAATGAATAGTAGGAATAGTACTATGAATAGTAGACTAGATATATAAAATACCGGTAGTAATAAAAATACGCGTAATCAATCTATATCTATTATTTTTAGTTACCGAAAATTCTAAAACTAATATTTTTGAAATCCTTGTTTCATTGCGAGTCTTTTGGTGTTATTGGAATATTTTTATTATTCTGAGCTCCATGACACGGTTTTCGAGAACTGATCCCGTTTGAGTTTGAAGGAAACTCGAAATTCACGAATCTGATATTTTTATGTTACTCTATATTATTACGAACTATTTTAAGCCATTAACTTAATTTCGTTTTCTAAGGTTTGAGAACGCGGGATTGCCGAAGTTGAAATTGTTTAATTGTCTTGACCTTTGTTGACTTTTGAAACTCTAGTTTGACTAAAGGTAGGGTTTAATCCATCTTTGCCATAGAAATGAAAGGGGTTTAACTTAGGGAGCGGATAGGTGGTCCTTCTCATGTTCGGGTTTTCGAATTGAACGATTATTGAACTTTCTATTTTTGTTTTTGAAGATCCTCTTATGAAATTCCGTGATCGAAATTGATTAATGTTTGGTTTCAACTTGGGTCAAACTCTAGGGTTTCGATTCGGTATTCCACAACCATTCTCGAAAAATTCAGGGGCTTACAACCTACCCCCCTTAAAGAAAGTTTTGTCCTCAAAACTTGGCTGGTAGTCTTGCTCATGATGCATAACCGAGTTCTTCAAAGAGTTTAACATTCCTCCACTAGAATTCGCTCTTGATGTCCTTATGATTCCCAATTTTAGTCTCAAGACCTTGTTACTTCTAATCCGTCCAACTCCTTATCAGCCCTCGGATTTTTCTTTCTTTCAGCTCGGAGTATTGGTTACTGTATTCATTATCTTTCGCATAAAAGCTTATTCAAGATTGCGGTCTTTTATATACTCTTAACCATTTTTCCTACCACGTGTTCAATTCCCTTATCAAGAATGAGTGCTCAAGGTTCCAGTGACCAATATAAATTCCTTATCCTTGATTACTCAAATATCATTTCCAAAAAAGTAAACTTTATCATGATTAACACTATATCATGCTGTTGAGCAAATCTGTTCTTATGATCTCAATTATCAAGCAACGTAAGCAATTACACACTCGAGACCATTTCCCGACGTGTGTCCATGCATTGTTTAGGACCCTTTTTAACCTTGGCAACATTACCATTGTTGCGAAGATAGCTTGTTACTTTAGTCCTTGAAAATTTCTTTCCCTTTTTTATCCGTTCATGCTATTCCTCATTTGTTCTTGAGCTATCCGAGTACTTTGTTATTACTGTTGACTTTATTGGACTTTTATGTATAAACTCATGTATCCATTCTTTTCCTTCATAAAGAGTACCAGGCTTCTTAAGGCAAGACACTTAACTTATCCATTTCTTAGCCCAAAACTCTTGTATTTACCTTCTTATCTTTTTCTCATCTTGACGGGTGTGATATGGTATGGTGTTTAATCATGGGTTTGGTATTCCTTACCAAGTCAATCCTCAAAATTTATCTTTTTCTTAGGAGGCGATTCAAGTAGCTCGTCTGGGAAAACTTTTAGGCAAACTTGATGATAATGGGAGTGTTGTCTAGATTTCACTTCTCCCTTTTTTACTCCTTTCATTACTTAAACCTAGCTTCCAAGTCCTCATCATCGTTCTTTTACCAACTTAACCGATCTTAGATCATGTCTTCTTAGACTTATAAATCCATCTATGGACATTTCTTTCCTTCCCCGTTCCATAATCACTATTTTCTCACTTTGGTAGTCAATCGTATTCTCATCGGAAGATAATCCAACTTGTTCTTTGTGGCTACTTTATAATTACTTAATTCCAATATCATAAGGTCTGCCGGGAAGAAGCATCCTTGAATTTTTTTCCAAGGGACAAGCTTTTAAAATTTTGCTTATCGTCATTACTTGTGGAATTATATTTAAACCTATAGGAATTATTATATTTATTATTCTTAAATAGTTTAAGAATAATAAATGATTATGACAGATAATTAATATTTAATGAAATAATGTATTTTATTAAATATTAAATAAATATCTCATCATATATATCTTCTAGGGTTTCCTTCAAGGCTTCCTACATGTCTATATATATATATAGCCTTTTATGTCAGACCCTTTTATGGCACATTAGACGGTAGAGAAATTCTGCAAACCTAAAAGAGAGAAAAGAAGAAAAGTAATTCCTACACGAATTGGATTCGTGTTCTTGAGTGTTAGCACACAATCGTTCGCATGTGGATACCGTAGAGGGAATTGTGAGACTGTGATTCCAGCAAATGCGATCTGTTGATCATTTTGAAGCATCAATATAAGGCATATTCAAGAAGCCTCTTTTTCATTCAAATCTAATCAAGAAACACAGATACCGGTATAGGGTTTTCGTTTTTCTACTTCGTTTTAATAAAATTTTCGAAATTTTGTATCAATAAAACCCTACAGTGGTATCAAAGTCGCTTGTGTTTTTATTAGATTGAAATCTGGTTTATGATTTGCATGTGATGCCATGAAATTCGAATTTTGATATTCGTTTTATCAATTTGAGTTTATGTAGAACTAAATCAACACAAATATAGATTTTAAATTTTTATAGCGTATTTATAAAAATGCTCATATATGATACGAACTGTTACTCCATCTACGATTTGAATAACAGATTGGATCTGTTTGATCGTTCATGAACAGCAGTTTTGAATTGTGTTGAAATGAATCAATCAGATTGATTGTCGTTTTTCCTCTGGACTTGATGCATCTAGAATAGGTCTTTTTTTATTTGCTTTGGAGCGTTTGTATCCGATCTGTTTTTAGTATTTTTATATAAAAAAAAATAAAATGAAAATATATCACATGCCTGCTGGACGAGAATCGGCCTGATATGCGCATGTTCATCCAAGTTTTTGGGTGCCTGTTTTGGACTGTTCCACGTCTGTTCATGGAAATTGATTTCAGCAGTCTTCCTATTCGTTTTGGAGATATGCGGATTAGATCCGCTATTCGCAATGGAATTGGCTATTTTTGATACAACAGATTCTTGAGGTCTTCTACATATATGATATGGTTCAATTGTTGAACAAATCTGGGTTGTTATAATAATAAAAAAAATTCCATAAACAATCTAAGAATTACATGTGATGTAATTGGTAAAGAGTTACCTACCTAAACAACTTAATTTTAAGTGTCATGCCAAAGCTAACTTAGAGTTAAGTGAAATATGGATCTTAGCCCACTAAAATGCAATAATTAAATATACATTAATAAAGAAGGTTATTAATTTTAGTGGGATTTTTAATTTTATGCCTCAATTATATGTATTGAAATAAACTTTGCATATCTAATTGTAGATCAATGGCTACAAACAACACATTAAATTTATCATTGCAATCTGTTCTTGAGAAGGACAAGCTGGTTGGAACCAATTTTCTTGATTGGTTCAGAAACTTGAGAATTGTTCTCAAGCACGAAAAGAAACTTTATGTCCTTGATGAGCCCATTCCTGAGGAACCTCTCGCTAGTGCTCTAAGAGCTGAAAAGGATGCTTATAAGAAGCATTCTGATCACTCTTTGGAAGTAGGATGCCTAATGCTTGGAACCATGAGTCCAAAACTTCAAAAGGGTCTGAAAAACATGGAGGCTTATGAGATGATCCTTCATCTTAAGGAAATGTTCCAGCAGCAAGCTAGGCATGAGAGGTATGAGACTACCCAAGCCTTACATTCTTGTAAGATGGTGGAAGGAGGTTCAATGAGTGCCCATGTTTGATAAACCAAATTTATTTCTAATTTATGAGTGCTAAAATATATTTTAATGGTCATTTTATTGATAAATATTAAGAATTTAGCACTTAAAATTATTAATTTTAGCTTTCAGGTCTTTAAAGGAGATACTTTACAAAAAGAAAGCAAAACGGGTCAAGAATGCAAGGATTGAAGACAAAAAGTGATCAAAATAACAAAGACAGGCCGTGTCTTTCCACCCTGTCAACCTAGAAAAGACACGACCTGTCTTTCAACCCTATCTTTTTGAAAAGTTAAGATCAGTAAAAGACACTCAAAAAGACATGACCTATCTTTTGACCTTGTCTTTTTGACAGATTTTTATTTTATAAAGACACGATCTTTAATTGAATAATAACCCTTTATTTATTAGAGACACAATTGTTGGGCAACGAAAAGGTGTTATTTGGGAAGCCAAGAGACCCGTATCTTCATGAACTCTCACAACCTTTCCACCTCTAACTTCCATTATAAATTGAAGAGGAAAGGGAGAAAGAAAAAAAGGAGAGATATATACCAGACAACAAAATACAATACAAGACAAGAGAGAAAGAGAAATCGAAGGAGGCAAGACACAAGCTTTGAAGATCCATCAACAACAAGTCAAGATTATCTTAGATTGAAGATCTACAAATTTGAACTTCAAGTTTCTAGGGTGATATCATGATTTTTATTTCTTGTTTTGAATTTCATGTATTATCATTAAATACTATGCAAGAGTGAATTCTTAGATCTGGGTTTTGTTGAAATCTAATTTTATTATATGATGAGGTTTGTTCGTAATGAAATATTGAAGTTTCTTTTATTCAATTACATGTTCTTTAATCGTTCTTAATTTTGTATGTTCGAATACAATTTTATGTTTGATTTTCGTTTAAGTTAATCGAAAGGTTACTTTTATGAATAGATCTATGTAATTGATGAGATTTGTTTGTAATTCTAGACATAGAATAGCAAGAATCTTCTGTGTATGATAATTTAAATGGGGTTCATGATCTTCATGCGGGTTTAGGTTGCTATTGATTGAGGAGACATCCTAATTGATTAACCTAGGTTTAGACAAATTGATAGATTCGAAAGAATTATCTTTTTGCTTAAGGAACTCTACAGCTTAAGAACTCAATCCTGAAAATCTTATTTGAAGTGCCAAGGATTCTCACGATAATTTAGATGTAAAATAAAACCTGGTCATTGGTTTTAATTGAATCTTGCTTGTTGTTGGGATCTCTATTTACCTTGTCTCCACATAATTTAGATTAGTTAATAGTATTATAGTATAAAATTGTTTAAATTTTTTTTCAGTTAGATAGTGGAATTAAAGTTATTACTAGTACTTGCATATTCCCTGAGGATGATCCTGATTTAATTTCTATATTACACGATAGGTACACTGCCTTTGTGTGGATCTAGAGCTAATAAGACTTATAAATTATAAACTTTGTGATCTCACACAGTCAATGTCCGAAAGATGAAAGGCTATATTGATCATCTTGATAGGCTTGGTTTTCCAATAAGTCAGGAATTTGCTACTGATTTGATCCTAAATTCACTAATAGATAGTTATGACCAGTTTGTCATGAACTATACAATGAATAATATGGACAAAACAATCTCTGAATTGCATTCGATCCTCAAGACTGCTGAGGTCAATATCAAAAAGAAGAAACCCAACAATGTCTTGATGGTTTAGAAAGGAAAAGGCATGACGAAGAAAGGTAAAGGCAATGCTAAGGCTAAGAAAAGTTCATAGCCTAAGCCCAAGCCTAAATGAAAGGCAAAGCCTCCTAAGGAAGGAGTTTGATTTCACTACAATGAACCAAGTTATTGGAAGAGAAACTGCAAACTCTATTTGGAAGATTTAAAGAAGAAGAAGAGTAGTGAGACTACTGCTTCAGGTATTTATGTTATAGAAATAAATTTATCTACTTCTACTTCTTGGGTAATAGATACCGGATGTGGATCTCACATTTGTACAAATGTGCAGGGTCTCATAGGAGTAGAGATCTAAAGAAGGGCGAAGTCAACCTACGAGTTGGAAATGGAGCAAAAGTTGCTGCTCTAACTGTTGGGACTTATGAATTGATTTTGCCCAGTGGGCTTTTGTTGAACAATTGCTTTTATGTTCCTGCTTTGAGTAGGAATATTATTTATGTTTCTTGTTTAGACAATGAAGGTTTCTCTTTTATTATTAAGAATAATAAATGTTCTATTTATAATAAAGACATGTTTTATGCAAATGCTGATTTACATGACCGTCTTTATGTTCTAAATTCCAAACCAGATAACAAAACTATCTATAACATAAATACTAAGAAACTTAAATCCAATGATTTAAATATGACTTACCTATGGCATTGTTGTCTTGATCATATAAATGAGAAACGCATATCAAAACTCCATAAAGATGGAATTTTAGATTCATTTGAAATATGCAAATCTTGTTTATTAAGCAAGATGACGAAAGATCCTTTTACTGGACATAGTGAAAAGGCAACTGATTTATTGGGTCTGATACATACCGATGTATGTGGTCCATTAAGCATTGTTGCAAGAGGAGATTATTTGTATTTCATCACATTTACTGATGATTTCAGTAGATATGGATATGTCTTTTTGATGAGGCATAAGTCTGAATAATTTGAAATGTTTAAAGCTTTTCAGAATGAAGTACAAAATCAGCTTGGTAAGACTATTAAGGTACTTCGATCAGATCGAGGTGGCGAATATCTAAGCCAGGAATTTAATGACCATCTTAGAAATTGTGGAATAGTTTCACAATTAACTCTACCTGAACACCATAGTGGAATGGTGTATCAGAAAGGAGAAATAGAACCTTACTAGACATGGTTCAATCTATGATGAGTCAAACTAATCTTCCTCCATCCTTTTGGGGCCATGCCCCAGAAACAGATGCATTCACGCTAAATCGTGTTCCTTCTAAGGTCGTAGAAAAGACACCATATGAGATATGGACTGGAAAAAGACCTAGTCTGTCTTTCCTCAAGATTTGGGGTTGTGAGGCTTATGTGAGATGCCAAGCCTCAGACAATTTAGGACTTAAACCAGATAAATGCCTTTTTGTGGGATATCCAAAAGAAACCAAAGGATACTACTTTTATAATTCCTTTGAAAACAAAGTGTTTGTTGCTTGGAATGGTATCTTCTTAGAAAAAGAGTTTATCTGTGGAAGAATCAGTGGGAGTAAAGTAAATCTTGAAGAAGTTCAAGATCCACAAAATAGTGTAATATCATCACTGGAAAGTCAACAAGGCATACAGTTACTTGTTGACCCTCCACAAGTAACATAAGACCCGCGCAGGTCCGATAGGGTACGACATCAACCTGAGAGATATGGATTTCTCATAACAGATAGTCGTGATGTGTTGCTTATAAATCAAGATGAGCCCACTACCTATCAAGACGCCATAATGGGTCCAGATTCCGAGAAATGGTTGGATGCCATGAAATCTGAATTGCAATCCATGCACGACAATTAAGTATGGACTTTGATTGATCCACCTGAAGGTACTAAGACCATTGGGTGTAAGTGGGTTTTCAAAAGGAAGACTGATATGGATGGCAAAATGCATACCTTTAAAGCACGACTAGTGGCAAAGGGCTTCAAGCAAACTCATGGTATAGACTGTGATGAAACCTTTTCACCAGTTGCTATGCTCAAATCCATCAGGATTCTCATTGCCATTGCTGTGTATTATGATTACGAGATATGGCAGATGGATGTCAAAACAGCGTTTCTTAATGGAAACCTACTTGAGGATGTGTATATGACACAACTGAGGGTTTTGTTCATCCTAAAAATTCTGGAAAGGTTTGCAAGCTTCAAAGATCCATTTACGGATTGAAGCAAGCATCTCGGAGTTGGAATCTTCATTTGATGAAGCAGTCAAAGAGTTTGGATTCATTAAAAACGAAGATGAACCTTGTGTTTACAAGAAAATTAGTGGGAGTACAATTGTCTTTCTAATGCTATATGTAGATGACATATTACTCATTGGAAACGACATTCCTACCTTGTAGAAGGTCAAGTATTGGTTAGGAAAGTGTTTCTCAATGAAAGACTTAGGTGAGGCTGCCTATATTTTAGGCATTAAGATCTATAGGAATAGATCTAGAAAAATCATTGGCCTAAGTCAGAGTGCATATATAGACAAAGTACTGAATAGGTTCAGTATGCAAGATTCAAAAAGAGGATTCTTGCCAATGTCGCATGGTATAAATCTTAGCAAAACTCAATGTCCTATGACAAAAGATGAGCGAGATCGCATGAGTAAGATTCCTTATGCTTTAGCTATTGGATCAATCATGTATGCCATGTTGTGCACTCGAGCAGATGTGTCATATGCGTTGAGCATTACCAGTAGATACCAATCAAATCCCGGTGAACCTCACTGGATAGCAGTCAAGAATATTCTTAAGTACTTAAGAAGAACTAAAGATGTATTCTTGATATATGGAGCATTGGAAGACGAGCTAGTTGTGAATGGTTACACAGATGCAAGTTTCCAATCTGACAAGGATGATTTTAGATCTCAATCTGGATATATATTTTCCTTGAACGGAGGTGCAGTAAGTTAGAAGAGTTCAAAGCAAAGCACTATAGCAGATTCTACAACAAAAGCTGAATATATAGCAGCATCAGATGCAGCTAAGGAAGCAGTTTGGATCAAAAAGTTCATCACAGAACTAGGTGTTGTTCCTAGCATTACGAATCCAATAAACCTTTATTGTGACAATAATGGTGCTATTGCGCAAGCTAAGGAACCCAGATCACATCAACGATCAAAACACATACTTAGACGATATCATCTCGTTCGATAGATCATCGAGAGAGGAGATGTGAAAGTATGCAAAGTATCAAATGATGACAATGTTGCGGATCCAGTTACCAAGCCTCTTGCGTAGGCAAAGCATGATCATCATACTATGTCAATGGATATTAGATACATGTATGATTTAGCCTAGTGCAAGTGAGAGATTGTTAGTGATTGTGCCCTAGGCCAATTATTGGATATTGTCATTTGATATTTATATATATAAATAAACAGAGGCATTTCTTTTGTATTGTTTGCATATTTGCTTTATAACAGAAATCCATGAATAATTCGTTATTCTAAATGTTCCTAGATGCTCATTATTATGGGAATGAAAATGAATTAAATCTAGTATGAGTTTTTATTTGGTAAACATGAGATGTCTATTTGTATGTGATACAAATGAAACTCATAGGTACATATTAGATGACTGTGTGCTGAACTGATACACTATGAGATCACTACATGGAATATTGTCATAAGTGATTTTCATAATAACTATGTCAACGTATCCTTAGACCTGAAATCACCATAGGTTCCAACATGAGAAACATTATGTTTCAACTCAATCAAATTGTCTTTAACCGGATAATTAAAAAGGTTAGGTTTGGGCATAATGTATATCATGTAGAGGAAATTGAATGATTAAGATGGGATTTGTCCCTCTCGTTATGAGAGAGATATCTCTGGGCCCCTTGATAAGTGAGACTGAGAAATGCATGGCCATGCTCAAATGAATTGATAGTGTGCTGAATTTCATTTGAATTATCAAATCACTTGGAAATCGAGAAATGATAAGATTGAACAATATAAGAATGACACTCTCCATGTCTTATGTTCAATCTAAATATCATGTGACAAAAAGGATAATGATGTAAATTATAGATCACACAAAAATCGGATTACTGATATTCACCTAATTTGGGTAGACATAATGTCTTGCTAGAGACCAATGATGTCTTGAAGGTCTAAAAGGTGTTTAGGACCTACTGCCAACATTAAGTGTACCTACAGGGTCATACACAAAAGAACGAATGAAATACATTATGGGTTTATATCTAAACTTATAGGAATTATTATATTTATTATTCTTAAATAGTTTAAGAATAATAAATGATTATGAAAGATAAATAATATTTAATGAAATAATGTATTTTATTAAATATTAAATAAATATCTTATCATATATATCTTCTAGGGTTTCCTTTAGGGCTTCCTACCTGTCTGTATATATAGATCTATAAACAGCCTTTTAGGTCAGACTCTTTTACGTCACATTAGACGGCAGATAAATTCTACAAACCTAAAAGAGAGAAAAGAAGAAAAATAATTCCTACACGAATTTGGATTCGTGTTCTTGAGTGCTAGCACACAATCGTTCGCGTGTGGATACCGTAGAGGGAATTGCGAGACTGCTATTCCAGCAAATCTGATCTGCTGATCGTTTTGAAGCATCAATATAAGGTATATTCAAGAAACCCCTTTTTTGTTCAAATCTAATCAAGAAACATGGATGCTGGTATTGGGTTTTGGTTTTCCACTGCGTTTTAATAAAATTTTCGAAATTTTGTATCAATAAAACCCTACAGCTTCTTCATCTGGTTCACAGACTAGAAATTTACTTTCTAGTCAACAATATGCTAAGGATAGAAAGAAACGATTGTTGAAGATGGACTTTCTGGATAGTCAATATTTGGATTGGAGTTTACTGGAGGAATTTAGAATTCATGATACTATTCAGAATTTAATCCAGGATAGAGCATGGAGCAGGCTATTTGAGTTGAGAGAACCAGCTTATAAAAATTTAACGATTGAGTTGCTCTCAGCTCTTAAGATAGATCCAGATAAGGAGAATTCCACTTTTACCTTTCAAGTTTTTGGGGAGGTTAGGGAGATTGAACAGACACAGATGGGTATAGTACTTGGCCTATATGATGATATTCAAGAGAATGATGAGTTAACAAATTCATGGCCCAAGGGAGAGAATGAGATGGATCAAGAAACTTATTCGGCATAGATGGTTCGTCCTCTACTAGATACATTCATTCCATCCAAGTCACTTGCCTCCACTTTTCAGAAAGTGGAACACAAATTGCTGCACCACATTCATGCACATACCCTGAGTTGCAAGAAAACTAGTCACAGCAAGGTGACTAGTTTTGATATGTTTTATTTGTATAGCCTGATTTCAGGCTACAGAATTGACTTAGTAGTGGAAGTAGCAAATTTTATATTTAGGCAAGCTGCTGATACCAAGTGCAAGTTCCTATTTTGTGGACACTACATCACCAAACTACTAAAAGGAATGGGGATTTTTGAAGAACCAGTTGATGATGAAAGAATTGATAGCAAGAAGATCTCATCTGCTCCATTTAGAGGCTGGGGGACTTTTCAAAGTCCCCAGAGGAGTTTAGCAGGCAGCAGATGAGATTCAAGATCAAGATATTCAGCCTCCAGTAG
Source organism: Combretum micranthum (assembly GCA_024138025.1). Lineage (NCBI taxonomy): Eukaryota > Viridiplantae > Streptophyta > Magnoliopsida > Myrtales > Combretaceae > Combretum > Combretum micranthum. Next base: position 531,545 of record JAMXBD010000744.1, read on the forward strand.
CTTCTACTGACATCCCATCATCTTTTGCTCCTCCTCCTCCTCCTCTTGGTACTTCATCTGGATATGATATAGACCAGCTTAGACTGGATATTCAAGATCTAAAGAAGCAAAATCAAGACCTCCAGGATGGACAAGATAAGGAGATTAACAAGAACAAGAAATTCCGAGAATGATCTTCAAAGCAGTGAAATCTACTATATGTTGCATCAACCAAGCAGCTGGGGATGAGTTGATTTATGAGACTTCTACAGAATCTAGACCCAACTCAGAGCATACCCCCACTGCTAGCCCAGAGCATATCAACCGATCCAATCCAGGGCCAAGAGCTAGAGACCCTGCTAGCTCTTATTTGCTTTATTTGTTTCTTTTATTTTTCATTTGGCATGTATATATAATGAGCACCCAAGTCCCTAAGGGTAGACTCACTCTGATCTATACTTATCTTAGTAGATAGCTTCTTGTTTTTATTTTCCTTTTGCTTTTAATTTTTCTTTTGTAGTGACTACAGGGCAGAAAACAAAGCAAATACTCTTTTGCACTGACATTTTGATGACTATGAAACAAATGAAATCAGGAAAGCACCGATTTCTTTTTCTTGCACTTTTTATTCCTTTCATTTAGTTGAAAATTGATGAGAAACCATGAGGACACTGTTTGATTGAAGTGTGGGGGAAGGGATAACAAATGGAGGAATTGAATGCATGAATGAAGTCGTGAATATGATATGGATGTTTGAATTGCTACTGTTTATTTATATATGACATCTGCAAGTTGATTTGAGTAAAATTCTCACCTTGAATTTTTGGTCTTAAAGCAATTTATGGGGAAATTCTGCCAAAATTTTTCAAAAATTTCTTGAAATTTTGAGATAGTACAAAGTATTGATTGATAGCATTTGATTAAACAAAGAAACAATGAAAATAACTTGCTAAAGTACCTTACTCACCAGCTGTTGTGATTGGTTTACTTAGTTGAAATTAAGTTGTGAAATCCTTAAGGAGCAAGTTTACTTTGTTTTTAACTTTAGAATTGGAAATTTGAGAGTCGGTCAAGTCCTTTTGTGAAAAATAAACAGGTTTACTTCTAGGAAGTTTTAGTGTGTATATACTCTTTGAGTTGTGTATATAACTTTATAACACTTAGTAAGAGAGGCGAATGAAACTTTTAACTTAGTAATCCTTTATAAAAATAAGTCTTAGTTTTGTTATTGCATTCAAAAGAAATAAACAAGCATAACCTCTACTCCTCTAACTTAAAAATTTGAGTCATGAGTATCTAAACTTAAATATTAAAGTGAGGAAGAGTTCTTAGGGGTATTTTGAAACCTAGTCACTTGTGGATGAGCCCGGGATGTACCAACTCAATGAACTCACTATAACGAGAAGGAAGAAAAGGTAAAAGTTCAATTTTTGAATTTTGAAAAACAAAAAGATGGAGGCAAAAACCTCCCAAACAAAAAAAATAAATAAATGCTTGTATGAAAAGGAAAAGAAAAAGGAATACAAAGATTCAAATGAAAGGAGACTTATAATAAAGAAGAAGAATATCTAAGGAAAAAGTAGATACCATATGCTTTCATTTTGTATTACTAAGAGTATATGTAAGTTAAAAGTCCAGTGAAGTCTAAATGAGTATTTTTCCTTAGTGGATTGTGTATTTACTTTTGAATAGAATGTTCTTTTGTTAAAAACTAAGATTAAAACTTATTTTGTCTGGATTAGCTCCCTAATTTTGATTAAGGTACTCAAATTACAAGAAACTAGTATGGTTAGAGCAGTAGATACAAGAAAAGCAAGTTAAAAGAAAAGAATTTATGCTTGGATTAAAAAAATTGTACTATCTATGACAGATTTCAAAAGTTTTGTTCTTAATTGTTTTGCTTGAGAACAAGCAAAATTTCAAGTGTGGGGGAATTGATAAGATCTTATTCTACACAACTTTCATTAAGCAATTATGATTAATTTGTCTTGAATTTTATGAAAATTGCTAGAATTGGTACTTGGATTGTTTAAATTCATGTTTCAGGTCTAAATTGAACAAGGGAAAGCAAAATAAGGAAGTTTGAGATGGAATTGAAGAATCTCAGGGGGTACGCCGACTTTTCTAGAGTCTAAGTCATCGGCATACGGTCGACCTAGAGGTCAACACTGCCTCTAAGCTGTCAACTTTCGTCCAACCTTTGTTTGAAACAGATTCAAAAATTCAAAGGTCGGCACAATTGTCATATATGTCGCCAGCTTTGGGGCTGTGTAGGATGAAGATCAGTAATAAAAAATCAAGCACTGGCTCAACACTGCCAGTGTAGAAGAAAGGAGAGCCAGCTTCTGCAATTTTCATCCAACACCGGCTTTCTGGAAATCAACACCGCTGGTATTGAGACAGCCTTGAGCATCCACAGAATTGGATTTTTAAAGGCTGTCACCTACATGGCTGGCCTAGAAGTGGATCTGGCCAGCCTTCTATGTTTTCTCTTTACATTGGCAGTTCAAAACCCTACACCACCTGCGTTCAAGCAGCGTAAGTCATCCACATAATTCAAATCTTTAATGTCGAAGCCAAGCCGCCAGTGTTCAAGTAATGTAGGAGAGTACGCCGTCTCTACGCTGCCGGCGTAGAAAGTGTAACTGCTGACATACGATTTGTAACTGCAAAAATTAGATGAAACGTCTTGAATTTTGCTTATATATTCTAAATTTTTCTTCACTTGGAGAGACACGAAAAAAAATACAAAAAAAGATTAAAAAAATAGATTAGCTTTCATTCCTTTGTTAGAGAGAGAGATCATTTTGGAGCTTTGTAAAGATCTTGCAATTGAAGACCTTGTCAATTGAATTGGTGATATTTGATTTTATTTGTATGCAATTCAATTGTCTACTTTTGTTTTTCAATATGAATCCAATTGCATTTTCATATCTGATATGTTATCCATGAGTAGTTAAATGTCTATTGTAGGAAGTTGATGAAGTCTTAAGCACGATAATATGATTCTTGAAATTGTGTTATATGATTGTCAGGGTTATGAAATATTCATATTGAATTTTTGTCATTCATCTTATTTCTATTTGGAATTTGATTTGTAAGAAACCTGATAACTCGGAAGGGAAATTAAGGTTCATAGGAATTCATAAATAAAGGTTAATCAACAATTACAGAAGCGATGGAGTTTAATTTGATTTAGAAATTGTCTGTTGTGCTTCATGCGATGTTTTTAGGTTGATTTCTCGCTGAGGAATTAGGAGAAGTTAATTTAAATCATTAGTTAATTGTTGAATCGGGAGATTTATAATTGTTAACAAGATTCTACTGGTAATTTATTTAGCGGAAGCTATTAGGTTATTTTGTGGTTTATAAGAAATTAAAACTTGATTCCAAGTTTTAGATCTTAACAATTTCATATGAATATTCATAAGTCTAATTATCAATATAATATGATTTCAATTTGATTAGCAATGTTAAGGTGGATTCTTTTCATTCCCACATTATTTTGATATATACCTCTCTAACGATCTCATTGCATTCATCAATAGATATTAAGTTAGATTAGAATTTGATAATTAGTTTAGATTGCTACAATTCGATTGTCTAAATATTAGTCAAAGCTAATACCAGTCTAATAGTTAAATTGATCATTGTGGGAACGATACTCTACTCACTTTTGTATTACTTGATCAAACCCAATATACTTGCTAATAGAAGCCGTATTTAATCATACACATTGTAAGCAAATCATTGAACTGAATTGATTGCTTTGGGTAAGAAAAGTCCGAGGACTAGTAGTAGGGTTCATTGGAACCCCAAGACGCACGCAAAATTTCAAGGAGGTTGTTGGTGATCCATTCAAATCATTCCTTAACCACCGAATGGAGGGGTAAATCCATTCTACATATGAAACCAGATAATCGCATGTATTGTTTGATCATATGGTTGTTGCATTTCATATGCTTGCTTAATGGGCTTGCTTGATTGCTTTGTTATAAGTACATTTTGCATAAAGAATATCTCACTAAGCTAGTTATGCTTATTCCCCAATAAATTTCTGATGTTGCAGGATTATTTTTTTAATGCCCGAGACCACCATGACTGTCCGGGTAGAACCTACGTCTTTTGGGAGCTTTTGAAGAACTCTGTTTGAAGACTTTATATTAGATTTCCTTTAGAAATCTTTTAGTTTTAGTTATTTGATTTATTAAGACTATGTTATTATGGAGGTTTATCAGGGGAATGCCCCATAAAAGTTATAAGACCTTATATTTTGATGAAACATAATAGTTTTGCGTTGATTATTCTGCTACCATTATCTTAAAATGCATAACTCCATCAGCCTCCCTTTGTTGTGAATGTATGCCTTGTACCAATATAACAGCTTCCGATTGACTAAGGTAGTCATTCTCAAATTTTAATATTGTATATGATGAGCTGCCACGTTTAGGGTACTCATTGAGACGTGACAGAATCAATCTACTATCATGAACAAAAAGGCATACATGCCCTTTGCCACAAGGCATGGTGGGGGATACCGATTCTTTATAGTTCTGGCGGATAGTAGGAAATCGTATTTTCCTTATTTACCAATGTGTATATATATAATAGAAACTTGTAAAGTAAATAATTAAGTAAAGTCTTGCAATCTCTAACTTGCAAGATGGTTATGATATTACGAGTGTATACATGATATGATAACTTCAAAATAATCTTATTAAACCCCTTTTTGAGGGGTGATAGTGTCTCATAGAATTTATATACTTAGTGGCTAGCAGTCCATGAAGCCACTTCCCTAACATAGGGTATGGTACATCATAAGCCAAGTGGTTCGATTGAAACAAAAATAGATAGTCAAGCGAAATGGCCATCTATCCTATGGGTTCAATCGCTCTTGTTATAGATTGCCGAATGAATATGGGGATCAACCAAGAGTGATTTCATCCTATGTTATAGTTATGTTGGGCTAAGCTTATGGATCCATTGGTCTAAATATGCCCATCAAAACATACATATACATAACTCCCTTAATATAAATACTTGGAAATTGTCAAACATGAAAAAGCATAGAAATTACTAGCATAGTGGTCATAAATGCAAAGTACATACAGTAATATATTTAGGACAATGGTAAACTAAGTACCTATATTTTTAACTTTTGGTAATTTGGTGTCACATCTTTATATTTTTCTAAATTAGCGCTTGTACATCCAAAGTATGTGCAATTCAATGCTTTCATTGAGTAATAATTTGATGGATGTTTATTTCAATGACAAGTAGACAAAGTGCTTCCACTTTTTGTTGTAATTTGTCAAATCTAAAATGCACCACTAAATTGTAAAAAATTAATAGTAAAAACACTAAGTCTATCATTAACCCATCATTAACATAAATGCTTATCAAATTATTACTTAACATAGACACTGAATCATATATACTTTGAAAGTAGAACTAATAATTTGTCGAAATCTGAAGATATGACACTAATTACCAAAAATCAAAATTATAGGCACTTAACCTACTACAATATATTTCATTATTTCTGTGTGTGTGAGAGAGAGAGATATATAACTAGATTAGGATGGAGGCAAGTCAAAAGTTAACAAAATTTGAGTTAAGCATGCATATAACAAAAAAAAAAACCTTAGGGATAATGGCATAAGAAGTGCCCATATCAACTTTTGGTAATTTGGTGCCCAAAGTTTATTTTCTAGCGACTTAATGCGTTGTTTCTGATCATATCAAATTATAAAATTTATAAACCCAAATTAACTCCTACAATCAAGCTAGGCAAGTATACTTATCTAGAGTAGTATAGGATTAAAAACGGATGTCGTCCACGGGGATCTAAAGAAGAAGTACTAGTATTACCTTTTTTCTACTATTTAACCTAAATTTCCTTATGTGAGTATTAACTAAAATCACTAATCAACTAAATAAACTAGACTATTAATTCCTAGAATAGATTTTTAGTGCTTTTTTAGAAGATCAATTCAATCACAAAACCAAACCCTCATCTTGATCCACCCTAAACTTTAATATCTCATGATGATGGTTTGATTAATAAGTATTTAGTTCTCGAACTGTAGGGATTCAAAATTGAATCAACTACTCCCTCGAGTTAATCGATTCCTAATCTTATACGAAATAGTGGAGATATCTCCCTTACTAACGCCACATAAGATTGCATAAAAGAATAAAAACCCTAATTAAAGATCAAACCTATATTGTACTGAAGTTTTCCTACCTCTAGGTAAAACATGCAAATTCTCTATTCATGAAAGAATTAAACATGTAACAAATCTAGCCACAACTTATTACAAGACAATCTAAATACATGAATAGATTCAAGAACATCAATACTATTAATCAAACACCAATTTCAACACAATGTTTAGGGTTTCACAAGACTAAGGCATGAAAAATCTACTCCCCCATGAAATTTACAATGAATGCACAAGAATTAGAGAAGTAAAGGTTAAACATAAAAAAACAATGAAACCCTTGATGTTTTGTGATCTTCGATGTTGGTGCGGCACTTCTTTTCTCAAAGCTTATGTTTTCCTTTTTTTTTCTCTCTAGGGTTTTGAATATGTCTAGGGTTCAAATTATATGAAGGCAAGCGGTTATAAATAGAAACAAAACATTATGAAACTATTGGAATTCTACACGGCCTCCTTTGGAATGTGTCTTTTCCTCTCCTAGGGTTTTAGAAGATATCAAGGATAAGTAATTGAAAGGTTTGGACGGTTATTTACAGATTTGTACTGTTCTTGGTCTTGCACGGTCGTGCTTGTGCTCGTGCTCGTGCTCGTGCATTCTAAGACTTCTTCAATTTCCTCTCTGATCAAGTTCTTTCCTTCAACACTACTTTCTACAATACTTGGTCAGCAACTAGGGTACAATTTGGAATAGTTTCTAATCACTTTTTATAGTCCAACACTAGTATCCGCATGGCCATGTTGAAAGTTGTGCACAATTGAAAATCAACCTTTTTGTATACTTTGTCAAATTTCATTCCGTTTTTGCTTGAATCATTCTTAAATCTTTGAAATATCTTCTTCAAACCCTGAAATCAAATATTAAGCAATTAAGTATCATTTTCTTAATAATTTCACATAAAATCCATACAAAATCATATGCAATGAATACTAGAAATAATGATATTTTAACACTTATCAAAAGTGCCTATACATTTGTCGTACGAGCAATTTGGTTCATATGTTAGTTTAGATTTTTACAGACATTAAATACATTGTGACATGGCATTTTTTATTAATTAAATTGTACAACCCATTACCAATGGTCTTTTATTTGGAAGATAATTATCCTAACCAAGACGTTCAACTACCCACCAATAATAGACATAAACATTAATTTTTTCAACCACACTTCTATACCAAATTAAATCCATATTGTTTATATTTACTCGGTTACCTTAAGTTTTATGTTCTTCTTCTTTCTCATCGTAACCTCAAACGCTCCAAAGGTAAGGACTTCTTAAGGTTTCAAGAGAGAGAGAGAGAGAGAATACAAAGAAGAAAGCTCTTACAATAGGTAACCGATCAAATGTCTCCTAATTCTTACTCCATGAAGTTCAACAATGTAGCATCATCATGTTTAATTAATTAATGTTACAGCTTTTGTTTAGCTTGTCTCTTAGGTTTCATGTCAAAATCTATTTTCTTTCCCTCCTATGAAGTTTTGATTTATGTTTACTGTTCTTGAAATAGATAAATTTATGGATTGCATGGTTTATAAAAAATTTTGAAAGATTTATAGCTTCTTTAACCTAAAAAAAAAAAATTAAAACTTTTCGTTACCAAACTGCTAACGGTTTACTTTCTTATATGTACATTTCCATATGCTTGTCAATTCCATGCTACTACTCGTGTTAACAATTTCTTATGGCTATGTTTAAAAATTAGAAATAAAACTAGGCAAAATTAGTTCTTTTTTTTTTTTTTTTTTTTGCTGTGAAGAGCAAAAGAAAAATATAAACAAGTAAATAAAAGTAGTGCATTTGCTGGAATAAGTAGAAAAAGGTTTTAGTGGTACTAGCACGACAAATGGATTGATTAGTGGCAAGTAAGTATCAAATAAATTTTTGACATGTGTGAATCATTTGTTGTCATCACTATTTGACAAAATAATATTGATACTCATTCACCACTTATCCGAATAAATGACAATTATTACCAATAAATCCTTTTTTATGGCTTTTGTTGTCCATAAGTAGTGGTGGGAGGTTTGTGATCCTTGATATTTGCAATTAAATTGAAACTGGTTTAAGGACACGAAGTTAGAGTTTTAAAAATTTATAAAACTAATATGTTATGTTCAACTTCGATTAGCAATTACCAACACTTAGGCAAGCGCACTTACTGAAGTAACATAGAAAACATTAGGTTAGTCCCAAGGAAACAGTGACAACTATCTTACTCACTTATCTTCCACTATCTAGCCCAAGAAAATTTAGAAGATCATAATGAAAAACAAAGAAGTTATGCTAGCTTAGACTATTCACAGGAAATTTTCAGGGCAAAATAAAAGATCTGTTTATAACTATGCAAGAGAAAACTTAAGGATTGCTTCACCAACTCCCTATCATGTGATTTCGATTCAAACTCAAATTGAGTGTTTGCTGGTGTATTTACATTATTAGATTCACGAGTGTAAAATACATCCTCTTTCGAGCTCAATAATTCTAGAATTAAAGTCAAATTGTTACTCTCTCGAGCTAACTATCAATGGCCTTAAATCCGCATAAAGTTCAAGAATCTGTTGTTTGAAAACCCAGTTTGGTGTTTAAAAACAAGTGACAAAAAGTTTCACGGTTACTCTATCGAGCTAACTATGATCAACTTTATCAATGGCTTTAGATCTTATTCATTAAAATCTCCTCTCAGTCTCATTTAACAAATATCAAGGGTAAATCTAATAAGATACACCACCTAATTAGACTCACTCGTAAAACTCAAGCTATTGAGTATAAATACCCATGCAATAAACATAAATGTCCAATTGAAATCACATGAACCAGAATTCAGATCCACAAACCCTAAGTCAAGAGATTACTCATTTATCAGCTCAAGCATTAAGATTAAATATAATGGAGAAATAAACTTAATCAAATAATGAATTTAATTAAGTGCAGTGCTCTCACAGGGAATTACAAACAAAAATTTAAAGCAATTTACCCAAAAAATTTGGGAGAACCCAACAAGAAGAAATTGATTCTTTTACTGAGAGTTCTCTGCGCTAAAACTAGGTTAAAAACTATACATAAGATTACATATTATAATGCACCTATCGTGCTTATTTATAGTCTTATTCTAGAAGGAAATTGTTCGAATTTTGATTGCTTACATGGAAGATCTTATTAACAGTCCACCTTCTTATTCTTATGCACGCGTATTATTTTTTTTATGTCGTAGGGTGCTGGTCAAGCTCTCTCCAGGAATCAACTTTATTCATTAGGATTCAGCTTCATTGTGACAATCTTTTGTCCAAAATCATTGCCGCGAGGTGCAACAGTGCTCTTGTCGAGGGCTTGGTGTTAGGGCTTGACTTTACTTCAGCTTCAAAACTTCCAAGTCTTCGATGTACATTGTCATGGTGTGAGTTTTAGCCTTGACCTCAGGGTAAGACTTCACATTTTTGGCTTCAAAACTTCCAAGTCTTCACTTATTCATCCTAAGGGCTGAAAAACAGCAATTAAGCCATAAAAGCACATTTTCACAGGAATTTATTTAAAAATGCATAAAAAATATGACCAAAATCCTATAAAAATAATAGAGTAAAAAGCACTTATCAAATTCCCCCACATTTAAGCCTTTGCTTGTTCTCAAGCAAAACTTAAATCATCCAGGCAAGGCTTCTCAAACAAAGAAATAAATCATGAATAGCATTAGATTAGCATTTTTAATCACCTCAGCATTTCAATTTTTATCACCTCTTTTGATTGTGCTAACATTGCTTTTGCAAAAATCTCATAACTTGTCCGTGTAAATTAGCCTTTAATCTTGTTGTTTAATTAAGAAACCTAAAGCAAAAATTACTCAAATGATCAAAATAGAGTAAGATAGACTCAACTAACTTTTATCCCCTTCAACAAATAAGTATGTAGTTCCTTTGATTATCTCTCTAAGCATCCTAATAAAAAATAAAGACATATACATCAACTCATCCCCTGACTCTTCTTCCTGACTTATGCTCTATTTATATTTTGATTATCTGTTTTATTTATGTATTACAGCTTCAAAGGATGGGTTTTTGCCCGCATCTTTACATTTTTCCTCTAGATAGGTTTTGGCCTGCTCCTTTATGTTGTTTTATCATCATCATCATCATCATCATCATGGCTTTATAAGATTGACAGAGAGCACAAAAATTGCTCTTTTGAGAGACCAACCCCTGCCCATATCAACTTTAGGCAAATGGTTTTCTTTTATATATATATATATATAAATATAAGTAAAGAATAAGGAAGAATTATCAAGTTACAAGTATCATTAGAGACTTCACTAGAGATTAAAAAGTCTCTCAAAATGACCAAAATTGAAAAACATATAGACAATTGAAGCTTTTAACAAGTTAGTTGATTAGCCTTACTAGGGACCTTAAGCTAATTCCAACTCTAAATATCTAGACTAAATAACAAGTAAAACTACTCCACATGGATAATGCATAGAGATTTGAGCATAGTAAAATCAATTCATTCTCAAGGAAATTTCATTCATTTCATTCCAGCTAATAATTGGTGATTTTCAAAAAAAAAAAGGCAAAATTTTCCATTTCATTATTTCCATGTAATGGGAAGAAAAATGATCAATTCAAAACACGCTCTATTATTTCAGACTTCTAAATTCAACCCTTCATCTTACTAAAACCTTTCCTCCACACTTAAACTAAACATTGTCCTCAATGTGTTAAGCATGCATCAAAACAGAGAGAAATTAAATAGCAAGCAAAACAAAGCAAGATGCAAAATGAAAATGAGAAGGTTAGAAACTTCTCTGATTGTTGTCACGGGTTAAAAGACCTTGTTGAGTACATCGATTCCTGATTCCTTGCACATAGCCTTTTTTTTTTTTTTTAAGGAAAAGAAAGAAACAAGTTTGAAATGAGTTGCTTCCTTGTAAATCGATAAAAACATCTTATCAAGGTTTGTTCAGGTACAATTCCTCCATCTTTTCAGAATCTTGCAATAGTTTTTTATATGTTTAGAGCCTGTGCCAATTAACTTTAAAGCTCCCAACATCAGAATCTTTAAGCTCCACTGTACCATAGGGAAAAACGTTTCTAACTCTAAAAGGTCCGAACCATCGAGACTTTAACTTTCTTGGAAAAAGTCTTAAACGAGAATTGTAAAGTAGCACTTGCTCCCCCTCCTTGAACTCATTTAGTTGCCTGATTTTTGCATCATGCCACCTTTTAACTTTCTCTTTGTACAATATGTTGCTCTCATAAGCATTCAGGCACAATTCATCCAATTCATTCAGTTGGAGAAGCCTATGTTTGCTAGCGCTTGTGAGATCACTATTGAATAACTTGATAGTCCAATATGCTTTATGCTTAATTTCAACTGGAAGATGACATGGTTTCCCATACACAAGTCTATATGGGGTTGTTCCCAGAGGAGTTTTAAATGCACTTCTGTAAGCCCATAATGCATCATCTAGCTTCTTTACCTAATCCTTCCTATTGGTTACAATTGTTTTCTCTAAAATTCTTTCCAGTTTTCTATTTGAAACCTCAACTTAGCCACTTGTTTAAGGATGACAAGAGATAGAAACTCAGTGATACACTCCACATCTTTTTAAATCTTTTTCAATCTATGCATTACAAAAGTGGGTACCCTATCATTGATTAAAGCTCGTGGGCATTCGAATCTTGAAAACAACTTTTTCATAAAATATATGACGACTCTGGCATCATTAGTGGGTAAAGCCTGAGCTTCTACTCATTTTGAAACATAGTCAACAGCTACCATAATATATTTGTCACCAAAGGACTATGGAAAAGGCCCCATAAAGTCAATGCCCCAAACTTTAAAAATCTCACATTCTAAAATAAATTTTTGGGGCATTTCATCCCTTTTCGACATATTTCCTATCCTTTGGCAACTGTCACAATTCGCAACCATGGATCTAGCATCTTTAAAAATGGAGGGCCAATAGAATCTTGCTTCAAGAAATTTATGAGCTATTATGTTTGTACTATAATGACCTCCTATTGGTTCATTATGACAATGAAATAAAATTTTCTTGCCTTCCGTATGTAAAACATGTCTTCTAATTATTTGCTCAAAGAAGATTTTAAAATGAAATGGGTACTCCTAAAAATAATGTTTTAGATCTGAAAAGGATTTCTTTCTTTGAAAATAATCAAGCTTTATGGGAATCTCCATGTCGACCAAATAATTAACAATATTAGTAAACTAAGGCTCAAGATCATTATCTAAAGTGTAGACGGAATAAAGTCTTTCCTCTAGGAAAGTGCCATTGATTTCTTCCTCTTTTGTTTCATTCACAACTGGGCTATCAAGCTGAGATAAATGGTTAGTAGCTAAATTCTCACAACCTTTCTTATCCTTTATTTCCAAGTCAAGTTCTTGTAGCAAAAGGATCTAGTGAATCAAATGTGGCTTTGCATAAATTTTTGCAAGCAAATACTTCAAAGAAGAATGATCAATATAAACAATGACTTTAGAAAGGATAAGATAGAACTTGAATTTGTCAATAGGAAAAATGACAACTAACCACTCTTTCTCTGTTGTTGTATAATTTGCTTGAGTTGCTGTCAAGGTCCTGCTGGCATAGTATACGGGTTGGAAATGGCGCTCCCTCCTTTGTCCTAACATTGCCCCCACTGCTGAGTCACTAACGTCACACATCAGTTCAAATGGTAGGCTCCAGTCTGGTGTGACCATGATTGGGGCATGTGCAAGTTGGTCCTTCAGCAGATTGAAGGCTTCTAAACATCGTTCATCAAAATCGAAAGGATTATCCTTTTCCAGAAGTTTTGTCATTGGCCTGATATCTTAAAAAAATCCTTAATAAATCTTCTGTAGAATATGGCATGGCTTAGAAAACTTTTGACTACTTTCACGGTTGTTAGTGGGGGGAGCTTGGCAATTACCTCAATTTTTGCTGCATCAACTTCTATTCCTTGCCTTGAAATCTTATGTCCAAGGACTATCCCTTCTTAGACCATGAAGTGGCACTTTTCCTAACTTAAGACTAGATTTGTGTCTTCACATCTTTGAAGAACCTTGCTCAGATTTTGAAGAGAAACATCAAAGGAATCACCAAACATAGAAAAATCATCCATAAACACTTCCATGATGTCTTCTACATATTCTTTAAAGATTGCCATCATACATCTTTGGAAGGTTGTTGGGACGTTGCATAGACCGAATGGCATTCTTCTGTATGCAAATGTCCCATAAGGTCATGTGAATGTTGTCTTCTTGGTGGGTGTTGAATCTAATAAATATATTATTCTACTCTCAAAATGTAAATAACTTATATATAGCAGTGAGAAAGGTCAAGAGATTAGTGAAATCTATTTCTATTCAAAGATCAGAATAAGAAAAGAAGAAGGAAGGGTTTATGAAATTCAAAGAAAGCTAATTATATCTAAAACAAGCAATCACAGTTTAAGAGTTAATTCAATATCAAAGGATTCATAACCAAAGGTATTACCATAACTGAGTTCACATAATTGATCATTGATGCAGTAATCTCTATTCTTTATCTCGGATAAATTGATTATGGCTGTTAATAAGCTTTAACAACCTATCTCTCCTTACTTGATCGATAACCAAAACAAACTCTTTGATTATTTCCCTTTTTGACTAAAGAACTCTAAACAAGCTCCTAAGGTTTAATTTATCAAAGCATGAAAACAAGGGAGACAATCAATTCTATCCAACAAATCAAACGCTTGACCTATTTAGATCAGATTATATATCCTCATAACATAAATCGATTACCTATCTCATAATCAATCATGTCATTGTGTCACAAACATTAGAATAGTCAATCATAGATTTGATATTCTAATTGACGGATTATCACCTTGCTAATTGAATAAACGGATCCAAAATTTGCATCAATCAAACAAGATAACATGATAAAAAAAATCAGAGGATACACAAATACCCAAAACAAGAACAACAACAAAATAATTCAATTCGATCTCACAATTCTTGAAGAACCGAGTCTTGTAAGAATCATTTAGCTAGAAAGAAGAACTTAGCCACTCATTCTCATATGAAACCCTCTCTCTATTCTAGGATTTTTAGAATGTTTAGGAATGATACAAATGAGATCTGGTTGCATAAACTTATAGAACAAAACTTTGGAATTTAAACAAATACAATGTACACTCACAGTTACTCAATATACATCGAAGGCGTGGAATGCCAGTGTTCAATATTAATTCAAATCCGAGGCTACCAACTTTCAAGTTGAATTTGTCAGTGTAGATTGTACACTAGTGGAACATCAGTAGCATAGAAATTTGGATTGCGTGATTTCGTTCATTTTCTTGAATATTGGTGGAACATTGGTAGTGTAGAAATTTGGATTGCCGATATTCATTCATTTTCCTGAAAGCTGATGAGTCCTCTTTTTTACACTACCTGTGTAGTTTGCATTTTTTGCCCATGTTACATCGACGATGTAGGCTCTGATTTGGCTAGTGTACATTGTTCTTTGTTTCCAAACATGATGAAACATGTCCAAACTTGTTCTATATGCATTGTATTTCCTTTAAAACCTGACATAACACATTTAAGCATACTTAAGTACCAATTCATATTGATTCCTATAAAAATCATAACAAATTAACTTAGTTTATTCCATAGATGAGTATAATTTGTCTTTCTCATTTCGCTTGGTTTTCAAGGGCTATGGGGATTTGTAGATAACCAAACATCCCATCAAGGAAGTAGTAATACTAATGGCCAGTTAATCATTCAAGCACTTAATCAATGAAGGGCAGAAGGAAATGATCCTTCCTGGTGACATCATTTAATTTTCTATAGTCTATACAAACTTGCCAACTAGTGACAGTATGTGCTTGTATCAACTCATTTTTTTTCATTTGGTACAATAGTAATTCCACCCTTCTTTAGCACCACTTGAGTTGGGCTCACCCATGCACTATCAGAAATTAGGTAGATGATTCCTGCATCTAGTAGCTTTACCACCTCTTTTTTCACTACTTCTTTCATGTTTGAGTTTAACCGCCTTTGTGGTTGTACTACTAGTTTGAAATCATCCTCCATTAAAATTTTATGAGTGCAATAAGTAGGGCTTATTCCCTTAATATCTGCAATCTTCCAAGCAATGGCCCTTTTGTGCCTTTCCAAAACATCAAAAAGCTTCTTTTTCTGATCATCAACAAGATATGATAATATGATAACAAGAAGCATGCAATCATCTCCTAAGAGAGCGTGTTCTAGATGATGTGGCAATTTCTTTAACTCCAATTCTAGGGGTTCTTCGATAGAGGCTTTAGCCTTTCAACAGATCCTTTAGTTAACTCTTCCTTCTTTTGTCGTGGTGCCTTACTGTCCTCAGGGTATGGAACCATGTCCATCTCAACCTCAATTTTGCTCAAAAAGTCTTCCAAAGAATCTGAACAAGTAATGCCTTTCATGATTTTGATCAGTTTTGAATCAAAGGATTCAATAGTGTAGCAATCATTATTAGTGTTGCTTTCTTGTTTGGAACTTTCAAAGAGCTTGATAATTATCTCATCATTTCCTATACATAGTGCCAATTTACTATCCTTGACATCAATAATTGCCTCTACTGTTGCTAGGAAAGACCTTCCCAAGATAAGTGGGACATCAGTTCTTTTGTCCATGTCCAATATAACAAAATCGACAAGGAAAATGAAATCCCACACCTTTACAAGGACACCCTCAATTATTCCTCTGGGGTATCTAGTAGATCTATCAACTAACTATAAGCTCATTCTAGTAGCTTTCAGTTCCCCCAACCCTAACTTCTTAAACAAGCTACAAGGCACCAGATTAATGCTTGCCCCCAAATCTACCTAAGCCTTTTCAACAAGTTTATTCCCTATTGAACAAGGAATAATGAAACTTCCAGGGTCCTTTCTTTTTTCAAGGAGCTATTTCAAGAAGACTGCTAAGCATTCTTTTCCTAGTGTGACCATAGATATTTCTTCTAGTTTTCTCTTATTCGAGAGCAATTCCTTCAAAAACTTTGCATATTTTGGCATTTAAGATAATGCATCTTCTAGGGGTAGATTGATATGCAATTATTTGAATAGTTCAAAAAACTTTAAACTACTCTTCATCTCTTCTTCTTCTGGCCCTAGTTAGATAGGACAAAGAGGGCTTATATGGTTTAACAGATGATGTTTCTCTATTGTCTTTTTCCTCTTCTTTTGTGACTTTTTCACTCTCATTTTTCTCACTCCCTCCTTCTTCATTTTCTTTTTCAATCAAATTTTCTCTTTCGGGTTTTTCTCTTCCTGTTTCTTTCTCCATTTTCTCTTTTTCTCTCTCATTTTGATTTCTTATTTGATTCTCCTTTCCTAGAATCACTTTTTTAGCTCTCTACTCTTTTTCCTGCTCCTTCTCGTTTTTCTCTTTATCATTCTTTTTCTGTAACTCTCTCCCACGTCTCAAAGTAATGGCATGTGCTCTTTCTTGAATTCTTTCTCTAAGCTGATCCACAATATTATTGAAATACCCCAAATCTTCACCCAAGCTAGAAATTAAGTTCAGATAGATTAAATAAGTCAAATGACTTATAGGAAATAATTAGACAAGTTGATATAATTTAGTTAGTAATTAATTAAGTTGAAATTTGAGATTTAAATTCCAAAATCTCTAAACACATTATTAAAATATTTAGAGTATTTCTAAAACCTTAATTCATAGCTTAAATTCCAATTCCTAAATCCCTATAAAATTTGAGTTCATTTGCTTCTACACAACTATCAGTTCTTAAACCCAAACTCAAATTAAATACTATTTTTTCTAAAATAAATTCCTAAATTAAGTTCTTATTTTAAGTTCTTAATTTCTAACCTAATGGTTCCAAAATCATTTCCTAAATATTTCTGGAACTATAGATATTGATTTGATAGTTTTAAATCTAATACCCTATTTTGAAAATACCTTTATATTTATCTTTTCCCTTTATTTTTTTCATTTTCCTTCCCTCCCTCTTTATTCTTTTCCTATTTTTTCCTTCAAAATTCGTTTCTCTCTCTCTCTCTCTCCTTTCTTTCTTTTTTCTTTCTTTCCTTTTTCTCTTTAATCTCTCAAATTCATCTCTCCAAATCTCAATTTCAAAAGGAATAAGAGAGAAATCAAATAGAAGATGAAAATAGGAGAAGATAAACCAAATTAGAACATGAAGAAGAAGAAGAAGATCCAGTACATGCTTTGATAAAAGATAAGTGTTGTTGTTTTTCTTGTTTTCATTATTGCTATTACATATATATGATGAATTGATGTTAGATTTAAGTAGAAATTGTGATGAAATTGATGAATATGGTGGTTTAATATTTGAGATAGGGTAGGTGTGAGGAAGAAGATGATGAATAGTGAATTGGGATGGTTTGGTGTTATTTGATGTTGTTGGATGAAGTTTGAAATGTTACAAGTTGTTATAGGTGTTTATATGATGTTAGAATTGATGTAGGAGGTGTATAAGTTGATGAAAATGTGTAAAAAGGAGTTTTCAAAACAAAGGATATTAATAACAACTATCATGGGAGCAATCACAGGTGTGATAAAGGGAGTGAAATGCTCTGATCATGTGATTTTCTCAAATCACGAGCGTGATTAGGGTAGTGATAAGCTCTGATCATGTGATTTTCTTAAATCACGGGCATGATAGGTTCCCTTGCAGCTTGATATGTTTTCGTAATTTGACCATAACTTTTTCATAAAAAATCAGATTAAGTTGATTCAAATTGCATTGTAAATATTAAAAAGAGATTTACAAATTTCATGCCTTAAGATTTTGCAAATTCAAAAAGTATCAAGGTCAAATTTTTACTTCTTTTTAACTGATACATTTTCCAAACAAAGTAAAAAACTCATGTTTGCTTGTTAAATGTATGTTTGCTTAGAAAATGAATCTTTTTGGGCTAAAATGAAGTAGATAAATGATAGTTAATGTGTTATATTAGTTAATTGATATAATTAAGCATGAATTAAGTGGATTTATAGATTTAATAGATAATTTGATTTCATATAGAGTTGGATATAATATGAACTTAGTTAATTAACTAAGTTCAACTCGGCTTAATGAACTTGAATAAATTAAAATGAATTAGATTGATTAAGTATAATCATTTTAGTTAAGATTAAGTCAACATAGACTTAATAAGAATCTTAGTTATAAAATGAATTAATTAATAATCTTAGTCTAACATGACTAGATGGACTTAAACAAGTTAAAATGGATTAGATTAATTAAGTTTGATTAACTTAGCCTAGTAATTGGATAAAATGATTTATTCTAATCAATTTGGCTAGGATTTGGTTAAAAGGAGTTGATGGTCAATAATCGGTTTAAGTTAATGAGATAGAATAACCTTTGATTAACATAGTGAATATGTTGTTTCAAATGGTTGTTTGCTTAAGAGATGTATGTTTGATTTGAATAATGAAGTTTTTGGTATATGAATGCTTTGATGATGTTTTTGTAATAAGAGACCATAATAAAGTGAAGAGAAATACTTTGACAGACAAAGAAGAATTATCTATATTTTGATGGGGCGATATTCGTAGCCATAGCGGGGTTCTAAATTAGTGTCTAATCAAATAGAGTAATAAAAGAAGTTTGAGATAAGTAGATATTTAATTAGATTTCTTATACAAGTTTAATTCATGAACAAATATGGATACCTGATTTATCTTTTAAGATAGCCCTGGACTACCTTCTATTTCTGATTGGACTTCAAATAAATAAGGTATGCAGTAACTTACGTGTTGGATGCTAGAATAGACATCTAAAATGAATTAAAGCTTAAAGACGGCTTAGTTAATTAATGAGTGTTGATTGTGTTTTCCACCGTTGAAATTCGATTCTTGCCCTGGAGTGGAAGATCGGTATCTGGTCCGAAGAGCAGCACCTTGTACTTAGATGGGCACAATAGTTTAGGCACTTAGGTCATCCCAGTCATGATGCAATGAATTTTATAAGTGGTACGACAAGTAGCTGATGGGGTAAACGGTTTCGATGTAACGTCTATCTTAATCGATGAGAAATAATATATTAGGGTTCACGTTTATGGGATTGGTTGAACCCTTTTATATTATGGACTGAGATGGATAGAGTGCGTGTAATGGCTATGACTCAATGGCTATGAACCCTAGATGAGGCTTCTATTCTTTATCAATTATATCATATAGGAGATATAGGGATTCAGACTACCTATATCAACCCCCTGAGCATCGAGATCATTACTCAGGAACCCCTAGATTTCTTGTTGTTCTAGAGTTTGAATACTCCTATGTTGTTTGACTAATTAAAGATTATATAATAACTTGTTGATGTTGCATTGTATTTAGCTAGGCTTATGTGCCATTCTGTGTGTGATTGTGTTACTATGTACTAGGCTTTGGCTCATTCTTGTTGTTGTTATTCTTTTTACGGGATTTATTGTTGAAGATGATGAGTTGACGTTGATGAGTTGTTGTTATTGATGGCGATGTTTGATGATGAATGATTATGATGATATGGTGTTGATGTTGATGTTGTGGTGTTGTCTGGGGTTTGGGCGCTTCCGTTGATTCGAGGAGGAATGGTGGATGAGTGTTTAAGGTAGGGGCGTGCTTTATTTCAGTTGTTTTATTTCTTCTTTTTGTTTTAAGAGCTGGATTTACATTTTAAGTTGTAATATTTCTTAAAAGGGGCTTGTTAGTGCCCATGTTTTGTAATTAAGCTTTTGTAAAGTTTTGTTTAAGTGAAAGTTCTTCCACTTGAGTGAGTGGAAGTTTTGAAATGTTTTTATTTAGAAATTATTTCATAAAATTGATTTTCCGCTGCTAAATTTAGTTACTTGAAAATCTAACTAAACGATTTCATAAACTAAAATTGAGTAGCAATGTTCGACATAAACAAAATATTTTAAAGGAAGCCTGAGCATGTAATATCTTAGAGTATTATACGTAGTGGTAGCGCCTTAATCAATTCAATTAATTGAATTGAATTAATAGGGCATTACAATTATTAAGCTATTGCTCAAGGTTTTTGAAAGGATTAGAATTGTCTCGCCCCAAAGGGTACCCAAAACGCGACAGTCCACCACACTCAATATTTAAACTTAAGTATGACAACCTTAGTTATCCAATAAGTTTACATATCGGGTGTAAGGTATACTTGCACAACTTTTATGATTATACTTTGAATCGAATAGTCTAAAGAAGGCATACATTAGCATTAAAATAAACAACGATAAATAAGTTAAGTCTTTACAAAATTCAAGGGGGCATACCCCCACCAAAATAATAATAGAAGTCTAACCAGTCTAAAACCATATTACAATCATTAAGGTTTATGTTAAGAGATTTTTCTAGAAGTCCACGCCTCTAGTTAGGTTCCGACTTCTTCAAAAGCTCCTTCATCCAAAAGGTAACCCTGTGAAATGTGTTCTCTCGGATCAACCAAAAATAGGAACGCCATAACAAAACTATCGGGGTGTAAGTTGCAGGCTTAATGAGATTCAATTCCAAATATTTAATACTCAACCATAGTATATAATAGAAAACTTATTAGCAACCATATGAATGCACAAGCATATGAGCATACAATACATAAGACTATCCGGAAATCTTATGTTGAATGGATTTACGCCCTCCATTCAGGGTTAGGTGTTTCAGGCCCATACGACCATCATTTAAATACTTTTCACTTCTTATTATGGTTGATACTGGTGCCCATCCACCACGTTTAAATTTTTACTGTGGTTGATATAGGTGCCCACCCACGCACATTTCAATTCCGGCTCATACGCCAACAACCGAGTTTATAGGCCCCTCGTTGCCCGAACTATTATGCCTTCTTCCCACAAAGGTTTAATAACTCATGTAATGTGACTCACTACATGATATGGATGTATAGTTTATTTTGTCGTTGTCATAGCATGTTAATTTAAGCAAATTAAATGCGATCATAGAGAATTTCAGACAATCCAAGTCTATACTAGATCATACAATAATTTACCAACAAGTCTTGTCTCGATATACTTATCATTCATTCAACCAAGGTTAGGTCACAAATCATCGTGATTTTATGTTTTCCTAATTCTAATGCCACTACGATTACAAGCACATACATGAGCACAATTATTTAAGAAATGAACTCACTCGGCCATGGAGAGAAATCCACTAGTCGTAGTAGTCCTCGGGGAGTGGAAATCCATCCTTCAATACACCTAAGTACAAGGAATACCCGAAATGAGTATTTCTTATAAGGTTCTAATAACTTAACAATTCTAACTACTAAGTTCATCAATTTCCGCATAAGATAAAGTCCTAACTTTAAATAACCATATCTAACTCATTTTAACTCGGAATTGAGCATATAATATATCGATTTCTATCTAATTTGAAAGATCTATATATTCCTAATATTATTTTCAAGATTTGAAAATATTTAGGTCACAAAACAGAGGGATAAGTTCTGGTCGTTCAAAAACTTCAATTCCGAAAAATAGTTTTGTGGATGTTTGTGATGTTTCTAGCATATAGTTCAACTACACATGCAATATCGATGATTTCCTATAATGAATGATACGATATGAACTTGATGAATGCATGCTTTTGACATTATTTACCAAAAGGAAAATTAAGAAACTTCTTATTTGTGTGACTCTATGACTATACACTTTCAAGAAAACTAGTTTCCTAACTTAGACCATCTCATTTGTTTTGGAGTTATTTCTTTAAGGAAATCAATTTATCCTTGTCTAAATTGAGTATTCATTATACCTATTACCCAAGCCTTCATTTCTACATAAAAACTTGCATTTTACACCTTGCAAAAATGGTTTCAAATAGGATTCATCCAAAAATCCGAATTTCATGAAATTAAATTTTTGAATTATTCTTTTGGGAAAAACTTGTTTAATGCATTAAAACTTAAGACTTTGAGATACCTATTATTTAAGGACTCCATTTAATACATAAAACTTCTATTTTGAACTTGGATGATAGGTGTTCTTATGACCTATATTCAAAATTACGAATTTCATATGTTGAGTACTAACTCAAAATTTTCCATCTAGATTCCACTTCTTGTTTTATACATTAATCTCATCAAAACACATTTCAACTTATAAAAATCACTACTTAATGATACCTATTATCTATACCCTTCATTTTTCACATAAAACATGAGTTTTAAAATTGATAAAAGGGTTTTTAAAATAGGGTCTTAAAATCATACGAATTTGTCTTTGGACATTTCAAACAAAAACTTTTTCTTTGTAAGTTCCTTGCTTTATTTCCCTCAGGATCTCCCAACTACAACATTCATATACACAAAATAAAGCCTTTATAAGCATTAATGCATGAAACATAAATCATTCATAAGATCATGAATGCCAAGCATGGTATAAGCATCTAAAAGCTAGATCTACTACTTATGATGTATGAAATGAAGTTTAAAAGCATGAACATGAAATTTTTATGCTAGATCTCAACTTTACTCCACTTCTACATGCATGATCATGAAGATATTTCAACAAAAACTCAATCAAACACAAGATCCACTCTTGTGATGGCTTGATATTCATGTAGTAGCATTTTCTTGTCCCTAGCAAGTGCTTATGGGGACTTTGAGTGAAAACACTCATGAATAATCTTGCCATTACAAGATTAAATGGTAGTAAGGCTTAGGAATCATCACCTAAGGTTGGATTTAGTGAAGAAATGAAGAAGATTGAAGCATGTGGTGTGTGTGTGTGATGGGGCTAGGGCTCACGGCAATCAGGAGGAAGAAGAGAGAGTTTTGTGAGCTTTTGAAACAATTGGAATAAAATGAAAGAGAGAGAAAATAAAAGACTATATATATTAGATGAAATTAGGGTTTGTTTTAAGTAATAAAAGGAGATAAAATAAAACAAATGGGGGGAAAAATTGAGGGGGGGGAGGGGGGGGGGAGGGGCGCGCCGGTTCTAGAGTAAGGAGAGAGGGAGTGAGATGAAATTGTTTTGATTTAAAATTCATGTAATAATATATCTTAAATTGTAATAATTTGTTAAGAGACAAAAATTCTTAGAAAAGAAAATATAATTGAGTGTTTGTAAGGATGTAAGACTAGGATATGGGTGTGTGTGTGTATAGTAGATTGTACTTGTGAATAGTAATAAATAGTAGATGAGACATTCACTTTATCGGTAGGAAGAAAAATACGAGAAAAAGGCTATAACTGTAATTTTTATAATCCGAAAAATTATAAAACATATATTTTTGGAATCCTTATAAAATTTTGGTTCTAACGAGTATTTCGGAATATTTTTCTAAGTTTCTAGTTCTGAGGCTCGCTTTTCCGTAATTGAGCTCGGGAAAGCCCGGAATAGAAAATTTTTCGAAATCAAAACTTTGTATGGTTTGAAATACACTATAAAACAATAATCCACATTAAATTATTCTATAGAGGTTCTTTTATATAGAAATCGAAGAAAAGCCAGACCTAGGGTTCTTAGGTTGCTTGTACTAATCCTATTTAGGGTTTTGATTTCTGATTTACGGAGTTTACTCGGTTACCAAGAAAACCGGGGTTTACAAGAATGACTCTACAACACCAACTTAGTTTATTGGTAGTTATAATCAGCTTCTTTGATGAAATTGAGAAGAGTCTCTTCCAAATATGGTTCCTACTGGCAATCATTAAAATAGGAACTTCCTCAGTAAATATTTTGATGTGGACAGTATGAATTCCACTGTGGATGATGGCTACAAAATGCGGTAGTAAACTTTGCTGAAAGATTTTTCATCTTCGAAGAATTATAACAGTAAGCATGGTAAGGTATAGAGAATCTTCTTCCGGCATGTTGTCTACCGATCAAATCTTCAATCCATCGAGCTATTTGGTGCATCTCTTAGTCCATCTTAGCTGGATATAAATAAAAACACCACCAAAAACAAAAGAGCATATCACAAAGAAACAAGAAATGCTAAACTAACAAAACAAATAAGCAAAAGTGGCTAGATTAGTAGAGTCAAAGCTTTCAAATAGTGTCTCATTGATATTCACTTTCATGAATCCAACATTGATTCCCTGGCAACGACGCTAGAAAACTTGGTTTGTGATCCTTGGTATTTGTGCTTAAATTGAAACTAGTTCAAGGACACGAATTTGAAGTTTTAAAAATTTATAAAACTAATATGTTCTGCTCAACTTCGATTAGCAATTACCAATACTTAGGCAAGCGCACCTACTGAAGTAGTATAGAAACCATTAGGTCGGTCCCAAGAGAACGGTGACAACTATCTTACTCACTCATCTTCCACTATCTAGTTAAAGAAAATTTAGAAGATCATGATGAAAAACAAAGAAGTTATGCTAGCTTAGACTATTCACAAGAAATTTTCAGGGCAAAATAAAATATCTGTTTGTAACTATGCAAGAGAAAACTTAAGGATTGCTTCACCAACTCCCTATCATGTGATTTCGATTCAAACTCAAATTGGGTGTTTGCTAATGTATTTAAATTGTTAGATTCACAAGTGTAAACTACATCCTCTTTCGAGCTCAGTAATTCTAGAATTAAAGTCAGACTGTTACTCTCTCGAGCTAACTATCAATGGCCTTAAATCCGCATAAAGTTTAAGAATCTATTGTTTGAAAACCCAGTTTGGTGTTTAAAAACAAGTGACAAAAAGTTTCACAGTTACTCTATCGAGCTAACTATGATCAACTTCATCAATAGCTTTAGATCTTATTCATTAAAATCTCCTCTTTGTCTCATTTAATGAATATCAGGTGTAAATCTAATAACATGCACCACCTAGTTAGACTTACTCGTTAAACTCAAGCTATAGAATACAAATACCCACGCAATAAACATAAACGTCCAATTGAAATCACATGAATCGGAATTTAGATCCACAAACCTTAAGTCAAGGAGATTACTCTTCCATGAGCTCAGGCATTACGATCAAAGATACTAGAGAAATAAACTTAATGAAATAATGAATTTAATTAAGTGCAGTATTATTATAGGGAATTACAAACACAAATTTAAAGCAATTTACCCCAAAAATTTGAGAGAACCAAGCAAGAAGAAATTAATTCTTTTACTAAGAGCTCTCTATGCTAAAACTAAGTTAAAAACTATACATAAGATTACATATTACAATGCACTTATCGTGCTTATTTATAGTGTTATTCTAGAAGGAAACTATTCTGATTCTAATTTGCCTATGTAGAAGATCTTATCAATGGTTCGCCTTCTTATTTGTACGTGCGCGTACAATTTATTTATACCGCGGGGTGTTAGTTGAGCTCTCTCCAAGACTCAATAAATTAGGACTCGGCTTCTTTTTGACAATCTTCTATCCAAAATCATTAGCGTAGGGTGCAATAGTGCTCTTGTCAATGGCTTGGTATCAGGGCTCGACTTTACTTCAACTTCAAAATTTCCAAGTCTTCGATGTACATTGTCACAGGGTGAGCTTTAGCCTCAATTTTAGGGTACGACTTCACATTTTTTGCCGCAACTTGATCTTTTCTTCATAGTTTAAGCCCTTGAAGGTTTTGTTCATGTAAATCCCTAAAGTTTTGTGATCAATTAAGCTTAAACCCTAATTAGAAGGTCAACCGGAAATCCTAAAATCAAACAAAACCCTAGTCAGACGTAACCGTTCAAGTCTGGCAATCCCGTGTAAGCAACCCTAAGAAAGTAAGTAAAATTTTAGTATGTAGAACAGTTCGTAATAACATGAGAAAGCTTAAAAATATCATATTAGTTAAACCGCGTTTCATTTTGAGCACGATCGGACACGGTTTTTGAAAAGCGTGTCCCGGGGCTCAGAATGGTAAAAATATTCCGAATATACCTTTAAACTCGTAAAAGTAAAAGGTTTTCAAAAATATCAGTTTCATAATTTTTCGGTAACTAAAAATATCATATATCATAATTATACGCATATTTTCTTACTATCGGTACTTAAATTACCATGTCTACTTTACATTACACTATTTATTACTATTCTACACTAGTTATCTATCTCTACTTTTTCTTACAACGTACTCTTACAACCATACCTCTATTTTCTTACAATTTTCATTTCCAATACAAGTTCACATATTTCATATCTTACTTTTCATTAACAAAAATACAAAAAATAAATTTTTCTCTGTCTCACACACTCCATTTGCGCCGACCCCCTCTTCTTTTTCCTCTATTTGTTTTATTTTTCATTTATTTAATTAACACAAATTTTCCTCCACATTTTCCTATAAATATCTCATCTTCCTTCCATTTCTTTCACACCTTCCATTCACTAAAATTACTCTCTCAAAATCTCTCCATAAACTCTCTCAAGACTTCTCTAGTTTCCACTCCATCTATAGGTAATAGTTTTTGTTTTCTATTTGTCCATTTACTTAGTATGAGCTTAGTGTGTGTTTTCTAAACCATAAAGGTTAAGAAAGCAACAATATGCTCATACTTTGTTTTTGTTCATGAATCTATTTCCTTTATGTTGCTTTCATATATATATTTAACTAAATATATCTATGTAGCTATATATATCTTTTAGAGCATATAAGCTCCTTTGTTTTGCAATTTATTTACTTTTAAGTTATTTTAAGACTATATCTAGTCTTAAACTTGTCCTCATCAAGTCAAAACAATTTTCTTTTTCTTTTGGGACTAGTCTATTCTTAGTCCTAGGATACCTTGATAAAGCTAAGGCTACAATACTTGATATATTTCTTACTAACTTATTTCTTTCTTATGTTTTCATAATTTTATGATTCATATTAATGATCATGCATAAACATAATGATTTTATCTCAATAAGATAAAGGAGGAAAAGTTTTCTTAAAATAGAAGTTCTTCTCTAAAAATAAAAATTGTTATGAAGGAAGTAATTTTTCATAAAAACTTAGGAATTTATCTTAACAAACTTTTTCTAGAAATATAGAAGAGTTCATTATAAATTTTAAGAACATGGGGGTTTTTAAATAATACATACATACACTTTACAAAGTCATAAGATGGAAATAAATTCTTGATTAAACAAAAGATTTACTAAACTTCACTTTTCATCAATACTAGTTTGACAAATACTAAGAAATTTCCTTACATAAAAGTATAATGATCTTAAGAAATAAGGAAATTATTTCTATAAATATAGAATTATTACTACTTTCAAAAAGTATTAAAAACTAAGTTTAGAAAATAAAAATAATTCTTTGGAAATTTAAAAAGAATAAGGAAGTGGAATTAAGGAAAAGAAAAATACTCATTTAAAATAACTTGAGATATTTTCTAGCAAGCTAAGAAGAAACTTTTCAAAGTCTCACTTTTCCAAAATCCTTGGAGGACTTTGCTTTTACCAAAAGTTCATGGTTTGAGACAACTTCATTAATCTCATGCATTTGATATGAGTCAATAAATATATATAAATACATTTCAAAGGTTTTTCAAAACTATTATAATATCTATCTCTTTGATATGAGTTTTTGTAAAAAGAATGAAGCAAGTTTTGTCAAATTCATGGTGAATCTGATCACCACTATTTTAGAGCTCAAATGATTTAGTTTGATAAAAATAGTTTTATAAATAGATAGATCTTTTCGAGTAGGTACAAAACGGTATATGGTATGCAAAATTCCAAGTTAAAATGAGCAAGTTATGGCCATTTTATGTTGGAATTTCCTTCAATCCGATTTTACTACGAATTCAAGATAGATTTAGAAATCTTCAAAAATAGAAATTTTATAAAAGACTCATTTTGGGTACTTCATCTTGTTTAGGTGAAGAAGGAACCAATATCGCCTTCTCGGAAGATTACTTTGACTATGAGCGATCATCATGGAGTTAGTTAACCCTTACTAGTTACATTTCCTTGTTTGTGCTTGTAAGTAGTAGCACAAGAAAATAAGGAAAAAGATAAATGAACAAATATTGTGTGATTTGGATTCATGATAGATTGAATAAAAGTTGAGAATATTGAAAGAAGAATTGATGAATAATTTATGTTTTCTTGCAATGATATGATGAATATTGTTTTGATCACCTTTAACTTGAACTCAACAATAATGGAATAACCCTATATTGAAAATGATTCATGTATATCATATTTGTGAGTCACATTTATTTTTCACTACTATTCTCGTGTGTGGAAACAAGGAGTTGTAGTAGTGGCTAGTAGGAGCCGGAAAGTCTGGGCAAGTAGGAGCCAAAAAGTCTACAGGACAAGTAGGAGCCAGTAAGTCTGCAATTATTGATGGTCGTATGGGCCAGTAACCACCCAACCCCCAACATGGAGAGCGTAAAATCCATGCTACACATAGTTTTCGGTTAATCGTGTGTATTATGTTTGCTCATGTGATTGATGCATTCTCATATGCTTGTCTAAATACTTTTGTGTTTTATGAAAATGTTTTGTAGATGAGAGTTATCTCACTAAACTAGTTTTGCTTATACCCTTATAGCTTTTTGTTATAGTATGATTACTTGTGGTTGGCACCAAGGAGCCCCGTTTGTCAGGTATGAGCCAAAGCTACTAGGAGTTTTTGGGAGAAGTTTATATATATTTAGTTTTGAATGTGGACTTCTAAGAAAAATCTCTATAGTAGACTTATGTTATAGATGAACAAGATTATTAGAACGAGGGAATGCCCCAAAGAAGTTGTAAGAGACGTTTATGCCAATGAATATTACATGTTTATCTATATAAGTTCTTGCATGCTTTTATCATCTACTTAAACATAATACCCCTGTGAATCTCCTACTATCTTGGAAGTACGCCTTGCATATGATATCGAAGCTCCTGCGTGACTAAGGTCGTCATTCATTAGCTTTAATATTATGTGCTGCGAATTGCCACATTTAGGGTACCGTTCGCGCGTGACAGTTCGTCCTCGATAGAAGTCTGATCTTCCTGTAGCTGTTGTTTTGCCCAAAATCTGATCCGAAACTTCTTTGTTTCTTCACTTCTTCGTCTTAAGAGCTAAAAACAACAATTAAGCAATAAAAGGCACATTTTCATAAGAATTTGTTTAAAAATGCATAAAAAATTTGACCAAAATACTATGAAAATGATAAAGTAAAAAGCACTTATTAGTGGATAAAAAATTCAACCGAACTGAACCAATCCGCAATTGAATCAAAAATATAATTTTTTTTAATAATTTGGTTTAAAAATTTTTCAATCCGAATCAATCAGTAAATTTATTATTTGATTTGGAAGGTGAACTAACCAATCTGTAAAATGACCCAAACCATTTTAGAAAAATGTAATAATATTTTTTTATAAGTTATAACTATAGATTTTTTTATGATAATTGATTAAATGTCATATATGTTCATATGTTTTCATTTGATATTTATTATTTTGTGAATATTGATTAAAATGAACTTGGTCATTTTTAAATTTGTTTTTTAGGCTCGTGACATATATTTTTTTGTTGATGATGAACTATTTTTCTTAATAGTTTTTAACTTTATAAAGTATGAAATTTATTTACTTAATTATAAACTCTTATTATATTAATTATTTAATATATTTTGTTAGCACATCACTTTACTCGTTGATGAATTTTGTTGATAGATGATTTTTTATTTTAGCTAAATTTATTGGTAGATGATTGACTTAATAGTTTTATTAAAAATTTTAAATTATGGCTTACTATGCATTGTCTATTGAATGTATTTTATTAATGGATAATTGATTTTATAAAGAATTATAGATTAAAAGTATGATGAATTCATAAAGTATTTTTTCGTGGTTTATAATATAAACTTTCTAAAGTGATATAAATATTTAAGTATCTATACAAATAAAAAAAAACTAGAACAAAAAAAAATTAGTTAGAATCTTTTATTTAATCCGTGATCCATATCGTTATTTAATGGTTTAAAAATTTTCTAATCTGAACCAAACCGTTACTTAAGGTTTGGTTTGGGATGGAAAAAAAAAAAAAAAAAAAAAAGCTAAACCGTAAATTAGGTACAGTTTGGTTCTAGAAAAAATTGAACCAAATCAACCCGTGTCTATCCCTATCCATAAGGCTCTGATAGTTGCAAATTTGTTGCAAAGATTTTGACATTATCAACAAAGGTTTTCCTTGATAAAACTTTCAACAAAAGAGTTGTTCCATTTTCATTTTTAAAGGTAAATGCTACAGCCTATTGTAACTTTGCACTTCCAGAAGAAAATATAGATCTATATAAATAAAGTCATTGCTTTTGTAATAATCTGTTCAGTAGATGACTAAGAAGTGAAGTTTCTAGATTCTAGTTAAATTCTAATGTTGTCCACCATTTAGAAAAGCTTCTAGATATTGAATTTTGCTAGAAGAATGATATGTAAAAGAGACTAAACCATGCATCAATTAATTTGTTGCAAACTTGGATGTTTTTGTGCTTTAGTGCCTACACTTTTAAATGATATTGCACTGGTGTTTATCTGTTGCCCAAGTTCATTCTCTCAATAAGATTTACCGACTCATAAGCTTGAATCCCAACTACGTATATGTGAAAATTCAAATTATGTGATCATCAATTGATATAGATCTGGGTGTTGACTTGGTCTTGCTTACTCATCAAGTTACTTAACAATATTATGTATCAAATTACTTGTTCCAGATGTGTCATTTTCCATATACATGCACATCATTGTATCTGTTTAATGCCTCTGTTACTCCATTAATTATAAATTGTACTGTGGCTAGATCGGCTTATATTAGTCTCCGTTGATTCCACCGTGTCACAACAACCTTAGAATAGAGTAGAAAAAATCAACCATCAAAATGTGGTAAAGCAAGATAAGAAACTAAAGCTTGGAGTCAATATATGAGAGAGAGAGAGAGAGGATTAAAAAAAGGATGGGAAGGATAGAATAAATGAAGACATCTTTAACGTGTAGTGGGTCTACATTGGAGCCAAATTCATATTTCTAGGATTAAAATATGCCACCTAATCAAAAGTTTAATGTCTATTAAAATCTGAACTAATGGAGAAACCAAATTGCTAGTATGAAATAAGTACAGTTTTTCACCAGAAAATAAACTTTAGGCACTAAATTGTCAAAAGTTGATAATAAAGGCACTTCTCATGCTATTATCCCCCTTACAAGGTTTCTACCATATTTTAAGGAAACCTTATAAGGTACCATAGCAAAATCAAATTTCATACAAATCACCTCATTCTTCTCCCGTTTAGTCTCTTTTAGAAATGAATGAGTCTAGTTCCCTTACAAAAATGAATGGGTCTAAGTCTTTAAAGATCATGCATTCGCCATTCACTCCTTTTTCACTAGTTTTTATGGCTACATTGTCTCTTTGCTCCTCCTTCACCTGAAATAAACAGCAATCAGTCAGCCAATTGGCTTTGATTGAACGAAGTGTTCACCAATGTTTTATGAAAGAGGATCACCATAGACACTTGCAAAAGATTTCCCAACGTTCACTTGGCTAAGGAATTGCATGATTATTTAGTATGGTGAGTAAATAAATCCCCTACAGGTAAAAAAGTAAATAGATCAATCACCAAATTCATGTCTAAAATCCTTCTTTCTTTCATTCCACTTGAATTCGAACTTCAAACCATAACACAACAACAGACACTAGGCACTTGTGCCTGCCAAAATCGGATTACCACAGATGATGTGACATTGTATCTAGTAGTTGATTTTGGTGGAGGTAATGGTAGATGTCCCCACCACTAGTTTAGGTGTAGAGAAAGGTTTCTACCCAGTTTCGTTCTTGATGGAATAGACTAGTAGTAGCTATTCCTTGTTTGTCAAAGAATAACTATGGGAAAATGAAATTAATATTTGTACTTTTTAAAAAATCATAAAAATGTGATTCAAATAAAAATAATCCTAATTTTAGGCAAATTGAATTCGTCCCTTGAAGAGATAAAGTTATAATTGTTTGACCTTGTCTCTTTAAGATAAGATTCATTATAAAAAATTGATCTCATCTTTTAAAAAGATGAGATTAGACACACTACTTTTCCCACAATTTGATCATCTTCATCATTAGCATGAAGTTGGGTTTGTTGTATCATAGGTAAAAGACTAAACTTTACGAGCTAAGTTTCGTAATAGTGGTTATGAAAATCGTGTTTTGGGTTTGGCTGTGAATATTGTGGTGGGTTTGAGGAGATGAGAACCGGGGGCTTGAAGACGGATGGAAATTGGTAACCTCAATTTCCACTCTTCAGACATGTCCATGTTACGGCATGTGTTCGACGATGGGCAATCCCAGAAGAAAAAGAGGGTCGGTACGAGGAACAGCGAAAACAAAACTCAACTCAATCTTTTCTAAAGACAAACTTCGCCATAGAAAACTTGGGTTAATGTAAATTGCATGTAAACCTCATCTTCTTGCGCTCCATTAATGTCCCAAAAAATACTTCTACATTCGAAGCGTAAATTGCATGAAAACCTCATCATCTTGTGCTCCATTAAAGTCCAGAAAAAAAACTTTTCCATTCGATTGCGAATATTGTTATGGGTTCAATGTGATGCTTTTTTGTTTGCTCAGTGTGATGCTATTTTCTTGGTTGATTTGGAATTGGGATGATGCAGAAAACAAAGACTTTGAAATTGTGTCTAACCTCATCTCTTTAAAGAGAAAATATTTTTAAAAGACGAGTTCAACTTGCCTAAAACTCATTACTTTCATCCCAAAAATATTTTTGTAATTTTAAAAAATATATAAATATTAATTTCCGTTCCCCCAATAACTATTCTAACAAACATTTTCTCCATGGAGTAGCAAGCGTACATTAATGCAGTAGTAGAAGTGAATGATTGGTAATTGAGGTCCTCATGATAGAAAAAGCACTGCATCTGCTTTTGCTCGTCTGAAATTAATAGCACTGATGCTATGGCATGCTTTGAATCCAAAACGAATAACTCATAGGGATGAGGCGTCCACGAAAATTAGTTCCAGGTTCTAGATCACCAAGAAAACGCAACAAAGCAATGAATAAACCAACTGCAACCACTTTGCATGTGCATAATTAACGCACGCTGGGCATGCATGGATCTCAACCTCAAATTACTTACACCAACATATCAACACGTGCTCATAAAAATTGGAGATTTAGTAAATCAGTCTTGGGGATTCTTGTGCTCTTTTGACTCGACTTTGTCATGGTGAAACTTAACCACTATGCATGTAATGTTATCAGCACTGCCTTTGGTATAAGCAGTTTCTGTCAACTTCCTAGCGGCTGCCTCTGGTTCATCTTCTGTCCGTGCAAGTGCAACCGCATCCTGCAAACATTTTTTAGGGATGATAAACAGATGAATAACAATTAGATATATGTAGTAATTATTACAGAAAAATGCAAAAGAAAGCCCTCTCAACTTTGATATTACCCCTAAACCTTCAAATATTGCATAGAGACCCTCTAAACTTTATCCTAAATGTAAATATACCCTAATTTTCACATACCGTAAATAAACTCCCTAAACTTTGATCTTGGTACAAAAGGACCCCTCAAATGTCCAAATGTACTCTCTAACACCTTCTAAACTTTGGCTTTAGTGCCTTTCTTCTTTTTAGCTGGAAAAAGATAATAAGCATACTTTAATTTATCAAAATTTAAAACGTTGATTTGCAATTTTTGAAAATTCTTAAAATATATCTACGTTAAGATCAAAGTTTAAGGGATTCATTTTTGACATTTATAATTTCAATGGATCTATCTGCATTGAGGTTAAAGTTTAAGGGGATCATTTGTGTTTTATCCTTATTATTATTATTCTACCACAAAGACAAAGACTGACTTTGTTTTTTTAATTTAATTCTTAAGAATTAGCACAATGCTGCCAATGAGAGCACTAGCACTGAAGTCATGTAAGAATTAGAAGCAGTTTTTTAGAATCAACACATTACACGGCACACACACCCCTACCCAATCCCTATGGTGGTATTTAGCCGGATGTTTGAATTTAATGGGACTGAGATTTGAGGTTTAGTAAAAAGAAAAAAAAAAATTTATCCAACTTTTTTGAATTTATCATAATTTACTCATTGCAACGTATAATCATAGTAATTTGAAGCAGTTATAATTACTCATGACTTTAACGGTAATGAAAATGGGAATAGTGGGGCCAGACAATAGAGATAGCTAGCTGCTAACGAAATGCTATTATATAATAAGGAAGTGTCTTATAAATCAGAAATCATATTGTTCATTCTAACCAGTCATTGGCTACTACGGTTGCCTCCCATTGACAGTCATCACCCATGAATGACTAGTTGCTGCGATATTTGAAGTTTGCCGCAGGAATGTTTGACACTTATTAAATCTATGTGCTAGTTCTTGACAGATTTTGGTATATCAATACGCAGAACTACTAGCTGGGGATATCCAAGAGATTTCAATATAATCTACATCTTTCATTAGCTGTAAAGGTATTCAAAATTCTAGTTTCCAGATGTATATGCTGAATGATGCATTCTCATGCTTCCCTAAAGCGAACAGAAGCAGAGAAATATACTGCCAAAAAACTCAATCAATGATGTAGCAGATAGGCAAGAAAATGTTTTGGAACCAAGTATTCTTGAGCACATGCTCAGAATGGGCATCCATTCAAGAGAGAAGGAAGCACCCAAGAAAGGAAGAAACAAAAGCACTTACCTCATTGGGGACCACATCCCATAGTCCATCACTTGCAAGCACTAGCAATTCAAATTCCTTGTCTACCTCTAGGTCCTGCACCAAAGTATTCATGCCAAGTCATTCAAAGTAAAAGATCATACTTGGCAGACAACCAATTTTCAGCAGAGATGTCCAGGTAATATATTCCAAAACAATCTCAACTACAGTGAAGCAAATGGGAGAATGCACAAGCATATGACAATTAGCAAACAGCACAAAAAATTCTAAGAATATGTTCCTGTCTGATGTAAGCCATAGTGTCAGTATTCCAACAATTAGCAAACAGTATGGAAAATTCTAAGATTATATAATTCAACAGCCATTCCTCTCGAATTTTCCACTGAACTTTGTAATCATCAACCATAGCCTTTGTATTCCTTTTTATGTATAACAATAAATTAGAAGAGTAAAGGAAAGATCAACGATTGACACGAAATATCACCTGAATTTCAGGCTCTGCCACAACAAATTGCTTCAACATGCGATTTCCAAAAGCTCGAGACATGGCCAAAACACCTCCTACCCTCCAAGTGCCTAATGGCAACACAATGAACATGTGTAGGATCAGCATCTTACATGCCTACTCTATTGGATAATGCGCATAAACAACTCTGACAAAATTATTACATGGATATTAAGCATGTGACAATTTTTTTCCCCGATTCTTTAGTGAAACTATAAACTATCTATTACTGTATTGAGGGTAAACGTCATAATTAGTACCTGAACTTTACCTATTTTCACAATTAAATAGCTGAAATTTTGAAAGCATTAATTTGGTATTTGAGTTGTATTTATTTTTGCGATTAACATCTAGATTTTACTCCTTACAATTAACTTTCTATATAAAGTTAGTCCACAACTGTAAAACGACCTCAAAAGATTTATAGGTAATAAACTAACACTTTAAGTAGTCTACAACAAAAATGGTTAAAGTTTAGGTACCAAATGTGTATTTACCCAATAATAAATGACTTATCAAATATGTACTAGGAGGACAAAAGGAGAATTGCAATCAAAGCGCCTATCTGTATAAAATTTCCGACCAATAATCACAATTTGGCAATAAAAGATGTACCAAAAACTTGAAAGCTAACATGGCTAGATATTGGAAAGCCTAAAGATGTCATATAGGATAGCAGTATAAACATTTGACTTTTTTTATTTTTTTTTAAGCTTTTTTTGGTAATAGATATAACATTCAACTTGCAGTTGTGTAGCATAACTCAATTGTCTATTTCAGCTTGCAATTGTGCTGCATTCTTGATGTTATCTTACATTCAGACAAGGTTCAATTGATCCTGACTTCAAATGATCAAAACAAAGAAATTTAGTTTAGCTAAAGTTCCCATTTAACAGTAGCGTAATTGGGACTCCTCTAACACAAAAAATAAAAAATAAAAAGACAATAAAATTGGAGAATTCATTACAAATATGCAGCCAATATCATGCATAAAAGAAATCATGTCACTATATGACTGACAGAAATTTTCTGCATATAAGAGAGAACTAAATAACTGCACGTAGAGCATATAGACATTCTTTCTTATCCACACAGGGTGACATCAAAAACACTGCAGAGACATTATTCCTAGTTTTTGCAATCTAGCCTGAACAAGTTGGATTTATAGCTAGCAATGAGGAACCTGAATAAGGAAATGGGCATGCATCTAGTCACCAAGCATTGAAAGTGCATCAATGCATTACACTCAAGCCAAGCCATTAGAAGAAACTACAAAAGACTATTTTATGTGCATTGCAACACATTGAGGTTAATATATGCTTGTGAGAAGATGTTTGGGCCAATGGTAAAAAGTCCCATCCTACGCCACCACCCTATCCGCATCAGAGTTCCCAGGTATATAGGCCTCAGTGGCTAGCACAAAACCATAGTTTAAAGAATTGTGAAAAAAAAAAAAATGAAAAAAATATGGTCCCAACAGAATTAGGTTGACAAACTGAAATAAGGAAGGTGTATGGACCCACCAAGCTTCAAAAGTATGAGGCTTCACCGACCCTAGATAGCCAGTTACCTTGTGTTGGGTAATTAGATCCACAAATATTTTGCTCCACTTTTTCAGTAACAAATTCAGTTTCCCAGAAATTAATGACCTTATCATATTGTGAAAAATGGCAAAAGAATATTTTAAAAATGTATAATAATATCTAAACATGCACTTGATCCCATGTGGGATTATCCAACCTGGTCCTTCTATATTCTTGCACGCAATCTTAGATTGTCCCATATTTCAAATTTGTGCCACAATCCTACCATAAAAAACATTGACGGTGTAACACAATGAGAAACATTTTAATGAGACGACTAACATTGTACCTGCCCACATCACTACACCTCCTGCACTTTCTATCCGTTTTCGCTCGTCACTTCTATTCGGCTTGTGATCTTCTGAAAGAGGAATAGCTGTTCAAAAATAAAACAACCTTTCATGGTTCTGGCAGCAACACAATTATAATGATTCTAATATGCCTCCCTATATGCAGTAAAGATTTATATTAGATGATACCTTCCATGGGATATCAAATGCCAACTGTACCACTCAATATCGAATGGACGGATGGTTTAGAGAAAATTATAAGCCTAACCAATCAACTAGGCAATTCAAGGCACATGCATCAAGATATTTCCAATATCTACAAGAATTTGCCATCAACGTTAGCTAAATTATAATAACATACCTGTGCCAGCCATCGATACGACTGTTCTAGAGTCTCCCACATTGGCAACATACAAATGGCTACCTACGAGCACTGCTGTCGATGCAGTGGAACCATCGTCCCGGAAAGAGTCTCTTTCAGACTCCAAAAAATCAGCATCAGTCTGTTGATATGTTTCACCTACATAATCAAACAAGTAATCAAATGAAATTTCCATCTACTAGGTAATGTTTCATCAATGCATTTTCTTCACTTGATATTCATTGTTTAGAGGTTCAGCAAGCATATACATTCTTGATTGGGTCATATCAACCTACCTAGGCTTGAAGAGTCTACAGGATTAGGTTGAATCAACTGGTGTGAACAGCTAATTTTTTCTCAGATTTTTTCCAATAAAATGTATTTCATTAAAAGTATATAATACAGACATTAAACAAGCACCAGCACAGTCAAAGAAACAAAAGAAGCCCATGCAGAATGGTTTTTTAAAAAAAGCTTATTTGCCTTTTCCTGCCTAAGTTAACATTATGATACATCAACAACATAAAACTACTACATAGCTTGAATGTCTGCATATTATTGAAGCACCTTTATTGGAGGTGCTTGTCTTCATTCTCTAGGTTAAGGGTCATTGGGTCCTTGAAAAATAAAGGTGTGCCTTTCACCTTTTTGGGGTTGTTTTCCTTTTCTTTTATGCTTTTTAATCTTTTGTGTTAGTTTGGTGTAATATTTGTATTGTTTGGCTCATAAATAATATGAATAAGTGTAAAGAACCACGTTTTAAGGTTTTAGGAATAAAATAAAAGTGTCTTAAGGAAAAAGTTCCTCAACATACTAACACGGCACCATAAGGAACTCAATAGAGGCCATACTTGCAATTGCAAAGAAAAACTTCTTGCTTAGACCCAGTGATCCACTGCAAACCCAGGATTTTACTTGGTGGGTTGCAAGCTATAGGGATATACTAAGAGAGAAAATTATATATATATTTATATTTTAACAGGCACTCTGCTGATAATTCCCAAGTTTGGGGACAGCTGCATGGTCTGGTCCCTGGGACATCCCCTGGTTACTTGTGCACAAGACTACAATTTTGTTATTTAAATAATTCATTTTAACTCTCTTAACTATATTAAAAAATAACTTCTTTATGTTACTAATCCATGATTGTCTTAAATGTGAAGATACATGATCATTGATCCATGAACAAACAGTTCTCTATCACAGTAAAAATCAACACAAGATCAGCATTAGGAAAAAGAATAAATTAATGATACACCAGATTATAAGCATGCAATGCTTTCTCTTCAGACAGTGAAAGCACCAATCATAAGAGAGAACACAAGTCATCTCAGCATTTTTGACTGCGGATTATAACATGGCATGGTAATAAGCATACTTATGGCCATTTTTGTATCTGCAATAAACTGTGGATGCTTCATAAGATTGTCAAAAAGATGATCCTTTAAGTATTCTGCAGCACGAGAACCACCATGCCCTGCAAGAAGAATCTTATCTTTAGATTTTTCATCTCTTTAACATGACAAGTGAGCTGGCTGATAGAATGTAAGAGGCAACTATCTTCCACCACTGCCAAACTCACGGGGAGCATCACTCTATAGACACAAAATAATATAGCCATTTTTCATACCCACTCTTATTGTAGTCATAATGTGTATATATCACACACATGAAAACCAATATATGTTCATCCATATAATAGAAATACTTATATCAATCAAATAAGATTTAGATTAAATTTCACTCTTAGTCCACAATTTTCTTCTTAATATGTTTGAGTGAAGAAGAAAGAAAAGTAGATGTTTATTCAGCTAGAGAAACTTGAAAGAAACTTTTCATAGATTCGAGTCACTTCTCAAAGCAGATAAGTTCACTGAAATTCCACTTTGCCTAAAGATAATGCTACCATTTTATTGAATCCAGAGCAGCTTTTGAATTTGAAGTAAAGCAGTAACCAAATAATCTGGTTGGGTTTGTGTTGTTTTGTTTTGGCGGGGGTGCACAAGTAGCATGTGGACGCATGATGATATTGATACTTTTACAAGCAATTTTTTCCATTTAGATGATTGACAACACACACATTCTATGTAAAAGTCACAAATGCCCAAAATGTATTCTCCTTTTTTTGAGTGCGTTTGTGATGAGAGGAGCAAAAAAATCAGCTAAGGCAACAGCGTAAACTACACTAGTAAATTGAAAAGTTAGCACTACAAACAATCCCAATATAAAAATCTTGTGAACATGTCTGAGAACTAAGCCACATAAATCAGCTAGGCTAAAACACTTAAGATATAAGGAGAAATTGAAGAGTATAAAGAGCAACTACGTACACTAGATATAATAACATAAAGTGATA
Source organism: Combretum micranthum (assembly GCA_024138025.1). NCBI lineage: Eukaryota > Viridiplantae > Streptophyta > Magnoliopsida > Myrtales > Combretaceae > Combretum > Combretum micranthum. The sequence continues at coordinate 571,449 of JAMXBD010000744.1, forward strand.
TTGTTATGTAATATGTGCTACGGACAATTACTGATACGTACGGTTGAGATAAAGAAAGAGTTAGGTAGCATCAACACGACACCTAAAGAAAGGTCTCCTTCAAACAGCCTAGGTGAAAATGGAAAGAGAAGTATCCACACAAGCATATGTAAATCCTAGCATGCTGCCTTTCCCCATTAGGCCATTACACACCAAATGGGTAGGTAAAGTTCCACCTGCCACCATGACTTTTTTCCTACAGATATCTACGTGCAATCTCTATGGATCACAGCAATAAAACCAGGACAAAATAACTGATAAGCAACAATAACTAAGCAGAATGCGTGCAGAAGAGACTGCTCACGTTCTTCACTTACTGATACGTCAAAGAGAGAGACAGTTTTTACTGCTCAATATTTCTAAAACTTTGAAAAATAGAAATAAATAAATAAATAAAAGATGTCTGACCGTCAAATATGCCAAACATGCAGACAGTTTCTCCATCAACTTTGGACATTTTGATATCATAAAAATCTTCCATTGCAACCCTCTTTCCACGGAAACTTGAGTATCCACAGCTCAGTTTTCCATCTTGACTGTCAATGAAATAAACAAAGTATTACATGCACAATCATCCATTGAGAAACATACGATGGTATCATGAAATATCCACTCACCATGCAACAATAAATTTAGGTCCATTTTTTTTCTTAATATCAATCAACATTAGTTAATCAAAGCTAGCACACAGCACAAAACCAACATATAAGAAGACATGAATGATACATCAATTTTGTTTTTATTTTTTCCCCCCCAACACACGTGTGAAGGATTAAGCAATGCTTATCGAAATTAGCTAGAAAATCTAAAGCTGGAGAAAGATGGAAAGAACCGAGAACCTTTTCCAGCCTCCACTTGCAAATCCACCATCTTCGTCTTTCTCTAACATCGTACTGGCATTAGCAATGGGCTCTCGTTTTTCTGCCGCACCCGTATCCACCATCATCTTTATACTTGTTAAATATCCTTGCTTCCACGGGTATGCTATCCTAAAACCAGCATGTAAGCTTCTCAGAAGTACGTTCTGCCGCGGTTTTCCGAAGCTAAATCGCCCTCTATGTGTAACTTGAACAATGACATTCCTTATGCAGCTGAGGCATACCATCTAAATTAAACACGGCTTGATCTTCCGGAGAAAGATGGATTTTTTTTTTTTTTTCCTTTCCTTTTCCAGTTCAACCAACACTACAGCCAACAAAAATTCGACAACAGATCAAATCACAGAGCAATTAATTCATCCAACAGAGAGTAAAAAAATCCCAAGTTTTTTGCATTGCTTCAATGAACAGAATAACCAGAAGCTTCTTCTCCCAAATCAAGATTAGGATTTAACTTTACACTTGTGGTGTAATAAATTTCTATCTTAAATTGGGATTATCTTGTACCAAAAGAAAAAAGAAAGAAAAGAGAATTAAAATTTTTGAAAATTTACAACTCACAAGACATACCAAAATGACAAAAGTCAAAACTGAATCTATTGACTTTTTCAAGTGTAATAAGTGAATGGGTCCCGCTAAGACTCCAGAGGAGCACTAATTAAGAAGAAGAAAATAGATAGCACCGATTAAGGAAAAAATTAAAAAAAGCTGTGGACAGAAAGTTAGTAAACAAAAGTTTCTGTTTCTGCAGGTGGTGGTGTCTCAGACAACCTTATCATTCTCAGACTCGGACTTGCAAATAAAAAACAATCCCATCCTAATTTGAATTTTGATCAAACAAAACGAAATAGAAATACCAGTTAGAAACACAAACACAAAAATTTAAAAAAAAAAAAATCTGAGATTATGTTGTTCTTTACTACGTGGGTATCATGAAGATCAAAGTGACCTATCAATTAATGACTAATTGAGATCGAACGGAACTTTGAAAGTCGTACATGAATAATAATTATTTGGATTGGATCTGATCGGGAAATGAAGATCCGAATCTGATATACGTGTATGTATAAGATTTAATATATATGAAAGAGAGGGAAAAAGGAAAAAAAAAAAAAAAGACAAGAGAGAGAGATTTAAGGGTGAGAGGATGACCGTTCTTTATTTGGACTTTTCTCTCTTTAGAAAGGAAAAAGGTGAAAAAAAAAAAAATCTTGAACCCTAGAGAGATAGAGAGAGAAAAGAAGGGGAGGGGAGATGATGGATGATGGATGATGATGATGATGATGATGATTGGTAAATGTAATCGTTATGGTATGGGGATGGGGATGGGGATTGTGCTGTAGCGTGTTGTTTTGTTGTTGGATAGCTTTTGTTTCATTTGGCAATTGCTCTCATGCTCTGGCAAAAATGATGGAGTGACTGAGAGATGGAGAGAGGGAGAGAGGGAGAGCGCAACGTGGCACTTTCATGCATCCACACCTCTCACTTTACATAACTAAAACTATCATATGTCCATTAAATTATTATTATTATTAAAAAAAAACACACACATACACACCCCCACAAACACTCTCTTTGGGACGGAAAATTTGACTCACATCACATGAAACGGGTGCTTAAAGTCGTCTACTGCCTATTCGGTTTTGTCATCCAACGATTTTAGAAGGAAGCGAGATAGAGATAGAGATAGAGATTAGGTCCATGGATATTTCATAATCTATCTTGTCTTGATAACTAGTTAGGCTTTTAATTTAATTTCATGATATAGTTGCTTTATCGTACTAATAATGAGGCTCTAGAAAATCTAGTCTTATTAAAAATGTCTTATACCAATCTAATTTAGCAACTCCACACAACTTTTACTTTGGATCTCACCTTTTAAACTAAGTATGTATATAAGTATCTTAATGATTTGGCAAAAGCCAACGTTGCAAAAATATATAATCTATAAATAAATTTAAAAAATTAGATGGTTTTAAATACTTTAATTACTTTATAAACTAAGTATGTATTATCTTATTTGTTATCTATGCTAATTAGGATAGAATACTATATTGACTAACGGATTATCTAGCCATAAAGCATGTTTATTGTAAGTGTTTGGCAATAATTAGTGGACCGAAAGTATCATTGGTGGTAACGTGGCACCCCGATGATCTTCTCATGACGTGTCTCTAGTGTAGTCGCATTTAAAGATGATTACATGTAGATTTGCGTGATTTAGCATAGTGGTTATTGGGAGTACCCAATATTTAATGTTTTGGACTTACGGATGTTAAGAAATACCCAACATCATATATTTAATCCTCTAGTTACGACATGGTGATGGGCTATGTGGACGATGCTAATAAAGATGACCATTCAATAGATAATTAGATTAGCTTCTTCCCTTTGAGACGGGAACTTTATATATGTGCGCGTGCGTGCGTACGTGTGTGGATCTATTGAATTCAGTGGTTTGTTTTATTAACTTTTTTCTTATGTACTCTATAAGCCATTTATATTAGCGATATCTAGATTTGTGATTACTTTTGTGAATGTATGTAGGCTAATCTAGTTTGTGAAATTTAACTTAAAGTTAGTGTAATGGATGCGTGTTAATTGTTATTATGAGTAACGACTGTAAATGACTATAAGTTTAAGATGTCATAGAAATCCTTGATCCTACATTTAAGGCATCGTGGTTGTCTATGAATAAATCAATTGGCTAACTTCACGTATTTATGATTCAAGGACAAGCCTTTTATTGATTTATTAGATGTATGTTTATGCAAAATTTAATTCTACAAACATCATTGGGTAACTTTACGTACCTTTTATTTTGTGGACAAGCGTTTTTTTATTTGAAAATCATATTTATGAGGAATAATTATTCTATGAATTATGATCTATTGGTTAATTATCTACAATTTGTTATGGAATCATCTTTTAACATATTTCTCTCTTTCTCTCTTTCTTCCCTCTTCCATCTTCCTTCTCCTCCTTCTAATGTAAAGGCTTCTTTAATGATCTTCCATGATCGTTCTCTTCTTCTTCTTTTATTACTTAATATCAACTACTTTTTTATATTCAATTCATTTATGGAAAATTGCGGTGCATGCAACATCTAAAAAGATTAGGCAATATCAATTTATACTAAAAAGTTTTACATTACTTTATATAAAAGTCTTCTATTATTATCTTATTCATTTATATTGTAGGCACATGATAACTATCATGATGAAGTAAATCAATTATAATTAGTTTATTTTTTGTCTATTCTAATAGTTATATATATATATATATATATAAGCTATTGCAATTATACATTCTTTTATTAAGCATTTTTAAGATTGTTTTCACATAAATTTTTTTCCTTTAATTTTCGATCATGTGTATAATTCAATCCAATAATTGATTTATGTTATAAATCTTATAATATCTTTGTAATTTATTTCTACACATACATCATGGGTGCACATTTGTTAGTTTTAGTATATGTTATATGGGATAATGTCATAAATGGTAACCAAACATTGTCAAAATATGCAATTAAGTATATGGATTTTAAATTGATTAATGGGTTAACGTCACAAATGGTACATGAATTTTGACAAAATATACAATTAGATACTGAAAAAAACTTTGAAATTGATCAATTTTATATGTAATCTTTGAAATTGATCGATTTAACACCTGAAAGAACTTTTCATGCACATCAATATTATTTTTATCAAGTTCTTTTAGGTATTAAATTGATCAATTTCAAAGTTTTTTAAGTACTAAATTGATCAATTATAAAGTTTAGGTATCTAATTGCATATTTTGTCAAAGTTTAAGTACCATTTGTAATATTATCCCTTGATTAATTTAATACCTGCACTTTAAAATTGATCAATTTAGCATCTAGAAAAATTTAAAACTGATCAATTTAGTATCTAAAATAATTTAACTGATGTACTATTGGCATGCACAAAAAATTCTTTCAGGTATTAAATTGATCAATTTCAAAGTCAAGCACAAAATTGATTGGTTTTGAAATTTAAGTACCTAGTTGTACATTTTGTCAAGGGTCATGTAACATTTTTTACATTAACCTATTTTATATTGGTTAATATCGCAAACGGTATCTAAACTTTGGCAAAATATACAATTAGGTAACTGAACTTTAAAATTGGTCGATTTACTACCTAAAAAAATATTTCATGCACACTAACAATACCTTCATAATATCATCTATTGTACATAAAAGGTTTTTTCAGCTACCAAATTGATTAATTTTAAAGTTTAGTTACTAAATTGATCAATTTTACAGTTTATGTACATAATTACATATTTTGTCAAAGTCCATATGCCATCTACCACATGTACCGTTTTATATTTCTTTTCCTTATATTATATTATTAAAGGATTTTAACAAATACCCCAATTACACAAGGAGTGAGTAGGTATGAAATGGATAAGGTATCGGGCTTGAAAATCTCTAAGTACACTAGATAAGTACTCAAGAGCCAGGTGAATTGAGTAGTGTGTAATTTTGCTTTAATTTGAAGTTTTTTATATTCTAAAAATTCACAAGTGATTTCAACAATGTAAAGTGCTTAAAGTAAAGAGAATATGATTAAGAGAATCAAGCTCGGTCCGCCTCCTAATCTCCATAGTCACACCAAGGCTTTTAATAATGAGGACTTTCACACAATTATATTAATCACCAACAAGACAATACCCAAATGAGTTACACAAATTATTTTACTAATTAAAAGTAAATGTAATGCTTTTTACAAGAATTGCAAGAGGATAAACCAATCCATACAATTTTTTTTTAACATTAACTATAGCTTGAAGTGATTTACAAGAGTACAAAGTGAGAGAACAACTGATTTCTTTGTTTGATAGCAAATAAAGACTCTTCAGTTGATGCTTTGAATTGCCCATAGGCTATTAAATATGAAGGAGTGAAAACATAACACTGGACACAAAATCTCTAAGCTAATCTTGTATTAAATGCTCTCTAATAGCTACAAATAATGCAACAGGTTGGACCTTTACGCAATGGTACAAGACTTTTGGACATCTGTAGAAGCCAAACCTTCTGATCATCAAAAGGTTCAAACCTTTGTGTAATGGTTTAGACTTCCGTGCCATCTAAACATTCTAATCGCGAATGGTCCAAACCTATTATGTTGTAATGGTACTTGTTGTATAAGAAAGCACACATGTTTAGACATTTGTGAAATGGTCCAAACTTCCTTGAACAATAACATACGTTTTCTTAGTATAGCATTTTGTCAAGTCTTTTCCCAATACTTACTTGCATAATGACTTTACAAAGTTGATTGTGTTGCTAAAATACATGTTTATTTTTATTAACTTAGTTTTAAGTATATTTATAGTTGTCTCATAAAAAGTACATATAAGCTTTTAGGCTCCACAATTTCCCCTTTTTTGATAAGAACAAAACTATAAATTCAATTCAATTCATTAACTTCCAATCAACTAATGCTCCCTTATTCATTACAATTGGTAATCCATGTTACAACTTTTTCTTTTAGAAAGATAGAGTTGACTTAGTTACTAAAACAAGTCAAAGCAAGAGCAATTTATGTGGAATTGCAATTTTTCCCCTTTAGCCTCAGCAAAAAGAAATAGATAAAGGGAGCAATAGGAAGCAAAAGTACACAGCATTAAATAAAGGTTACTAAAGTTCATTAGATGACTATGAAGCAAGTTTATCTTGTCAGTACATCAAATGTCTTATAAGGCAACATTAAAGGAATAACAAAAGAAAGGCCTGTGAAGGCGAGTGCATGAAAGTGAAAACAGCTAGATAGCCTTAATCATCCAAAATGGTGGAAGGAGTGGTGGTGGAGGGCACGGAAAATAAAGTAGTGGAGTGATTGGATATAGCAAGGTTACAGAGGTGGATAAGGCCAATTTTGAGCCTGATATATCCCATAGATGTTCTAGTAGAGTTGATGGATCATGCCGCCATAACAATAGTCTCTAGATTCCTGAGAGTGGCACATGTCAAATAGTGTGGTATTCATTTAAGACAGCTGCTATAGAACTTGACCCATAGCTAATGAAGAAGATGATGGGGGCACATGAGAACTGCTAGGGTGATCGAGCATAGATGGATGACCATGAATTGGGAAATAAGGTGTAAGGGAAGGCTCATTGATTGGCAAACTAGTAGTTACTTCCCCTTCATCAAATACCTCACCTTCCTCTTACCTTCACTTGCATCCTCACCACTTGCTTCATTTTCTTCCACACTTGTAGCCTTATTGCTAGTAGGAGCAGGAAACTTTCTTTGCCAAAATTTTGTACCATCACGATCATGAAATAAGCCAAAACTCGGTCTTTTTTCCAATTAGAGCTAGATAATACCTGCACATACTTCATTTTCAATGATGTAGGAGAAAACTTAAATCCTAATGTTTCTAACAGATGGGTGATGGGACACCTATGATGTAAAGCGTAGGTTTTATATGTGGTACCTCTCTTAAACCACTTAAACAACAATAAAGATAGTTGATTTTCTCATCACCTATTACGGTACCTAAAATCCAAGTTTCCTTGGCAGTCATCCTACTCCGAGTAAGGCATGGACTGTTGATCGCTGTAAAAGTATAGATAAAAAATAAAGAGCAAATTCTTTCGGTAAGTATACTAGGTCAAATCAAGTAATACAATGATGAGCAGAGTATCGTTCCATAATGATTACTTAACTACTAAACAAGTATTAGATTCTACTATTATCCAAGCAAGCAAATTTAAGACAATTAACTAACAAACTACTGCTAAACCTAGATTATTGATTATCACTAAGAGCAGAGAGAGATTGTTTTTAAGAAAGATATATCAATTAAATGTGGGAAAGATAGAATCTACCCTAGTTCAGATTACTATCATGTCATAATAATCATTAACATTGTGGATATTTATAAGAAATTATCAAAGATCTTAATCCTTTCTCAAGTTTCAAAATCTTTACAAACCACCAATTAAGCTATTAGCTTTCGCTACACAAATTAACAGTGGAATCAAAATTATAATTATGAATCTTCTAATTCTGTAATTGACTAATGCCCTAAACCAATTTCTCCTAATTCCTTAGTGAGAAACTAATTTAAAACATTGTATTAATCTCAAAAGGATAATTTCTAAATCAAACTAAATCACACGCTTCCACAATTGTAATTTAACCAAAATTTAAGAATTCGTATGAACCTTAATTTACCTTCCGATTTATTAAGATTCCTATAAACCTAGTTTAACAAGAAACACGATTTATAGTTGGAATTGCAACATGAATATTTCACAAGTCTAGCAATTCTATAACACAATTTCAATCATCCTTTTAGCTATCATAGGGTTTCATCTTATTCCCACAATAAAAACTTAGAATTCCATGGATTAAATCAAATAAGCGCAAATCAAAGTAATTGCAACAACATAATTCACCATCAAAATCAAAAGCATAAATTGAATTTACATAAACAAATAAAGGTCAGAAGTCACCAAATTCAATCTCAATGATCTTGTTTCAAAAATTTCAAATAAAGTCTTCAATCCAATCCTCAATTGATTACAAGGCTTCAATCACAAGAAATTTTGGATCCAACACAACTCTCTTACTAACTAACCTGGGATTTTTAGTCAATTCTAGATATGAAGGAAATCTTAAGGATATTTCATGTGTCCAACAAATGAAACAAACCCTAAGAATTTATAAGTAAAAACCAAGGAATTTGAGTCGTTTCAACTGTACACCAGCAGTTATACATTCAATGCTGGTAGCGTAGGGGTGGTAGAGGTTGTACATCAGTGTGAACACTAATACCATAGCATCGTCTTTAATGTTTTGCAAACTATGAATAGCCTACACCAGTTCAATATCGGCAGTGTAAAGTTATGATTTGCCGGTGTACCTTGAAAAATATGAAGGCTGATGAAGTTCTTCTTCTACACTGGCGATGTAGATGCCAATATTTAAAACTTCGATTCTGATCTTGTGCTAAGCTAGCTCAACACCGACGGTGTAGACTAGAGAATTGCCAGTGTACATTGTAATTTTCAATGCTGGTGGAAATTTTTCGTCTAAGCTGGTGGCCTTTGTTTCTAAAATGAAAGCTAACTATTTTTTTTTCATTGAAGATCGACGGTGTAAATCTTGCCATGGCTAGTGTACTTTGAATTCTCCATCAAATTTGCACAAAACTCCTTCAATTTTTGTATATTTGCAATTATGAGTCTTTATGACCTGAAATATCAATTTAAGAGCAATTAAGTACCAATTCCTATAGATTTCTATAAAATCAATAATAAATTATCATCAATTGTTCACTGTAAAGTGTATAATATATGACTTTGTCAACTGTAATTATGGATAATCCAGACATGAAGAACTCATCCAAAAGGATTGATGGCATTGACCCCAATTCATAGACTTCTTGAATCTAGTTGTAAGTAAATTCGATCTCATTCCCAAACACATTTTGATAAATTTCCTGAATGTTATATCCCTTTTGATTATAGACTAGCTCATCGATTTCTATATGCAAGAGATTGGCAAAAAATTCGTGGGTGAGTATAATATGGTAACTAAACAATTAGTATACAACATAGGATGATTCTTTCAATTGTGTCTACTACTAAAACCAATAGTACAACACTTAGTCTCCACATCATATTGATTAGTTAGATTGCAAAAGAAAAGTCTTACAGCTAGTTCGCAAATATGATGAGGCAAGGTATTTAAGGTCACTACTCCATTTTGTGCTATCTAATTCACCCTAGAAATTGACTTCATTTAAGAGAGTTTGATCAAAGTCCTTACTATGATGAACAATGCGAGTATGAAACATCACATCTAATTGAATCATATGCTCGATGCTAAGAAATAAATTTGCAGGGAGATCTTGGAGACCTATGGGTGGTGCAGCTGATAAAGTCATATTTTACACAACTTTCAATGGGAAATTAATGAATAATTGTTGTTAATCTTTATGAAATTGCAAGAATTGGTACTTTGATATGTTTAATTTGATGTTTTAGGTCTAAACGGAACATGGGAATCAAAGCTAATAAAAGTAAGAAGTTTAAGGAAACTCTGGAGAAGAAATTCAATCAACAATGGCTAAATACATAGGAGCCTTGACAGCTTTGAACATGGCAAATACCAGTGTTGAAATTTTCATGAAACGCCGGCAACTTCAACATCTACACCATCGGCGTTGTGCGGCTTTCCTAAGGAACAAAATGTAAAATATTAAGGCTGGCATCAACACAGGCAGCCTTTAAGAAGAATTCCATTGGCCTTCAAGATTTTCATCCAATGTCGGTGAATTTCACATTTACGCCGTCGGCATTAGGAACATTGAGCATCTATAGAACCCAAAATTTAAGCACTGACACTAACGCTGGTAGTGTAGGAGCAGAACTTAGACGGCTTCTACAATTTCATTTTATGCCGACAAAAGAAGAATCAATGCCGCTGGTGTTGAGACAGTGCTGAGTGTCCATAGAAAGCAAAACATTAAAGCCATCATCAACACTACCTATGTAGCCTTGTCTTGAAACCCTATGCTGCCATGAACGCCGCCGATGTAGAAGTTGAAAAGGTCGACGTACGTTTTGTAATTGCAAAAATGATCTGAAGTGATTCAAATTCCACACGCCTTTGTTTATAAGAGAAAGATGGTTCCTTTGTGAATGATCAGAACATAATAGAATGCATTAGGGTTCAATTTTAGAATAGATATATTGTGAGAGAGCTGTTTAAGGATTAAAGTTTAGTGATTGAGAAAGTCTTATACAAGCTTTGGAAGGATTGATTTTGCACTTGAAGCTTTTGTTATTTGAATTGATGATATCTGATCTTAATTTTATATGCAACTCATTTGTTTGATCTTATTATTTATTATGATATCATTTGCAAAATCTGATTTGATTTGAATCTATATCAATGAGTTACTAAATTTTCTTGTGGGAATTGATGAAGCCCTAAGCATGTTAATATGATAATTGAAATTATGTTATGTAATAGTTAGAATTGTGGAATATTCATATTGAATTCCTATTATAAATCTTGTTTCTTAATGGAATTAAGGTTTATAAGAATCATAATAACCCGGAAAGGGAAATTGAGGTTCACAAGGAATTCATGAATTAAGGTTAAAGAATAATTGTGCAAGTGACGTGATTTGATCTGATTTAGAGATTATCTTAAGGATTCATGCAATGTTTTAGGTTAATTTCTCACTAAGGGATTAGGAGAAGTTGATTTAGGGCATTAGTCAATTATAGAATTGGAAGACTCATAATTGTAAATTTAATTCCACTAATAATTTATTTAATGGAAGCTATTAGGTTATTTTTGTGGTTTAAAAGACATTGAAACTTCATTTGGGTTTTAGATCTTTGATAATTTCTTATGAATATCCACAAGTCTAATTGTCAATATAACATGATTTCAGTTTGATTAACAAGATTAGGCTTGATTCTGTTTTCCCACACTCAATCATTATATATTTTTCAGAAACATTCTCTTGTTCTCATTAATAGTGATAGTTTAGTGAATTAGTCATTATTTTGAAATCGATTGCCTGAATATTAGTGAAAATTAATAACTATTTAGTAGTTAATTAATCTTCGTGGGAACGATAATCAGCTCATCATTGTATTATTTGATTTGATCCAATATACTTGCTAGTAGTATTTGCATTCATTTTATATCTATTCAATTTAGGCAAATCAACAACCAGAAGAAATTGTTAAACATGTCTCCATGGTTCCTTTGATGCCACTGCTAGAGTGAGAATATTGGTTGAGCAACGAGTGGTTTGCTTGCTTCGAACCATGGTAGGAAGAGAAAGTATCAGAAAAGAGAAATTGGTGATGATAATTCAGATGAGTAGGGGAGGTTTGATAGGTGTAGGTTATATTTTGAAGCCCAGGAGAGGAAAATGGAGGAGGAAATGAATTTAAAAAAGAGGGTTTACGTGTTTTTTTTTTTTTGTTAATAAGTGCAAAGGTCCAAACCACTAGTACAATATGAGGAAAAAGCAAAGGTCGAGACCATTGGGACAGTCTAAGGAAAAAATAATTGGCCAACAAATCTAGATCATTTGAAAATAAGTTCGGATATATTTGGATGATTTCTAGGTCAAATAGCTCAAAAGGATCAGACTTGTGTGGAAAAATTAAAGAAGTATATGGGAGATAGTCCAAGGCAAATAACTTTGACATGGTTAATTACAATTGATGTGTGTAAATTACTGATCAACAAGTTTCTTTACCTCATGAATGAGTTCTAAGTAAGCATGTGATAGGAAAAAAAAAACATGTAATTGGCTCAAGGATCATTATCTTGGATCCATAAAATCTTAGCACTCATTTTGCATAATCATCCCTAATTTCCTACACAAGGTACAAAAATGATCATCACCCAAGGATTTTGTAAATATATCAACAATTTGATTATTAGTGTCAATAATTTATAAGCTTATATTGCTATTTAGAACATGATCTCTAATGATATGATGTCTAATTTCAATATGATTAGTCTTGAGTGTCGAATCGAGCTTTTTTTTTTTCAAATTTATAGTGCTAGTGATGCATAATGAATTGGAACATCATTCTATAGTCTAATCAGATTTGTTTCATCCATAAAACTTAGGCACAACAACTATTGACCATCGTGTATTCATCATCGACAGTTGAAAGTGTAATCGGGTTTTGTTTCGTTGAGTGTCAAGAGATTAAGAAATTTCCAAGAAAGTGGTATATTCCACTTATTCTTTTCCAGTCAACTTTGCATCCAAAAAAGTCAGCATCGGAGTATCCAACAAGATCAAAGGGGGTAAACTACGGATATCACAATCCAATTTCAATAGTACCCACAAGATACTTAAAGATGTGTTTTATCACACTTAGGTGAGATTTTTTAGGGGAAGATTGAAATTGTGCACATAAGCACACCGTGAACATGGTATCAGGTCTAGAAGCTGTTAAATACAATAAACTACCTACCATATCTCCATATAGTTTTTCACACACATTTTTGCCATTTTTGTCCTTATTCAGTTTTCTGCTTATACTCATAAGTGTGGATCTTGTTTCACAATTTTCCATTTTGAATTTCTTTAGTAACTCTTTAATGTATTTTGATTGATTTATGAAGGCGCCATTTTCCATTTGTTTTACTTAAGGATCTAGGAAATAATTGAGTTTCCCCATCATGCTTATCTCAAACCCCTCCTTCATGCACTCAACAAATTCATTGACAAGGGTCTTATTACTAGCACCAAACACAATATCATCCACATAGATTTAAACAATCAATGTGTTTGACATGTGGTTCTTAATAAATAGTGCTGTATCAATTTTTCCTCTTGCAGAAACCGTTGTTTGTTAAAAAACTACTAAGTCTTTCATAACAAAGCTTTACGGACTTGCATGAGTCCACAAAGGGCTTTGTTTAATTTATAAACATGATCAGGGAATTCACTATCTTACTCGATGATTGTTCTACATATATTTCTTCCTTGGTGTAGCCATTTAAGAAACCACTTTTGACATCCATTTGAAAAAGTGTGAAATCTTTAAAAGCAACAAATATCAAAAGCATTCTAATGGCTTCCAACTTAGCAACTAGGGCAAAGGTCTCATCAAAACCTATGCCTTCTTCTTAATTAGAACCCTTAGCAAGCTCTAGTTATTATACTAATTTCATCAAATTTGTTTCTATATACCCATTTAGTTCCTATGCCAATCTATCACTAGGTTGAGGGACCAAACCCTAAACTTCATTTCTCGTAAATTGATTTAGCTCCTCTTACATTACTTGTATCTAAAATTCATAAGCTTCAATTACATTTACTAGTTCAATTTAGGATAAGAACACTAGATTGCTCATGTTTCTTAGGGATGAATGTGTTTGTACCCTATTAGATGGTTCTCTTATGAATAGATCCTTAGGATATGCTTTAGCATATTTCTATTCCTTGGGAAGTTCATGTCTAACTAAGTTATTCAAGTTATCTTTCTTAGCTTCTTCTCATATATTTGTTTCCTTATTTTTATCATTATTTTCAAAAGAGAATTTATCTAAATTAGCACATACATAATTCATGTTGTCATTAGAGCATACATTAAGTAAAGCATCATTAAAGACAACATGAATCGATTCTTCAACAACTAAGGTTCTTTTATTAAAGGGATAATGTCATAAATAGTACATCAACTCTAGCATAATATACAATTAGATACCTAAATGGAGAAATCTAAGGACATTTAAGGAACAACAAATTATAGCTAATATTGATTTCTTTTTAAAAACTTAAATCATAGTTCATCCGTAATAACAATTATAAAAGACAATAATAATAAATAGAGAGAAAGGGAAAGAAAATCTTGCACTGGGATATAAGGTGGAGTTCAGTCTACCTCCTAATCTCCACATCCCATAGCAATTGCCTCTCTCAATGAAATACTTCACTAATTTATTCAACCACAAACAAATTGCCTTAATAGAGGACTTCAATACATCACAAACACAAATGCTTGAGTTGAATCTTTACAATCTCAAACACTATAGACTCAACTTAAGACTTCACTTAAAACACTCAACCAACTAAGCATAATGGCTTTATAAATTGATAACTATTACAAAACATAGGGCATTATGTTAAAAATAATATACGATGAATACTTAAGAGGGGGGAGGGGGGGTGTTTGAACTAAGTATTACGAAGTTTTCTGTTTTATCAAACCAGATTAATTAACTAAGATAAGACAATAGTTAATTAAAACAAACAAATGTAGCAGAATAAACTAATTAAAACTGATTAATAAATATGCAGAGATAAGGAAACTCAAAGAGAGAGAAAGAGAAGCAACACAAGGATATAACATGGAGTTCGGCCCATTGCCTACTCTCCACGGTGCAAATGTCTCAAAGAGGACTTTTACAACTATATTGATTATTCCAAAATCAATATACCTCTTAGATGAGGAATTACAACAATGTCTATCACAATAGAACTTTTACAACTGCCTTTCACAAAGGACTTTCACTTGATAAATCAAGTGTTATGCTAGTAACACACGACTAAATTTCAAATGCCTCCCACTGAGGACAACCTGCCTAATCACAATTAGGACGATGCTGGTGACTCCAGACCAGCCTTCAAATGTCTCTTACTGAGGACTTCTCTTTGCTTTCAATGAAGGACTTCTCTTTGCCTCTACGAGGACTTCACTTTACCTCCACTAAGGACTTTTCTCAATGCCTCCTATTAGGACATCTTTTATAAATGCCTCCTTTGAGGACTTTTTACAAACAGCTCCTATATTAGTAGATTTACAAATTGAAAAGCTCTTAAGAAAATATATAAATTTCCTTTACAAAGAAATGCCCCTACTTGAGCAGATTTACAACAAAAATACTTAAGGAATTTCACAAATTCTTTTTACAAGTTGAGCTCCTTAAATGAGCAGATAATTAACTTTTATAAATCTTAAACAGTGCTAAAAAATCACGTTTATAGTGTATCAGCAAATTTAGAAACAGAGTACTAATTGTTCTCTTAAAAAAAATTCAAATTAACGAGAACAAAAACACAAGTAAAAAAAAATTATAGAACATTGTTTTCATTTTTACTGTGCGCTCAAAAATTCAAGGAATTCTTTTTTTTTTTTTTCAAAGAAAGGAGGAAAATTCTGTTTATAGCTCTTGATAAAAATTTGCCCATTATTAAAAAGTTTTTGACAACCCATACTTATGTTTAATGAACTTAACGTTTTAAAAAACAAGTAAAAGACAAAAGTAGAGAAAAAGCATTAAATGTGTCTGACATATGCATTAAATGCATTCCAACAGCTCTTTTCTTTCTAAAGTTGAGGGCAAGCTTTCTGAAGTCGAGTTCTGAGGTCGAGGTCAAGGCCTAAGCTTCAACCTTGACTTCATTAATTTTGCCTACGACCAAATTTATGAAGTCGAGGGAAAATTTATGAGGTCGAATCTGAGGTCGAGGCCTAAACTTCAGCCTTCGACTTTATAAATTTTACCTAAGGGCAAACTTTCTAAAGTAGAGGGCAAAATTATGAAGTCAAGACCTGAGGTCGAGGCCTAAACTTCAGCCCTTGACATTATAAATTTTGCCCAAAACTCTAGCTCTTGACTTCATAGTTTTGTCTAAAACTTTAGCTCTTGACTTTATAGTTTTGCCCAAAACTTTAGCCCTTGACTTCATAGTTTTGCCCAAAACTTTAACCCTTGACTTTATAGTTTTGGCCAAAACTTTAACACTTCACTTCACAGTTTTGGCCAAAACTCAGTCTTTTGTTTTTATTTGATGAATAGTGCCTCCACCTTTCTTCTACTGGGCTCGATAGCTTTGTTTTTTATTTTTCTTCAACTTTTTGCTCTGTTAAAACATAAACAACAGCAGAACAAATACAAAGCATATATATATAAATATTTTAAGTATTTGAACAATTAAGGATATTTAAACAATTAATTGTGTAATAATTATTCTCATCAAAATAATTGGGTAAAAAAAATTCAATACATTATACTTATCTCTCTCTTTGTCACAACAATAAAAATTACAAATTAAGCTTTGAGAGTATTTACAAGAATTTATATGCAAGAACTAAGGTCAATCAACCACAAAAAAACTCCTCAACATCTTCTATTTATAACTTCTCGTAAAGCCAAGTCGTTTTCCCTTATATCTCTCTTCAACGATAGGATTAAAAGCTCCTAACGGCTAGTTTTTTGCCTAGACATAGCATACAGGTGAGTTGGTCCAAATCAAGCCTATAGTAGAGGGATTGGTCTTACCTATGGTTGCTTCTAGCTAGCTTGATACCATTTTGTATTTTAGCCATAACTTTCTTATCTGGACTCCATTTGTGGTGATTCGAGATGTATAAAAATCTTAGAGAGAGCTCTATAGCTTCTATGTTTTAATCTTTAAGAGATTCCAAAGAAATCAAGGTCTGAAATGTGCTAAAAAGGCCTATAACAACATATCATAATAAAACCACAAAACACATATATGTATTCAAGCATTTTATTCATTCAAATTGTGTGACTATTTTAAGTGTAAATTAACACAATTAAGTGGTTAATTGTGTAACTAATTGCCTCATCAAAATTCATATTGAACACGCAAGTTCAACACTAAACTTTGAAAATGATCAATTTAGTACCTAAATTTTGAAATTGATTAATTTGATACCAAAACTTTGAAATTGATCAATTTAGCACTAGAAAAAACTTGATGAAGGTACTATTAGTATGTAAGAAAAGTTTTTTCAAGTACTAAATTACCAATTTCAAACTTCACATACCCAATTATATATTTTGTTAAAATTTAGATACATTCATGACATTAGCCCTTTATTAAAACTCTATATGCATTACTAGTAAGAGAATATCCAAGAAAAACACCTTCATCACTTTTCATCAAAATTAGATAATTGATCTTTCCATTCTTCAAAATGTAATATTTTGTGCCAAATGGATAAAAGTATGATATGTTAGGTTTTTTATCTTTCCAGAGCACATAAGGATCTTTCTTAAGTATAGGTGTATTGAACACATTATTGATACATAACAGGCCGTGTTAATGGCTTTAGCCCAAAAAATTTTTGTTAAATTATTTTTACATAACAGTATTTTAGCCTTTTAAATTAAAGTTGTCACCCTGAAGGACACCCTAAACATGGCAGTACGCCGTAAATAATATTAAAGCAGATGAATGAAAACCTCAGTCATGCAAGAGCTTTGATATTACATACAAAGCGTGCTTCTAAGATAGTAGGAGAATCAAAGGGGTATTACGTTTAAGTAGATAATAAAAGTATGCAAGAATTTATAAAGATAATCATATAATAATAAAATTCTTATAATTTCTTGTAGGCTTCCCCCGTCCTTAAAGTCTTGCTATTCTAAGCCAACTTAAAAACATACATAAATATATCAAAAGCTTACTATAGAGATTTTTCTTAGAAGTTTACACCGAAAAACTAAATATGCAAACTTCTTCAAAAAACTCCTAGTAACTTTAGCTCGTACCTGACAAAAGGGTTTCTTGGTGCCAACCATAAGTAATCAAACTGAAACAAAAAGCTATAGGGATACAAGCAAACTAGCTTAGTGAGATAACTCCCTTCTTCAAAACATTTCCATAAATTATACAAGTATTTAAGATAATCATATGTGTATATAACTATTGTCACGCCCCGAGGGATACCTTAAATGTGGCAGTCCATCGTACACAATACTAAAGCCTAAGAATGACTACCTCAGTCACACAAAGGCTTCCATATCATGTACAAGGCATACATCACAACCAAGAGAACGCATCAGAGTAGCATAATTTACATTGATAATGATTAAGTAACAAGGCAAGGAGAATACTTATCATAAAACATAAACATGGTAAATTACAATTCTTAGGGGCATATCCCTCTATTGTCTTTAAGTTAAAATAAATACACTTCTTAAAAATTTCCAAAACACTAACATAGCATACATTACATATAAGGAACCTTATAAAGTAACTTCATCCTATGTTCTTATTGCCTTTATAGAAGTTTAACATCCTTCCATGGCTTCCTTAATATCATGATCTTCGATTTAAGCCACACGTATACCTATTTCGACAAAATCTATGGGGGTATAAGCTTACAACTAGCTTGGTGAGGTATTCATTTTCATTCGCATCATGGTTTCAAACAAGCTTATTTAAATTTTCATGCATATGCTATGCATACAATGCAACAATCACGTGATTTCACAAATATATATAGTTATCCGGTAACCATATATAGAACGGATTTACCCCTCCGTATCAAAGGTTAGGGAATTGTTGATAAAGATTCTTGACCTTCTACTGCTAGTCCTCAGGTCCCCACCCAAAACGTTCGGTTGGCTCGACGCCGAATCTAGAGTCACATTCCCTAAGCGATTTGGATTCTCTAGGAAGGAACATGGCCCATGGCCCAGCACGATAATAGCAATCCAACTCTAGAGTAGGAGTAACAGCCTTTTGAAAGAAATGTGACTCGATGGATGCTATACGTGAGCGTTTTATTTTTTCCTTAAGCCAAACCTTATCAAGGTTCATTAGGGGGCGATCAATCAATTTGGCAAGTAATAAGCAAGCATATAAGTAAGTAAACAAAACACTTAAACAGGCAATTTGAAGTTGCAATATTTTAATTCTCATTTCACACATAAACATAGAATCACATGTATACATATCCCTGAATTCCCCATAATTTCATTTTTATCTTTTATTAGTATACTAATACCACTACTTTACAAGCACAAGCAAGGTAATCAAATTAAGAGGAATAACTCACTCATCCATTTCGCAATCTTCTTAGTCGTAGCAATCCTCAGGAAGAGTAATCTCGTATCCTTCGTCACCTAGAAAAAAGAAATACCCGGGATGAGTATTTGTAAAATTCTACTTAACTTTCTAATTCTATTTCACTATGTCCCTCAAAATCGCATAGAATGAAATTCTAATTTAAAATGGCCATAACTTGCTCATTTTAACTTGGAATTTCGCATATAATATGCCGTTTTCTACCTATTCGAAAAGATCTATCCATTTATAGGGCTATTTTGTCATATAACGTCGTTTAAGTTCCGAAACAGTAGGGTATAGATTCAAAACGAATATTTCTAGATTTTGCGAAATAATTTTCAACTCAACTTCATTCAAAATTCCTTTAATAAATATATATATATATATGATTGATTGATAAATCCTTTGATTATATAGATAAGCTCACTTTATATGCAAAAAATCTAATAGTAGTATATCAACAATTTATTTTATAAAACAATTCATTTTAAAGTGTTAAAACTTAACTTGACAAATTTCTTTTCAAGTATTTTGAAAAAACATTATATTTTCCAAGGTTATTATAAATGAATATATTCTTATTTTATTTTCCTCATTTTTTTTTTCAAAACAAGGAAATTTTCCTTTAACTTTGGTCTTTTATAATTTTTACTTTAGTGATAAAAGATCAAAGTTATCAAAAGTTTATTAAGTTGTTGATAACCTATTTATAAATTTACATTTAGAATGGTTTGAGAAAAATGAGTCTTTTCTTCTTATATTTCTTGTTTAAAATATAAGTTCTTGTTTTCTAAAACTTGGTCTTTTATTTTGTAACACCCTAAAATAAGGCATTACAATCCGCCACATATCCCCTCTTATATAGGATACACAAAGGCTCTATTATCCACAATTCTACAAACATCACCTGTAAATACTCATAGGGTATCTCATATGATACGAAACCTGTTAAAACTATAAATTCATTCCTCATCCAACATAAACTCCTTGTTCAGCATAAAAATTCAAGTTGACATCATAGTCAACAAAATTCAACAGAAACTAAATACTGTTTACATTAAAAATCTTTTCAAGTGAAACTAACAAAAGCATCCAACTACAATTCTAAATGATCAATCATGTCTTCCTTAGAAATTTGGTATATGAAGCCTAACTCTCGGCTGGGTAGTCAGGTTGTTGAGATATATTTTACTCAATTTATATTAGATAAAACTTGTTTAACTTGTTATTAATTTTATAGAAATTATGATGAATTGGTACTTAGTAGTTTTAATGTTATATTTCAGGTTTTAAAGTGAATGGAAAGATTTAGAGGAACTAAGTATGGGAGATATACATCAGAGGAGTCATGGCCGCCAGCCATCATGGAATCGCCGCCAGCCATGAAGCCCAGTGGAGATCCCAGAAGCATCATGGCCGCGGGCCATGGAGCCAGCCATCACTGTTAAATAATGACCAAAAGCATCATGGCCGCCGGCCATCAAGACTGCACCATTTGTTTCGCGAATAATAGCTGCCAGCCTTGTTGCGACATGCCTCCAGCCATCTTTCATGCAAAAAACACTCTTTATATCTGATGTTTATCTCATATATATAAAGAAGGAGGAGAGAGAAAGGAGGATTCATTCATTATTCATTATTGATTTGTCATTCATTCTTTATACTTTCAAGAACCCTAAAGATTGCTTTTCTTGAATCATGAATAACTAATCTCTAAATCTAGCCAAGGGATTATTGCAACTCAATTCAAGATGGATTGTGAGACCTAATTGGGTTTAATTTCTATTATTCTCATCTTTGCATATTTGTATTTCATCTGATTCTATTGTTATTATTGCTTGATTATCTCTTATAACTTTGGATCCGGTTGTAGGATGATTGAACAATAATCAATCAATTAGAACTCATATCTGTAATTGTATGAGTAATCTAATATAGGTGATGAAACAACACGATAGTCATAAAATAGATGGTTATTTGATGTTGTGATGAAATATAATCTAATTTAAATGATCCATGCTCTATGAGATTGTTGATTAGGGTTAGGTTTCTCTTTTCTTAATGCAATTGATGGATTAAACCTTAAGAGCGTATTTCGGGTTATCTATTTGATTAGGAATAATTAAAGATCTTATCTTGGTTATTTAATATCTAAGGAGAAATTGAATTTCAATGCTTATTGGAATTTATAACTAACCTATTCAAAGTAGGAATAATAATATTTGAGTCTATGATCAATCCTGAGAATTGCGTTGTAATGAAACCTAAGCTAGATAATCTTTTGAATATATATAAATCTTCTTAATTAGAAATAGGTTTATTTTATTTGCTTGATTTCAAAATCCCCCAATTTTATTTTCTTTTTCTCTTCTCAACCCCCGATAGAAACTTAGGAATTTTTACCAGTCCCTGTGGAGACAATCCTGCTCATCCTATACACAAATCTTAGAGTAGGTAATTTATTTTTGTTGGATTCGACACCCACCAACATCCCCGCTATCAAAGAATAAATCATATCCACAAAGATCATACACTATATCTTCTTCACCTATACCTGAAATTTAAAAAAATGAGCGGCGACGCCCAGTACGATAACTCCAATCCAAAAACAAATGCATATGCCCATACAAAAGGCATATAATTCATGCAACTTAAACTAATGCAAACAATTATATTATTATTTTTCTTAAGTCAACAAAACAACACAGTTTAGTATTAGGTATACTCTAATCCTGAACTGAGTTACTCAGACTCCGTTGAAAATCATATAACTCTTTGAAAATAATAATCATATACATATATGGATGAGTGGGTACTCCCCAAACATCTCGAATCCAGAACACCTAATTCTACCGGAATCATATCAAGGCATGAGTCCACTAGGGACAACCTCACACCAAGATCATCAAGGTGCTCACCGGTATCACCGTCTACCAGGTCTTTACTGGTCAAAGCCAAGCACAACCAAAACATACAATTATTAAACCGAATAAAGATTAAGTTTATTTAGAAATTCTGTTCCTATAAGCATTCAATCAATACTAAACTTACATGCAAAAACAGCAAGCAAGGATTGGTCGTCCCTTTCTCAGTTTTCAGGAATTCCAATATGAATCTCCTAAAAAAAATCCCTTATCGACAGCACTCAACCACAACTAAATATCCCGAATCTCCACAATACTTCAATCAATATTAACAATACAACAACGAACCCAAATCTCCAAATTCCTGTCAACAACATAGATATATATAATGAATAAGAACACGATATAAACAAATCCTAATGTACCATAACTCCTAAAATCCTAACCTGACAAAGAAAATCACCAAGTTGCACCCTCTAACCCGATCAATCTTCCACAATAATCTATAGAATTCGATAATCCTTCAAAACCCTAACATTATATGACAACAAGAACACATAATGATCATCTAATCACACATTATTCAACTCCGTCAAAGAAAAGACGAAACTTACCGATTTGGATCAACAAAATCCAACTTACATCCACAAATTCGGATCCCAACCAATCCAGGGTTTCCTTCATGCAAACAAATCACAAAATCCTTAGAATTTTGCATGAAATTTGTATAAATCTGATATGAGAACATTATACTTACTTTTTTTAATCACAACACTCACTTCTTATCCAACTGAGACAGATTAAATCCAAGATCTAAATCTTTCCCACGTTTTTCCTTAAAGAACACACAAAACCCTAAGAAAACTCATACAAAATCGTATTTAATCAATGAGAAAAGGTTATAATCACTTACTTTGGATCAAAAACACCATCCGGATGATTCTCCAAGCCTAGATCTCTAAGATCACTCCAAAACTCTCTTATACGAAGGAGAAAATGATAAAAAACAAATATGTCAGAACTGTCTTTCACGTCTCGTATTTATATAAACTTGGTCATACACCGTCCCTACGCCAGCGGCGTATGTGTAGATCTTGCCGACGTACACCTTATGCTGGAAAAATTTATACGAGCATTGGCAGCGTTCATCGGGGCTTTGAATTCCAGAACTTGATTCCTACTACATACGCTGGCAAACCCATGCTCTACGCCAGCAGCGTTCCCAGCCGGTGTTGAGAGAAACCCTAGTGTACACCAACGGTGCTTCACCAAGCGTTAAGAAAAATGCTACTGTTCCCATCCTATGCCGTCTCTACGCCAGCAGTATAGATTCTCTAGGAGGCGGCGTACAATCTGTCAAAAATTGCAGAAATCCGAACTTCAACATTTGTTCTACAACCAAACTTAAACCTTTTTCAATTTACTTGTTTTGACCTTAAACTCATCTCTATATCATCTCATGATTCATAATTCATTATATTTTTATCTTTATTTCTGTATATTACATATTTCCTCTATAAATTTTATTTGAAAAGAATCCGCTTTATTGATAAAATCCTTTGTTTTTAATCTTATCATATCTATATATATTTTTTAAATAAGTTCCTCCTTTAGAAACTTGAAAATCATTATTTTGCTAAGTCGGTTTATAACTTTACAGGTTAATTTTATCTTAACCTTGAAAACTAGTTTGCTTCTTAGTTTTGTTATGGACTTGAAAATAGTTTAATCTTAAACTTTTGGTAAAAACTTTGAATACCATCAAATTATTTTACTTAGGTTACTATATTATGAAAAGAAAGTGTTTATTTCTTATATTTCCTTGGAAAAGCTGTCTTTATTATTTGAGAAAACTTATATTATTCCATTTCTATGTTATTGATAATAACTCTATTATTTAATGATAAGTCACATAATAGAAAATTTGGTTTCAAGTTCCTTTATTAAAGGAAAATTCTACTTTTAAATTTAGTTGAGACAACATCATTATGTAGATACATGTATTATGAACATATAGTATGTAGATGATGAAAATATAAGAAAAAGGTGAAAAGCAAGATAATAATAATAAGAAATGTAATAATATCAAGTATTGAGAACCTTAGCTTCATCAAGGTATCCCGGGACTAAGAATAAACTAGTCCCATAAAGAATAAAGAAAAGAAAGAAAAAGGTTGTTTTGACTTGACAAAGACAAGTCTAAGACTATAAAGACTGGTCTTAAAATAGCATGAAATAAATAAATTGCAAAGCATGAAATTAAATAAATAACAAGTGAGCTTATATACTCTAAAGATTATATATAAATACATAAATATATTTAGTTAGATATGAATAAGAAGTTAGCATAATAATAACAATAATAACAAATAATAACATTAATAACATGTATAAAAACATAATAACAAGATAATAGAATAGGAATTTTATGTGCAAGAACAAAACATGAACATGTTGTTGCTTTTACTACTCATATGAGTTTCAAAACAATATCATAGTCATGTTAAGTTACATGACATGGATAAACTAAATTGTTGAAAAAGTTTACCTAAAGTGTTTATGTGGTATGAAGATAGTAGATAAATGGCGTATTATGTGGGTAGTAGAAAATAAGAGATGGTTTGTGTGTAAAGGAAGATTTTTATGAGCGTTTGGTTAAAGAGAGTTTTGGTAGAGAAAAATCTTTATGGAGAGTGTTTGTGTAATGAATTTGAGAGAGTTTTAGTAGTAAATGAGTTGTATGAAAGAATGAAGGAGAAATAGGGTATTTATAGAGTTTTGGAGTGAAAATTAGACGTAATTAAATCAATTTAAAAAGAAAATAATTGGAGAGTGAAGAGAGAGAGGGGTGGACGGCAACTTGAGGAAGAGAGAGAGAGAGAGAGAAGTGTGTAGGTTGTAAGAATAGATAGTAAGAAAAAGTAGAGATAGATTAATAGTAATAAATCGTAAAAAAGTACTATGGATAGTAGACTAGACAAATAAAATACCGGTAGTAATAAAAATGCGTATAAATGCGATATCTGTAATTTTTAGTTTCCAAAAAAATCTAAAACTGTTATTTTTGGAAACCTTATATTTTTACGAGTCTATTAGTATTAACGGAATATTATAGCCGTCAGGTGTACCAGGGCATGGTTTTTGAAAACTGATCCCGTTCGGATCCGAAAGACACTAGAAATTTGCGAATCTAATATTTTTAAGCTTCTCTATATTATTACGAACTATTATAAAAAATTATTTCTATTTCTTTGTTTAGGGTTTAAGAGCACGGGATTGCCGAATCTTAAACACCAGGGTTAGTTGTACGCTTTGTTGACTTTTAGGGTTCCAATTTGACTTCCAGTTTGTTGATTTTATTCGTATGATTATAAAATTTTAGGGTTTTGTTCGTATTATATTTTTAGTTCAACGTCTATGGTTTGTTTCATTTTATTTGTAATTATTTAATATTTTTCAATTCTCGGGATCATTTAACCGAGTCTAGGGTTATGAGTTGACTCGGTTTGACTTTTGGTGAAAATCGAAACTTTTGATTCTAAAATTTACCAAAGGATTTAAGGTCTTAGTGTTTCGTTGTCGAGTGTTATTTGGATATATCATCTTGATTTGCGTGTTATGAATTGGATAGACGATTTGATTAATGTACAGATATTGAATCAACCGATAGTTGGATTTTCTATTTTGTTTTGAGGGTTCTCTTTTTCTCAAGATTAAAATTCTTGTGTTTGACCTTATTTAGAATTTGGTTTTAACTTGAGTCGATTTTCGAGGTTTCATTTTTTTAGTTTCTGACTTCAATGATTATTTTCTAAAAATTATGAAAATTTCAGGGGTTTACAACAATCACATGAGCAACCAAAATACACACGATTAATTGAAAACCATGTATAGCATGGATTTTACTCCCAAATGTTGAGGGTTGGGTAGTTACCAGCCCATTCAACTATCAATATTTGTAGACTTACCGGCTCCTACTTGCCCATATAGACTTTCCGGCTACTATTGGCCACTACTACAACTCCTCGTTTCCCCACACTAAGAATAGTAGCAAAAAATAAATGTGACTTATAATATGTCATACATGAATTGTTTTTAAGATTGGTGTATCGAATTATTGTCAATTTCAAGTTAAAAATGACCAAAACAATATTCATCATACCATTGCAAGAGAACATAAATTATTCATCAAACTTCTTTCGATATACCTAGCTTCTTATTTAACATCCACTTTATTCAACATACATCTAATTCACACAACATTTTTTCTTTTATTTTTCCATAATCTCTAGTGCCACTACTTACAAACACATTCAAAGAAATGTAATTAGTAAGATATTAACTCACTCTCACTCCATGGCGATCGCTTCTAATCGAAGTAGTCCTCTAAGAAAGCGATATCGTTTACTCCTTCACCTAAACAAGATGAAATACCCAAAATGAGACTTTCATAGAATTTCTACTTAAAGATTCTAAATCTATCTTTTAATTGCGGTAAAAATCGGATTGGTGGAAATTCCAACTTAAAATGGCCATAACTTGCACATTTTAACTCGAAATTTCGCATATTATATATCGTTTTATACTTATTCGAAAAAACCTATATATTTCTAAGGTTATTTTCATGGTAGGAAGTCATATGGGTCTCGGATCGGAGGGGTACATATTTACCACGAAAGTTCCATCCTTTAAAAACAACATTTTTTAATCCTTCCTTCACTCAAAGCTTGTTAAGCAAAACTTAAGTATGTATAAGGTTGGAAAGAATTCCTTTTGTACAAAAATAGACTCATAATTTATGCATGATGCTATAGGTGTTGTCTCATTTAATTAATTTCGTAAAACAACTTTTCCTAGGTTTTGAAAAATTGTATTTGTTGTTAAACTTCTCTTTATGTGGTTGAAATAAACTTATAAATTCTTAGGTTATTATAATTTAGTGTTCTATATTTTTATTCCTTAGTTTATCAAAAGTGAGTTGAAATAAAGTTTGGTATTTTTAAGTTATCTACCAATTTTATTTCTTAGGAATTGAAAAATAGAGTTTCAAAAGTTTTCTTTAGTAGTACCTAATGAGTTTATTATTTGAAAATTTACTTTCTTAGATCTTTGACAAATTTTATTTCTCTAAGTGGGTATCTTAAGACTTGTAAGATGATTTTTACCTTAGTTTGAAAACTTGTTTAGTTTTTAGTTTAGAAATTTGGTAAAAATAGTTTCAAGTTATCGTCAAAATTTCCATGTTATCATTTGAAAGGAAAGTATTTTAAACTTTAAAGAAATTTTTTTACTAATAGTTTGAACTTTCATGATGGGCTTATATACATTTTTGAAAGGAATTTGTTGAAAACATCCTTCTAAGTTTAGTTGAAAAATATTTGTTAAGAGACAAAATTTCAAGAGTTTAGTCTTATATAAAAAGATCTCTTTTTATTTGGACAACAACACATTAGCTATGCATGAAAATGATTATGTAGTTTATAAAAAGATAAGAATATCACAAGATAAGATAATAAGGAAAATAAGAAACAATTAAGCATGATAATTATGTCAAGTATTGGGAGCCTTAGCTTTATCAAGGCTTCCTAGTCAAGTATTGGGAGCCTTAGCTTCTTCAAGGCTTTTTGAGACTAAAAATAGACTAGTCCCAAAAGAACAGAAAGAAAAATTGTTTTGACTTGATAAAGCTAAGTCTAAGACTAAAAAAGACTAGTATTAAAATAACATGAAATAAATAAATAAATTGCAAAGCATGAAAAATAAATAAATAACAAGTGAGCTTATATGCTCTAAAGAATATATATATATATATAGCTACATAATATATTTAGTTAGATATAAATGACCATAATAATAAAGCATAATATATGAACAATAAACAAAACATAAACATAATGTTACTTTCTTAACCTCTATGAGTTTTTACAGAACACACACTATGTTCATGCTAAGTTGCATGAACATAAAGATAAATTTACTAACAATATCATATTATAAAGTTGAGGTATGAAAGACAACAAAGTATGAACATATTGTTGCTTTCCTAACCTCCATTGGGTTTAGAAAACACACACTATGTTCATACTAAGCAAATGAATATGAGGAAAGCTTAAAGGAGTATTACCTATAAAAGAAGAAGAACTTTGAGAGAACTTTTAGAGAGAATTTGTGATAGTTTTGGTAGTGTAAAAAAAGGTGTGAAGAAAATGGAAGAAATGGGTAGTATTTATAAGAAAAGGTGGAGGATAATTTATGTTCATTAAATAAGTGAAAATTAAAACAATTATGAGTGAAAGAGAGAGGGGTTCGGCGCCTATTTGAGAGAGAGAGAAAGAGAGAGATTTTTTTTGTGTATTTTTTTTAATGAAAGTAAGATGTGAGAGATGTAAAGTTGTATTGGAAACAAAAATTGTAAGAAAATTGGTGTATAGGTTATAAGAATAGGTTGTAAGGAAAAGTAGAGATAGATGAATAGTAGAGAATAGTAAACAAGATAATTTAATTATTGGTAGTAATAAAAACAGCATAAAAATGCTATATTTGATATTTTTAGTTTTTGAAAAATTTTAAAACTGTTATATTATGAATCGTCATATAATTACGAGCCTAACGGTATTATCGGAATATTTTTACCATTCCGTGAATCCGAACTCAAATTTTAAAAACTGATCCCGTTCGGATACGAAACGAACTTATTTTTCCCAAATCCGATCTTTGTATGTTTCGCTATATTAGTATAAACCATAATCTATGATTATCTTGATTTAATCGTTCTAGGGTTAAGAGCGCGGGATTGACAAATCCATACACATTATTTTGACTTGTATGGCTATTAAGGTTTTTGTTTGATTTTCGGTCGATGAAGATTAATAAAACTATCGAAAAATCTAAGGGCTTACAATCTACCCCCCTTAAAGAAAGTTTTGTCTTCAAAACTTGAAGTTCATACCTAATTCTTCAAATAAGCTTGGATACTTCTGACGTATATCGTTTTCGGCTTCCCAGGTTGCCTCTTGATGTGAGTGATTTCTCCATAGGACTTCTACATACTTGATCTCCTTGTTTAAAGCTTTTGTACCTTACGATCTAGGATCTGAATCGGGTGCTCTTCGTAAGTGAGGTTTTCTTTTAATCGTACCAGTTCTAACTTCTGCTAAGATCGGCACATGCTTTCGTAAAACCAAAACATGAAATACGTTGTTGATTCCAGATAAGTTAGGGGGTAAAGCCAAACGATAAGTAAGATCTCCTACTCTTTCAAGTATTTCGAAAGGTCCAATATATTGCAGGCTTAATTTTCCTTGTGCCTGGACTCTATGAATACTCTTGATGAGATTTACCTTCAAATATATATGGTGTCCAACCTTAAACTCAAGAATACGTCGTTTCTTATCAGCCCGCTTTTCTATTGATCTTGTGCTTCCTTCATTCTTTATTGAATGATTTGTGCCTTCTCGGTCGTGTCTTGTACTTAGTTGGGTCCAATGCTTAGCTTTTCTACGTCATCTCAAAATAGTGGCGACCTATACCTCCTTCCGTATAAGGCTTCATATGATGGCATTTAAATTGTGGAATGGTAACTATTATTATAGGCAAACTCCACCAATGGTAGGTGTACATCCCAACTTCCCTTAAACTCCATTACACAAGCACGTAACATATCTTCCAGTGTTTGTATTGTTCTTTCCGATTGACCATCTGTTTGGCGGTGATAGGCAGTGCAAAAATGTAGCTTTATTCCCAAACACCTTTGTAAGCTTATCCAAAACTTAGATATGAACCTTGGATCTCGATTGGAGATGATTGTCGCGGGTACCCATGCAAGCGTACTATCTCTCTCATATATATTCTGGCTAATTTATCCATGGAGTAAGTCATGTTGATTGGAAGGAAATGAGCCGTCTTTGTTAATCGATCTACACAACCCAAATGGCATCATATCTGGTAGATGTTCTTGGTAGTCTACATAAGAAGTCCATCGTAACCTGGTCCCATTTCCATTTGGGTATTGGCAGGGGTTTTAAGAGTCCTCCTAGTCTTTGGTGCTCCACTTTTACTTGTTGGCATGTTGGACACTTCATCACGAAATCAGCTACGTCTCTTTTCATACCATTCCACCAATAGTGACTTTTTAGATCTTGATATATCTTAGTCCCTCCTGGGTGCATTGTATATCTTGAATGATGTGCTTCTCTCATGATTTCTTTCCTCATTTCATCGTCATTTGGAATACATAATCTCACTTTCATTCTTACAACATCGTCATCATATATTGTAAAATCCGTATACTTTCCCTCCTGCATTTCTCCTTTAATCTTTTGAATCACCTCATCATAACGTTGAGTCCTTGATTCTTTCTACTAAAGTTGGTCCCATGACTAGGCTGGCAATTTCCACTTCCACACTCTACCCTATGAATTCAATTCTCATCTTCTCAAATTCCTTTAACAACTCTTTCTTATCAGTGAGTAAGGTAGCCACTTCCCCGTGATTCTTTCTGCTTAGGGCATCTGCAACAGCATTTACTCTTCCTGGGTGGTAGTTTATCCCAAGGTCATAATCTTTTATAAGTTTTAACCATCTTCGTTGCCGCATATTTAACTCATTTTGCGTGAATAAATACTTGAGACTTTTATGATCGGTGTAGATTTCACACCTTTACCATATAGGTAATATCTCATAACTTAAGTGCGAAGAAAACGGTAGCTAGCTCCAGGTCATGGGTGGGGTAATTTTGCTCATGAGGCCTAAGTTGTCATTAGGCATACGCAATCACCTTTGCATCTTGCATCAACACACGCCAAGACCATTTCTAGAGGCATCGCTATATACTGTATAGGGTCTCTCGGATCTGGTAATACCAAAACTGGGGCAAAGACAAGTTGTTTCTTAAGTTCCTGAAAACCTTGCTCTCTTTTATCCGTCTAAATGAACTTTTCATCCTTCTGAGTCAGCTGTGTTAAGGGTTTGGCGATCATAGAAAAGTTTTTCACAAACTTCCTATAATATCTAACCAATCTAAGAAAACTTCTCACTTCTGTGACAGTCTTAAGTTGTCTCCATTCCATTACCACTTTGATTTTCTCGAGGTCTACCAATAGACCTTCTCCGGATATGACATGTCCTAGGAAAGATATTCTATCCAACTAGAAGTCACACTTAGACAGCTTGGGATACAACTTATGTTCACTTAAAGTCTGTAATGCCATTCTCAAGTGCTCTTCATGTTGTTCTCGCGTCTTAGAGTAGATCAGAATATCGTCTATAAAGACTATCACGCACTTATCTAACAAGAGTTTGTGTACTCAATTCATGAGATCCATAGAAGCTGTTGGTGTATTGGTTAAACCGAGGGGATTACCAGAAACTCGTAATGTCCATAGTAGGTTCGAAAGCCGTCTTGGGTACATCCTCTGGTTTGATCCTTAATTGGTGATACCTTGATTGTAAGTCAATTCGTGAGAAGATACTGGCTCCTTGAAGTTGGTCAAAAAGATCATCTATCCTTGGAAATGGATACTTATTCTTGATAGTAACCTTATTGAGTTCTTGGTAATCGATGCACAAATGCATAGAACCATCCTTCTTTTTCACGAACAAAACTGGTGCTCCCTAAGGTGATAAACTTGCTCGAATGAAACCTTGATCCAGCAAGTCTTGCAACTGCATTTTTACCTCCTTTAGCTTAACTAGTGCCATCCGATAAGGTGCCTTTGATATCTACTTAGTCTTCATCATTAAGTCAATCTCAAATCGATTTCCCTCTTAGGTGGTAATCCAGGTAATCCGTTAGGAAATACATCCAGGAATTCATTAATCATGGGTATAGTTCGCAACTCAGGTTTCTCTCCTTCTTTCTCCTCTATGTCAATGCTACTTAGGTTCATCTCCTCATCATCCATTAACAACTCAAATGAGTTCAATCTTACTATGGATTCTCCCTTGAATGCTATCTCACTTCCATCTTGATTTTTAAAATTCACTTCCTTTCGGCTACAGTCCACTATAGCTTTAACGGACGTCAACGAATTCATTCCTAAGATCACCTCATATTTGCTCATTTCTAATATTACTAGGTCACACTTAGTGTAGCATCCTTGTATTTTCATGGGACAATCCTTTAGCATCTCCTTAGTTGACACAATGCTCTCAGTAGGGGTCTTAACTCGAAAACTAGTAGTAATGGTGTCTATGGGTAAGCCAGTTCGCTTATCTAAACTAGCGATGATAAAGGAATGTGTAGCTCCGGTGTCGAACAAAGCATAGGTGGTTTGACTAGCTACATGTATGTTACTTGCACTCGAATTTTATATTAGTCACAAATCTCGTATTCTTAAACTACCTACTTGTGTAGAGCCTTACACTTTCTGGGTTAAGAATTGAAAGGAACTTACAACATATAGGTAAAGGGGTTTCTGATTCTAACTTATCACCAGACCAAAGTCGAAGTCACAATCTTCATCTAAGGCTACCACTTCAGCTCCTTCATCGTCTGATTCCTCACACATCCACTACCTTTCCAAGTTGTAAATCCTCATTCCATGGATAGTTGCTCCGAAATGACTTGGATTACTTCCTCCATTTCCACTTTTTGTCGATGTGGTTCCTCCAATCATGTCAAGCGGTCTCACTGGGGCATTCATTTGCAAAGTGCCCAGTTTGCTTGCATACAAAGCAGACGGTGGAAGCCTTCTTTGAGCAATCATTAATCTTGTGGCTAGAGTCTCCACAAAAATAACACTTATGCTAGAGTAGGGGGCATCTCTTTATGTAATGCTCTTCTTTACATTTCTAGGATGATATCTTAACCTTTGGTGTTTCTCTTTTGCCACTAGCACTTCCTTTATTGCTACTGAAAGACTTAAACTTTTTGTTTTGGAAGCTAGGACTATAACTCTCCTGAGTTCTTTTTCCAAACACAAAGGTTCTTTTCTCAGATACTTTACTCTTCCTCTTCTTAGCTCCTTCTATAATGTGAACTCTTTCAACCAATTCATAAAGGGTCCTTAAATCTAACTCTTCCAATCGCATTCCTAAGTCCTCATTCAGGCCATTCAGAAAAACTTACCTTTTTAACTCTTCACTGTGTTTAAAAGAATCTGGTGCGTACTGGAATAAGCGATTGAATTCGATCTCATATTGTTTGACCGTTCTTCCTTTTTGGGATATATGAAGGAAATCTCCACTATACTGCACCTCAAACTCCTGGGAAAATAATTATCCAAGAATTCCCTTCTGAAGGTTGCCCAAGTTACAGGTGGAAGCAACTCTCTACTTTTTGACTCCCACCACACTTTTGTGTTGAACTTTAGCATATATGTGCCATAGTGTAGGCGGAGGTGATGAGCTACTTCGAAAACATCAAAGGATCTTTCTATTTGTGCTAGCCAATCTTCTATTTCATCTAATTTTCCAAAATTCCCATCAAAGTATCAATTACTTTTGATAAAGTGTGGTAAAGAATTTTGATAAGGTCGGGGTAGCGGTGGTGCCGGCAAGGGGGTAGTTTAAGATTGAGCTTCCGATGGTGCGGAGCTTCTACTATTGCTGCAGGTGCATTAGCAACTAGCGGCGGCACATTTTGGGCGTGTTGCATGAAGTTGTTGACTAATCCTGCTAATTGGTTTATAGCTGCCCAAACATCGCCTTGTTGATTAGGTGGGGGATCGGCTTGTCGATGTGGTGGGGCCGTTGGTTAGCCTGCTTGTTGATTTTCTAGCTCAGCTGGAGGGTTATTGGATGCATGACGTTCTTGCTTTCATCTGTTAATTATCCTTATGGTGAGCTTAGACCTCTTTAATATTTATGAAGGGGTAAAATCGAAAATATTGGAAAATTACATAAAGGAAAAAAAAAATCTCAAAGGTAATTAAATCTAGAAATCATCAAATCAAAGTTTAAACATAAGAAGCCTTTCATTACTTAATCAAAAGAGGGTGATAACCCTTACATAACTTGAGAAGGTTGAAACCATTCTCACAAAAGAGAGTACAAAGGAACATGAAATAATAATTACAAGAGACACATATATTAAACGAAAAATTTCATGCAACATAGATAAAGATATGCCTATCCGAATCTTAGGAAAACGATTGTTGGACTCATTGGGAAGCGCTTAATTCCTTCTTCACTTCCTTCCTCAAACCTTCCTTCTTCTCTTTTGACTCATAGTGATGGAGTGGAATTCATGCTACGTCTGGTGGAACCTTTGTGGCTTTTGACAAATTTTTACGGTCATTCTCTTTTCTCTGTACCTTGATGTAATTTCGGCCTGAGATGGCCATCCATCCTCTTGCTGAGGGTTTCTATTCCCTTGGGTAGGGCCATCAGTCATTTCTTGCTCTCCTTAGTTTTCTCCTTTCGGTGCTACGGCCGGGGTGGGGGTTCGGGACCTACTCCTTAAGAATTCACTTGGTTCATAGATGTTCCTCCAGTGCTGGTTATTCCTTCTTCCTTCTTCCTTCTTCCTTCTTCTTTGGAGTTGGGGATCATTACAGGGTTGTTTCTGGCAAACGTCTCCATGGGGACATCTTGGCTCAACCTATAAAAAGGTACTAGGTTGGGAGCTAAGGGACTATCCTCCCAAAGGGATAGATGGAGTCTCCTCAAGTTTCGAGTCCTCGTTTTGGTCCTCTTCAGGCTTTTATTCAGTTTCCCCATTTTCCTCATTCTCATGGGTATTTCCCATAATGAAGTCCTCGCCTAGCATTACATCCAGTTGTATTCCGGTTGGGTTCGGTGGTTGGGTACTGCATTTTGACTGCATTAGTGTGGGGTTTTATTGAAATAAAAATTTCGAGAATTTTGTAAAAACACAGCGGAAAAACGAAAACCCTATACCAGTATCCATGTTTCTTGATTAGATCTAAACAAAAAGGTTTTTTGAATATACCTTATATTGATGCTTTCAAAATGATTAGTAGATCGGATTTGTAGGAACCGCAGTCTCGCAATCCCCTCTACGGTATCCACACGCGAACAATTGTGTGCTAACACTCAAGAACACGAATCCAATTCATGTCGGAATTATTTCTCTTCTTTTCTCTTTTTTAGGTTTGCAGAATTTCTCTGCCGTCTAATGTGACGTCAAAGAGTCTAACCTAAAAGGCTGTCTATAGATCTATATATAT
The DNA here is from genome assembly GCA_024138025.1 of Combretum micranthum. Lineage (NCBI taxonomy): Eukaryota > Viridiplantae > Streptophyta > Magnoliopsida > Myrtales > Combretaceae > Combretum > Combretum micranthum. Next base: position 606,734 of record JAMXBD010000744.1, read on the forward strand.
AGACATGTAGGAACCCTAAAGGAAACTCTAGAAAATAAATATGATGAGGTATTTATTTAATATTTAATAAAATACATTATTTCATTAAATATTAATTATATATCATAATCATTTATTATTCTTAAACTATTTAAGAATAATAAATATAATAATTCCTATAGGTTTAAATATAAACCTATAATATATTTCATTCGTTCTTTTATGTGTGACCCTGTAGGTACACCTAATGTTGGCAGTAGATCCTAAATACCTTTTAGACCTACAAGACATCATTGGTCTCTAGCAAGACATTATGTCTACCAAAATTAGGTGAATATCAGAATCCAATTTTTGTCTAATCTATAATTTATGTCATTATCCTTTTTGTCACATGATATCTAGATTGAACATAAACATGGAAAGTGTCATTCTTATATTGTTCAATCTTATCATTTCTCGATTTCCAAGTGATCTGGTAATACAAATGAAATTGATCACACTATCAATTCATTTGAGCATGGCCATGCATTTCTCAGTCTCACTTATCGAGGGGCCTAAATATATCTCTCTCATAACGAGAGGAACAAATCCCATCTTAATCACTTAACTTCCTATACATGATATACATTATGCCCAAACTTAACCTTTATAATTATCTGATTAAAGACAACGTTTGATTGAGTTGAAACATAACGTTTCTCATGTTGGATCCTATGGTGATTTCAGGTCTAAGGATACGTTGACATAATTATTATGAAAATCACTTATGACAATATTCCATATAGTGATCTCATAGTGGATCAGTTCAGCACACAGTCATCTAATATGTGCCTATGAGTTTCATTTGTATCACCATACAAATAGACATCTCATGTTTACCAAATAAAAACTCATACTAGATTTAATTCATTATTATTCTCATAATAATGAGCATCTAGGAACATTTAGAATAATAAATTATTCATGGATTTCTATTATAAAATAAATATGTAAACAATACAAAAGAAATGCCTCTATTTATTTATATATATATATATAAATATCAAATGACAATATCCAATAATTGACCTAGGGCACAATTACTAACAATTGGGATGATGTGCTTGTAGGCGGCATACCAGTAGAAACGTTCTTCTGCATCAGCTTTCAGCCAATCACTATGGTTTACTAGTTCGTCATGAGCATATATGTGGAGATGACCTAACTCATTCCATGTTCTGAAGTCTGAGGACTTCCGAGTGCCTTCATTCTTCAAGATAAAGGTCATTTCTTGCAGCATAGATTCATTGTACATAAAGACCATTATCCTCTCAATTGTGTAAATTACTTCTACATCACTCCACTTTTACCTCCTAAGGGTATCAAATCTTAGCTCTTCAAGCATATCTCCTCACCTGGTACATCTAAAACCCCTTTTCCATAGCTTAAACATTTCCTTAATGGTTTAGGGCCTTCCCACAATTGCAAACTCCTTGCATAAAACTCTTAGCCTAAGGCGATAGTTCACAAAGGTCTCATTCGGGTCCTTAAGGAAATCTCGAGCCTTCACCTTCGCTTCAGGGAGGGTCAAATATGCAAGAGAACAGAAATGTGATAAGATCTTAGGCTTAGGTCCTTATTTCTTAATATCTATCTTAATGTCTATTTCTACTATCTTTTGTCCTAAAACTTGCACTCTGATACCAACTTAAACTGTCACACCCCAAAGGATACAATAAACGTGGCAGTCCGCCACACATAATATTAAATCGGATGAATGACAATCTTAGTCACACAAGAGCTTTGATATTACGTGCAAGGAGTGCTTCTAAGATAGTAGGAGACTCAAAGGGGTATTACGTTTAATTAAATAATAAAACCATGCAAGAATTTATAAAGATAATCATATAATAATCATGAAGTTCAAAATTCTTACAACTTCTTAGGAGTATTCCCCCATCGTTAAAGTCTTGTTATTCTAAGCCAACTTAAAAATGTACATAAATATACCAAAAGCCTACTATAGAGATTTTTCTTAGAAGTCTACACCTAAAAACTAAACATGCAAACTTCTTCAAAAAACTCCGAGTAACTTTGGCTCGTACTTGACAAAAGGGGCTTCTTGGTGCCAACCATAAGTAATCAAACTGAAACAAAAAGTATAGGGGTATAAGCAAACTAGCTTAGTAAGATAACTCCTTTTTTCAAAACATTTCCATAAATCATACAAGTATTTAAAACAATCATACGTGTATGCGACAATCACATGAGCAATCAGAATACACACGATTAACTGGAAACCATGTGCAACATGGATTTTATGCCCTCCATGTCGGGGGTTGGGTGGTTACCAACCCATTCGACCATCAATATTTGTAGACTTACTAGCTCCTACTTGCCCATGTAGACTTTCCGACTACTATTGGCCACTACTACAACTCATCATTTCCCCACATAAAGAATAGTAGCGAAAAATAAATGTGACTCACAATATGTCATGCATGAATCATTTTTAATATTAGTGTATCCAATTATTGTCAATTTCAAGTTAAAGGTGACCAAAATAATCATACCATTGCAAGAGAACATAAATTATTCATCAAACCTTCTTTCGATATACCTAGCTTCTTATTTAACATCCACTTTATTCAACATACATCTAATTCACACAACATTTTTTCTTTTATTTTTCCATAATCTCTAGTGCCACTACTTACAAACACATTCAAAGAAATGTAATTAGTAAGTATTAACTCACTCTCACTCCATGGCGATCGCTTCTAATCAAAGTAGTCCTCTAAGAAAGCGATATCGTTTACTCCTTCACCTAAACAAGATGAAATACCCCAAATGAGACTTTCATAGAATTTCTACTTAAAGATTCTAAATCTGTCTTTTAATTGCGGTAAAAATCGGATTGGTGGAAATTCCAACTTAAAATGATCATAACTTGCACATTTTAACTTGGAATTTCGCATATTATATGTCGTTTTATACTTATTCGAAAAAACCTATCTATTTCTAAGGTTATTTTCATGGTAGGAAGTCATATGGGTCTCGGATCGGAGGGGTACAGATTTACCACGAAAATTCCATCCTTTAAAAACAACATTTTTTAATCCTTCCTTCACTCAAAGCTTGTTAAGCAAAACTTAAGTATGTATAAGGTTGGAAAGAATTCCTTTTGTACAAAAATAGACTCATAATTTATGCATGATGCTATAGGTGTTGTCTCATTTAATTAATTTCCGTAAAATAACTTTTCCTAGGTTTTGAAAAATTGTATTTGTTGTTAAACTTCTCTTTATGTGGTTGAAATAAACTTATAAATTCTTAGGTTATTATAATTTAGTGTTCTATATTTTTATTCCTTAGTTTATCAAAAGTAAGTTGAAATAAAGTTTGGTCTTTTTAAGTTATCTACCAATTTTATTTCTTAGGAATTGAAAAATAGAGTTTCAAAAGCTAAAACTAAGATAATTAATAAATTAATAATATTATAATCTTTTCTCTAACTAATGAAGCAATTTTGGGCAAATTGTAGCTGAATTCGGTGCAATTGCATGGCTGGAATCACCTTAATTTTCTCCAGCCGAAAACAAGTACACTAAGCAACACTAAAAGTCAAATGATGCAAAGGGATTAGCTACCTTATGCTTGTCTACATAACTCACCTTAATTAACTATAAAACAAGACCATTAAAAACAACAACAAAAACCAACTCAAATAACAGGCAAAACAGACACAAGACACTTCCAAACCCATTCCATAGAAGTAGTTTCTAATAAACATCAACCAAGTTTAGGATAAGGAGCATAACAAGGTACGATAAATTCGTATTTAAATTAGTTATATATAAAACACTATCTTAAACAATGTTATTGCTCACTCTAGGCTCGAATCTAACACTAAGGGGGAATGTAACACCTTCCAATTTGCTCAAACAAGGTAAAATCTAATTCCAACACTCTCTATACATAGCATATTAAATGCTAGAGTTAGAAACTAGGTGAAATAATAAGTACATGAAGTAATATGTACTGATATATCCCGTATAATATATGTAGAATGTAGAAAAACACTTAGAAGTAGCTTAAATATAAGTATAATACCTATATATTAAGAGAAAGTTAAGTTTCGAATGGAAGAAAATCGGAGAAGATGATAAATAGTGTTAACACTGTCCTTATGCCAGTAGTGTATACGCTCAATGCTGGCAGCGTATATGGGTAGGCCAACAGTGTTGAGACGGTTTACACTGGAACAGAAGCTACGTAAAATTTATTTTTGCGTAAAAATGAATGAACGCCGGCTAACTGAAGTTATACACCAGCAGCGTAGGAGCCGACGTACGTGGTAAAGCTAGCGGCCTATAAGCCAACATACCCTAATACAAAATAACATGTGAAACTTAAGAACGCCGTTATTTGGGTATCAACGCCAGTGGCGTTGGAGCCGACATACAAACATGTTTTTCTTATGTGAAGTCTGTATTACACAGACATAATATATATAATAAATAATAATAAACATATTATATATATGTATACCAAAACAGAAATTACTAAGAAAATAAATAAATACAAATACTTAGAATAATAATATGTTTAATATTTGATAACTTTTAAAACCTTAAAAACTATAGGGAAATATTAAGTACTATAAGTAAATATAATTGTTAAATAATGATTTCATATAGATAAATAAATAAGAATGGAAATTAAAACAAGTTAAATTTATGAATAATGTGACTTCTAAAAATGATAAAATAATTATATAAAATAGATCAAGAGAAACATGACGGCACTAAACAATATTAAGCAAATATGAGTTACTATAATGGGTCAATTAGAGAATAATATAAAAGAAGTAATATTAACTATGAAGATATAATCTTATTAAATATCAATTTCTCAAATATCAGATAAATGTATATAAATATCAAACAAGATCAAGACAAGCAAAATGAAACTAAATGTTCAACAATAATTGTTATTGTAAGACCATTAATGGACTAAAACAAGTAATAGAAATCGAGCCAAATATCAATTTAGGACACTAGACACTTATTAGGAGTTTAGTTATATAACCTATGTTTTATTGATGAATATTTTATTCATCTCAATTGGTGACTTTGATACCATAGAGAATGTCACGCCCCAAAGAGTACCCAAAACGCGACAGTCCACCACACTCGATATTTAAACTTAAGTATGACAACCTTAGTCATCCCATAAGTTTACATACCGGGTGTAAGGTGTACTTGCACAACTTTTAGGATCATACTTTGAATCGAATAGTCTTAAGAAAGCATACAATAGCATTAAGAATAGAAAACACAACAAAGTAAATAAGTTAAGTCTTTACAAAAGTCAAGGAGGCATACCCCTGCCAAAATAATAACAGAAGTCTATTCAGTCTAAAATCATATTACAAACGTTAGGGTTTATGTTCAAGAGATTTTCCTAGAAGTCCACGCCTCTAACTAGGTCTCGACTTCTTCAAAAGCTCCTTCATCCAAAAGATAACCCTGTGAAAAGTGTTCTCTCTGAATAACCAAAAATAAGAACACCACAGCAAAACTATTGGGTATAAGCTAACAGGCTTAGTGAGATTCATTCCCAAATATTTAATACTCAATAACAGTATATAACAGACAAGTTATTAGCAGCCATATGAAATGCACAAGCAAATGATCATACAAGAATATGACTTTCCGGGAGTCATATGTGAATGGATTTACACCCTCCATTCGGGGTTAGGATGGTCCATAAGACATGCAACCATAAATTCTAATTTTGAGTGGGGTGGTCCATAAGTCATGCAACCATCATCCCGGTCTCTTTCTCTTAGTTGTACAACCTCTGTTGTTTTATTGTTGTAGTTTTATGTGCCTACTCCACATCCGTTAACTTAAGCGATCTCACATCCTTAATGTTAATATAGGCCCCTTCGCCTTTCGCTAATATACCTTTGTCCCACCAAAAGTATATTAGCTAATGCAATATGACTCACTACGTGATATGCATGTACAATTTATTCATGTAATCGTGGCATGTTAATTATGTAGATTAAATGTGATCATCGAGAATTTCAGACAATCCAAGTCTATACTAGCTCACACAATGATATTTACAATATGTCTTGTCTCGATATACTTATTATTCATTCAACCAAGATTAAATTACAACTCATCATAGTTTTATCTTTTCCTAATTCTAGTGCCACTACGATTACAAGCACATACATGAGCACAACTATTTAAGAAATGAACTCACTCAGACATGGAGAGAAATCCACTAGTCGTAGTAGTCCTCGAGGAGTGGAAATCCATCCTCCAAATCACCTAAGTATAAGGAATACCCTCAATGAGTATTTCTCATAAAATTCTAATAAACTTAACAATTCTATTTACTAAGTTCGTCAATTTTCGTCTAAGATGAAATCCAAACTTAAAATGGTCATATCTAACTCAATTTAACTCGGAATTGCACATATTATATATCGATTTCTATCTACTGCGAAAGATCTATCCATTTCCTAAGTTAAATCAAACATAAAAGGTCGTTTAAGGGTCAAAAAACCACTGTACAGCAGGGTTACGAATTTCCAGTTTTGAGTTCTTGATGAAAATTGTTACTTTTGTTCCATTTAATCTTTTTAGATCATCTTATATTGGTTCTACACTTGTAAAGAGAACTCCTAGCGAAAGATAAAGAATTAAATACTTATATGATCATCAAGATATCATCCAAATGAAAATTCTAAGAATCTACTTTTGTAAAAAAAAAACCGAAATTTTTAGTTGAAACTCATTTTCTTGTTTTGAGAAAAATCCTTTGCTAAACTAGCATGACTCAATGAAAATAATTTTTTTATGTCTCTATTATCAAAAGCATTCCATTTTCCACATAAAACTCTTGTTTTGAAGTCTAAAATAAGGTTTTCAAAATTCATCTCTTCCAAAATCCGAATTTCCTTCTTGAGTTTTAGAATGAAAATAAGACCTAGACTTGTCCTTCACAAAACTCTCTATTTTAGAAATATCTTTTAGAAAAACTCATCTAAATTTATGAAAATCCAATCCTTAGAATATCTATACCAAGAGCCCTTTATATTTTTGTCTAAATCTTCATTTTGGGGTTAGATAATAGGTTCTAAAAATGGGTCTTGGCTTAGATCCGAATTTTCAAAAATTGTTTTTGAACATATCTCTTGATAAAATCCATCAAGACTCATGAAAAATCATCCTTTACATATCCTATCTTAAAAGCCTTCCATTTCTCAAATAAAATCTTCATTTTTGAGTTATAAAACATGTTTTTAAACCATGTCTTGGCCAAAATCCAAAAATGATATTTTTATTTTGAAAATAACTTTTGAAAATCACCTTTGATTCTTGTAAAGAGAAGTCTTGATGATATATATTCATTAAACCTTCATTTTCTCAACTAAAACTCCCATTTTGAGACTTGGAAGAGGGTTTTTAAATATAGGTTTTGTCAAGATACGAATTTCACTATTTTTATTCAAGTTCAAATCTAAGATCTACACATAATATGAACATGAATATAACAGAAATACATGGTAGTAAGCTCTGAACCTCTAGATCTAAACATAAACATAACCAAAACTTCATAAAAAATTAGATCTACAAGTATAATAAAAATATGAAGATAATAAAATCTTAAAGACAACAAATATAGCAATAATATTATAAATCATCAACAAGAGGAGTGTTTCAAAGTTTTGGCATCATCATCTCTAGCCTTCAGGCATTATGGAGAGTCCTTTGATGCATGAAACCTCCATATAATCAACCTATAGTGTCTATGGAAGCTTAAGAAGAAAGATTTAATCAAAGATCTTCAAGAATGGAGTGTGGAAGCAATAAATGAAAATGGGGGCAGCTTCTATTCTTGTGCAATAACAAGGGAAAGAGAAGAATAAAGAGAGGAAAAGAGGTAGGGTTTTCAAAAAGAGAAAGTGTGTAAATGAAATGCATTTAATAGAGAGAGGGTGTATTAAATGAGTGTGTAATAAATGGGAAAAGAAAAAAAAATAGAACAAGGGCAGAAATGGGGGAGTTTAGGTGAATTGCAAGGAGGAAAGAGAGAGTAGACAATTTGTAACTTAATTTTTTTGAAAGTGTAACTTGTTGTACTTAATGTGCTAACTAAATGAGGCTTTAATTCATTAAATAAATAAAAAAGGAAAAGTGGCTGTTTTGATGAGTATGGTCAGCTGCCATACATTGAAAGTGGAGTGTAGATTGAGTGAAAGAAAGCTTGAATAATGTGTAGAAATGACAATTGAAGTGTACTTGAAGTATGGATTGAAAAAGTGCTTTTTATTAGAAAAATATATAAAATAAAATTAAGAAAAATATTTTTAAATAAGTGGCAGAATTTTCATAATTAAAATTAAATAATTAATTGAATTATTTTAGTATTTCAACAAATATGTTACCGATACGGTCAAAATATGCTTATATAAGCTATAATTGATATTTTTAGATTCCGAAAAATTATGAACTCGATATTTTTGAAATCCTTATGAAAATACGAGTCTAAAAATATTAAAGATATATTTTTAATTTTTCGAGCCCCAGACACGCTTTCCAGAAACAATATCCAATCAGGTTCGAAATAAGCCGAAAATAAACCAATCTGATATTTTTAAGAAATCAAATATTATTATGGACTATTCTACATACTTTACTAAATTTTTGACTTCTCGATTTACGAACATAGAATTTTCGAATCTAAACTGTAGGGTTAAACTTGAGATCCGTTGACTTAGGGTTTCCGGTTGACTTCCCGGCTTAAGGTTAAGGCTTAGGATTACTCCTAAAAACCAAGGGCTTACAGAAGACCTTCCAACAGATTACTATGATTAATCACTATGAGCAGGTGAGTAATTCGGTCATATTATACTGTTTGTGCTTGTAATTAGCTGAATATGTAATGCAAAGATAATAATATAAATGTTTTGACTAAAATGTGTTGTGATTGATTGTATGATCGTTAATCTACCAATATAAAAGTGATAATACAATAGTATGATAATGTGAAATAGTATGATGATTATTGTGTGTTGTATAACTACCATAAAACCGAATAAGAACTATTGACTTATTAAATAACCTAGTCATGCATTGCACATACTACATTATTGCATATATAAACGGGTGACAGTCTACTATGTATTAATATTTCGATTCTCTGTTAATGCTTGGTTTTTCTAAAGTGTTAGTTTTTCCAAGGTTTTTTTTATTTCGTCGATTCTATGGGAACACCGCCCATGGTATCGCTTTGAAATGATTAATACTAGGGAGTTTCTAATGATTGATATAGAAAATGGTCAGTTAAAACATCATTAAGCTAAAAGTGATAACCTTAAGACGAGAAATTGTTGATTTTCCATTAAACTTAGTCTCTCATGGGCAGGTGGGTCATAAAGTAAATGTTCTTCAACCCTAAAAAGAGGGCGTAAATCTTTTTCCTGTTTAGATTCTGGATCATCCAAGCTTGTATCTGAACATATGTTTGAGTGATTGCATCACATATGATTTATTAATAACTTGTTTGATATGTAATATGTCTAGTTATTCACTAGCCATGGTTTCGCTCACATTCCCACAATCTTTTCAGGTTTACGCTTAGATCTTCGTTAGTTACTTTCAAAAATATGGTTCCGGTAAGGCTTAAGAGTTGGAAGCCTATGGTTCTATTTGGGATTAACGGTTTATATTTTCCTAAAATAGATTGGCTAGTATTATCTTACCAGTTATGTATGTAGAGAATTGCAAAAAGATTACATGGTTGTAATAATCTATAATACTCTCTGATTGAGATGACAATTATTTACTAATTTATATCTTGCATGTATTTATCCTTCTTATCAAACCAACTAAAAGATCATGTTATTTTGAAAAATATGTCGCTCTTCGAAGGCAATCTAGTGATAGTATTGAAGTGTAACTTGTCTACTTCTACTAGGGTACCCTCGGGGCATGACAGATAATCATGAAGATATTATTTGCTAACATGGTAGATTCTTCCTAATGGATTTTATCTGAAATAATTTTCAGTATAGAACACTTATAAAAATTAATTACTTATTTAAGGTCAATATAAAAATAATTACCAATATACCACTTCTAAATTGTGACTTAAAAACATGATATACAAAAGTTGCAATACCATACCTATATCGTGAAATGAAGAAGCGATATACGTATTATTTTCATACTATATCGCGTTTGGTAGTCATGATATACATGCTATACTGCAATTTGTTTAAGTGATATACGTGTATCGCTTTTTACAAACGCGATATAGGGACGGTAATGAAACATTATATCGCGTTTGTATATCACAATTTATATATTAAAAATTATGTCCTAATTATCAAACGCGATTTTAGTGTGGTATATTAGTAATTAATTTTATTAAAGTTGCATATTGGTAATATTTTTCCACAAAAACCCTGGACATGTATTGAACTCGCAGGACAAAACGTGTGTGACAGAGTCACTTTTCACGACTTGAATCACGAGCTTAAAGGTTAAGCGTGATATAAGCCGTGTCTTTCACTTTAGAAGTGTGGTTTGTGTCAACTCGAATTGCAGTTAAAATCGTGGGCGTGAATATTGGGCGTGATTTAAGTTATATGTTGAATTATAAGGCATAGTTCTCTCTCAGTGCGAATCATGGTACAAATAGAAGGTGCGATTGAGGTGCGATTTAGACTTTCCCTTGTTTTTGTTGCCCTTGGTTGGGGTCTTTGGGTTATGGTTGGAATCTATCTTAAAAAATATTTGTTGTTTTACTCCAATCTTGATTCATATAACTTTATTTCTTCTTTTTATGATCTTTAGAGCTGAAAAACAATATTTTCACAATAATAGCATAGAATCATAGGAATTTATCTAAAAATGGATTAGATAAAACACGAATTCCTACTAATAAAATAGAGTAAAAATAACTTATCATACTTTGATGTGTCATTTGATATAAAATAGATTTGATGTGATTATTTTCTTACTGGTAGAAAGATCGGTATCGTGATATGCTTGGTTTATCTGACGAATATTCTAATTAATTTATCAATATTGAAATATGAAAAATTAGTTTATATTATTTTATTAAATATTCTTTTAATATTTTCCCTCAATTTGCATGTTCGTGATCGATTGCTAGAATTTTCTACTGTAAGTTTACCGCATCGATGGTTCATCAAATTTTTATTTCGCTTCAAGGGTGGCATGTTTTCCTAGGTAATCAACTCCTAGGGTTTTGTTTCTAACTTCGTTCATTTAACATTCTAGGGTTATCAAATCTATTTGCTTGTGTTTAGGCTTTTTGGGATTTGATTTTGATTTGATATGGTTTAGGGTTTCAATTTTTATGTTAATTCTACGGTTCTCAATTAAACTTACTAAAAATGTTAGGGGTTTATAGTTAGCCCAAGCGACTAATTGGTTAAACAAAACTTAGGAGACCCGTGGTCCATATTTGACTATTAACAATAGGGTAAATATCAAATCCAATACCTGAATTTTTCATGAAAATTAAATTTAGTGTGCATATATTGATTTTTACTATGGTATATTACATGCTATGTATTAATTTCATAAATGTATATCTACAATAAATCATCAAAAGAGACTATAAATTTTGAAGAAAGAGCTCTTTATTATAAAATTTTCACTTCATGATAGGATTGCAAATTTTGTGATAACATCTTGTTTTAGGGAACTTAAACTACTGCCACGGGACCATAACTACTTATATGAAAATTAAATGGATTACAAAAAAAAAGTGTAAAAGATTTCAGGGGTTCGATCACATTAGAGAAGATTTGGACCATTAATTGGCGACAGGACTAGTCTTGTTGTCACCACTAACCGTAGAATTTTTCTTTGTTTTTAAGATGATTGAAATTATCTCATAAGCAGTCAAAAGGAAAAAGTTATCTCATAAATCGTACATTAATAATGCCAAAAATAATCTATCAATATAAATATCCATATTCTTAGAAAACTACAATACGGTATCCAACGATTTACATGTCAAGCTCGATTAACTATTCATCAATGTCAACTTTTTACGAGATTTGGTATTATTGTCAAAATTTGGTAGTTTGAGTGAATACAAATTTTTTTTTAAGGTTTTGGTATTTTTGTGCTAATGTGCTATTCTCATCTTAATTTAGTACTAGTAGAGGATGCACCTACGTTGTGGGTATAAAAATTAAATAAGAAAATGAACTTCTACAATGAATAACATAGTTAAAGTTCATTGCATGCAAGATCGGTAGACAGAGGAAGAAACTAAAAACATTGCATAACTTGCATAAAAAAATATGAAAAAGAAATCAAAAGATTAATGAAATAATACTCTAATATATTGTAACTATTTATTACAAAGTTTGTAACGCACGAATCGTAATCACAATTATTTTGCTTCATCAAAGATGTAGCCATATACCTATAAAACAAATGAGATATTAGAAAAGGGAATTTATTTAATCAAATTATACTTCTATATATACACTTAAGTGACTTGGTAATTAATTTATTGAATTCCTTGTATAACAGCTCATTTGCAAAAGTTTTGGGCTTGGTAATTAATTTATACTTATTAAATTGAAAAAAAAAAGTTGTAGTAAGACGGAATTTTAAATCTTAGTAAGACATAATTAGACATATGTAATAGCTTTTGCTCTGCAAAATGAAAACATCAACGTATTTAAATTAAATAAAAGCTAACATATAAAAGGGGATGATGTTTGATAATATCATATTGCAACAGCAATCTTATATGATAATCATAATTAGATTTATCTTACCTAATAGATTCCACATATTATTTGTGTTGTACTTGATGATTAGGCGCATCTTCATATCTGCAAGTCATTAACAATATAATGAAAAGGAAATCATACTTTTGCACGTAATTAGCAATGCAATATCTAAAAATTTTACAATGGAAGTTATGACCTTTGTTTATATAGTGGTATATTACCTGTGTTGCTGAAGCCTTCCAATTTCTTGTTTTATCATTTTAATCAATGTGTTTTTTGTCAGTTTTAATAGAGAATACACAACCAAAACTATAAATCCTCAAATAATTTCTCTACAGGAGGAATAGTAAAGTCCTAATCCAAAAATAAAAAACTTATACCAAAAAGAAAATATATGTGATAGATATAGTTGTCATATAAAGGGATTATTTGGAACATATTGTGGAAATCTCTAAATTAGTTAACCAAGCCTCAAGAGGAATTATATAATTATAGTGAATTAAAGTAAACTTGGATAAAACGTATAATAAATTATACTTTATTATTCCTTCAAATGGGTGTGGAGACGAATCGGAAAGTTTTCACTTAAATTATAAAGATAATCATATAATAATATTAGAGAGATCGATAAATTACCATATAAAACTATATGATAAAAATATGCAATGAATGAAAGGGTTATGACTTATTTTATATAGATAGATAGATAGATATAGAAGAATAGAAAGAATATTTAAATAGCAATGATAATTCTTTTCTTTAGTTAATATTCTTAAATGTAATGATAATTTTATTTCCTTAAATAAATTGATCAAATACTAATATTGGAGAGATTAATAAATTACCATATAAAATTATATGATAAAAATGTGTGACGAATGAAAGGGTTTTAGCTTAAATTATATAGAAGATAGAAAGAATGAAAGGGTTCTAACTTAAATTATATAGATAGATAGATATAGATTAAATTGCAATGATGATTATTTTCTTCAGTAAATATTTTTAAATGCAATGATAAGTTTATTTTCTTAAATAAAATGATTAAATAATAATATTAGAGAGATTGATAAATTATCATATAAAACTATATGATAAAAACATACAACGAATAAAAGGATTATAACTTAAATTATATAAAATATTTTGAGTGGGTACCCATTTTTTATAGGATCTAGTATTATTATCAAAATCTAATATTTTCATCTGAATTTTGTACTTTGAGAAAATACCAACTTTTTCTAAACTGTAGTACTTTTGTACAAATCTGTTATTCTTATCCAAATTTTGTACTTTGAGCTAGCACCAACATTTTACGGAATTTGATATCATTGTTGAAATATGATATTTTTTTATCTAAATTTGGTATTTTTGGCGCTAGCACCAACATTTTAGAAGTCTTTCAACAAAATAATAACAACTATAACACAAGCCTACTATATAGATTTTCCTAGAAGCCTATGTTCTAAATTTAAGTACATATAGCTTCTCCCAAAAACTTCTAGTAGCTTAAACTCGTACCTGGCATACGGGGCTCCTTGGAGCCAACCAAAGGCAATCATACTGTAACAAAAAGCTATAAAGGTATAAGCAAATCTAGCTTAGTGAGATAATTCAATCTATAAGACATTTCCATAATTCAAACAAATATTTCAATAATCATATGAGAATGCACCAAACATATAAACAAACAAAATACACAAGATTAACCGGAAATCAAGTGTAGCATGGATTTTACGCCCTCCATGTCGAGAGTTGGGAGGTTACAGGCCCATACAACCATCAATATTTGTAGATTTACCGGCTCCTGCTTGCCCTGTAAATTTTCTGGCTCCTACTAGCCCATGCAGTCTTTGTGGCTCCTACTAGCCACCACTATTATTTCCTTCGTTTCCCCACACGAAGAATAGTAGTGAAATAAATGTGACTCATAATTATGATATGCGTTAATTAATTTCAATTTATATTTAATCAAATAATGTTAAGTTCAAGTTAAAGGCGATTAACACAATTTTCATCATATCAATACAAGAATCACAATTTATTTATCAAACCTTCTTTCGATATTCTTAACTTGTATTCAACCAATCATAATTCCAAGTCACACAACAATTATTCATTTATCTTTTTCTTAATTACTAGTGCTACTACTTACAAACATAAACAAGGAAATGTAACTTAGTAAAGGATTAACTCACTCCATGTTGGTAGATCCTAATCGAAGTAATCTTTCGAGAAAGTGATCTCGGGTCCTTCTCCACCTAAAAAAGATGAGATACCCCAAAATGAGTCTTTCATGAAATTTCTATTCTTGAAGATTCTAAACTTTTCTCAAAATCGCGGTAAAATCGTATAAGAAGAAATTCCAACTTAAAATGGTCATAACTTGCTCATTTTAACTCGGAATTTCGCATATAATATACCGTTTTCTACCTATTTGAAAAGATCTATCTATTTCTATACTTATTTTTATCAAACTAAGTTGTTTGGGTTCTGAAAAAGTGGCGAACAGATTCACCATGAATTTTTATAAACTTGTTTTCTTTCTTTTATCCATAGCTCATTTTGAAGAGATAGGTAATATAATAGCTTGTAAAACCTTTGAAATGTATAAACATATGTTAAGTGACTCATATTGAATGTATGAAGTTAATGAAGTTGTCTCAAACTATGAAAGTAAAGTCTTTTAATTATTTGGAAAGTGAGAACTTTTGAAATATTCCTTTTTATTTTGCTTTGAAAATATCTTAAGTTATTTCAAATGAGTATTTTCTTTTCCTAAATTTAATTTCCGTAATCTCTTTAAATTCCTAAAGAATGATTTTATTTTTTAAGCTTAGTTTCTAACACTTTTTGAAAGTAATAACAATTCTATGTTTAGAGAAAAATTTTCTTTGTTTCTTGAGATCATTCCATTTTGATGAAAAAGAATTTCTAATACTTGATAAAAAGTGAAGTTTTAGTAAAACTTTTATTTATTTCAAAAAGTTCTTTTCTATGAGCTCCTTAGAAAAGTTTGTTTAAGAAAATTACTTCCTACTTTTATTTCTAGAAAAGAATTTTTAAGAAAACCTTTCCTCATTTATTTTGTTGAGACAAAAGTCATTATGTTCATGCATGAATATGAATCATAAAGTTATGGAAACATAAATAAACATAATAACTTGAAAGAATAAGCTAATAAGGAAATTAATCAAGTATTGGAACCTTAGCTTCATCAAGATATCTTGGGACTAAGAAAAGACTAGTCCCTAAAAGAAAAAGAAAATGTTTTGATTTGATGAGGACAGGTTTAAGACTAGAAAGACTAGTCTTAAAAACAATATAAAAGTAAATAAATTGCAAGGAAGTAAATAAATTGCAAGGAAAGTAAATCAATTGTAAAACAAATGAGCTTATATGCTTTAAAAGATATATATAGCTATATAGATATATTAAATATAAAAGCAACATAAAGAAATTAGATGATGAACAAAAACAAAGTATGAACCTATTATTGCTTTCTTTAACCTTCATGGTTTATAAAACACACATTAAGCTCATACTAAGTAGATGAACATAAAGAAGACTTGAAGAAAATTACCTAAAAAAACTAAACTAGAGAGAACTTCTTGGGAGAGATTTCTTGTAGAAATTTGGGAGAGTAACTTTAGTGTATGAGAGGTGTGAAAGAAGTGGAAGTAAGAGGGGGTATTTATAGGAAAATGTGGGAGATAATTTGTGTTAATTAAATAAAGAAAAATGAAACAAATTGGAGAGAAGAGGGAGAAGGGCCGATGCTAATTTGAGAGAGAGAGGGAGTGAAATTTTATTTTTTTGTATTTTTGTTAATTAAAAGTAAGATATGAAATATGTGAAGTTATATTGGAAAAGAAAATGTGTAAGAAATAGAGGTATGGGTTGTAAGAGTAGGTTGTAAGAAAAAATAGAGATAGATAAATAGTGTAGAATAGTAGTAAATAGTGTAATGTAAAGTAGACATGACAATTTAAGTTCCGGTAGTAAGAAAATACACGTATAAATACGATATCTGATATTTTTAGCTACCGAAAAATTATGAAATTGATATTTTTGAAAATCTTATATTTTTATTAGTCTAACAGTATATTCGGAATATTTTTATTATTCTGAGCCAAGAGACTCGTTTTTCAACAACTGTGTCTTATCGAGTTCAAAACGAGTTGCAATTTTACTAAACTGATCTTTTTAAGATTTTTAAATGATTACGAACTATTCTACTCATTAAACTCTTTCTTACTTTCCTAGGGTTTCTTAAACAGGGATGCTAGATTTAAGCGATTACGGTAGACTAGGGTTTTGTTGACTTTAGAAATCCAATTGACTTCTAATTAGAGTTTAATCTTTAAATTGATTACAACACTTTGGGGGTTTACAACCTACCCCCCGTAAAGGAAGTTATGACTTAAATTATATAGATAGATAGATAGATAGATATAGAAGAATAGAAAGAATAGATTTAAATAGCAATGATAATTCTTTTCTTTAGTCAATATTCTTAAATGTAATGATAATTTTATTTCCTTAAATAAATTGATCAAAGACTAATATTAGAGAGATTAATAAATTACCATATAAAACTATATGATAAAAATGTATGATGAATGAAAAGGTTTAGCTTAAATTATATAGAAGATAGAAAGAATGAAAGAGTTCTAACTTAAATTATATAGATAAATAGATATAGATTAAATTGCAATGATGGTTATTTTCTTTAGTCAATATTCTTAAATACAATGATAAGTTTATTTCCTTAAATAAAATGATCAAATAATAATATTAGAGACATTGATAAATTATCATATAAAACTATATGATAAAAATATACGACGAATGATAGGATTATAGCTTAAATTATATTGAATATTTTGAGTGGGTACCCATTTTTTATAGGATCTAGTATTATTATCAAAATCTAATAATTTCATCTGAAGTTTGTACTTTGAGAAAAAACCAACTTTTTCTAAACTAGAGTACTTTTGTATAAATCTGTTATTCTTATCCAAATTTTATACTTTGAGCTAGCACCAACATTTTACGGAATTTGGTATCATTGTTGAAATATGATATTTTTTATCTAAATTTGGTATTTTTGGCGCGGGGCAATGTTTTATAATTATAGGTTTTGATATTTTTGTGCCAATTTAATATTCTTGTCTAAATTTGACGCATTCAACGAGTATCCACTTTTTTATCCATTATAACAATTTTGTTTCAATCTAGTATTATTATTAAAATATAATTTTTTAATAGACGACCAATCAGCCTTATTTCAAGTCGCAGCGCACTACTTACCCAGTAATTCCCTATCGTTGCAATCTTTGTTTCCTCCCTCTCTCTCTCAGTCTTGCTGTCTCCGACTGTGACCCTGCTTATTTTATGTTTATATTATTTATTTTTTAGGGTGGGGCAAAAAAAAAAAAAAAAAGAAAGAAAAGACAAAACAAAGAAAGAAAGTGAGATAATGATAAAACAACTTAAAAAAGGCAAAAAAAAAGAGAAACCAGTCCACTGGACCTAGACACCCTCTTCCAGGAACCTTCATTTCATTATCCTTCCTCTTCTCTCTCTTCTATGCTGTTATATGTAACCCCAACCCCAATCATTAACCACTGCCTGTAAAAAATTTCTTGCTCTTGTTGTTGTTATTGTATATGTGTATGTGTTATGTATTTGTATGTTAAGTATCATCACTAATCAGTCAAAGTTCAACGACTGTAACTCTCTTGGTAACTTCAATTTTTGTCCATTCTTCTTTATTTCCTTTTCTTTTTTTTTTTTGTGTTAAAATTTCTTCCTTTTTTGAAAATTCTATGTAATCATAGGTTTGTCAAAATGGTTAATTTTCAAGCACCTGCGCGCGCGCAACACACGCGCACATATATTAGTCTAAAATTTTCGGATGGATCGATTCTAATTGAAATTTTTGTCAGAAAGGGTGTGTTGGTTTTTGGAAAAGGAGACATGGGTGTGTCTAGTTTTGATGCTTACTTCAAGTAATAGCTTCATCAGTATTAGTCGATTTCATTTTTATACGAGCTTGCTGCAATCGCAATGTTGTTTTGCTTTTTCTATTAGGATTAGGGTTAGAAGAGTTGTACTCCAAGCAAGTAAGCTGTTTGAGTATCAAAAATACTTATGTTTGTTGGGAGTGTCTTGCTGCGGGTGTCTGCTATGCTGCTGTATCCTATCTTACTTATAAATCACATGCAGACAACGACGGAGATTGGCTTGGCTGCTGCTTCTGCTTAGCTTTTCCCTGATACCGTGTTTTTGTCGGTCAACTTCCCTTGCATTGCCCGTATTCCTTAATTTTTGAATCTCATTGCTGTGGAGTTTGCCATTGATAACGAGGTCTAAAATTTATTAAGTGTTAAGGGTAGTATCAGGAAAAAAAAATAAAAGCTAAGACAGAGGAAGAACATGTTCTTCCACTTCCACCCAAATGCGAGTACCAAGTACCTAAACTCCTTCCTTGTGATTCTGTTTACGGTTAAAGATGCATATAATTGTGATTGTGTTTGCGTGCATGTAATTATATATAAGATAGGACTGCAGAAGGTTCCAATCATCGGTAAAATTGCTGCAATTGCAATACTTCTATGTGCCCCCACCCCCCCTTCTTTTGCATGTTAAAATTAAGATAGTTTTACTTTGAGCAGATGAGGAAGATTTGAAAAAAAAAAAAAAACAAAATTCTTATCTTGAGAGCACTTCTTGTTTCAGGAATCAATAGTTTACTGGTCTATACCAACCCCTGGATCAACTTAACTCACGAAGGGATCTTGTGATTGTATGTTTTGAGCTCTTCTCTCTTTTCAATCTTCAAGTTAGGTTACCCTTGTAAATGGACTCCCGGCAGGAGAAATTTGTAAGGTGAGCTCATGATGTTATTTCAACTTCTTGCAGAATTCCTTATTCGCTTCGGTATCACCTTTAACATTCATCCTTAAAGAAGAAGATAAAAACACTCATTTCAATTCTCTGAGTGACATGACTTATCTGATCTGAACACTGCAATTTTTCAATACGGTGATATCTACGGTCTAAAAATTCACCAATATACATCTGAACTAGATTAAGGGTATTAAGCAAATTTTCTTGTAAATGCAGCATATACAAGTGATATCTCATCATAGAAATTAACATATGTATAAATATGCTAGACACCTGAGTATTCAAATATAAAAATTTACCAAAGGAGTAACCTTTTAAAAGAAAATGTGGCAAGAATCCTTCCTATGAATAAAATGACTAGCTTATGATTATTGCAAGGCCATTGCATTATTCATGGGTTAAGACCTTCCTTTGTCACATATTCAGCCAATTAGTTATTAACTTGGTATAAGAATTGATTTTACTGAATAGTAGCACACGGGCTGCAACATTTAGTGCGTGTGCTCTTCATTCCACCTCATTCCTTCTTTTTTATTTTTATTTATTTATTTTTATCTTTTTCCCCTTCTCTTATTCTTACTTGTATGAATAAAATTTGGGCGAACAATTTCTAGTATGATAGGATAACATGATTAGGAGTGCAACTATTGGGAGTACAGACAAAACACAAAACTGGCACTGCATACAAAATGAAGGAAACAATTGTGACATAAATATATATGATTGTAATGCAAACCAGTTATTTGCGGTCTCTGTTTAACTTAAAGTACTTTTGGCAATAACATGAATTTAACACGAAAAATATTCTTGATTTGAGAGAATTTATTTTTTTTATTCGGATCATCATACCAATTTTAATGACCTTGAGATTCTATTTTTCTTAATTTCTTGCTTTTCTTTATTTTATTTTATTTTATCTTTTTATTTTCATGTCTGCGGTTGGATTGGTTGTCCCCTGACGGATAGACCATCCAAGATGCTTTCACCTACTAAGTTCACATCGCACTATATAGTTTGCCATGATAAGTGTCCTTGCTAATTTTGAACTGAAGACCTCATGCTATCTGCCAAGAGGGTTTTAGTTTTGACCATTAGACCAATTCTTTGGTCTAATTATTCTGTTCCCCAACCCTTTCCTTTACTTCTATCTTCTGCTCATTGCTAAATAAATATCTCCATGCTCTTTTGCAATCTCTCTGTTCATTGGACTGTTAACATTTCATGTTTCCATAAGTTTCTCAGCTGATTGGGCCTCTTGTTTTCATCATCTCATACTGTTTTCCTTCTCAGATTTCAGGAGTGGAATTTAGATAAAGATACTGAAGTCCAATATGGAGGGGGGGAGGGAGCGCACTTTGGCAAGTTTAGGAATGTTCTATTTTCATTCTCTGATAAGCTAGGACTCGGCTCTGGTCGCATAGGGAATATAAGATCGTGGAGATCATATTCTTTCACAAATATGCTAGCAAATGGTTTGGTATCCAATAAGAAAATTCTTGATCCACAGGGGCCTTTCCTTCAAAAATGGAATAAGATATTTGTGCTTTCATGTGTGCTTGCCGTTTCATTAGACCCTTTGTTTCTCTACATTCCTGTCATAGATGATGTCAATAAGTGCCTCGATTTAGATCGAAGAATGGAGATTACTGCAAGTGTCCTACGATCCTTCACAGACATCTTTTATATATTGCATATAATACTCCAATTCCGTACTGGTTTTATTGCACCATCTTCTCGAGTATTTGGCAGAGGTGTATTAGTTGAAGACTCGTTAGCAATAGCAAGGAGGTATATATCATCATACTTTCTAATCGACATTCTTGCAGTGCTTCCTCTCCCACAGGTGAGAGAAAACTAAACTCTTGTGTGCTGCATTAATGAAAAGTAGTTAATGCAGAATTTCTTTTGCATATTTATCGAATGGAAACTTTGGAGATTTACCAGTTAAAATTACTTGCACCTTGATGGAAGATGATTTCATTTTATGACTTACATTATGTTCTTTTGATGCATTTACTTTCAAGAATTAAGTTCTTGACTTCTTCCTATTTTTATTTGCTAATTCATTCCTGTGCCTAGAACAAAGATGCGTTACTGATGCAGCCTTACCTTATTCTTGGTTTCAGGTTTGGTTTGTGAAAAAGAAAGTTTCTATGTGTCTCTAACTCTCTCATCTTTTATGTATATAAATTTGGAATCTTTTTCTGTATTAGATATGTATTGGAAATGCATGGCTTAGTATTAAAGGATATGGTTCTGGAATGTTTGTAAACTTGATCTGTGCCTATTTGTGTAGACATCTTTTATACGCAATGGCTAAAATCTGAAACTATACTTCATAAGTTTATATCCAAGTGACATGACTTCGCTTTTTTTATGCAAAATTGCACTTGGCATACTAACATAAAAGGTATGATTGTCCCATCAGTTCCTGAAATTTTAATAAAAATAAATTTGGTAACCTGGTATTCGTGTAATGTAATTGATTGGTGAAGTCGAAAAAAGATTAATTAGGAGCAATATGTCATGTTTAAGGCTTAGTGGTTGGGAAGGATTTGACATGTGGGTTAAAAAACCTACTGTCTGCTGTTACAAATGCTCCCATGTTAAAAGTTTATTTGTTTGTACTTACCATTAGGCAATCCATGTGCCGTATCACTGTTGGTAAAGTCTTTCTTATTGAAGCAAGAATCGTAAATTCCTTTTTGGTTTTTATGTTCATAACATCCAAGCAATCATTCCAGTTCATATTTTCCATAGATAACCCGGATACTTATGATGATTTAATTGTTTAGGTTGTTCTTCTTATTATACCAAGATTGGGGGGCTACAAATCTTTGAATACGAAGAATTTGTTGAAATTTGTCATTATCTTCCAGTATATACCAAGGGTGTTTCGGATATACCCACTATACAGAGAGGTTACCAGGAGTTCCGGTATACTGACAGAGACTGCTTGGGCTGGAGCTGTGTTCAATCTATTCCTTTACATGCTTGCTAGTCATGTAAGTTTGATGATGTTGTGGTTTTTGCCGATTTACAAACATATGAGCTGTGTTATTTTATTTATTTATTTTGTATAAATAGATACTAAGTTTCATTCAATAGTATTAATATTATTTAGGGTTAATGTTGCAAATAACACTTGAATTTTGGCAAAATATGCAATTAGATATCTGAACTTTAAAATTAATCAGTGAATTAAATTTTAAAATCGATCAATTTAATGCTTAAAAGAATTTTTTGTGTATGCCAATAGTACGTACATGATATTGGTTAGCAACATGAAAAGTAATTTTGGGTACTAAATTGACAAATTTCAAAGTTCAGGTATCTAATTACATGTATTATCAAATTTCAGGTATTATTTGCGATATTTATCCTATTATTTAATACTATTGGAGAGAGAGGTGCCAACATCATACCAGTCTAAGAAAATTAATTTAATAAAACGTTACTAATTAAATTTAAAGTAGTAAAAATTATTTATATATTCCGGTCATTTTCAACCATGTCTATATTACAATTTCATTGTTTTTTCTATCCTTCCACACGTCTGGTAGATTGAAGTAGGAGGTGTCACTCGATCATGGTTAACAACTTTTGCATCCTTGGGTAGGATTTTGAACCAAGACTTCTTATTCTTTTTGCGGTTAATGTTACAAATAGTACCTAAATGTGGCAAAATATGCAATTAAGTACTTAAACTTTAAAATTGATCGATTTAATACCTGAACTTTGAAATGGATCAATTTAGTATTTGAAAAACTTTAAAATTGATTAATTTAATAACTGAAAGAATTTAACAAAGGTATTTTTAGCCCGTATGAAAAGTTATTTCATGTATTAAATTGATCAATTTCAAAGTTCAGGTTTCAAAGTTTAAGTATTTAATTGCATATTTTATTAAAGTTCAAATACTATTTGTGTTATTAATCCTTCTTTTTGTATATTATAAGGACTCGCCTTGTAGCATTATGTGAAGCTTGAACACTACTTGTTAATCTGGCATCCCAACAAAGTTCTCGGTGATGGTGAAGTCACACATCAACGTAGGAAATGAAAATGGGGTTTGCCATCCGGAAATTTGGTTCCTATGTGCTTAATTATATATATTTTTCCTCCCCACTGTATGATGAAGTGCACCGCAAGTCTGCTTGATGGATGTCAGGTCCATGAGTGGTGTATGGGTGATGCTGTAGGTGGCAATGAATGATGATGGGCTTATGTGATACTGGAGAAGAGTTTATCTGTTCTTGGTCTGCAGGGTCGAGACAACCAGAAAAAATTAATACTTTTTAATATTTTTATTTTTTTAATTTAATTAGTAATATTTTTTATTAAATTATTTTTTTAGACCAATAAGACATTGACACGTCTCTCTAATAGTGTTAAATCATATTAACTTTTTAAATAAAACTTAGATCACCTATTTTTCAAACAGAAAAAAAATAAATTTACTCAAGTTATATGTGGGCAAATGCACAGGTAAGTTTTTTTTTTTAATTAATTAATTTTAAAAGATAGCTGCATCTCTCATTGTTGTTGCATCAATTGATGACCATCACCCAGTTCTTTGTCTTATGCCCTCTGTGTGTGCATGTCTTCACAGTTTATTTTAAGCATTGAATGGGTATTTGGTTTGCATATAACTTTGCAGGTAATCGGAGCACTTTGGTACTTGTTCTCCATAGAAAGAGAAACTACCTGTTGGCAGAAAGCTTGTCATAAACAAGTTGGATGCTCAAGAGATTCTTTATATTGTGATGACAGATCCAAACACAATTCGTCTTTTAATTCTTCTTCTTGCCCAATACAACCACCTGATACAGAGCTCTTTGATTTTGGAATTTTTCTCTCTGCCCTTCAGTCAGGTGTTGTGCAGTCAAATGATTTCCCAGAGAAGTTTTTCTATTGTTTTTGGTGGGGGCTGCAGAATCTAAGGTGCACATATATAACTTCTTTCTCCCCCTCTCTCTCGTGCAGTCCTTTTGAGTCATTTTCTTTGACAGTGCCATGGACTTAGTTGCATACTTTTGTTTGGTCTTATGTATTGTTTGTCATTGATATAGAATGCATGATTCTGAGCAGTAGGGGATTTTTCTGTAGAAGGGGAGGTAGTTTCATGTTTAGTCTTTCAATACTGATGTGAACCTTTCTATTTTGGTGACATTAGATGAATTTTGATTTATGCAGTTCACTTGGTCAAAACCTCAAGACAAGTATATATGTCTGGGAAATTTGCTTTGCAGTTTTCATTTCAATCTCGGGTCTGGTTCTATTTTCTCTTCTCATTGGAAATATGCAGGTTAGTTATGATCTCTGTCTTCTGGGTACATAGTTACTGAACAATAGTGTTGGGAGACTTCAATGTCATTTCACATCATCAGCTTTTTAGTGGATTGCATCTTTTACCTTTTCCTTCTAATGAAACCTTTATCTGTACTGCTGTATTCATGTAAATTAGCTTTCTAGTTTTTTACTTGTCTTTTGCCCCATTCAAACTTTGTTGTTCACATAGGATCCTATCATAAATGAAAGTGAGAGACCAAAAAAGATTCGGAGAGAAGTAATAAAAATGATACTATATATTTGGGTATTAATGAACATATGGTCTGCCATCCAGTGTACTTGCAAAACATGATCCATATTGTATTGATGAGATGAGACATGTTTAAACAGACCTATTTACAATCAACAACAACAAGATTGGAAGAGATGAGAGTGAAGAGACGCGATGCAGAACAGTGGATGTCCCACAGATTACTCCCAGACAGTCTGAGGGATCGAATTAGAAGATATGAACAGTATAAATGGCAGGAAACTAGAGGAGTTGATGAGGAAAATCTGCTCTGTAATCTTCCAAAGGATCTTAGAAGGGACATTAAACGCCATCTATGTTTGGCTCTTCTTAAGAGAGTGAGTTTCTCTTGACTGGAGTCTTTTAGTTTTCTTGTGACAAATGGTATTGGCTATCCAATGTTTGTTTTGGTTTTATGATGATCTCACAAGACGTCAACTACAGCTAACATGGTACGCTTTGATGAAATTGTGCTTCAGTGAACTTGTTGGCTGCAGCTATGGCTATAGAGTTTTTCCTTGACTGTCGTCTCTCTTATTTTCATGATATTTGATCTCTGGATTTCACTCTTCATTCTTTAATTTTAAAGGTGCCAATGTTTGAAAAAATGGATGAACAACTCTTGGATGCTATGTGTGACCGTCTTAAGCCTGTCCTTTACACTGAGGAAAGCTATATCATCCGTGAAGGAGATCCAGTTGATGAGATGCTCTTTGTAATGCGAGGACGTTTATTGACAATAACTACTAATGGGGGAAGGACTGGATTTTTCAATTCCGAATATCTTAAAGCTGGTGATTTCTGTGGAGAAGAGCTTCTCACTTGGGCGCTTGACCCACACTCCTCATCTAACCTCCCTATTTCAACCAGGACTGTCCAAGCCCTAACAGAAGTTGAAGCCTTCGCTTTGATGGCTGATGACTTAAAGTTTGTTGCTTCTCAATTCCGACGACTTCATAGCAAGCAGCTCCGCCATACATTCAGGTTTTACTCACAGCAATGGAGGACATGGGCAGCATGTTTTATCCAAGCTGCATGGCGTCGCTATGCAAGGAAGAAGTTGGAAGAGTCTCTTCAACAAGAGGAAAGCAGATTGCAGAGTGCCTTGGCGACCGGTGGTGGAAGTTCTCCCAGTTTAGGAGCCACCATCTATGCTTCTCGATTTGCTGCAAATGTGCTCCGTGCTATAAGGAACAAGGGTTCAAGGAAGGCTAGAATGCCAGAAAGGATAACTCCTATCCTGCTTCAGAAGCCAGCTGAGCCTGACTTCACTGCTGAAGAACAATAGATATATAAAAAAACTACTAAGATAATGATATAATTTGTTGTATAGAAGCATAAGGGCATTGTTTGATTTTGGGGGAAGGTGGTGAAGAGAAGAGGAGAGCAAGCTTATCTAATGTCTTCAGAACTGCAGTTTGATGCGTGTGTAATAGACCTGTGTATATTGGCTATCCAACATAGATTTCTTTTCCTTATAACTTATTTTCCTCTTCCTTTTCCGTGTGCAGCTAGTCCCTCACTAATGGCAACCAAGGCACATGCGTGTTAGTGGCAACAATCAAGTGAGATACATCATACATTCACATAAAATCACAAGAAATGCGATTGAGAACTTTTTCCATCCAAGTAACTAGGCACGGACAAACGAAAATTTGTTTTTGTAGCCATTCTTTATATGATCGGCGGTGGGTCATTTTTAGGCACAGGTAACTTCGAATCTTCAAGTAACATATGCTGTTGCTGTCGACTTGTGAATACATTGTTAGGCCATTGTCATCTTACTAAATATTGGGGGTCCAAGGCATATATAATTTGCGATATTTACATCCACATCTAGATATTGTCACGGTTTCAAAACGGAATCGGACTGGAATTAGATCCGATAGTTTTGAGTCTTGAAATTGAGGAACTAAAATCGGCTTTCATAGTTTCAGTTTGATTCCATAGAACTGGTGGCTTTCAAGGTAAATTTTTTCTAAAAAAAAAAATGAATAAATAAATTTTAATTTTTAATAAATTTTAAACTCAAGTAATAATTGGATTCAAAGGGTTCATATAGTCAATTTTTTAAAAATTTGTTTAGTATGTGCATTTAATTTGCAAAATACTTTAGATGATAAAAAGAAAATTATTACACAAAAAATCATCTAACATTATTAAAGGAATAAATTTCGCTTTTAGGAGAAGTTTATATATAAATTAAATTATATGCTTTCAAATTATATTTATTTGTGTTATTAATAAGAACATTTAAATATTATGAATATACAACAAATTTAAATATTCCAACAAAATAGTTTAATAATTAATATTTTTTCAATTCTCTTTATTTTTTTTTTTTTATTTTTTTGCTGTAACCATTCTACCAAGTTCTAGATCGAAGAACCATATAAAAACTGCTGATTTCTTAATTTCTAGGTGATTTTTAGAACTAATAGACCTTTTGCTGGTTTTAAAACCATCCAATCAATTCAATTTATGTTCTAGAACCACCATGGTAGCTCTAATTTGGAATTAAGTCTAGAGCTATCATGCTAGTTCTAATTTGGAACCAAACCATGTGATGACTGTCCCTGTACATTCGAGTTTCCA
Source organism: Combretum micranthum (assembly GCA_024138025.1). NCBI lineage: Eukaryota > Viridiplantae > Streptophyta > Magnoliopsida > Myrtales > Combretaceae > Combretum > Combretum micranthum. The sequence continues at coordinate 634,591 of JAMXBD010000744.1, forward strand.
TGACTTGTGCCCAAGTGTTACATTCTCATTAGCTTGGCCGTGGCCAAATCTTAAATTATTAGAAGCCATCCAGCGAGATGTGCTTCGGGTAACATTCCCAGATCTATCACTTACCATGACCTTTTCACATCAATTAGTTAGATTTTAGTAGTGGTATAGCGAATTCGTTAGATTTCAGTTTGAAAAGAGGGATTTAAGTTGATGGTATAAATAATTTCGATGTAATTGTAAAAAGATAACCCTTTGATTTTAACAAAATTTAAGAATTCCTTTGTGAAGATTATCCTCGAATAGGTAATCGTGGGCTAACTCCGTCTTGAATAGAGGGACTCACATTCTTTTTACCAAATTTTATATTTTAGAGTTGTTGAGCTGAGTGAATCACAATGTCAGCGAGTGGTGGGGTGGGGAGAGGAGAGACGAAGAGGTAACTTCAAAAGATGATAATGGTTAGCCAAAAGGCTTTGCCCCAAATAAGGCTGTTTAAACGTTCAGAGCGAGGGGTGGAGGGGGGAGGGGGCGCGCAGAAAATAGCATGGGATAGGCACTTCCGCTGATCAGCATCTCATTTTGTGAGCAATTGTCTCAAAATAATCTGTATAAACAAATGCTAATTGTATCCAATTCTCCCTCGGTTGTTCTCCACAGCAACAAGCCGTTTAAAGAAAAAAGGAAACCCCACTACAGAACAGACTCATCAGTTTCTGGATCAAGAACTGGGAGAATGTTCAAGGCTGAGGAACCAAGATGCAGACCTCGAACTATGCCTCCGAATCCAACCTTGATACTGTAGCATAGGAGCAAGATAGAATCCCAAATTGCTGTCCTTCCCTGAAAGTAAGGCAATACATTAATGCTTCAATCAGGAGAAAAATACAACTTGTGATTGTGCATACATAACAGAGTATCACAATGTCTTTGTTTTTGTTTGCAACAGATGTTGGTAATAATGTAAAGCAAGTGAAAAATCAAAGAAAATAAACTTCATTTCCCTCAACACTGAAGTAAACTAGTCATCCACCCTCTAACAAAATTTCAAAGATGAGTGGAAGGGGTATTTACTAAAAATTATATTACATTCCCCAATCTAATAGAAAAAAACATCATTTTCTTTCCATTCATTTTTCCCCTTATTTTCATTCTTGTTTACTTACCCCTCAAAATCTCTATCCATACAAAATATTAAGATCAATCGCAATAAATAATCTCTAGTCATCTACAAGTTATACTTTTTCTGAAAAAGAAAAAAAAGAAGAGAAAAAAGTGAACTTGTCTTAAGCTTTTGGTGCTTGCTACCATCACGAAAGAATGTATAAAACCATAGTAATCAACAACTCAGAATCTTACGTGCTGACAATAGTATGTATCTACAGCATTTTCTTCCAATGTGCATCGTAGTACATTGGAAATATGTGATCAAGATCATGGCCTTGTCATCAATCATTTGCTCATTGTCTGAATTGAGAGCAGGATATGGGCCACTAATATCCATCTCTTTTGAGAAATTTAGACCTCATCAGTTTTGTATCAAATGTTGTCAGTTAATAGCATATGAGACAGCGACTTCATGCAGGATTTGATCCCGGTAAGTCCTAGAAATTAGGGCTTACCTCAAGAATAAATTGCAGCTTCTTGTCCCAATACAGCGCAAAGATTGGAGGATTTTTTCTTCCTACAACCAGTATACAGGCTCCCGGGTGAAGAGTTGATGGTACACTAGATATTACAGCAATGTACTTCTCAGGAAATCTCTCCTTCAGAGGCAGAATACCCAAAAGTAAGGGATTTTTGCTATACTGTGCTCCGGCATAAGATGGAGGATCCACATGTAACATCCACTTTGGGTGTTCCAGAAAGGCACAGAACAGATACAAAAGCAAATGAGAATCAGTCGGGCGATCGGGAACCCACTTCTTGATTATTTTGTCAGATACCCCCCCACTTCCAAAATATTCATAATTCTTTACACACGTTCCTTCAGCAAGGTCTGCCCACAAGAGGAAAGTTCATGTTACCATCCAGATCTGAAATCTGTGATTTCACTACATTTGTGCTTTTATAGACTTACGCATAACTGAAAATTAGGGAACACCATGAATCTTCTCACCTCGTATTCTTTGCACCATGAAGTCTGCATGAACAATGCTTTGGGGCAGCAAACCTTTGATCAACTCTCCTTTCACTAATAAGTTAAGCCTCTGATGTTCAGTGATTGCATCCAAACAGTCCTGCATCAAAGGAATCAAGGGATTCTGCTGTGGAGATTGTTGCATACTTCCCAAAGGTGGCTTTGCTGCACAAGATATCCAGAATAATCACCAACTTCACACATTCCAAACTATGAACTCTAATAACACTGTTCATCAGCTAAACTCTTCAATTCAAAGCGAGAAATTGTATGGACATCACGTATTATTTTCATTACAAATTTATTTTCTGCCAAGGTCTATTGTTGCCACAAAGTTTTATGTGGAGCAATAACTTAGTTGAGACAATCCTATACTTTTTGACTCTATTTAACTCAAAAGTCAGGAATTAAGAATCCAGAGGAAATGCTTTATTAACAAGAGAAAAGTAAGATATGAAAAAAATTGGAGAATCTTCAGATTGATGTACAAATGGAAGCATTGAGAGCTTGCATAAGAGTCGATTGCAACTGCTGAAGATGTCCATCTTCGTCCAGCGTAACTGCTGGGAGCCATTCTTTAGTCCTTTCAAATGAAGAAACAGGAGTCCCTGCAGATGATGAATCACTTCCTACTTGACTAATGGTTATTGAGATGCCAAGCTTTGCAGCAGCTTGCATTACCTGAAAACAGAACAGCGGGTGATTATTAAATATCCAAAGATCATTCTGTAGGAGCTCAATCTTCATTTCCATTGAATTAACCCAATAAAAATGCAACCACAATAATTCACAGATAACCTCATGAGAATAGAAGATAGCTGTGCATTATGATTAAGAATTAGAAAGTTAGTACCGATATCCAGTTTTATTACTTAGGCTGGAGCTTAAAGGGAGGAACAACAGCAAGTTACATGGGATCATTGTGCTCATTTGATGCAACATGCCAATGAAATTCTCTTCCTCATGGGAACTCAGATTCAGACATTTGGATTTTATTTTAATACATTATCTCAAGTCAAACAATTTTGTGCTTCTGGCCCAAAAGGAAAAACAAAAACTATTTTGTTCCCTTTCTTTGTCAAGAGTTAAAACTTCCTACCTATGCCGAACTAAGTGAATGACAATAAATCCAATATCCTTTATCATGAACCCATACAAATAGAATATAACAAAAATAACCAAAACCTGAAGGTGACTGCTATCGATCTTCTTGAGTAAAGGGTTGAGTAAGGCTGAAGAAAACCACTGCCGAAGGCGGTCACGCCACACTTCAACCTGAGGATATATACCGAGATGTTCAAAAGCTTCAACTGCTTCTTCCAATGACATGGGTGGGGGAAGATCACCCTCTCCTTTCTTAGGGGGTGTAGTGAATTTCTGGGAGCCTGGGGACATCCTAACCGGCCTTAGAGGTGTACTCCTTGCAGTTCCGGATGTGTTGGCGGAAGTGGCTAGATTTTTGGGACTAGCGATGCCTAAGCCTAAACCACTATTAGTAGTGGGTGGTGGAGTGGCCACTAGTTTTCCAGCAGACTCAGTTATCTTTTCATCTATTTCTGCCAAAAAAAGTTCAAGCATCTCTTCTGATGCGATCTCTCTCACAGAAGGTGTTATTCGCTTGTGTGACCAAGGAGTTGAAGTTGGAGTTAAGACCACTGAATCAAGGTTAAGGCTAGGTGAATGCTGAGTAGAAGAAGAAGAAGCTGGTGCTGCTAGTGATGAGACACCAGCAGCAGCAGGAACGAGATGCAAAGAAGTGCCTGAGGATTTAAGTGGGGAAGTGACCAATCGCATCTTCTTTCCTCCACTTGTGCTTTCTAAGCTATCATTACATTTAGATCCAGGAGAAGAGGAGCATTTTGCAGTCATGGTTGTACAGGTAAACTGATGGAGTGGGATAAGAGGGGGTTCTGATGGAGGAGGAGGAGGTGGTTTTTTTTTAGACGATGCAGGAACTGGATGAGCATCAGCCTTTGGCTTTAACCCTAATAGCCGTAGCTGACGAATCGTGAGGCTTGGTTGTTGTTGTTGATCCTTTGAAGAAGAAGAAGAAGAAGACGCACGTGGACCATTCAGAGAAAAGACTTTAAAACAGGCAAGTGTACTTCCAATAAAAACCAAACTAACAACAGCAGTTACCGTCTTCACTAATAAATCTGCAAGAAGTGAATATATATATATGAATTGAATTTTAACTCTGAAATTGAAACTCAAGACTCTTTTCTTTGAAAATAGCGATAGTAACAGACTTACGAGCTGCTGTATGTTGCCCTAATGATAAACCATTGAGGGTGAGTTTGAGGTTGGTATAATGGAATAACTGCTCCTTCCTTAAATAAATAAATAACCGCAGGAAAAAAAAAAGAAAAACACATTGTAGCAATTATTAGTGAAAGAGAACAACTTTCATTAATTAAAAAGCATACTTAATATATATTGAAGAGGGTAGCTGTACCTGGAGATAAGGAAAGTTAAGGTGGAAGCAGAGGCAGCGGCGATGGAGAAGAAGAAGAAGAGGATTGTATATTTGGAAGGACCCGGTTGTTCAACACTCACACTCTTCGCCGTCATTGCTGCTGATAGAGCTGGGTTCTGGTACACTTCGAACTTCGTTGCTTTCCTTGTACCTGCCTTTTCTCTCTTTGATGATTCCATGGTTTGTTTGTTTTGGGTTTGAGAGAAGGAAAAAGAAAAAAAGAAAAGAGAGAGAGAGAGAGAGAGAGAAATTTTGGGGGGTTTAGGTTTAGGATTAGTAAGTTGAGTTGTGGGTTTTTAATAAATTACAAGACAGGGTATCCTGAATCTGGTTCCGGTCCTGTATTTGCGCAAGAAAGAAATTATTATACTTTTTACCACCGGTTCACCACAATAGAGTTACTGGCAGGTTGTATAGCCTCGAGACACCAACCGTGGAACCCCAAAGAACATATGGATACAGGAGAGCTTTTAATAAAGTCTGTCCGTAAAAGACGGGAAAAAAATATATGATATTTTGGTTCAAACCTTTTTTTTTTTAAATACTTCTACAAAAATATATTTTCTATTTATATACTATGTATATTATTAAAAATCAGAATCTTTTATCGTTTTATATTTTTATATTATTTTATAGCGTAATTTCATTTACTCTCTCATATTATTATTTTTATATTAATTCTTACTTTTTTATCTCTCCCACTTTTTTCTTATATTATTCACTCTTTGGATATTACACTAATAACTTAATTCACACAATTCCATTATTTATTATCTATCTATTATATTTAAATTAAAAACTTTTATATAATCCAAAAATTTTCTTATAAAGTTTTATATAGGATTTTTGTTAACATATGAAGTTTCTATCCACTAAAAAAAGAAAGGATTTTTTGGAATGTGCACGGAAATTCATAATCTATTATTAATAACTTATCAAAACTTGTAATTTTTTTTAGAGGAAAAATGAGAAATCAAGGCATGCAAATTTTTTGAGACCTAATAATTATAATTTTACACCAGAATCACTTCATAATACTTTTTCGAAAATCTCTTGGACAAAAATGGGTCTTCACTAAGCAAACTTGAAGACTAAAAATCAAAGACTTCCAGTCTAAAATTGACCACTTGTAAATTTGGGCGGATGACACATGTAGTATTGTAATTCATTGAAAAAAAGAATTTTCCGAGGATGAATTTTTTTTTTTTTTTAGTAGTGAAAATCCATTGTTGACACCCCCTTTTTTTGCATAAAAAAGTGGAAGAAAGAAAAAAAATTAAGTTAATTAATAGAATATTAAAAAATGCGATAATGATAAACATGAAAATAATTGAAAAAAAATTAAAAATGCAAGAAGAATAATAAAAAGAATAAAAATAAAAATATATAATAATTAATTTTAAATGTTTAGGAATTCAGAAAAACCATTTTTACATAAATAGATTTAGGTAGATTTCATAAATAAAACATATAAAACCTCTTTATTGCATTTCTACATCCTATTTTAGTTCTTTTTAGAAAGTTTGTTCAATTGATTGTACAATTCACATTCCTTTGCTTTTCAAGTGGATTTTACCACTTGAAAATACACATTTAATAGAAGATAAATGTACGAAAATACACATTTATCAAATACTCCAAACTTAATCCTTTGATTGTTCTCAAGCAAATTCTAAAGCTCTATTTTAAAACAAAGCACATATGAGGAAAGCAAAAACACACTCAAGCAACTCATTCTTAATATGAACTTCATAAATGCACCAAATCATTAAATCTCAAATGGAATTATTTGCATTCTCTTTATCAAAACTCAAGTTCATGCAACTCTTGTCGTTCACTTCTAGTATTCAATCAATCACATGTACACAAATCATTTTTCATAGAATTAAACCACTAATCTATTGCTAATAGAGTTTTGTCACTTCATTTAACTCAAGGTTCGCTAACTTGAAATCAAGTTTAACATCAAGTAATCAAAGAAGTAATCCTTATACTTTAAACACTCAAGAAGCTTGTATACACTTCTAATTCATGTCCCAAAAACAATATCACCAAATAAATGATACAAAATTCAACACTCTTCCTTTACTTTGCTGTAAAACACAAAGTGTACACTATTTTATCGAGAGTGCATGGTGATATTAATGATGACAAGGGTCACAACAACTCAACAGATGATGATGTTAAAAGTTAGTGATCCAGCATTAATGTTATAGAGATGAAGGTGAATGAGGATGATTATTGGTTATGAGTACTAATTAAAGGTGATAGGATGAAAGGTAATGATAATGAATACTCTGATTCATTGGACCTTGTGATCTAATTATGGTGAGGAGTATTCAGCTCATGATGAGTGTTGTGATGACAATATTAGAAGAAAAGGTGAAATTTTAAATTTTGATCCTGAATGTGAAGTTCCATCTTTCATAGTTGGAATGATATTTGAGAATAAGAAATAGTTTAAAGAAGCCATTGTTAAGTACTTTGTTGCGCATAAGGTTGGGTTGAAGTTCAAGAAAAATGAAGCAAAGCATGTGTGTTATGTTTATAAGTCTCTTGGCTACCGATGGGTTGTATTTGCATCTTATGAAGATAGTATAGAGGCATTTATGGTGAAAACATGTGAGGGCACATACAATTGGTTTAACATTAACCAAAATCACTTAGTAATAACAAATTTCTTGGATTTACATTTTAAAAATAAGATACAAACTTAACCAAATCTTAAGGCATGAGAAATTAAAGTTTATCTAGAAAAGAATTGGGAGTTTATGTTAGCATTGTGATACATAGATGAGTAAGACAAAAAGTTGTAAAAGAATTAGAAGGGAATTAAAAGGTTGAATATGTAATGATATGGAGCTATGCTAATGAGCTAAGAAAGAGCAACCCTAGATATATCTTTTTCAAAATTTGCTAGCCCTATACTACTGAACTAATTTGTTGATGTCTTCCCACCATTTTTAAACACACAATGGGGTTTATGATAGCTTCGCATCATCATTGAATTGCATGGCTTAGACAATGAATTTTATGATGGCCCCATGCCATCAATGAAAAAAATAAGGCATCATACCTGTGAAAGGAAATTTTCTTTATTCAATATCTTAACAACTCATTCGTGATAATTATATATGGTTTTGTGAGTACATTATGTATTGTAGACCATATGTTCATTAATACCTAAACATATAGTATCATTTTTAATTACTTTTCTCCAAATCTTTTTTGATCTCTCAGTTGCCCATTTATGATAGAATTCTATGTGAAAACAAAGATTAAATGGGGCAAAAGACAAGTAAAAACACTAGAAAGCTAATTTACATGAATACAACAGTAGGGATAAAGGTTATGATAAAAGGCAAAAAGCAAAAATTCTTGTCATAATGTTTTTGTAAACTCCTACTCAGTCATGGTTATTATTCATATTCTAGTATACCTTGCTAACTTGTTTGTCAAAGTGTCTACACATGATAAACCTTTATAATAAAATTTTATTAGGAAAAAAATTTTAAAGTACCAACACACCAATTAGTTAAAACTATATATAATCATCACTATTTATCATAAAAACATTATCTAACACTTAATTGAAAGACGTGATATATTACTACTTAAATATTTTTATATCCATTTGGGAGTGTCAATTTCAACCTTATTTTCGTATAAAACCCAAATCACAAAATTGGTTTGCTAAGTACAAAGAGAAGGCAATAATGCACAAATGGAAATAAGGGAACAAAAAAACACAATCTAAGAATTTTGTATATCTTCACGTCTATGCTTTACTTTTAAGTTTTTGAGCTATTTCATTATATTATTATAATGATATATATTTTAATTATAATCTAAACTATTGATCACAAATGCACTTTATAACGAATTTTACAAATCTCTCTTGGTATTATAGTTTTGCATTGCTAACCTTGTTATTGATGAGAATTGGAACTTTACTATTTTGCAATGGCAAGACTATTATTTTGGTACAACATAAGAAGTGTACAATAATATGTCAAAGTAATACATAATTATATTATTGAGCAAGATAGTAGAATATATGTTTTTGAATTCTCTCTAAACAATGAAGATATCTTTCCATAAATACTAGGAAAAGCTTTAGTATCTATACTTTAACCATTTTTACTTTTATGCTTTTTGGGGTAATTTGTTTTGACTGAATGTGTTCTTCAGTTTTCATGATTGTGTGAACTATGAATTACATGGAATTTATGTGTTTGTATTGTGGAGGTGGTCATGAGTCTTATAAATGCCCTAGTCCATATTATCATCCCTTTAACTCATCAAACCCACACCCACACACACATCCTCTTTGTCTTCTCAAATTTTCTTCATCCATCTATAACTTTAGGTAAAAACTCTAAACCCTTTCTTTGTTCATGTTAACATAGCATGAACAATATGTATGTTATGATTCAATATAAAATCCCCATGATGCTCATGCTAGGGAATAGAATCATGAAAACAACATATTTTTCATGTCTTGTTCAACTTCATGTTGTATTCATGTTATGTTATGGTCTTGGTTATAATCTTACTTTCTACATGTTAATATGTATATATATATATATATATGTCTTAGAGCCTAATGTTCATTAATCTAGCTTCTATTTAATGCTTTTATTTCTTTTCTTATTTATTTCTTGCTAATAAATTAAGACTAGTTATAATTCTAGTCTTACTTATCCTCAATCAAGTCAAAACAAAATGGGGACTTGTCTATAATCTAAGTATCGGTAAGTCTTTACCAAATTATAAGACTTTCATATTATTTTCTCTTAATTATTTTTTTATTTAAGGAGACTTTTCCAATTCTAAGCCTCGAGGAGCCTTGACATAAATCTAAGACTCTCATATCTTCTTATTATTTTCTTGCTATTCTAATTCTATTTATAGGACTGGAATTTAATATAAGTCTCGAGAAGCCTTGAAAATTTATCTAAGATTTCCATAATTTTTATCTTTATGCTTTCTTTATACTTTTCTTATTTTCATGGTGACTGGAGAACATTCAAGTCTTGAGAAAGTCTTGAAAACAAGCTAAGACTCCCATGATTTTATTTTGATATTTTTCGTACTTTTTCCTATCTTCAAATTTTCTATGAAGTCATGTTAATGAATTTTAATCTTAGCATAATCACTACACTTTACTCATATGCATACATGATCAAAGAGATGTTGTCATGATGAAAATTTTCAAAGGTGTGAATATTGGTAATTCCTCATTTTATAAATTAACTATCAAAACCTTATTAACAACTCTTTGGAAAATTTATCATTAGGAGTAAATGAATGAAAATAGGCACTCAACTAAACTTTTGAAATATCAAATGAATTCTTCCAAAAATACAAATGTTGATAATCCTTTGTTATGAAAACATTGTCTATAAACTTACTGATAAGATATGTTCATGCTTTTCTTTTCAAGAAAAATATAAGCTTAAGGCAAGTCTCTTACATAATTCTTTTAAGTAATAAAAACAAAACAATCTCAAGAAACTTTTCACTTTGAATAGATTTCATCCACAAACATAAAAACGTTCACGTTTTGTAAATTAAATAATTAGAAAAATTGATGTGAACATAAAATATTCATAGATTTAAAATAAATATGATACCATGGTTTTCTTTAGTTAAGCTTCATACCTACAACATCTAAAAACTTAAATTTTAGTAAGAACCAACTTGAGGAAAAAAAATATAAAGTAATTACACTTCGAATGATATGATAAAAATAGGTAAAACCATGTCTTGCAAGATAAGTGTTGAATAAATTTTTGAAAGAGACAGAGGTCCTTAAAGCTTTTAAGTAAATATTGGACCATGATTTTGTTAAGTCACATGCTTACAAGTTTAAGATAATGAATTATGTCACAAATCATAAGATAATTTTTCATAAAGCATAACATCTCTACTTTTCACTAAGATTGATTTATGAAATTATTATTTTGGAGCAACATCATTGAGATCATACATATAATATGATTTAATGTCAAAGTTTAAATGTTTTTCAAAGATAGTAATATTTTATACTTGTTATAAGGAGTTCAAGTGAAGTAAACTTGAAAAAAGAAAATCAAGGGCTGGAACACATGTGATGCAATATGTACCGATCTAGTCTGACCCCTAAATGACCTTAAAAATTAAAAGTAATCTTAGGATACTTATTGTTTAAAATCCCTCTAGCTGCTGCATCGATTAATTATCTAGTCCCATAATTTAATCCATTATAAAAGGTTTGGACCTGAGTCTATTTAGGCAATCCATGATGGGGGCAATGTCCAAGCAGCCGTCACGCCCTAACAGGTATCCTAAACGTGATAGCCCGTCGTATACAATATTAAAACTTGAGAATAACTACCTTAGTCACTTGGAAGGTTTCATATTGGTACAAGGCACACGTTCACAACAAAGGGAGACCGGTGGAGTTATGTATTTTAAGATAATAGCGGCGGAACAATTAAGCAATATGATTATGATTCATCAAAATATAAAGTTCTACAAGTTCTACGAGACATTCTCCTAATAAGTCTCCATAATAACAGTCTTACTTAAGACAAATACCTATACGATCAAGGTGGTCTTGAGTACAAAACAAGATCCTGCAACTTCAAAAATCTATTTGGGAATAAGCACAACTAGTTTAGTGAGATAATCCTTATGCAAAAGTACTCATAACGAACATTCAAACAAGTCCATTAAATAGGCATATGAAATGCAAACAACCATATGATCAAACAATACATACAACTATCCAGTTTCGTATGTAGAATGGATTTACCCTTCCATTATGGGTTAAAGAATGCTTTGAATGGGTCATAACCAACCTCCTTGAAATTTGAGCGCATCTTGGGATTCCAATCAATCGTACTACTAGTCCCCAAGCTTTCCTTACCCAAAGCGATCGATCCGGCTCAGCTACACGATAAGGCTGTATCCTCCGAACGTCCTAATTCCTCAAGATGTAGCTAGGTAGCTTACCTTTTCTATCCTACGTTGAGGAATAGTAGCAAAATGTGAAGATGATATTCTAAGTGATATGCATGGGCAATTTAGTTTTAGGGGATTTTTCAATCCGACATTAATTCATTTAAGACGATCAATTAATATTTGCGCCCACAACAATATACATAGAGACAATTATAATAATCAACCAATCGAGCTCCGATATACCTATCATTCATTGATCACACATAACGAATCACATACATAGTTTTCATGATAATCCGCATGCATATCAAATTTTATCTTTTCCTAACATCTAGTGCTCTATTCTACAAGCACATGTGCGAATACATAAAGCATAAAGGAAAACTCAGTCGGCCATGGTGATCTCTATTAGTCAAGGCAATCCTCGGGAAAGAGAAGGTCTTGGTCCTCGTCACCTAAATAAAAAAAAATACCTGAAATGAGTATTTCATCCAAGATCTTCTTAAATTTTCTAATTCTATCTTATTGAATTCGTCACAATTCGGTTTTAAGGAAATTCCAACTTAAAATGGCGATAACTTGCTCATTTTAACTCAGAATTTCGCATATAATATGTCGTTTTCTACTTACTCAAAAAGATCTATCTATTTCCAAGGTTATTTTTATCATAAAAGGTTATTAGGCCTTGGAACAGTAGGGTACAGATTCACTATGAATTTCTCAACCTTTGAAAACACAAATTTCCAAACTTTTCTTTTTTGAAAAATCGTTAAACAAATATATAGATATTGTAAGTCCTGGAAAATTCAGTAAATAATTCCAAAATAAACATCGAAAATAAACTCTAAAAATGACTCCAAATTAAAACCGAACTTTGGCTAGTCCTAAATCACGAACGAATCTAGAAATTTCTTTATCTTAAGAAAATGAGAATCCATAAAAATAAAATAAGAACTCAACAGTTTTTAAATCCAAAACTACTACTTATGACAAATTCTATACGTAACTCTGACTTGTAAAATCGGGTAATATAGAACCTAAAAACAAATTATTAAAAAGTAAATAACGATAAACCTTCGGAAATAAAACTCAATTCAAGAATTCCGAAAACATTAAAAAAATTAAAATACTTACAAAAATAAAATTTAAAATAAATTTCTCAAATTAAATATATTGTATAAAATATAAACCCTCAGTTTCCAAATTGGCAAAGATCTAAACGGAAAAATCACCCAGAAACCCTAAGTGGAATATAGTAGTTCATGTAAACCCCTAATTTTTAGGGTAGTATCAAGTTCAAACCCTAAACCGAAAAGTCAACCGAAAAACCTAAGTCAACAAATTCCCAGGAAACCCTAGTAGTTTAGATCTGACAATCCAATATTCCTAAACCAAGGAGTCGGAATATGAGTAAAGGTGTAGTTTAGTTCGTAATAATACTAGGATGCTTTAAAAGATAAGATTAGCGAATTTTCGATCTATTTCGAACCCGATTGGAGACAGACTTGAAAAGCGTGTCCTAGGGTTCGAAATATTAAATATATGATATTAGTACCGTTAGACTCATAATTTCATAAGATTTTAAAATATATTAGTTATATAATTTTTCGGGTTATAAAAGTTATAGTTATAACTGTAAACCCCCAAATTTTTTAAATCAGTTTAGCTTAAAACCATAATCTGGAAGTCAACCGGAACTCTAAAGTCAACAAAACCTTAGTTAGACGTAATAACTTAAGTCTGGCAATCTCGAATAAGCAACTCGGAGAAAGAAAGTAAGAGTTTAGTGAATAGAATAGTGTGTAATTACCTAAGAAAGCTTAAAAAGATCAGATTAGTAAAACCACAAATCGTCTTGAACCGATCAGACACAGTTCTTGAAAAACAGGTCCCGAGGCTCGGAATAGTAAAAATATTCCAAATATACCGTTCAACTCGTAAAAATATAAGGATTTCAAAAATATCAATTTTATTTTTTGGCAAGTAAAAATAACAGATATCGCAATTATACGCTTATTTTCTTACTACGGTACTTAAATTGTCATGTCTACTTTATATTGCACTATTCACTACTATTCTACACTATTCTTTTATCTCTACTTTTTTTTACATCTATTCTTACAAACACCATAACCTATAACCTTTACTTTTTACCTTTCCCATAACTTTATTTTATATCTACCTTACTTATTACTTCATTTGATCAACAAAATACAAAAAATAAAACACTCCCTCTCTCCTCTACACTATGGCCAGCGCCCCCTTCCCTCTTTCTCTCAATTTTGTTTCAATTTTCTTTTATTTTAATCACTCAAAAATCACTCCATATTTTCCTATAAATACCCCCTCCTCTTTCACTTCTTTCACATAATTACTACTCATAAATTCTCTACAAAAACTCTCTCAAATTCTCCACTCAAAACTCTCTCCAAATATCCTCCAAAAACTCTCTCAAAATAATACAAAAACCACTTTCTACCTACAACAAAAACCATAACCACATAACACTACCAAAACCTTCTTTAGGTGAACTTTCTTATTATTTTTCTTCTCCTCATGTCATGTAATTTTACATGACCATTGTGTGAGTTTCCAAAGACTAAGTGTTATAGAATACACTATGTTCATGTATTGTTTTTGTTCATGAAAATTCATTATGTTTATATTGTTTTATTTTGTTCTTGTTATTGTTATTATATCTAAGTATTATTATGTATCTATATATATATATACATATTCTTTAGAGCATATAAGCTCACTTGCAATTTATTTATTTTCATGCAATGTAATTTATTTATTTATTCCATTGCAATTTATTTAATTCTTACTATTTTAAGACTAGTCTCTAGTCTTAGACTTGTTCTCATCAAGTCAAAACAAATTTTGCTTTCTTTTATTTTCTTTTGGGACTAGTCTATTTCTTAGTCCCGGGAGCCTTGAAGAAGCTAAGACTCTCAATACTTGACTTTATTTATTATTTATGTTAATTTTTGTTTGCTATTATTTCTCATAAATCATGTTCATTAAGATTATTGTCCAAATTTTTCAAGTTCTAAAAATAATTGATAAAAAGGAGTTTTGATCACTTAGGAATAAGTTTATATGAAATATAAAATCTATGGTTTAATAAAAATAAAGTCATTCCTTTTCAAGTTTTTAAAAGAATTCACTACAATTTTAGAAACTATTTTTTGTTATGAAAAGCCTTTTCAATCATTTGTTATTCTACCTTGTTTTTCAAAAAGAAAATGATTTTTGATACAAAAATTATTTCTATGAAAAACATAACATAAGAAAGGAAGGGAAATTTTCAAACTAAGATCTTTTCAAACAAATGGTCAAAGAAAAATTATATAGAAAATAAATAGGAAAAATAGTACCAATGTAGAGAATGTAGAAAAGAGAAAAATTACTTTTCAAAAAGTCATCTAGGAAAAATAGATAAGTCAAACATAAGGAAATTCTTTGAAAACAAAAGAATCAAAGTATTTATTTTAAATGATTTACAAAATGAATTTTCTTAAACTATAGATTTCTCAAACACCAATTTGTCATTGTTTTACTCAAAGAAACATGAATGGACAACAAACACTTGAGCATGAATAAATATGAGCTATGTGTCGAGCCCGAATTTTGCTCCTTTTCTCCTAAAGGTCCCGATCCATATCAAACCGGCCCATTTGATACAGATCACTCGACAAGGAACCATTAGGGTTTTTGTAAAAAATTGATTTTTTTGGAAAAATTATTCAATTGGAATCGCCACCAGCTAAAGCCGGAAAAAGATTCACTAGAAACCAAATGGGTGGTTTGGTTTCTAGCTTGGCTACTAGTATTCGTAAAAAACCAGAAATTGATGAGTTCGGAGGCTGCTATTTTAAAACCTAAATGGTTATCTAGGCTTTAAATGAGCTTTAGAAATCTAGAATTATATGGGCCAAAGAGATAATTTTGGAATTTTTTATTTGTTTCAATTTTTTTTTGTTTGTTTATAAAAAAGGAATTTATTTATTTTGCAAATATATATATATATTTTTTTGTTTTTGTTTTAAAAAGGATCCTAAAAGTTTTTTATTTTTGTGACCGCCCCGCAGGTGCCTACGTATCCGCTAGCCGAAATCAGGTCCCCGTAGTTCGTTCTGATTTTATAAAATTTTTAATTTGTTTGTATTTTTTAATTTTGAAAACCGCCAAGTTTAAGTTATTTAACCATTTTTAAATTTGATTTTGAAAATTCCTAAAGCACCTAATTTTTGTATAATTTTTTTTTTTTTTTGAAAACTCCTAAAAGATATCTATCTTTTGAGAAACCCCATTTATTTATTTATTTATTTTTTATTTAGAAAATAACTAAATGATATTATTATATAAATTAAGAAAACCATTTTAACAATATATACTAGATATATATATACGTATATATAGAAAAAGCGAAAAAAAGAATTTTTGTTGATTTTTCGAATTTTCTCATTTTTAGAAAAAAATAAAAAAAAAAAAAAAATTTACAAAGGTGAGTTGCTAAAGAATATTATTCATACCACAAGCATGTATCACACATATTAAAATTCCTAAGATTAATACTATATATTATATATAATATATATATATTTTTGTTGATTTTCATGATTTATATTCAAACTAAAAAACTTATCCTAAAACATATATTAATATATATAGACATACACAAATATGAATTTATTGATTTTTTATTTTATTTTATTTTTTAATTTTAATAAAAAAATCATGTTATAACTATATCCTAAATTTTATTTATTTTAATATTAACAAGATTATAGTATACCTCTCAATATTTTTTTTTAATTTTCTATTCATTTTTTCTCTTTTTTTTTATTTTACCATTTTCTGTTTTTTTTTTAATACATCTAATAATAATAATAGCAATATTAACTAATTAAAAATAAAATAAAAAAAATCTTGAACCTTATGAAACGATTTTCGGGGTGCTTGTGAATTGATCCGATGTTGGTGGTGGTTTGAATCGGCTATCGGAATTGGGTGGCTATCGGAGTTGGGTGGCTGTCGGAGCGGCTGGGTCTGGAGCGGTTGCGGCTGGTGGTTGCTAGCGGCGATCGGTGCGGCTGGGTTTGGAGCGGTTGCGGCTGGTGGTGACTAGCGGCGGTCGGAGCGGCTGGGTCTGGAGCGGCTGGGTTTGGAGCGGTGGTGGTCTGAGATGGCTGTCGGCGATTCCTTTGATTTTCTTCTTTCTTTTTCTTTTCGAAATTTTGCTTCGGATTTTTCTTCTTTTTTTTTTTCGAAAATTCTTTCTTTGATCTTGATTTTTTTTTTTTCAGATCTAAATCTTGTATTCTGAGGAGGTTCGGGGTTGTGGTTTATATAGAGCTGGATGGGAGATAAGCCGTTACAATTCTTTAATGGCCGTCGGTTACGAAATTTAAAATTTGGAAGATTAATGAATCGAAACCGTTGATTTAAGGAAATTAAATCCATTTAATGACGTTTTAATCCGACTTTTGATATTTTCATAAGTTAAAACGACATTTTTTACAAAAAAAAAACATGTGACGAGCTCAGAAGCTCCAAAAATGGCGGACAGGAATCGGGGAAGACGACGCGCGTGTGCCACACACGCGCATCTTCCCAGGCACGTGAGTTTCCGCGCTGCGCGTGCATTGCACGCGCGAAAAAAAATGCACAAACGCCGCGCTCGCCTGGGATCAAACTTCGGTCCTTCCTTTGATTTTGCAACGCCTTAACCAACTGAGCTATTTTGTTTTCCTCGTTACTTAGGCCATTTCAATTATATTTAATCCATTCAAACTAGGCTTAATATAATTCAAATGAAAACGAGCCAAATTTGATGTGAGTTCGTAATTCAAATTAATTTCCAAATGTAGCCTAATAATAAACCAAAAAATCCCCTTTTATTTATTATTTTCTTTTTCTTTTTCTTTTCTTCTTTTTTTTTTTCAATTTTTTAAACTTCTAAAAGCTTATTTACTAAAGATGAGGTTTATTTTTTTTATTTTATTTTTAGATTTCTTAATTTTCAATTTTTTATATTCTTTTTCAATTTTGTAATTTAGCTAATTTTTTTTTTATTTTTATAATTTTCAATTTTTATTGTATTTTCTACCTCTTTTTTTTTTTATTTTATGATTTTTTTTATTTTCTAAAAGGGGGCAAAAATGGGGTGTCGACAGCTGCCCCTCTTTATGGTGGAGTTTGAACAAAACTCCACTATAAAGACAATAAAGACACCATTTTTGCCCAAGACCTAAACCTGGCAGATTAAACTACAAAACTTTACCCTAACAAGCAGGTATTTTGGGACTGGCCGGTGGCTAACTTTGATAGCTAAGGATTTTTGAAATGGTCACCTTGATAAACAAGGATTTTGGAAAAGGTCACCTTGATAAACAAGGATTTTAAGGTCACCTTGATAGACAAAGGGTTTTGGGTCACCTTGATGAACAAGGATTTTTTGGGGTCACCTTGATAAACAAGGGTTTTGGGGTCACCTTGATAAACAAGGGTTTTTAGGTCACCTTGATGAACAAGGATTTTAGGGTCACCTTGATAAACAAGGGTTTTGGGTCACCTTGATAAACAAGGGTTTTGAGGTCACCTTGATAAACAAGGGTTTTGGGTCACCTTGATAAACAAGGGTTTTGGAAAAGGTCACCTTGATAAACAAGGGTTTTGGAAAAGGTCACCTTGATAAACAAGGGTTTTGGGGTCACCTTGATAAACAAGGGTTTTTTGGGTCACCTTGATAAAGAAGGGTTTTTTGGGTCACCTTGATGAACAAGGATTTTGGGTCACCTTGATAAACAAGGATTTTGAGGTCACCTTGATAAACAAGGGTTTTGGGGTCACCTTGATAAACAAGGGTTTTGAGGTCACCTTGATAAACAAGGATTTTGAGGTCACCTTGATAAACAAGGGTTTTGAGGTCACCTTGATAAACAAGGATTTTGAGGTCACCTTGATAAACAAGGATTTTGGGAAAGGTTATCCTATAGACAGGAATTTTTGAGGTACTGAGAGTTCAAAAAGATTCATCTGATTTTGAAAGAAACTCCATAATTTGTCAAATTTCCCACTAAAGTGAGCTTGTTAATTGAAGCTTTTATTTGTTTTAACTCCACTGAGGAATGTTGTATATGCAATAGGATGAAGTTTAGTGTACTTACCTGGATAAAGGAGATTGTGCCCATTCCAGTTACCTTTTTAATTTCCCAATAATCACTTGGAGGTCAAATTCCGATTCAATTGGGTACCAACAGTGAGACCCAGAGATCTATAATTCTAACTTGAGTCTATCTTTTCAACATAGTGTCGAATATTATCCTTTTAGGGAATTCCCAATGAGAAACTTATTGTCTTTCAACTTCGAGCATTTCAAGCATAACAAGCTTAACAATCGTTTTAATTCGCTTACATGGGTTGGATGATACTGATAATGTATCCAAAACGACCTTCACATTTTGTTGTCTTTCAACTTCAAGCATTTCAAGTATGACAAGCTTAACAATCGTTTTAATTCGCTTACATGGGCTGGATGATACTGATAATGACTTTCACATTTTCACGAATCTGGTATCTTCTAATCTTTTCAACTGCACTTGAATAATTTTCTTCCATCTTTTCTATTGGGGACTTTTGTCGAGATTTGTTGTAGATTACACTGTTCAAATTGCTCTGAAAATCAAATATTTATCATCCCTGTAACTGGTAACAAAAAAGGTGAGTCCATACAACAATAAAAGTCTCCTTTCAAGATAAGAAGTTTAAGTGAAGCAGGGTCGTGTGGAAAGTGCATGTGTATGAGGTTTTGTGAGTGTAATTTTGTGTAGATTTTAATTTATGAAGAGTGGATTGGCTTACTGAGAGAAGGTAAGATGGTATACCGCCATTAGTCCTTTCTTGATATTGTTTTCATTCACAACAGATAAGAACGTGACAACAAGAAAATAAACTACTATTTTATTCAGGGATAATAAAGTTTTACAGCATCTGCATTTACAGGATCTCTCAGAGTTGACCCGTCCATTTCAGTTAATATCAATGCACCCCCTGTCATGACTTTCTGGACTACATAAGGTCCTTCATAATTCGGAGTGAATTTCCCTCTGGGGTCTTGAGCATTTGGTAATACTTTTCGAAGAACTAAGTCTCCTGCTTGAAAATTCCTGGGTCGCAGTCTCTTATTGAATGAACGAGTGATCCTATTCTGATAACATTGACCATGAAAAATTGCTCGTAATCTCTGTTCATCTAGCAAATTAAGCTGTTCTATTCTTCTCTGGACCCATTCTGCTTCATCTAACTGAATTTCAGTAAGTATCCGTAAAGATGGTATTTCTATTTCCACTGGAAGGACAGCTTCAGCTCCGTACACAAGAGAATATGGGGTTGCCTCAGTAGATACTCGAACCGTGGTTCTGTATGTCATTAAAGCAAATGGGAGCATCTCATGCCAATCTTTGTAAGTCACTGCCATCTTTTCAATGATTTTCTTAATGTTTTTGTTGGCGGCTTCAACTGCCCCATTCATTTGTGGACGATATGGGGTAGAATTTTTATGGAGCATCTTGAATTGTTGACAGATCCCATCAACCATCTTGTTATTCAAATTGGTTCCATTATCAGTGATGATGATTTCAGGAACTCCATACCGGGAAATAATGTCTCTTTTGAGGAACTTGGCAACTACATGTTTGGTGACATTTGCATGAGAAGTAGCTTCCACCCATTTAGTGAAGTAATCAATGGCAACTAAAATGAATCTATGCCCATTAGAAGCTTTTGGAGTAATAGGTCCAATTATGTCAATACCCCACATAGAAAAAGGCCAAGGAGATGACAGAGTATGCAGTTCTTGAGGAGGTGCATTATTTCGATCCGTATAGATTTGGCATGAATGGCAATGCCTAACATACTTGATACAATCTGATTCCATAGTTAACCAATAATATCCCATCCTCATTATTTTTCGGGCTAAAGTATGACCATTCATGTGTGGACCACAAATTCCTTCATGAACTTCTTGCATGAGTTTCTCTGCTTTTTCTTCATCCACGCATCTGAGAAGCGTTGTATCAAAAGATCTACGGTAGAGAGTATTTCCACTGATAACAAAATGACTGGCCAGTCTTCTTAGAGTTTTTCTATCATTCTTGGTTGCTCCATCCGGGAATTGCCCATTTTCAATGAAGTTCTTAATATCTTGATACCATGGACTTTGAGTTGATTCAATTTGGAGACAAAATGCTGGTCGTCTTTCAATTTCGATCTTTAGAGGTTGTATTTCCATCCCATCAGTGACTTTAATTAAGGAGGCTAATGTTGCTAATGCATCTGCAAATTGATTCTGAATCCTTGGTATATATTGGAAAGAGACATTTTTAAATTCTTTGATCAACCCTTCTAAATGCTGGTGATATGGCACTAGTTTGGGGTCTTTTGTTTGATATTCCCCTTATGGTTTGTAAAATGATGAGAGTTGAATCCCCAAACACATCCAACTGTTCAATTTCCAATTCTAGTGCTATTTTAAGTCCAAGAATACAAGCTTCATACTCAGCAATATTATTGGTGTAGGAGAACATCAACTTAGCAGCTACAGGGAAGTGTTCTCCTTCAGGAGATATTAGTACTGCCCCAATCCCACAACCATAAACATTTGCGGCTCCATCAAATACATTTTCCAATTTATTGAATCGTCAATTTGTTTCACTTTGAGTAGCTAACACTTGCTCATCAGGGAATTGTATTGTTGTTTCAAGTGCTGCCTCTTCTGTTGGCAACTCAGCTAATTGATCCGCAATCACTTGTCCCTTTACTGCTTTTTGTGTCACATATGTAATGTCATACTCAGAGAGTAACATTTGCCATTTGGATATCCTCCCTATTACAACAGGCTTCTTGGATAAGTATCTCAGGGGTCATGTTTAGTCAATAACTCAATTGAGTAGTATAGAGTGTATTGACGAAGTCTATGCATTATCCAAACCAAAGCACAACATGTCTTTTCAACTTCAGAAATTTTTGTTCTCCTGGGGAAATTTCTTACTGAGGTAGTATATAGCATGTTCTTTCCCATCTTCTCCTTTTTGTCCAACATACAACCCATTGATTCTGAGAGAACGTGAGATACAATATTAAGGGTCTTCCTGGCTTGGGAGGTACCAGGATAGGAGGATTCATCAAATACTCTTTGATCTGCGGAAAGCTTGTTCACATTCATCATTCCATTCAATAGTCGCATTTTTCTTTAGCAATTTGAACCAAGGTTTACACCTATCTGTAGTTGAGATATGAATTGGCAATGTAATTCAGTCTTCCAAGCAAACCTCTAACTTCTT
Organism: Combretum micranthum; assembly: GCA_024138025.1. Lineage (NCBI taxonomy): Eukaryota > Viridiplantae > Streptophyta > Magnoliopsida > Myrtales > Combretaceae > Combretum > Combretum micranthum. Next base: position 656,492 of record JAMXBD010000744.1, read on the forward strand.
TCAATGTTCGGCGGCGGCATTTCTAAAATGGACTTTATCTTATCAGGGTCTATCTCAATCCCTTTTTGACTAACTATAAATCCAAGGAGTTTTCCTGAGAATGCCCCAAAAGTACACTTTTCTGGATTCAATTTGAGTTGAAATTTCCTAAGCCGATCAAATAATTTCTTTAAGATTCTTATGTGATCTTCTCCGGTTTGAGATTTGGCAATCATATCATCAACATATACTTCTACTTCTTTGTGCATCAAGTCATGTAACAAAGTCACCATTGCTCTTTGATATGTTGCCCCTGCGTTCTTGAGTCCAAAAGGCATCACTTTATAACAAAATGTACCCCACGTGGTGATGAAGGTTGTCTTAGTCTTATCTTCTTCTGCCATACGGATTTGATTATATCCAGAGAAACCGTCCATGAAAGAGAATAGATGATTTCCTGCAGTGTTGTCAACTAATACATCAATATGATATGGGGCAAAGGAAAATCATCTTTAGGAGTAGCTTGGTTCAAATCCCTAAAATCCACACAAACTCTTATTTTGCCATTTTTCTTCATGACTGGTACGATATTTGCGACCCATTTGGGTAATCTGAGACTTCAATGAATCCCACTTCCAATAATTTCTTAACCTCTTCTTTTATCTTAAGTAGAACATAGTCTAAATCGTCTCAATTTTTGTTTTTTGGGTTTTACATCTTCCTTGATAGGCAATTTATGAACTACGATTGATGGATCTAGCCCTGGCATATCAGCATATGACTAAGCAAAGATATCTAGATAATCAGCCAAGAATCTGGACATCTCATCTTTTTGTAAATCGCTCAGATTTCCACTTATCCGAAGATTTCTAGGTTCTTGATTAGTTCCCAAATTAACCACCGTTATCGGTTCATCCACAAAAATCTGATGTTTTTCATATTTATCCCAATGTTCCTGAATTCCTGTGTCATCAGTATCAGTCTCATCTATTAATTTGATAGAATTAGAACCGATACTTATTTTCTTATCTATTGTAAACTCATGATATCTTGAAGGACTTGCGGCAGAATTATACCTGCAAAGAGGAGATGGAATATATATATATATAACAAGAAGAAGGAAAATGTAGGGTTCATAATTTTATTCATGCAATGAGTTTATTACAACTATAAAAGGACCAAGAAAATAGCTGTGGTTAAACATTTTTTTTTTTATTGACCCTGATTCACCTAAAATTCTTACTCGTCTAGAGAACTAGTATTGTTGGTGGTCAAAGTGAACCAGTTATTCAGAGCTTCATCGGATTGGTGAATTTGGTCGATCAGGTCATGACTTCTGGAGTGCCAACAGGTGTTGAAACCATAGCTACTTGATCAAACAGCTGTAATCCAAAATCTTCCACTTCTTCATTGCCAATATAAGGAATGGCGGTCTCTTGATAAATGGCATAGTCTTGTTCTCCCATCACAGTTACCACTGACCATTAGCCACAAAATTTAACCTTTTGATGTAGAGAGGAAGGTATTGCCCTGCTGCATGAATCCAAGGTCGCCCTAGTAATAAATTGAAAGATCTGGGGATATCCAAAACTTGGAAAATAATGTTGAATGTTTCAGGACCAATCTCAACTTCTAATTCAATTTCCCCTTCAATTCCCCTTTTAGATCCGTCAAATGCCTTAACTGTCAATGGGCTTTGCTTGATTTCAGACTTGTTTATCCCAAGTAATTCCAAAGTTGATAATGGACAAACATTTAAGGAAGATCCGTTGTCAATCAGGACTCGAGCTACTAGTATTCCTTTGCATTTCACCACTATATGTAAAGCTTTGGTATGTTGATTACCTTCTTCACCCAAGTCTTCAGGGGAAAAGACAACTGGATCCAATGTTAAAACTGAATGGATGATCGGGCCCAAATGCTCAGCTTGTATATTTTCAGGAACTTTGATATCTCCCAGAATTTTCATTAATGCACTCCGGTGTGAATCAGAGGAAGCAGCAACCCCATTAGTGTATTTGAGCAGGGTTTTAGCGAGTTGATTCATAACTTTGTATTCGCTTGCCTTGATAATTTTCAGAAATGAATCATCATCTTTTTCTTGAGGATTACCATCCACTTCAGCAGGCTGTTTTTGGCTTTCTAATGTGCTATTTTTTCTATTTTCCTCACTATTGTCATATACTCGTCCAGATCTAGTTAAACCACATATATTATTGGTTTTGGATTCTCGTAGTCAAAAGGTACAGCCTTGTAATCTTCTGATGAACTGGGATATTAAATAACAATTTCCTCGGAACCTGGGGTATAAAGGTCTCTTTTGGTTTCTGATCTTTATAGCACCGAATCACCACTGGCTTTGGAATTCCATCAAGTGTACAAACTTCTCCCTGTATTTCAGCTTCATTTTGCTTTTCTTCATTTTCTTCAAATTTAGACTCCCATTTAAGGAGTTTCGTATTTTCCAATGGAATTTGGAATCCATACAATGAGTACTTAGAAGATCCTAGCAGGGCATCTGTGAGCGATTTCATTTCGCTTTCTAATTTTGGTGAAATTATTCCCAAGATATCCTTTTTTGAGATCATATCATTTTGCAGTAGTTTGTGAAAATGAACTTTAAGATTCTCATGCTGCAAATGCCCCATCTGTCTAAGTTTCCCAACAAGTTGAGATAAAGAATCCAAATTTAAGGGATTTTCCTCTTCAACAGCAGTGATCATATTGATGTTATGAGTAGGCAAAGGATTATTGTTGACATTTGGTCCCGGGGCTTCAACAAAATCTAACTGAATAAGCTTTGCATCTATCAGGTCTTGGATGCGATGTTTCAATCTCCAGCAATTTTCAGTAGAATGACCTTCTTGCCCCATGTGATATTTACATCGTAATGTTGGGTCATACCCTTTTGGCTTATATCCTGGAAGCGGAGGCTCAAAAGTTAACATTCTTTCTTCTCGGAGTTTGTGTAGTATTTGAGAAAGAGGTATGGGAAGCTTGGTGAATTGCCTAAATGGGCGGGTTTTCCTTTCTTGCTCTTTCACCGGCTCTTTATTTTGCTGGTCAGGTCCCGTAAGGTGGAACGGAGGCCTAACTGATTGAAAGGATTCGGTGTTGACAACACCGACAGCTGATTCTTTTTCTTTGCCAAATGTTCGGGTTGGCTTTTTGTCTTGTGGTTCAATCAATTTTCCGGATAAAATTGCGTCTTCGATCCTACTTCCAGCTGCTACTATATCAGCAAAACTAGCAGCTGTATGTCCTACCAAATGCCAATAATATGGCTTATCAAGGGTATTGATGAACACAGTAGTCAATTCCTTCTTGGGGATCATAGTGGTGACCATGGCAGCTTTACCTCTCCACCTTTGAGCATATTCTTTAAACGTCTCATTGTTCTTCTTGGTCATCTTGCTTAAATCAGCCATTGAGGGAGCTACTTCTATATTAAACTTGTATTGATTATAGAAAGCTCGAGCCAATTTTTCCCAAGTGTTAATCTCATTCAAATCCAATTGAGCATACCACAGTAAGGCTGGACCTGTAAGACTATCCTGAAAAGTTTGTACCATTAGGGAATCATACTTAGTGTACCTGCCCATTTTCCGAAGATATAAGCGGGTATGTAGCATTGGACAGCCAGTTCCATTGTACTTCTCGAATTCGGGGACCTTGAATTTTTCAGGATATTCTCCGTCATCTTGAGTTTGTAGATTGAAAAGACCCATCTTATCAAAATCAGTATGGGGTTCAAACAACTTGAACTGCTCACTCATTCTTTTTATCAACTTTTTCTCCAATTCCTTTTTTTTTCATCCCAATTCTGCATTTTTAGGCCCACTATACTTGATTCTTCTCCTGTCAACCCTATTTCTTTGTTCTGATTATGTATCTCAGCAGGGGTGTCATTTGAATTAGGCACCGGAGCTTTTTCTGGACGATTTGGAACTAATGTGTCTAACTTCTCCATCACTTTACCAAGTGTTGTCTCCAAGGCATTCATCCTCTGTTCCATGGGTTCACTGTTGTCCCCTGACATTTTGAATTTTGACCTAGTGATTATCGGACTACGAGTTTTGGCAACTTTTTTGGGCGCAATCTTGGTAAGACCTGCAACATTCATACTCAAATTTTGTCAGATTTTTATTTTTATTTTTTATTTTTTTATCATTTTATTTAAGAAAAATCAACCATCTTGTATTTTTAGAAAAGGATTCAAAATATTAGTAATCAGTCCGTACATAACAAGACAAGACCAGACCTTAGAAGGTCTTTTTATTACATACTCAATTACTATACTCTATAGACTGGATAGATACCTATAAAGGCAAACTCAAACTGGACTAGACATGACCCTTACTCTATTTGGACTAGACATGACTTTTATTGAAACTGGACTAAACACGATTTTCACTCTAACTTTCTTTGCTTCATTGGTCGAATTTGCTCCAAGTCTTCTTTCAGCTTTTCACATTCTTTTTCTTTCTTCATGTAGTATTCCTTCAAAAGCTCCTTCTCTCTTCTTTCCTCTTGAAATCTCAATTTCCATGTTTGCAAAGTCTTCTCATAATCCCGATGTAGAACCTCAACATTTGCTTTTATCACATCCCAATAGTTTTGTTCTTTTGGAGAAAGGTGAGTTGGCTTTGATCCTAGAACATCAGGAGCTCTATAGGGAGTAATCTTGGCACGATCCTGAAAATGATATACAAAATTCCGACTGGCCCTATAAACTTGTAAGTCTGGTCTTAATTCTCCATGGTCACGAACGGTCTTTACAATACATGCTTGCCAATAGTTGATAATCTTTTTCAGACGAATGTTGATTTCCTGTAAATCCAAGTAAGTGTCAGCATAATCAAGCAACACTGGAGTTAATGGCTCGGTATAAGTGATGTCTTGTATAGCTCCCAATTGTCTGACCACACTTCCTGGAAAGTAACCTGTGCACCCAGTGACTCCAATCAGAGGAACCCATTTGTACTCCAAGCAACCTAATATGGCTTTCGTACCCTTGAACCATCTGGCTATCCAGAGAATTGCTGAAGTTGGTAGCTCCTCCAATATACCAATCCATTCTGAAGTAGTAATATTGTTGTTGACCTTGATTTTACGAGCACAACTATCTATTATGTCAATGTTTGATTCATTCCTGGTGAAATCATTCCCTAGGCAACTAAGGTGACTAGCAAACCATAATATTAAAAGTGTAGGAGCTGCTCGTAGTACCCCGCGTTTATGCTTCTTGATGTGAGTAAGGGATCTGATTTGCTCAGCCAATAGTGCAGGTATGTAGGATTTGCCATCAAGAAATTGAGAGACCAACTCAGCTACCCGATAATGAACACTGAAATTTCCTTGAGGGAATATTATGGTCCCAAAAACAGCTGCTATATAAGCATTGATTCTATGTTGTTGCCACATCTCAAATCCTCCACAAAAAATCTGACGATTCTTATTGTATGCTATAGGGGTAGCAAACCAATCAATTAGTGAAGAGACTTTCAAAAATCGGCCCATGGATGGATTCATTGCAACAATAATTTCGGTTTTTCGAACCCCTAGTAACTTGCTGAAAATTGAGGCTGGATGAGTTCTGAAATCAGGAATAAAAATCCCTTCTTCAGGTGGGGTAGTTTGCAAGAGTTGAACATATTCTTCCAATGTAGGGACCATCATGTTGGCATTGAATTCAAAGGCACAGGTATCTGGGTTCCAAAAATGGACCAAGGCCCTAAGCAATTTCCAATTTAATTGGACTTTTAGTAAGGACATGATTGGGCCAATTTTCTTAATAATGAGGTCCTGGTGTTGTTGATTAAAGCTGTTGAACCATTTTTCAAGGATGACAACGGGTAATGAATATGCATCAAGGTGTATCACAGGAGCTTGAACCGGTTGAGTACTGCTACCTTGACTTTCCATGACTTGAAAAAAAGAAAATTAAAAATTACAACCTCTTTCTATGATACAGACTAAATTTTACAATTTACAACACACAATTGGACTGATTACTAACATTTTTTTTTTAAATTCTTTACAAGATTTTTTTTTGTGCAGTCAACATGAAGACAGATATAAATAAATTGCACAGATAGAGGGTGGGTTCTAGGGGCACCTCGTTCTTATAGGCTCACCATCCCGAATCAGAATGGGTCATAGTCTATATTAAAACGAGGCTGGAGGAGCCTGATCACCATCGGGCAGTGATAAAATCACATAAACCCATAGGCTACACAATGGCCCTCCGACTTAGTTTCTAATGGGCCCAGGTCCGACCCGTCTAAACAAGTATATCAAAAGGTATTCCCCCAAAAAAAATGAATCTGTCTAAAAATTCCTGCAAAATAGACTTTAGGCTAGCAAAAAAGGTTAGAAACATTTACAAAATATACAATATTTACAAAGATGAAGGCCCATATTAACAAAAGTTTAACATTTCTTAAGCTCATTAAGCTTAGACGAGCCTACTAAACAGTCCCCAGTGGAGTCGCCAAGCTGTCGAGCCCGAATTTTGCTCCTTTTCTCCTAAAGGTCCCGATCCATATCAAACCCGGCCCATTTGATACAGATCACTCGACAAGGAACCATTAGGGTTTTTGTAAAAAATTGATTTTTTTGGAAAAATTATTCAATTGGAGTAGCCACCAGCTAAAGCCGGAAAAAGATTCACTAGAAACCAAATGGGTGGTTTGGTTTCTAGCTTGGCCACTGGTATTCGTAAAAAACCAGAAATTGATGAGTTCGGAGGCTGCTATTTTAAAACCTAAATGGTTATCTAGGCTTTAAATGAGCTTTAGAAATCTAGAATTATATGGGCCAAAGAGATAATTTTGGAATTTTTATTTGTTTCAATTTTTTTTGTTTGTTTAAAAAAGGAATTTATTTATTTTGCAAATATATATATATATATTTTTTTGTTTTTGTTTTAAAAAGGATCCTAAAAGTTTTTTATTTTTGTGACCGCCCCGCAGGTGCCTACGTATCCGCTAGCCGGAATCAGGTCCCCGTAGTTCGTTTTGATTTTATAAAATTTTTAATTTGTTTTATATTTTTAATTTTGAAAACCGCCAAGTTTAAGTTATTTAACCATTTTTAAATTTGATTTTGAAAATTCCTAAAGCACCTAATTTTTGTATAATTTATTTTTTTTTTTTTTTGAAAACTCCTAAAAGATATCTATCTTTTGAGAAACCCCATTTATTTATTTTTTTAATTTAGAAAATAACTAAATGATATTATTATATAAATTAAGAAAACCATTTTAACAATATATACTAGATATATATATATATATGTATATATAGAAAAAGGAAAAAAAGAATTTTTGTTGATTTTTCGAATTTTCTCATTTTCAGAAAAAAAATAAAAATATAAAAAATTTACAAAGGTGAGTTGCTAAAGAATAGATTATTCATACCACAAGCATGTATCACACATATTAAAATTCCTAAGATTAATACTATATATATATAAATATATATTTTTTTTGTTGATTTTCATGATTTATATTCAAACTAAAAAACTTATCCTAAAACATATATTAATATATATAGACATACACAAATATGAATTTATTGATTTTTTATTTATTTTATTTTTTAATTTTAATAAAAAATCATGTTATAACTATATCCTAAATTTTATTTATTTTAATATTAACAAGATTATAGTATACCTCTCAATATTTTTTTTATTTTTTATTCATTTTTTCTCTTTTTTTTTAATTTTACCATTTTCTGTTTTTTTTTAATACATCTAATAATAATAATAGCAATATTAACTAATTAAAAATAAAATAAAAAAAAAATCTTGACCTTATGAAATGATTTTCGGGGTGCTTGTGAATTGATCCGTTGTGGTGGTGGTTTGAATCGGCTATCGGAGCGGCTGGGTCTGGAGCGGTTGCGGCTGGTGGTTGCTAGCGGCGGTCGGTGCGGCTGGGTTTGGAGCGGTTGCGGCTGGTGGTGACTAGCGGCGGTCGGAGCGGCTGGTCTGGAGCGGCTGGGTTTGGAGCGGTGGTGGTCTGAGATGGCTGTCGGCGTTCCTTTGATTTTCTTCTTTCTTTTTCTTTTCGAAATTTTGCTTCGGATTTTTCTTCTTTTTTTTTTTCGAAAATTCTTCTTTGATCTTGATTTTTTTTTTTTTTTCAGATCTAAATCTTGTATTCTGAGGAGGTTCGGGGTTGTGGTTTATATAGAGCTGGAGGGGAGATAAGCCGTTACAATTCTTTAATGGCCGTCGGTTACGAAATTTAAAATTTGGAAGATTAATGAATCGAAACCGTTGATTTAAGGAAATTAAATCCATTTAATGACGTTTTAATCCGACTTTTGATATTTTCATAAGTTAAAACGACATTTTTTACAAAAAAAAAAAAAAATGTGAGCTCAGAAGCTCCAAAAATGGCGGACAGGAATCGGGAAGACGACGCGTGTGTGGCACAGCGCGCGTCTTCCCAGGCGCGTGAGTTTCCGCGCTGCGCGTGCATTGCACGCGCATAAAAAAAAATGCACAAACGCCGCGCTCGCTGGGATCGAACTTCGATCCTTCCTTTGATTTTGCAACGCCTTAACCAACTGAGCTATTTTGTTTTCCTCGTTACTTAGGCCATTTCAATTATTTTAATCCATTCAAACTAGGCTTAATATAATTCAAATGAAAACGAGCCAAATTTGATGTGAGTTCGTAATTCAAATTAATTCCCAAATGTAGCCTAATAATAAACCAAAAAATCCCCCTTTTTTATTTATTATTTTCTTTTTCTTTTTCTTTTCTTCTTTTTTTTTTTCAATTTTTTAAACTTCTAAAAGCTTATTTACTAAAGATGAGGTTTATTTTATTTTATTTTTATTTTTAGATTTCTTAATTTTCAATTTTTTATATTCTTTTTCAATTTTGTAATTTAGCTAATTTTTTTTTTTTTATAATTTTCAATTTTTATTGTATTTTCTACCTCTTTTTTTTTATTTTATGATTTTTTATTATTATTTTTTTTATTTTCTAAAAGGGGGCAAAAATGGGGTGTCGACACCATCTAACTATAAAAAGAGAAATTTTCAACTATATAGATAACTAAGTATTTATCAAACAAATTTTGAATAATTTAAAGTTTGAAACAAAATTTTTTTTGAGTTAGAAAATTCGTGGTGAATCTGATCACCACTGTTTCGGGGCCTAAATGGTTTAGTTTGATAAAAATAGTTTTAGAAATGGATAGATATTTTCGAATATGTAGAAATCGATATATTATATGCACGATTCCAAGTTAAAATGACCAAGTTATGACCATTTTAAACTGAAACTCTCCTTTATATGAACTTTGACGTTCTCATGACATTGTTTTGTCAAAATTAAGAATATCATCAAGAAATACTCATTTTGGGTATTTTCCTTGGCTAGGTGATTCCGAGGAAGAATACCTTTACCCCGAGGACTATTTCGATTAAGTGGAGTGTGTGAGCGACTCATCCGTTAGAGAAATCGTCATGGCATCGTAAGTTTATTTCCTTAAAATGCTTTACTTGTTTGTGCTTGTAATTTAGTTGCATTAGAATTAAGAAAAGACAAATGATATGTTTGTAAAGATAATTCTTTGAAAGAATCCTAAGAATATCGAGGCCAGAATTGATTTAATGTTTGTTTTATAAACACTTGATTTGTATGAGATTCCTTGATCACCTTAAATATGATAATAATATATTATGATATCATAAATAAATGGGTTCATGCATACCATGAAGTGAGTCACATTGCATTGGGTTATTATCCCTGGGTGAGAAGGATTGTAGCTCAGGTCGAAAGCAGCACTTGGCGGAGTAACCGAAAGCGATTGCTTGGCGACATTAAGGAAATGCTTGGTAAAAGATCCGAAAGTAAGGTTCAATTCAAGTAGACTTCATATGCTGGCGATATTGGTGAAAGTATAAATCTTTTTAACTAAAACTACTTGTTTTGGTTACGTATCACTAAACCCCGAATAAAGGGCGTAAATCCATTCAACATATAATTCCCGGAAAACTATATGCTTTGTTTGTCCACGTGTATGGTGCATTCCATTTGTTTGATTAAACAACTTGTTTGAAATTTTGTTACAAGAAGTTATTTATGGAAATAGTTCTCACTAAGCCTATTAGCTTATACCCTTATAGATATCTTTTGCAGTTTCCCTAATTGTGGTTGAGCCACGAGGACCTTGCAACCAGGTACTTTCCTTTTGGGTTAAGGAATTTCCTAAGATGAAGTTTAGTAGATAGGATGTAGAAATACTCCTGTAATAGATTTGTGAATAAGGGAAATGTCCCTAAGTTTTGTAAGATCATTGTTATGAATAAATGAATATTATGAATCCGCTTTTCTTAATCCGTTATTATATCTTCTTAAGCTTCATAATTCCATATATGGTCCTCTAAAATTGTGAAAGCATGCCTTACACTTAATATCAAAGCTTTCGAGAATAGCTAAGGTTATCATACTTAAGCTTTAATATTGAGTGTGGTGTACTATTACGTTTAAGGTACCCCTTGGGGCTTAACAATAACTTTTTTAGCGTATTTTCATTACTACCGGTACTTTAAATGTCTAATATACTTTTTGACTTTTTCTATACTATTCACAAGTACAACTACCCATAACTTATTTCTTACATCCTTACATCCTACTCTTACAATTTCATCATTTTTCTTACAATTTACTTTTCAAATATAACTTTATTACTTAATTAATTTCAAAACTTACACAACACAACTCATTTTCTCTCTCTCTCTCCAAGGGGCCGACGTAACCCTCCCTCTTTCCTCTCTCCAATTTGTTTTATTTTCTTTTGTTTAATCAAAGCAAACCATAATCCATTTCTCTATATAAACCCCTTCATGCTAATTTCTTCTCACTTTCTTTCTTTCTTCTTTCTCACTTTAGAAAATTTTTGCAAAAACTCTCTCCTTGCCCTCTCTCCAAAACCGTAACACACATACACACACTCACATTATTTCTCTTCAAGGTTCTTTTCCAATCTTCCAATAGATAATAGATGTATACTTTATTATCTTAAAACATATAATGGCAAGTTCATTCATGTGTGATTCCACACAAAATCCCCATGAGCTTCAATCTAGGAATGTGGAAACACTTGCACATGAGATCCTTGCCATCACAAAGTTATAGATCTTGTTATTTGAGTTATTTTACTATTATCTTGTTTTATTTTCAAGTTATGTTGTTATTATTAATGATTTGTGCATATGTTCATCATTATTCATATTCACATAACCATCATAGTGTTCATGCATTTATAACTAGTATAGTAAACTAGATCTAGTTGTTTTAAGTTCATAAATGCATTAGACTTTTGTTTTATGTTCATAAATAACTTGTAATAGCTTGATGGTAGTAGGAAAGTACTAGAAACTCAAGATCTATTTTAGTTTCAACAAAAATCATTTTTGAAAATTCGGATAAAAAGGGAACCATATTTAGAAAAGCTATTTTTCAACTTCAAAATGTGCATTTTTTATTTAAAATGAAGGGCTTAAGGAATAGATATCATAAATGAATGATCTTGATGAGTAAAGTTTAGATCTATGAGTTTATAGTTTACTACCATGGATTTCTTTTATATTTATGTTCATAGTAGGTATGGACCTTGGTTTTGAACTCAAATAAAAAAATGGTGAAATTCGTATCTAGGCAAGTCCCACATTTAAAAACCACTTTCCAAGTGTCAAAATGGAAGTTTTACTTGAAATAATGAAGGTCAATGGGTATATATCATCAAGATTTCATTTTATATGGTTCAAATGTGATTTACAAAGATTATTTTTCAAAACAAAATTCTATTTTCGGATCTAGACAAAGGCATGACTTAAAAACATGTTTTCCAACTCAAAAATGAAGTTTTTATTCAAGATATGAAAGGCTCTTAAGATAGGATATGTAAGGGAAGAATTTTCATAAGTTTAGATGGACTTTATCAATACAAATTTTGTAAATTCGGATGGTTTCAAGACCATGCCTTAAAAACCCTTTTATCAATACCAAAACTTGTGTTTTATATGAAAAATGAAGAGTATAGATCATAGATATCATCAAGTAAAGATTTTATAAGTTAAGATGGGTTTTGCTAAGAAAAATAAGTAGAACAAGGAGTAGAAATAAAATAGGAAAATTTGAGTTGTTTGTCATTTTAAGAAATTCGTAATAATGGAGTAATAGCATGAAAACACTCACTTTCCAAAATCAAAATAGAAGTTTTATTAAAGAAATGAAGTCCTTAGTGGCTATGTATGGTTGAGCCTTAATTTTATAAGTATCAAATGAGTTTACTTAAATGAATCACTACAAAAACAATTTTTACAAAATTCGGATTTTGAGATGAACCATATTTAAAAACATGTTTACAAAGTGTAAAATGGAAAATTTTATGTAGAAATGAAGGTTCTAAGTAATAGATATAATGAAGACTCAATTTTAACAAGGATAATTATATTTTCTTAAGAAATAAATTCGAAACAAATGGAAGTGATCAAAGTTAGGAAACTAGTTTTCTTAAAAGTAAATAGCCATGAAGTCTTACAAATAAAAGTTTCTAAAATTCCTTTTAGTAAATATTGTCAAGAGCATGCATACATCAAGTTCATAACATGCCATTCATGATAGAAAAATCATCAATATTGCATGTATAGTTAATCTATATCGTAAGAACATTACAAACATTTACAAAACTATTTTTCGGAATTGGAAATTGCTACTGATCAGAATATTTCATGACCCAAACATTTTCAAAACTTGAAAATAATATTAAAATTAGATAGATCTTTTGAAGTAGATAGAAATCGATATATAATTTATGAAATTCTGAGTTAAATTGATCAAGTTATGGCTGTTTTAAGTCGGGACTTCCGTAAATGACGAGAATTACGAATTTACTAGTTTTGTTAAATAGTTTGGATTAGTTAAGTGATGGAATACTTATTAGGATATTTCTTCCTTTTTAGGTGACCCGAAATCGATGATTCCCTACCACCGGATTACTTTTACTAAGAGACCGGTGATACAATGGCCGAGTGAGTTTTCCTCTTATTTTGATCCTTGTTTGTGCTTGTAGCTAGTTGCATTAGAATTATAGGAATAAGATAAAAACCAATATGAATGGAGATGGGTTAGATGATGAGACTTTGATGTATGTATGCTAAAGAATACTAAAGGATATCGAAATCATGAGTCGATTGGATAATTGCACTGTTCATATTGTTTTGTTATGTGTATGATATTGATTGGTCACTCTAAAGAATGTATGAATCATTGGACTTAAGCAAAAATAAATTGGTCATGCATCGCATCGGACAAGTTGCATTTGGTAGCGTGCTACTCCTACACAAGTCGATCGATATGGTCCAAGGACTCGTATGGAGAATGAGATCCGGTATCAAAGTTCAATCATAGGGAACTAAGGCGCATCGGGGATGCATCCATGTATGAGCCTAGCCGAGTCGAGTGCTATGAGCCTGGGGAGCTTGGACTTTCAATACCATCACTAACCCTAGATACGGAGGGCGTAAATTCATTTTGTGTACAGATTCCGGATACCTATATAATTATCTGCTCATGTGTTTGTTCATGCATAGCATATGGATGATTTAAAACTTGCTTGTTATGATACGAAATTAAGAGAACTTTCACTAAGCTAGTGTAGCTTATACCCCAATAGATGTTTGGACAAACAGGTTGACGGGAGAATACTACCTGGGGACCGAGATGGTTAGAGCCGAATATGACTTTGGGATTCCGGCAAGAATAAAGAATACTTGAAGATATTAGCTAGGTTTTGTGAATTACTTTGTAATTGTTTTATGCAGTGAAATCTTTTGATGAATTGTAATTGAAGTATAGTGAATTGTATTTCGTTTACATTGTTACTTAAGTTGTATCAATATAAAATGTATCACTCCGATGTGTCTCCTCCATGTGTTAGACGCCTTGTACATAGTATGACAGCTTTTGCGTGACTGAGGTAGTCATTCCTAGGCTTTAATATTGTGTACGACAGAGTACCACGTTTAGGGTACCCTTCGGGGCATGACAAATATGTATGTGGTTGAAAAATCTTTTCGATACATAAATAGACTCATACTTTATGCATGACTTCATTGGTATTGTCTCAACGATTATTTTTCATAAAACAACCTGTTTTATAGGTTTGAAAAGATGGACTTTGAAAATTTTATCTTTAAATGGTTTGAAAGAAAACTATAATTGCTTGAGTCATTATAAATAAATGTTTTCTTTTTATATTTTATTTCCTAACTCTTTCAAAGATAATTTCAACATTAAAATTTGGTCTTTTAAGTTTCCTACCAATTTTATTTGAAATGAAAGAACTTCAAAATTTTCTTAAGTTGTTGATAATGTCTAATGTTTATCCTATCTCTTAGAAAATGAGTTACCATTTAGAAACTTACTTTCTTAAGTTGATGGCAATTTTTATTTCTCTACGTGGATTTCTAAATTAGTGAGTTGATTTCTATTTTATCTTGAAAACTTATCTAGTTCTTAGTTTTTATCATGAAGTGGGTAAAAACCTATAAATAAGTTTTTATGAAGAATTTTCATAATAAAGAATAATCAACTTAAAGTTTTAAAGCAAAATATTCATGTTATTATTTTTAAAAGAGAGTGTATATCTACTTAGCTAAAACTTTGAAGAAATCCTCTTTATTGATACCTTAAAGTTTCATGAAGAGTTTGTCTAAGTTTTTGAAAAGAATTTATTAAAAATAACATTTAAGTCCTTTGATGGAAAAATCCTTGCTAAGTGACAAAATTTTATTTTAGAAAGAGTTTAGTCTCATTTTATTAAAGAAAAACTCCTTCTTCCTTTTTGTTAAGACAAAATCAATATGTTCATGCATGGATATGAATATGTAGTTATGAAAAAAAAATGAGAATATCATATAATAAGATAGATAGAGATATAAGAAGCAAATAATAATAATAAGGTCAAGTATTGGGAGCCTTAGCTTCATCAAGGCTTTTCGGTCAAGTATTGAGAGCTTTAACTTCATAAAGGCTTCCCAGTTAAGTATTGGGAGCCTTAGCTTCATCAAGACTTCCCGAGACTAAGAATAGACTAGTCTCAAAAAGAAAAGGAAAAGCGTAATAATAAGAACAATAATAATAAGATGCTAGGTTAGTGGGTACTTAGGCTCTAAGAAAAAATATATATATATATATATGTATACATAAATATATAATAACATATAGACATTAGATTAGAGAAATAAAAATAACAATAATAACAATATAATAACATAAAGAAATTTTGTGCATGAACAAGGACATAACATGAACATATTGTTGCTTCGTTAACATTATAGGTCTTAGGAAATATACACTAAGCTCATGCTAAGTTACATGAATATAAAGAGTAAATATGAGAAGTTTTACCTAAGGTTATATATTTGTTGAAGAAGAAAAGAGGTGGTTGTAATAATACGTGGGTGGTGGTTTTGTGGAGAGAAGAGAAAGTTTGGAAGAGAAACTTGGAGAGTGAATTTGGTAAAGTTTTGGTAGGAAAAATTAGATGTGTGAAAGAATAAAGGAGGGAAGGGGTATTTATAGAGTTTTGGAGTGAAAATTAGATGTAATAAAATAAAATGAAAAAAAATAAGTAGGAATGTGTGTGGTGTAGGTGCCGGTTTTTGGAGAGGGAGAGAGAGGGATTTGATTGTTTTGTTTTTTTTTTTGTAATGAAAAGTAATAATGTATAAGGTGTGATGTGAATAAAGTTATATGTGGAAGGTAAATTGTAAGGAATATGTATGGTAGAGTGTAAGAATAGGTTGTATGAAAGAGTATTGTGCTGCTAACAATTTCGAGATTAAGCTCAATATAATCCATATGGTTCAACGGTATGTGCAGTTTGATGGACTACAAGATGAGGACCCCAACAACTATCTACAGCAATACCTAAAAATCTACGATACGTTTAAGATCAATGGAGCGTCTAATGATGCTATCTGGTTAAAGTTATTCCCTTTTTCACTCAGAGGCAATGCCGAAAAATGGTTAAACAGTTTGGCTAAAAACTCCATTACCTCTTGGCAGCAAATGGCTAAGAACTTTGTGAGAAAATTTTTTCCCCTATCCAAGACATCCAAGTTTAGAGCTGACATTGTCTCATTCCACTAGTTAAACTCAGAAACCTTTTATGAATCCTTGAGAGGTGGAAGGGAAACTATAGATCAAATAAAAACAAAATTGTACAAAAAGATAAAGACATATGTACATAGAAATATTCGTAAAGAATGCTATACAAATTAAAGATCAAATTCGCCAAGTCAACCTAGTTTGGTTTTAAGAAATCATATGATAAGGAGTTGGTGAAGCAAATCCTAGGCTATTGTCTTGCATATTGTAAAACAATTCCTATTTGCTAAAAAACAATTGTGATTATCATTAACACTAGCATAATTTATGTTTTCATTATGATTTGCTGAATTTTCCTTTGGCTAAGATAATAGAGGAAATGTGAGTATAATAGATGCTACCATTCCCTTGGGATTTGACTTAATTCTTTTTATACTACTTCGATAGATGCACTTAAGTTTATTCTTTCTTGTTGTCTATATATGAATCCACTAGTTAGACTTAGAATAAAACAAATTAAAGAAAAAGAACAAATTAAAAACAAAACTGTACAAAAAGATAAAGACATATGTACATAGAAATATTCATAAAGAATGCTATACAAAAATAAAAAGAAACAGATATATACATGATATACAAACAAAGGTCATCATATATTTACAAAAAGAAACAGATATTTACAAAAGGAAACTATAAACAAAAACATGTATACAGAAAATGAAAACAAACTATTTACACTATTCACAAAGTTAGCGGCTACAATAATAGATGAAATGCTTTATGATATTGCTCTGTTGGACTTCAAATAATTGAATCCAACACCATTCCCTGGCAACGACGCCAGAAATGCCTGGAATGGATTTTTGAGTTTTGTTGTGTTGGAGTTGTACAAAATGTAACTTTTAAAACACAAAGCGAAGTAGAAGCTTTTCAAAATTTATTTAACTAATTGGTCTTGTCCAACTTCGGTTAGCAACTACCAACAGTAATAGTAAGCGCACCTACGAAGTAGTATAAAAAGAATTAGGTCAAATCTCAAGGGAATGACAGCATCTACTATACTCACATTTCCCCTATTATCTTAGCCAAAGAAAAATTATGCAAATCATAATAAAATTTGTTGTTTAATAAAGTGAGTAAATAAAACAAATAGAGAGAGGATGAAGGGAGGGGACAGCGTTGGTTCCATAGAGAGAGAGAAGTGTGTTGTGTTGTGTAAGTATCAAAATTAAATTAAGTAATTTAATTAATAAAGTTGTACTGAAAAAGTAAATTGTAAGAAATAAGTTGCAAGGATGTAAGAAATAAGGTTTAGGGTTTTAAGGTTCGGGGTTCGGGGTTTAGGGTTTTGGGGTTTAGGGTTTCGGGGTTCGGGGTTTTAGGGTTCGAGGTTTTGGGGTTTTAGGGTTCAGGGTTTCGGGGATTCGAGGTTTTGGGTTCTAAGGTTCGGGGTTTTTCGGTTTCGGGTCTGGGGTTTTTAGGTTTCAGGTCTGGGATTTTGGGTTTCGGGGTTTAGGGGTTTTAGGGTTTGGGGTTTAGGGTTTAGGGTTTTGGGTTTGGGGTTTTTAGGGTTTGGGGTTTAGGGTTTTTGGGTTTAGGGTTTTAGGGTTTTTTTTTTTTTTTTTTTTGGGCAAACCTCGTTCATGGGGGAAGCATGCTAGCCTCAATTTTTATTAGATGAAAAAAAGAGTACAAGGAAGGGGGGGACATAAAGCCTTACCCCTATTTTACATAAAACCTGTAGAGCATGTAAAAAGATAAATAAGGGAGTACTACTCCCCTTACATATATAACTGACATGCATGGAAAATAAACAAAGGAGTACTACTCCCCTTACAAAATAAGTAAACAATGTGGAAACAAGGAGTACTACTCCCTTACATACAACAAAAAAGTTACACAATATAAAAATCAGATAAGCCATATTTATCTTTCCATAGGATGAATTTCAGATTTGGCTCAAGGTTTGTTTTATTCCAAGAGAAGAAGGCGACCTGTGTGTCTCTAGTTTTTTTGGCCAACCAATCTGCTGCGTGGTTGCCTTCTCTCCATACATAAGATAAAGTGTTGCGTGTATCCTGTAGTAGTTTCCTTGCCCATGAAATATCATACCACTTGTCCCATCTAACTTTGGTGGAGGATAGCCACTTTGAAATGACTTTAGAATCAGTTTCAACATGAACCTATTTGAAGCCATAGGTACTGCAAAATTCTAGACCTTTGATAAGTGCAGACAATTCTATAATCTCAATGGATTGGTGTGGAGAAGGAAAACCAAAGTATCAGATAACATTACCATTTTCATCCTTGAGGATTCCCCCTCCACCACCCTTACCATTCATTAAACTCCCATTAACATTGAGTTTACATTTACCTCTTGGGGGTTAACCCAGGATATTGAGTGGATGCGTTTCCTTCTAGGGGGCTTAATGCAAGTCTTGAAGAGATCTTCATCTTCTTAGACTTGTCTTTGTGATAACGGGTTAGCCCTTCCTAAATTTCTAAGCTCATCAATCACCTACAAGACAAGAAACTTGGAGGGACGGGATGTATTTCTATGCTTCCTGTTATTTCTTTCAACCCATAGATGCCATATGACAATAATAGACACAAAACTCCTAACATGATTCTTGATGTTTCCAGTTTTACTTTTCTAGAATTTCAACATGACATCTATGGATGTAATGTTAAGAAGGTAAGATATGCCAAAGTAAAAAGCAATATCTTTCTAAACATCTAGAGCATACTGACAAGTGAAGAAAATGTGCATAGCTGATTCACAGTCATGTAGACATTGATAGCATCTTGAAACAAGGTTGAGGCCCCAGCTGGATTGTATATCATTAGTATGGATAAAGGATTAGAAGCATGCCAAATGAAAAGGACACTTTTAAAGGAATAAATTTAGACCATATAGTATAAAAGGTGTCATTAGCTGGAGCTTTGATCTTAATATGATTAAAAATGCTGGCAACAGAGAAGGATCCATTAGTATAAAGCTTCCAGCAAGGTGTGCCAGGGTTCCAAGGTTCAACATGTAAAGTAAGGATTCCTTTAACAAGGTGAATAGGGACCTAATGGATGAGATGATCAACATCCCAAGCATCTCCTTGCCGTAAATCCTTAACTAGCAACTTAGGAGTCTGAACAGAGGTATGATTGGCTATACAGCTTGAGTGGAGCCAGGAATCATACCAAAAATTGATGTCACCCCTACCCAGCCCAAAGAATATAAAAGGCTCAGCTGAGTTTCTAACTCTAAGGAATCTCTTCCAAAGAAGGGAAGAACTGTATGTTATGGATGCTTGGGCAAGGTGAAGGTTCTTTAAGTATTTTGAGTGTAGAAAATGGGACAAAAGAGAAGATCCAGTATGAAAGCACCACCATAACTTGATCTCAAAGGAGGTGGAGACATCGGATAAAGATCGAGACCTAGCACCACCTTATTTAACAAGAAGACATAATTTAGCCCAAGTGGACCAGTGAGTGGCTTTAGAGGAAGAGGAGTCCCCCCAGAAAAAATTGGCAGACATGCTCTCAAGTTTTTTAATCACCCATTTAGGTGGTTGAACAGATTGAAAGAGATAGAAGGGGAAGGAGGATAAAATACTATTGATGAGAACGATTTTACCCCTACTTGAGAGCCATAGGTTTGCCCAGTTGTGAAGGCGTTGTGACACTTTTTGGAATAAATCATTAAAGCTTTGGTGATTACGCCACCCGAGAGAGAGAGGAGACCCTAAATAGTTGATGGGTAAATTTTGAACCTTCATACCAGTCAAGAGATTAATGGGCCATTTCCTGGAGGATTTAGCTTTCCTAGGAAAGACTATGGAGCTCTTTTGGCAGTTAATTTTTTTTCCAGAAAAAGATCCATACAGTGAGAGAAAATCAAGGACACGTTTCATAGAGGATTTTGCACCGTTCATAAAAAGAATACAATCATAGCAAAGCAAAGGTGAGAAATCCAAGTGGGAGCACTAGTCTTATATCCGGTAGAAGGATAAGTGGAGAACAGGTGGTTTGTATCTTGAGACAAAAATTCTGAAGATATAATGAAAAGGGCAGGAGACAAGGGGTCTCCCTGTCTAAGGCCTCTAGAAGAACTGAAGAAACCCGAGCCCTTGCCATTAACGATGACAGAGAACCAGCTATTGCACATAATTCTTTTCACCATGTAAGTAAATTTCCAGTGAAAGCCTAGACAGTAGTCAAGTATAGAAAAAGAAACACCTAATCAAGCCTATCATAGGTTTTTTCCATATCCAAATTCATGACTAGGTTCCCTCCCTTGATTTTGTAATCTAGATCATATAAAAACTCCTGGGCTAGAAGAATATTATCAATGATGTTTCTACCTTTAACAAAACCCGTTTGGTTGAAGCTTATAGTCTTAGGAAGGATTTCACCAAGCCTGCTGGTGAGAATTTTTGAAAAGATTTTTGCAGTGGTATTGCATAAGCTAATAGGTCTAAAATCCTTCCAAGTCTATGGTGTCGAGCCTGGATTTTTCCACTATCTGGTTCATTTCTCCTAACCCGATTCATATTAAACCCGAACCCATTTAACATGAATCCTCGACTAGGGGTTATAGAAATTTTAATTTTTGAAAACTTTTTAGAGTCGCCACCCGATATAAATCGGGAAAAAATAAAAGCTAGGATCAATGGGTCGGTTGATCCTAACTTAGCTACAAGTCTGCGAAAATTTGATTTAAAAACCAAACTTTTAAAACCAGATATCATGGATTCAGGGGCTAACCTATTAAAACCAAATCGGTTATCACTTTCGGAATTTTAAATTTATAATCTATCCTTTTCATGTTCAAAAACTCAAATAATATTATAGCACAAATATTTACAAGTCAAATCATTCATTTTTATTTTTTATGTGCTTTTCTTCATTTTTATTTTTTATTATTTTTTAGGACATGAATATCGACAAAATATCTTATATTTACAAAATATTTATTCACAATATTAAAAAAAAATTTTTTTTAATGTCGCCCCGCAGATGCCTACGTACTCACTAATCGAGATCAGACAAAACGTAGTTCTTTTTAAAAAATAACTTTAATTTGTTGATCAATTTTATATTTTTGAACTTTTCTCACTTTAAATTCATTAAATTTTAAATTTTTATGAAAATCATTTTTTGATGATCCTCTGATCTAATCAATTGATTTTTCATTTCATGAAAATACAATTTTTCTAAGTCCAAAAATCATTTTTTTTAATCAAAAATTTTGGTTTTGGAAAATCCAATTTTGTCATTTTTATTTATTTTTATCATTATTATTATTATTATTTTTTTTTTTTTATAATCATCACATAAATTCACAACATATTCAAAATATTTTACAATATATTAAAATTATTTTTCATGCATTAAATATGCATTTCTAAAAGCAATTTATGTATAAATACATATTAAAAATATTCAAAAATATCAAAAAAATAAATTTATATGAAAAATAATTATTTTGATTTTTCTGGATTTTTCTGAATTTTTCTGAATTTTTCTGAATTTTTTATGAATTTTTCTGAATTTTTTACTATTTTCTTAAATTAATTATATAATAAAATAATAATAAAATAATACGGACTGACCTGGGCCGTTGGATGGAGCGGATCAGATTTGGAGCGTCGGTCGCGCTTGCTTGATCTGGACCGTCCGATCTCTTGACTTCCAATCTGGAGCGTTGATTTGCTTGATCAAATCTGGGCCGTCTGATCTGCTTGATTGAATCTGGGCCGCTGATCTGCTTGATCAAATCTGGACCGTCTGATCTGGATGATTGAATGGGCCGCTGATCTGCTTGATCAAATCTGGACCGCCTGATCTGGATGATTGAATTGGGCCGTCTGATCTGGGCTGACCGTTTACCGTTAACCAAGGGCGGGTTGGACTTCGGATTTTCGGGTCGGATCCGACCCGATCGGGCGAAGAAGACGATAACGGTGGTTTCGAACGCTTCCTCGGCCGTCCTGGTGATTGTTGACCTCTACAAGCTTGTCGGCCCGACGCCTATGGTGGTTGCGCGTCTGCTGGTGGTGGTGGTGTTCGCGCCCAGAACACCGTGGACGGCGGTTCGAGGTGGTGGTTGCCGGCGGTCCAATTCGAAAATTAAAAAAAAATTTGCAGAACTTAATTCGAAAAATTGA